>OY992530.1:9997460-11197460 GCA_963921185.1 Dasysyrphus tricinctus
AACCATGGACTGTGAGTGACATCTAAATTATAAATAAAATAAGTATGTTTGTATGTATGTCCTCGTGTCATGATGGTTAGTGCGTCGGACTGTCATGCCAAAGGTGTGAGTTCGATCCCCAGCCGTGCCACCTAAAAACAGAAATGATTTATTCGAGGTACTGCCTCTTACGAGGAACTGACAAATCCTCCAAGAGTATACTTGTCATGAAAAAGTGCTTCTCGTTTAGCCGTTCGGACTCGGCAAAAAACTGTAGGTCCCCTACATTCCTGCCAACAACACGGACACAGGAATGGTTGAAAGTTGTAAGTCACTAGGCCCTGATTCTCCACGAGCTGCTGCGCCACCCAATTTATTTATTTTAATTTATGTATGTATGTACATTATGTATGTTTTGTTTTTGATTATTTTGATAAGCTATATACACTCCTCGTCAACTGAATACGCACAAACATTTTTGAATATATTTTATCCATTTTTTCCAAACAGTGATGGCTATTATGCCATCTGTTGATAGTAAAAATTTTCGTAACATATAAATAACAGAATTTCAAAGTTTTATCCAAAAACAACCGTGAGTTTTTCCTTCAACCACTTCCAAAGTGTAACTTATGCAAAGTAGAAGTTTTTTTTGAGTCAATTGAATAGGTACAAAAATTAAAATTGGTATTGGAATGGAATGAAACAAGTTTTTGTTTAAGTTTAGTAGTGGGTACTTCCACCTTTATTTTTAATTACTTCGTAAATTCGATCTGGCATGGAATCGTATAGCTTTTTAATGTAATTTAACGAAATTTCGCTCCACGCTAATTTGATTGCAGAAATTAAGGTTTCTTTGTCTTCGAACTGACGACCACCCTCATAAACTTTGCGTACTAACCATCCCCAGACATCTTCTATGATGTTTAGATCAGGTGAGTACGGCGGCCATTGAAGCAACTGCACTTGTTGCTCCTCTATCCATGTTTTTATTATGCGCGCTGAGTGAATAGGCGCATTATCATGTTGGTAGGTCCAGTTTATGGGTCCAAAGATGTTAGAAAATTTAGGAAAATTTCTTTCCAAAATTACTTTATACCCAGCTGCTGTCATTCTTGATGTTACAACCTCGAGCTCAACTGTTCCATAATAACTGACTGCTCCCCATATCATGACACCTCCTTCACGACTATGATGGCGCTTTAAAAATCTTTTTTCTTTTCTTAAGTCGTGAAAATAGAAGTTGAACCCATCAGGGCCATCGAAATTAAACTTTTTTTCATCTGAAAAAACCACGTGATACCATTCTTTTTTCCAACTCATGTGAAGTCTTGAAAAATCTAATCGCAACATTTTCCGTCTCTCGTCAAGTGGTGGTTTTTTCTTAAGTTTCATTCGTTTAAGATGGCTTGAGTTGTTGATTACTCTTAATACTGTTGAGCAACTTGCGTTTACGCCGACTTTTTGTTTTATTTTTGCCACAGAATCAGAAGAATTTGATGCATATCTTAAAATTCTTCGTCTCTCAGCTGCTGTTGTTGCTGTTTTCTTACCTCCCTTCATGTTTTTTCCGTATGCATCTTTATTTTTCAAGTAAGAATAAACTACATTAAAACTTCGGCCAACTTTATCAGCTATTGCACGTCCAGTTAGGCCTTGGTCTCTAAGTAAATCGATTTTAGCTGTTAAGACACGTAGATCTACCCATTTTTCTTAAAATTTGAAATCAAGAATTAAATTTTACTGAAAACACTAAAATCGTTAATTTAAACTGTCAAGCACTCCAAAAAACTTATAAACAACGAAGAAAATGGCGTTGTACCTATTCAGTTGACTAAAAAAAAACTCCTACTTTGCATATAAAATACTTTGCAAGTGGTTGAAGAAAAACTCGCGGTTGTTTTTGGATAATTCTTTCGGAATTATCTGCTTAACATCTTAAGGGAATAGTTAGCATCAACAGATGGCATAATAACCATCACTGTTTGGAAAAAATGGATAAAGTATATTAAAAAATGTTTGTGCGTATTCAGTTGACGAGGAGTGTAGTTAATGCTGAGTTTTATTATTAAAGTGGCATGTGTTGATTTATATCTGTCTGTTTTGCTTGTTTGCCAAAAATGTCTGAAGTGATAGTGACGCCAATTTTTTCTTAAATGGCATTGTTGATATGTTAAATCTCTTTAATAACAAACCCAACTTAAACAAAAAAAGTGATAATTAATAGATAAATGCAAATAGCAAAAAGATGATAATCGATTGAAAGCTTTTAATAAATTAAATGAAAATCTAATTGCAATCATAATTAATAATGGTCTAGAGCTAGATTAATATTCTTAAAATAAAAAAACACTTAGATGAAATATTAAGTTTGATATTTGACTTCCTTTTGAAATCACACAAATAAAAAATGCAACCTCTGTATGTTAATATTTGTTTGTATGTGTCTCTCTTTTCTACATACAACATATTGTTTAATTGTATTCAATTTATTGATTTAAAACTGCATACGAACCCTTAATTCTATTTAATGCATGAATGAATAATAATTGTTTGCGATCCTGATGAATAAATAAACCCATACTCAAACAGCTCACGTTTGTACGTACCTACGTACATACATACTATACAAACATAAGAGTACATATACGAAACTTTAAGTTGATATCTGGTTTATTATCATCCACAGCCCCGCGTGTCCATAAGCGAACCAAAAAGGGAATGACGATGTCTATAGAAACTAGATTATAAATTAATTATCTACATTTTTCATCTTTCGTTTCAACATATTTCAACGAACATTATGGCGGTAATGCATACTTAGGAATAATGGGAAATATTGTTTGAAAATTGTCCAAGTACCATAGTTAGGACTATAGGAAGCAAAATTTTTCTTCAACAGCTCTAAAAATGGGATAATTTTACAGTTCCTTTAATTTGTTCATATGTATTTATTATGATGTTATATTCAAGGGGGGGGGGGGGGGGGAGGTGCGCTTGACCCTATCAGAGTTAATAACAAACTGGGTTGAGTACGAATGACCGACTAAAACAATACCGACCGGTTAAAATGTCGATTTTTATCGACTTTTTAGCAGGTTAAATAAGTATTGACTTTGTTTTTTTACCGACTTCAGAATTTAACGCTTATTATAAGAAACACGCTTATAATAAAACATCATTCCCTAAATTATATTTACTTTTTACTTGCGATATAGGTACTATAGGGCAAGTTTTGGATTCGTGCAAAAAAAGAATTTCGAGATAACAATCAAACATGACATTACGATGATAGAGAACACGAAAAAAGTGGGTGGCACAACTCTGTCTGTCTGTCTGTCTGTCTGTCCGTACCTCAACCTACAGCCTGAACCACCGAAGCGATTTTGTTCAAATTTTGAACTTAAGGTTTTTTTGTAACTCTCCAGAGGGAAAATTGAAATTTTTTTTTAGCTCAAAAAATAACGGTACTTGCCATACAACCGTTAAGGAAAAGCTTATTTATCTCAAAAACGGCTCCAACGATTTTGATAAAAAAAGTCAGTGTATTATTGTAGATATGATGTACCTTTTAGTAAGAAAAAAAAATCACCAAAAACATTAATTATTAACGGTACCTGCCATATAACGGTTTTATTGATTTTTGGTTTTCTCATTAACCGCTTATCCGATCTCAATAAATTTTTTTTCACAAAAACTTTGTTAGAATATAAATCAAACTGCATACCAAAATTTTTGAAAAAATAAATTTTGGATTTTTAAAAAAGATTCAAAATTTTTTTTTGAAAATTCAATATTTCAAAAACGGGTTGATGAATTAATTTGAATTTTCAGTTTTAAATGTATATTAATATATACTCAAAATTGGCATACTAATTTTTTTTTTTTGAAAATTGCTACAAAAATTTTATATAAAAAATTAATTTTTAAGAAAACGGCTCCAACGATTTTAATTTTTGTTTGCGTATATTCATATTTGTTCAAGTAATCAAATGGCATACTTTTTTTTTGAGCTCTAAGTTATTTATCAGACTGTTTATACAATTAATAGAACGATTTAAATGCTTTTTATACTTTTTCTATAATTACTTGAATATTTTTTAAAGTTCTTAAGTCCCACACAACTTGAACATAAGAGTAAGTACGTGCGATCCAGTCGTGCATTTTATTTACTTCACTTTTGCTGGCCTCACAGCCCAGTGCCTACGTTCTGTAACTTATTATCTTTATTTGTCTTTCCATTGGAATCATGGTTACCTTTGGGACACTTTGGTGTCAATTTGACACATTTTCGTACCCCCGGACACCAGGACACCTACTCTTTTAAAAAATAATCAATTTTGGACACCTTTTTGAAATCAAGCAATCATTTGGACACTTTTTGAAATAAACAACATTCCTTCTTTCAAATTTATTCTCATTGTCATTTGTAGGCCTTTGATGCCGCTAATGCGTTGGGAGAATATTTTCAAAACTAATACCTACTTACCTATGAAAAATAAGTGACACGACTAATAAATCAAAAGTTGAAACTTGCAATTCAATCATGATTTCAGCTCTATATTTTTTTAAGAGGCACTGAATTTGAGTTAAAAGGATGAGTTCCTTTCTTCCTTATAATGTTTTAATGTAAAAATATAGAGAAAAATACCTTAAAATGGCTGTGACAATTACTTATTGAGTAGTTTATGTATTATTTACTTTACTATATGCTATGGCCTTTATTACGAGTGTCTTTTGCTCTGGATAAAAGACTTTTGTCAATCATTGAACAAATTTGTTTTGGTGTCGAAAATTTAATTTTTTTTTAACAAATTTTAACAAGTCAAAACAAAAATTTTTACACAATAACTAGCCAGTTTATATTTCTGAACACGATTCCTCACAAAAATTCTTCACTTTTCCCCTTAAAAACTGAGATTGAAAGTTTTTGGATTCGCTTGCTCAATTATATTTTGTCGCAGTAAATTACATAAGAAGAAAAGAAAAAGAGAGTTGTTTTGACTGGGTTGGGGTCAAAATACTGTATGGGTCATAATACTGTATTTAAAATACTGTATCTCAAAATACTGTATTTCAAAATACTGTAGGTATGTACAAAATACTGTATGATCAAAATACTGTAACTCAAAATTCTGTATTTCAAAATTCTGGTTGAGCAAAATTCTGCATTTCAAAATTCTGTATCTCAAAATTCTGTATTTGAAAATGCTGTAAATAGGCTGAAAAATAAAAATCGTTTTGATAATGTAAAAAAGTTAGTCATCATCATAAAGTCCTGTAACCCCGGTTGGGGCATAGGGTGCCAACAAATCGTTTCCATCCTTCACGGTCTGCAGATAGATATTTTAACTGTGGCCACGTCTTTCTCTGGGAGTCTGCATCTGCTAGAACTGTTGATTTCCGTTGTTGTTCTTGGTCTTCCAACCCACCGTGCACCCTGAGGATTCCATTCAAAGGACTGCTTATATATGGGTCAATATTTCAAAACATTAATATTTTTCAATTCAAATTGAACCCTTGCTCAAAACAACCTATTTTGCTAGAATAACAATTATATCTCTTAATAACCACTTTAAAACAAGGGGTCATAGTATTTGATTAATTCTAACGGTTTTTTAAGTCAGGGAAATGACATTTGTACAGGGGAATGACAAAAATGTATATTAACTCCGGTGATTTGATAGATATTTAATCTTGCGGATGGTTTCAGGATGATTAAGAAAAAAGAGAACAAATACTATCATTAAAAGTAGTATCCACGACTATGTCGCATGAACTTGCTCTTGTGGTTCAAGGTTTTTGCGAGAGTAGACATTTTTTAGCAATAATTACATTATTTACTGATATTTTGAACGAGAAAATGTTTAAAAATTGAAAACAACTAAAAATACTGAAAATATGTTTAAATGCAATGTTATTGAACCCTCCAGAAGTTCTAAAACTCAATCAATCATTATAATGAAAACTTGAAAGTCAGGGGAATGACACAAAAAATGATGTTAGGGGAATGACTGCGAGAGGTGTTTTATGAGAATTATCTCGAAGTTGTAAGAAAATTAGGTGTTTTATATTATTTATCATGTAGGTCTTTGTAAAAGACACAGACGAGTTAGCTTGTAAAATTTTTATACCACACGGTTTATTAAAAAACACGCGTTAGAGAAATGACAATTTCACTTGACGAAAAACAAAATCGTTGCCTTAACTTGAAATAAAAAAGACAACTAAGTGTTTTTGAAACTTTCACTTCAATTTTCATAAAGAGCAATTCGGTACCGTTAAACAACAAAAAAAATCAGTTTTCTATTTTGAGCCTCTATATATATATATTATTTTTAAATTTCCATTTGTGGGATAGAAATGATCAATTTATGGGGGACACTTACTTAATAGCTCCTATTTAAAAAAATAAAGCAACTAAAAATCATTTCAATATTTTTTAGTTAGAATGCATATATTATTAAAAAGACTGCATCATTAAATTTTTTTTATCCTTTTTAGTTTGGTTGCTAAAATTCAGGCAGTATGGTAAGTAGGCCTGGGGACACGTTAGGGGAATGACATTTTGGGTGTTTAAATGGAGATAGCTGGTATGATTATTTTTTTAACTTTTTTTTTTCTAGAGCGAATATTAGAACCCGTTTGTTTCAAGCCATCCAATTAACAAACTTATAGTAAAATTATGTACTTCGGTTCAAAAATGAAGGAGACTGAAATATTAATATTTTGAAATATTGACCCATATAGTTACTTAAATAATATTACCTATTATCTATTTACTTACTTATGACTTATTAATGTATGTACATATTCTGGTTTTACATTTGTTTGGATTTTCAAAAAATGATATACACATTCATAATTCGAGTTCTGCTTTTTGTTTATTTTTTTATAATGGAAGTTTAAGAACGGAATTATGCAAAACTAATTTTTTTTAGATACAGAATTTTCAGATACAGTGTTCTTTGCTCATACAGCATTTTGTACATACAGTATTTTGAAATACAGTATTTTGAAAAACAGAATATTAACCATACAGTATTTAGACCATACAGGATTTTAAAATACAGCATTTCGACCCGCTCCCGTTTTGACTTCTATTAGAGGAATCCTGTTTATATTTTATTTTCCGGCTCTGTCAAAGAACGGAGAAAAATTACTGAGCACTCAAGAAATATAAACTGGCTAAATAATTATGATTCCAAAATAAAAATAAATTGTTTGATGACTGACTTTCGGTAAAAATCTTTAAACGAAAGCAAACGACACTGGTAATAAAGCCCTTTGTTACCTGAAAAACTAAACAGGCACCTATTTGAAGAAATATTTTGTATTATTTTTATATATTTACCTAGTAAAATGTTAATTCAATATTGCGTTCTAGGAACACCTTTTTTTGACACTTTCTTAAAATTATTTTCAGAGGTAACACTTATTGGAATATCTACCAGAAACTATGTAACTGGCAGTTAAAATTCAAACATTTCAAAATATTTGTATTTTAATCAAGTGTCTTATGTACATATATGTTAAATACAGAGTACAAAGGACAATAACCGCTGCAATGCCATAAATAAATACGTATTTATATAAGCTATAGTATCGCCAAATAGTCGAAATTAAACCTGACTCTATTAATGTCTTAACGGCAACATATACATAAATATTAAAATTCGATTCTGCCCAAGCGATTGGCTATACCTTTTCAATAAAAAAAAAATTGACAAATGTTTAATTACTTACTTACCTAATAGACCAGAAAAAATAGCACAAATCGTATGGGGAACCTTGAAAAAATTAATTCATGAAATATTAAAATTGAAATCGACGCAGAATTGCAACCTCTATAACATATTCAAAGTCCTCCAAAATCCCCGCATTGGCTTTTTGTGTAGATGCATTTGAAGAGGTGCAGACGGGGAGAATTTGGAGGTCTATCAAACTAAAATATTTGTTTGGGTAAAACCTGATCATATGATACATGATTTAAGGGTAGTTTTTAACGCTGAATCTAATGAAACCAAATTCATAATGATACAATCACCCAAAAAGAAGTTATAGTCCTTTTTATGTAATGATGACTTTTTTTTCAGGTACAACAGGTAAAATATTACCGAAAACCCTTTGAAAATAAGAGTATGCTAATGGAACTTGGAATAAATGTACCATTTGTCATTCGACCTAAGAATCAAGACAGTCCCTTGAAATACCCATGGTCAAATGGTGTTTTTTAAGGGGGAGGGGCAAGTGTAGAATGTTGACCATAACACCCACGAAAAAACTCTTACACTCATGAAACTCGCCGAAAATATTAAATTTGTCATGGCAATCAAGAATCAAAATAGTCCATACAAATATCTTTGGTCTAACAGTGTTTTGTGACGGTTACATTTTGTACCTGTTCTACGGAAATACGATTTCAAAAACTGATTTTTGCTTGAAAAGGACCATAACTTTGTTAAGGGTGCTTGTATCATTTTAGTTTTGATTTTATTAGATTCAGCGCTAAAAAATACCCTTAAATCATATACCATACTTCGTGTTTATACCTCAATTACACCAAATCGGAATTTTGGCTCAAATCTTCCAACTTCTTCCCAGCTTTTCCCTCTCTTTAATAAAAAAACCCCCAGAACAAATATATTTATGTGGACTTTATTGATTCTTGGTTGCCATGACAAATTATATATTTTTGGCGAATTTCATGAGTGGAAGAGTTTTTTCGTGGGTTTTATGGTTTACATTCTACACTTGCCCCTCCCCCTTAAAAAAAACACCCTTTCACCATGGATATTTTTAGGGACTCTCTTGATTCTTAGTTCTTATGACAAATGAAGCATTTATTCCAAGTTTCATTAACATACCGTTATTTTCAAAGGGTTTTCGGTAATATTTTACCTGTTGTACCTGGAAAAAAAGTCATCATTACATAAAAAGGACTATAACTTCTTTTTGGGTGGTTGTATCATTTTGATTTTGGTTTCATTAGATTCAGCGTTTAAAACTTCCCTTAAATCATGTATCATATGATCAGGTTTTACCCAAACAAATATTTTAGTTTGATAGACCTCCAAATTCTCCCCGTCTGTACCTCTTCAAATGCATCTACACAAAAAGCCAATGCGGGGATTTTGGGGGACTTTGGATATGTTATAGAGGTTGCAATTCTGCCTCGATTCCAATTTTAATATTTCATGAATTAATTTTTTCAACCTCGGAACCCATTTTTCCTGGCCTATAAGGTGGCGCTACAGTCAGAGGTGGACTAGGGCCTCAACCAAGCTGTCTCCTGTTTTGCACGCCAAGTTGGTTGAGGTCCTCTTCCACTTGCGTGCGCCACTTTTTACGCTGTCCACCTTTACTGCGTTGTCCCACGGGGTTGGATTCAAAGACTTTCGGGGCCGGAGCAGTGCCATCTTAATCGTTCGCTTTTCACTTTTGTGGCTAGGTCGGTGTCGCTGTATAGCCCATATACAGTTCGTTGTTGTATCTTCTTCTCCATTCCCCATCTATGCAGACGGGACCAAAAATCACCCGGAGAATTTTCCTCTCAAAACAGCCTAACGCGTTCTCATCCACCGTTAGCAGTGTCCATGCCTCTGCACCATACATCAGGACTGGGATATGATAAGCGTCTTATGCAGGGACAGTTTAGTTGCTCGATTGGCAAGAGTAATTCTTCGTTTGATCTCAGCACTGGTATCGTTCGCTGAGCTTATAGCGGATCCTAAGTAGACAAAGTCTCTGACCACCTCAAAATGATAGCTGTCTATAGTGACGTTCTGTCCTAGACGTCGGTATTGGGTGTCATTTCTTGTTGACAGCATATATGTATTTCGTTTTGCTTTCATTCACCGTTATACCCATCTTCTTGGTTTCCTTCTTTAATACTCACAAAAGCACCACTGACATTACGCTTTGTTCGTCCGACTATGTCAATGTCGTCAGCGTAACCGAGTAATTGGACGGACTTTTGAAAGATTGTGTCTCTAGTGTTGACGTGAGAGTTTTGCATTATTCTTTCAAGAACGATGTTGAAGAAGTCGCATGACAGCGCGTCGCCTTGCCTAAAACCTCTTTTGACATCAAATGTGTCGGTGAGGTCTTTTGCCGATGGTTCCTAGACCACCTTCATTCTTGCCAATTGTCCTTTATATTAATATTAAGTAATTTTTGAATGGGGATGATCAAGCCAAAATCTGGAGTTCTGTCTCATTTCAGACTTGAGTATGTACCTAGCCGTATCTAATAAAAAAGCTATCTCATTAATCTTCATAAGTACTTGCTCCTCCGATAAGAAATCACATCCGAAAATACATATACTGGTTTCTCTGATAGTTGGGCACCTTCCGACGAAATTAATGATGTCTTCCCGCTCCGCTATGCATATACTGCAGTCCAATGGTAAATCAGGTCTGTGAGCAATAAAGTTCAAGTTGAACAACTCGCTTCGAAGCCTCACCATTGTAGCAATCACGTGAATCCTATTTGTATCTTGAAAATAATGTTTGTCCAATTATTATGATTAAGTCTTCTGTAGATTGATCTGTACTGCGAGCTATTCCACTCATACATTGTTCATCCACTTTTTTAATGATTTCGTAAAGATGATTCTTACAACGCATTATATCTTCAACGTTAATATTCAAATTCATATCACCCCCTTGGGCTAGTTCCATCCAATCTCCATACCAGCTGTTTTTGTCATGTATAGCTTTGAGGTCTTTTTTTCTGGTAAGCTGGGTTTCCAGCATCCCAAAGACTTTAAGCATATAATCTGCTTGTAGCTTAAGCGTTTTTATGAAGAGAGGCGATAGCCCTGTTTCCAGCATAATGACGAAGTTTGGCGTGTTCGCCGGTAGATGAAACATTCTCTTTACATAGTACCTTAAGAGACTCTCCACTGTGTCGTACTTTTTACATCCCAAAGTCTGTAATCCGCTTAAAAGAATCTTCTCCGAAGTCGCTTCAAATACTTAATATTTGCTCCTATGCGCTATATCTTTGCAAAGTCCACTCCACCAGGAAGATTAACAACTAAATCGTCAATGAAAAGTGCAAGCAAAGTAGGGCTTAATGAACATCCTTGTCTTACTCCAGATTCTGTTTCGAACCACTCCGAAAGCTCTAGAACACGTCCAAACTTTTGCGATAAACCCAATCCATATAATTTGTAAAATAAGGCAGCTCGGTCAACCATGTCGAATGCAGCCTTGAAATCAATAAAAAAAAACGCGTAAAGTTTCTTGCCTTGCAAAATAAAGTTCTCCGCTATGCTTCTCCAGAACAAAAATAGTGTCTATCGTTGAGAACCCTGATCTGAAGCCAGTTTGAAATTCTTTTAACAAGTCTTGAGAATTGAGATTCAATCTATGTTGCAAGGCGCTTTTGTAAGAGTGATGTGAATACTTTGTATGTGGCATTCAGAAATGAAATTCCTCGATAATTTGAAGGATCCAATAAACAACCTTTTTTGTGAATGGGGAATATCACTGATTCCTGGAGTTCCTTCGCAGTAAGATCACCGTCCATTACCTTAATAAGGAGTTTTGTCAAACTTTTTTTTAGACTATTAGTCCCATAATTGTTGATGCTGCTTGCGCTTCTCCACACCCGCAAGAAGACGAAGATGTGGTCGAGGACGCTGGTATGTCTATCACCTTCCCATGTTTGGAAGACGATGCATCCAGGGCATCTTCGGCTCCAGTGGAGTCCTGTCCAAACGTCGACAGTCTTTCCAACATGGAGACTAAAGACTACTTAAACAGAGTTCTTTTAAGTAAAGACGAGCTTTTAAGCTCGTCCTCTGACTTGGAAGAATCTGATGTCACCGTGGTGGAGACTGATCGGTCTTATTTTAGCCATAATGCTGCAGTTAGTATAGATTAACCTCCAATACTCCCTCAGAGCGTCAGCCTCACTTCTTCTTCGTATATCCAGCAACGGAGAGGATATCGTCCTGATCCAAGAACCTTGGACTGTAAAATCCATTGTGAGGGGACTCAGAACTCCTGGATCTACTGTATGTGACCGGGAAAGGTGATAGGTGAACCTAGATCCTGCATACTAGTAAACTATTACTAGTTACTATTTCAAAAATAGATTATACACTTTTTGCGTAGGAGCAACATATTTTGAGAAAAATAGGCAAGATGATGACAAAATGTCTTCACAATAAAAAGCTCTTTTTATAACGTTTCTGCGCGTTTTTCTCAAAATCTGTTGCTCCAACGAAAAAAAGTGTCATAATCTTTTTTGAGTAGAATTTTATGAGCAATAATATTAAGTGAGTTCAGGAAAATGAGATCTCAGAGCCCTCAGCAATCTCAGTCTCGTGAACAGGATTGCTCAGAAATGTTGCTGTCAAATAACTGAGGAAAGAAAATATTGGATTCGCTTGCTAATTTTTGGACACTGAGCCGTCGGAGATCTCATTTTCCGGAACACGCCTATTAATTCTTAATTTAAAAAAAATCACATTTCTTGAGATATTTACAAAAAAACTGTAATTCGTCAAAACTGTAACTTTGACATGCTATAACTTCAAGATTAATAAACCTAATGAGTTTTGCTCATTTGTAAGATAATTTTAATTTCTAAATGTTATTCTCTCATGATTTTGTTGTAAAAGGAATTTCAATCAAGTTGTTGAATAAAAACCAAACCACTTTCTTTTTCAAGATGGTGACCTTTCTCTTACCCTGATGGGTACCTCAAAAACTTGGTTTTATAATGAGGAGGTGTAGCCAAACTCAAATCGTACAACAAATTTTGCCCAACGATTAATGAAATTTTAATAAATTATTTGACAAAATCTGCTCAAACATGAAGTTTTGCGCGATAGAAAAAACCCATAGCTTTCGAAACATTAAGAAAAAACAGAATTTTAACTCCCCTAAAAGATTTTGCCCCAGCCCAAATTTACGGAACTTTTAAGGAAATGCTAAAGACCCCAAAACAATATTCGCCACCAAAATTCAGCTTTATCGGAATTATTTCGAAGTTAAAGTCTAATTTCCCTGGACTACACTGCTAGTTCCAAAAAAATAAGGAATAGGTATTATAATCTTAAAATTCATTAGATACTTTTTGTTTAATTTTAATGTTATTTTCCTTGAGTGAACTAGAACAACATGTCTGCTTGTTGTACAAATATGTACGTTTCAAGTTTCAAACAAATAACTCTGTCGACGTTTGAACTTCCCACGCGCTGCACCGGCACGTTGCGTTGTGCAGGCGGAGTAAAACCCAACCAAGGCCAGACGATATACATAAAAAATACAAACATAGTTTTATTCAAATATAGACAAAATGTGTTTTGGTTATAGGTACCTAGATACGTTTCCGAAATTTGTTATTTGCTCTGTGTCTACAAGTGGTGTGCAAGGTTGGCATATTATGTCTTAAATTATTAGATTTATGGAATTCGATGTTTTTGCAGTAAAGTAAATTAATTTGTATGTATGTACGTTAATATACTCAGGTATGAAGAGTAAAAAAGTAAAATATTAAGTAATCAAAAATGTTAACAATCAAAAAATTGATTAAAAAATGCCGATCACAGCATGCTTCGCTATTGATCAAGGATGGTAAAAATTAAGTCTTTTTGTTATCATTCTTGGAAACAAACAAATGTTAGCAAAAGACATGGTGTGTATACAAAACCAGGCATTTTTTCAACTGATTGATATACTTCCATTCAAAAACATCGGCAAACGCATCCAGAATTTGGTATAAATTTTGTATAACATTTGTACCATTCCCGGCCTTTAGGTTGGATGATGGATGGTTTACTTTTTTGCGAGCATCCAACAAGAATCGAAAAATTATGAGGTGCCGAGAGTCCAAAGACAATGCCTGACACCTATTAGGCAACTAAGTTGTGATCAACTACTCTAAGTTGTTCCAATAGTTTCTGGAATTAAGCACTTTTAAGACTCAGCCAAACCGAATCAATTTGGGTTCGTTTTCTTATCGCTATCTCTACGGCATTTCACTTCGATTTGCTAGAGGCTGTAATTTCTTGGACTTTGTCACCTAGCAACTTGGAAGTAACTTTTGGGAATTCCACGTTTTTTTTTTGTATAACGATTCCTGCAAATGAAAATGCGCTCCACTGACTCATTTAAGGATATAGAGTTCAAAAAAGAGCTTTTAAAATAATATGTAATATGACTAAAGCGGAAACATTCGCATCTCTTGAATATCGCCATAATGTTTCATGCCTTTTCTTCGCTTTTTTATATACAGTGTTCCAGCAAAATAGGCAGTTGCATTCCTCCCCTTAAACAATTCTACCATAATACTCACGCTTTTAGGAATGCCCATCAATTTTCATTTGAGCCCAACTTCGGACGTACTGTCAAGTACCAGAGATTTTGGCTTTAGCCGTACAACACAAATCTGGTAAGTTTACCAGGCTCTGTTTTTCCTTCTAATTTTATATGCAAAGCTTCAAAAACAATGTGCATCGGTACCTCTACTTTAAAAATTATTCGAATATCAAATTTATTTACCTCTTTTTTAAATTAAACCAGCCATACTCAACCTATTTTTCATAAGGGCCACAAAGACGTTTTAGCTATTTTGCCTCGGGCCGCAACATGAATTATTTTTTGCACTTACATATGTAGGTGTTCAGTAATTTATGTTGTTTATTCATCTTCTTATATATAAAAATCAATCGTTGTGCGTTAGTCCTGCAAAAGGTCAAAAACGGCTGAACCGATTTGGATGATTCTTTTCAAAAAGTGTTTGGTATGAACCGGTGGGTGTTTAAATGAAGTTTGGTCTAAATCGGTCTTGCGGTTTGCCAGTAACATGCAAAAATGCAATTTGAGTGCCTGTTTTACATAAAAAAGATAAATAAATCAATTTGAGTTTGAAAACATCAATCAATCAATTATTATGAAATTTTTGTTTGACAAAATAAAATTAAAAAATTAATATTACAGTCGAGTCTCCCTTATCCGGAATTCCGTTAATCGAGGACCGGATTTTAAAAACGAAAATTTAAAGTGTGCCCAAAGTTATGCCGGATTTACACGATTGGAAAACTGCCAGTATAATGACAAAAGCAACAACAAAAGAATGGACAATTTCATTCTTTTTGTCATTATACTGGCAGCTTTCCATTCGTGTAAATCCGGCATTATACTTAACCCATAAGAAAATCCCTTGGGATCGGTTTGGTAAAATGCAAATAAACTGTTGATACGGTGTATTTTTATTATCCAAGATGTTTTTAGGGGGATCAAAGGCTTACATTTTGAGTACTGTAATCTTAGTGCATTTTGCAAAATTTCTAAAAAAAAGTCAAAAATGGTATAGTCCATTGAAGTTTGAAGACCATGAACATGATTTATGACTTTTGGTAGCTAAGAGGTACTAAATATCCGTGGCGGTCGTGAAGAACCAGGTAACTCAAACTCTTAAAAAGTTTATAAGGTCGGGGTTTATGTTGAATATCATACACAAAACAATGCTAATGTGGAAAAAAGTGTTCATAATGTATTTTCAGATGCATTATGGAAATATTACATAAGGGTAAAAAACTAAATAAAATTTCGGAAAATGTTATCAACAATAATTCACTTCAGGTATCTCGACTTACCTGGTTCTTCACGAACGCCACGCACTGAGGGAAAAATGTATGCACTCAGCACATCATTTTATTTACTCATCCTATATTTTTCTGCACACATACTTTTCTGTACTCATTACCTAATGAAATCTATACTGACAACATAAACCTATTAGCAGTGAAGCAGCTACTAAATAGTTCTGTAGACTCATTACACGAATATGTACCACGCCAGCTTACGATTATGTAGTGAGAATAGATTCTATGCACTATTTCTTGGTATCATTGCGTAAATATAACCTTGCCATGGAGTCAGTAAATAATTATTTGTAGGTTTACGCATGATGATGTACTGAGTATAGCTCATATGCACTTATTAAATAAATGTAAATAAATCTATTTAGGCAATTTTTGAAAAAACTGTCAGTTTTCTGCGATTAGTACAGTGTCTATGCACTCAATAAATAAATATAAATATTTTATGTATGCACTTTCTAAAAACAAACCGGTTATCTGTGATAAGTACAGATTCTTTGTAGTGAGGACAGAACAAATTTGTATGTAATGAGTACATATTTATGTAATGAGTCCATATGTTTATGTACTCCATGTGTGTATGTCCTCACTATATATGTTTGTATCGAGTCTATGTACTCAATTCATATTTATGTAATGAGTCCATATGTCTATGTACTCCACATATTTGTGTAATGAGTCCATATGTCACTAGACATTTATGTTATGAGTCCATACATTTAGAGAATCCTCTGTAACGTTTCACCTTATTCTGAAAGTTTATTTTCTAGATATTTATTTTATTTTAAAAATACTTTGTGATACTTACTCGGATTTGAACTGGGAACCTTTCACACACGAAGATAGCACGCATCCACCAGGCCACTTGGGGGCACAAAAAACTGGTGCCAAAACTGAATAAGTTGAAACTCATTTCTTGGATGGCTGAAGTGCTCAATATACACATAGAGTCAGTACAAGTTGCGTGGACTCAGCACTGTAGCTAGTCAATAGATACATGTGTAGGTATTGAGAATATACCGTCTGTATTGAAAAAATGTCGAAATGGCACACGTCGTATTTACTCAACACATAACTTAATGTAACGTATAACAGTTTCAGTTGCATGGGTTGCGCTTGATATGTGTTGAGTATATACCGTCTGTATTGAACAAATGTCACCATAGACTCTGTGCAGGTTGCATATACTCAGTACATAACTTTATGTAATAAATGTTTTCTATACTTTGATGGCTGGTGCTTGATATGAACTGAGTAAATACCATCTGCATTGAATAAATCTCGACATAGACTCAGTACACGTCATATTTACTCAGTACATAACTTCATGTAATAAATGTTTTTTATTGGTGGATGGCTGGCGCTTGAGTATAAACTGTTTGCATTGAATAAATGTCACTATAGACCCAATGCACGTTGCATATACTCAGTATATAACTGTATGTATCAAATGTTTTTTATTGTTGGATGGCTGGTGCTTGATATGCGCTGATTATATACCGTCTGCATTCTATAAATGTAGACATAGACTCAGTACACGTCGTATTTACACAGCACATAACTTAATGTAGTTAATAATTTTTTATTTAGATGGCTGGCACTTGATATGTGTTGGGTATTAAACGTCTCTATTGAATAGATATCGAGATAGACTTAGTACACATTGCTTATACTCAGTACATAAGCTTAATTTTTAAATTTAAATTTGATTAAATCGAAACATATTTAACTTTAGCTGGTCCATAGTTTTGTAATGAGTATATTACGTCTGTATCCAATACATAAATCGGTACTCTAGATTGTTAGTTTTATTCGATACATAACTTGAATTATAACTAGTACACATTAACTTTACTTAGTGAATAGACCTTCGATGGCAATCCTTTGCAAACATCGGTACATACAATTTACATTTATGGTTCTGTACGGAGTGCATTCATTTTTCCCTCAGTGCGGATATATAAAGGTTTACTTCATGAGAAAATTTAAACTATGTTCTCAGGTGCTAAACGCGGATTGGTGATGGAATTAGTCTAGAAGGTCAGAATCAAGGAATGAAGGTCTATATGCATATAATTTGTTTCGTTTGTTTTTTTCCTTTTGAAAAGTAAAAATAAGAAGAATAAGCTAGAAACATAGCGGGATGAATACGTATGTATACACCAAAAAAAGTAAGCGAGATGCACTCTGAGAAGCGAAAGGATGGTATAGCTTGAAGGTAAGTCGAATCTTGATCGCAAGGGCCAGAATATCAAAACGAGATTTTTAAGTGCGGTTTATTTCATTCACTTACAATATAAAATTACTAAGGATTAGGATCGGTTTGGTATAACTAATGTAAATAACTTTAAAATTGTTCTAAGTTTTATTTGTTGCAAACAGTGGATGAAACCAAACAAAAAACACAGAGAACGCGTTAAGCTTTTTGGCTTGTGGTCGCGTAACATGAAATATATAGTTCTTGTTAACGATATCACCTTATTGACCACAATAGATAAAAATAAAATAAAAACAAAATAAAAACACTTTACTTATTAAACATTTTTTATATTTATTTTAAAAAAGATTGTATGCATTTCGAGTCATTCGCGACTCATCATCGGCAATACACAAAATAGTTTACAAAAAGTCAAAGAAGAATAGGAAATCAAAACAAAGTAAAAGAAAAAAACTATTATTATGCAAAATAAGAGTGACAAGTTATGAAATCAGACTTAACAGTTAGTCAAAAAGATGTTAATACAATATTAAAGCAAATTAAATAAATTTGAAACAATATTTCCATTATCGCTGTTCATTAGGTTGTTTGTTTTGTGTATGAACATACTTTCGTAGGCGTCAAGTTTTTTAGCGATATTGACATTTTTTATAATTTTAACTTGTTCAATGGAAATATTATTCATATGATTTTCTTGAAGGGCATGAGAAGCGATGGACGATTTTTCTGGTCTGTTATGTTTAACGTGGCTAAAATGTTCGGCAAATCTAACTTTAACACTCCGAATAGTTTGTCCTATATATTTTTGTTCACATTCACTGCACTCGTATTGGTAAATCCCAGACATTTCAATGGGATTCGTCTTGTCTTTAGAGGAGCCTAGCAAATTTTTAATTTTTGTGTTATTAGAAAACACAACGTCGATATCACAATGTTTTAATTTTTGCTGTAGTTTATTCGTGATTAAAGGGGCATAGGTCATTGAAGTACGTACAGTGGTGTTGTTGTTAAGTAACTTTTTTTGTTGTGAGAAAAGCGTTGAGAGTTCGGATTTTTTAATTTTTTGCATATGCTTCTTTATAAGTTTGTCAATTATTGAGTCACTGTAACCATTGATTTTAGCTACTTCTTTGAGGTGTTGATATTCAGTGCGGAAGTTTGCGGTAGAAAGTGGAAGCTTGCACAATCGGTGTACCATGGAGTGGAAAGCAGCTAACTTATGCTGTATCGGGCAGTGGGAATCGCTGGTTATATATCGGTTCGTGGTTGTAGGTTTCCGATATATTGAAAAAACTATCTTCTTTCCAGTCTTTTTTAGCATCAGGTCCAAAAAGGGTAATTGATTGTTTTTTTCCTGTTCCATTGTGAAATTGATGGTATCAAACTGAGAATTTATTGTATCAAAAATCTTTGCAATTTCAGAAATTTTCACAATAGCAAAGACGTCATCAACATATCTGTACCATATTCGTGGTAGCAGTCCATTTTGTTTCAAATTCATTTCAAATTGTGACATAAATATTTCCGCTATAAGAGGCGACATTGGGTTACCCATACTGGTGCCAAATTCTATTTGATAAAATTTGTCACGAAATTTGAAAAAGTTATGTGACATGCAAACCTTTACTGTTTGTATAAGGACTTGCATTTTCTCCAATTGAATGTCGAACCTTTCAAGGTGAGATTGAAGAGCATTGATGGCATCTGGGATGGGAATACTGGGGAACAAAGCTTCCACGTCAAAAGAGACCATTACTTCGTCATCTTCAATAATTGTATCTTTTATCTTTTCCACAAAATCAAACGAATTTCTTACCGATAAACTCTCAACAGGATATTGCTTTAGTTCATTCACCAACCATTTAGCGGCTTTTACTGATGGAGAACAAATATTTGAAACTATGTTACGCATTTTCCCGCCAGGTTTATGTACTTTCGGTAATGCGTATAATTTTGGTACTTCCGGATTCGAGACATTTAACTTCCAAGTTGGGACGCCAAAAACAGAACTAATGTTTTTTATCAGATCTCGAGAGGAACGAATCATTCCTGGCAATGGTGTTTTTGTCAAAATCTTGAAGTTGCTATCTGTTATTGTGTTAAGAACTTTCTCATCATAATCCGATTTATTCATGATCACAACCTTGTTCCCTTTGTCTGCTTTCATATAGTAAACGTCCTTCTGTTTAAGTTCTTTTATCACGTTATGTATTTTTTTAGTGTCGGTGTCGCGTTTAAAATTGGATTTTGCATTTAAAATAATGGGCCTTGCAGTATTTCTTACCATTTCTTTGGTTGACTGTGGTTTAAATTTAACACAAGTTTCGATGTCCGCAATGGTGTCCATTAGGTTAAGGTGTAAGGGTTGAGGTGTAAAATTGAGACCTTTATTTAAAACGAGAAGTTGCTCAGCTGAAAATGAATTGTCTGACAGGTTTACAACCAAATCATTGACGACCATAGGCTTGGAGTTCCTGGTGTTATGAAAATCTCCATTGTTTTTGTATTCATGCCTTAATCGAATTAACTTGTTGTTCTGCTATATATTTCATGTTACGCGACCACAAGCCAAAAAGCTTAACGCGTTCTCTGTGTTTTTTGTTTGGTTTCATCCACTGTTTGCAACAAATAAAACTTAGAACAATTTTAAAGTTAATTAAAATGTCAACCAAGACAATGTTAAGCAAATATTCACATTTAGTTGAAAAAGTTAAAAGAATAAAAGCAGACATTTTCTTTCTAAAAGACTGTCGAAAAAATAAAGTGTATCCACATTTCATAAAAGTAAAATGTGCAGTAACAAACACCAGAACACTTGCTGTCATCGAAAGTGCAAAGTTAACTTGGCTTAATTTAGAAATAAAATACCATTTTTCGAGATTGAGTACAACAGAATTAGAACTTTACCACTTGCATTTATTGATAAGTAAGAATCTTAATAATGTAGATTTTATATTTTGGCTAGATTTTCAAACAAAAACCATGGAAAAAAGCAACAATTTATTCCACGAAAAACGCGACAAGCAGAACAACAAGTTAATTCGATTAAGGCATGAATACAAAAACAATGGAGATTTTCATAACACCAGGAACTCCAAGCCTATGGTCGTCAATGATTTGGTTGTAAACCTGTCAGACAATTCATTTTCAGCTGAGCAACTTCTCGTTTTAAATAAAGGTCTCAATTTTACACCTCAACCCTTACACCTTAACCTAATGGACACCATTGCGGACATCGAAACTTGTGTTAAATTTAAACCACAGTCAACCAAAGAAATGGTAAGAAATACTGCAAGGCCCATTATTTTAAATGCAAAATCCAATTTTAAACGCGACACCGACACTAAAAAAATACATAACGTGATAAAAGAACTTAAACAGAAGGACGTTTACTATATGAAAGCAGACAAAGGGAACAAGGTTGTGATCATGAATAAATCGGATTATGATGAGAAAGTTCTTAACACAATAACAGATAGCAACTTCAAGATTTTGACAAAAACACCATTGCCAGGAATGATTCGTTCCTCTCGAGATCTGATAAAAAACATTAGTTCTGTTTTTGGCGTCCCAACTTGGAAGTTAAATGTCTCGAATCCGGAAGTACCAAAATTATACGCATTACCGAAAGTACATAAACCTGGCGGGAAAATGCGTAACATAGTTTCAAATATTTGTTCTCCATCAGTAAAAGCCGCTAAATGGTTGGTGAATGAACTAAAGCAATATCCTGTTGAGAGTTTATCGGTAAGAAATTCGTTTGATTTTGTGGAAAAGATAAAAGATACAATTATTGAAGATGACGAAGTAATGGTCTCTTTTGACGTGGAAGCTTTGTTCCCCAGTATTCCCATCCCAGATGCCATCAATGCTCTTCAATCTCACCTTGAAAGGTTCGACATTCAATTGGAGAAAATGCAAGTCCTTATACAAACAGTAAAGGTTTGCATGTCACATAACTTTTTCAAATTTCGTGACAAATTTTATCAAATAGAATTTGGCACCAGTATGGGTAACCCAATGTCGCCTCTTATAGCGGAAATATTTATGTCACAATTTGAAATGAATTTGAAACAAAATGGACTGCTACCACGAATATGGTACAGATATGTTGATGACGTCTTTGCTATTGTGAAAATTTCTGAAATTGCAAAGATTTTTGATACAATAAATTCTCAGTTTGATACCATCAATTTCACAATGGAACAGGAAAAAAACAATCAATTACCCTTTTTGGACCTGATGCTAAAAAAGACTGGAAAGAAGATAGTTTTTTCAATATATCGGAAACCTACAACCACGAACCGATATATAACCAGCGATTCCCACTGCCCGATACAGCATAAGTTAGCTGCTTTCCACTCCATGGTACACCGATTGTGCAAGCTTCCACTTTCTACCGCAAACTTCCGCACTGAATATCAACACCTCAAAGAAGTAGCTAAAATCAATGGTTACAGTGACTCAATAATTGACAAACTTATAAAGAAGCATATGCAAAAAATTAAAAAATCCGAACTCTCAACGCTTTTCTCACAACAAAAAAAGTTACTTAACAACAACACCACTGTACGTACTTCAATGACCTATGCCCCTTTAATCACGAATAAACTACAGCAAAAATTAAAACATTGTGATATCGACGTTGTGTTTTCTAATAACACAAAAATTAAAAATTTGCTAGGCTCCTCTAAAGACAAGACGAATCCCATTGAAATGTCTGGGATTTACCAATACGAGTGCAGTGAATGTGAACAAAAATATATAGGACAAACTATTCGGAGTGTTAAAGTTAGATTTGCCGAACATTTTAGCCACGTTAAACATAACAGACCAGAAAAATCGTCCATCGCTTCTCATGCCCTTCAAGAAAATCATATGAATAATATTTCCATTGAACAAGTTAAAATTATAAAAAATGTCAATATCGCTAAAAAACTTGACGCCTACGAAAGTATGTTCATACACAAAACAAACAACCTAATGAACAGCGATAATGGAAATATTGTTTCAAATTTATTTAATTTGCTTTAATATTGTATTAACATCTTTTTGACTAACTGTTAAGTCTGATTTCATAACTTGTCACTCTTATTTTGCATAATAATAGTTTTTTTCTTTTACTTTGTTTTGATTTCCTATTCTTCTTTGACTTTTTGTAAACTATTTTGTGTATTGCCGATGATGAGTCGCGAATGACTCGAAATGCATACAATCTTTTTTAAAATAAATATAAAAAATGTTTAATAAGTAAAGTGTTTTTATTTTGTTTTTATTTTATTTTTATCTATTGTGGTCAATAAGGTGATATCGTTAACAAGAACTATATATTTCATAATGTAAATAAATTGTTAATACAGAATATTTTGTATAGTCCAAGATAGTTCGAGGGGACACAAATTGCATTTTGAAATTTAAGCGCATTATGCAAAATTAGCAAAAATTCAAAAATGATGAACCATTGAACTACAAAATATTGCAGACAGTGAAAAATGAATGGCTTTTTTGATTGGAAATCTGGAAGACCTTGACTTGACTAGAAGAGGAAGAAGATCTGTCATTCTGACTCCAATCGAAAAGGCCATATGTCTTCTTATTTCCATCAACAGCGGAATTGATAAGAAATTGGTTTTGTGAACCAGCAATGGGGTCGGGTAACTACTTTGTTTTATTTTTTTTAATCTAAGAGACTTCCGGTCAGATTCTAAAAATTGATATTTGTGTTTGAAGGGTTGAAGTTATAAAATGGCCTTAAGAAATGAGTATTTTTAAAGATCTAGCTTTTTTAAATGATTTTAAATAAAAAAAAATTATCACCCCACCAAATTTCAACAAGGTATAAACACAGTGAAAGCTCTATTTGCGGATAGCTACGATAAGCGGAAAATTCCCTTAAACGGACATATTTTTGGGTGACGTGAAATAACACCAAACGAAATATAGCCAAATTTAGAATTTGGCCTTATTTCCATCTCGAAAACGAAATAACGCCAAATTGGTGTTATTTCTTATGCCCGATGGAAATAACACCAAAAAAATAATCGAAATAAAACCAAATCTATCGCAAGCAGTTTTTGGCTTTATTGCAATGCAAAAACAGAATTAAGGCCAAATATTTCTTGAGAATCGTTATTTCGGCTATATTATTCAAAGTTTCATAAAATACAGATTCTTTAAATGCAAAAGAAATTTTGCATTCACCCAACCTCGCACCCACTCCAAATCCTATATCGAGCCCAAGCAGGGGGGTTGCAGGGGGGCAGCATGCCCCCCCATACATACCTCACTGTTTATTCGTGAATTTTAAAATTTCACAAACCAAATAAAGGAGAGGATTTATTAGGTTTGTGAAACTTAAAAATACGCGAATAAACAGTGAGGTATGTATGGGGGGGCATGCTGCCCCCCTGCAACCCCCCTGCTTGGGCTCACTATAGGATTTGGGGTGGGTGCGAGGTGAGTGTATGCAAAGTTTCTTTTGCATTGAAATAATCTGGAAACTTCGAATTTATTCTACCAATACACTTCTTTTCAATACTCTCCTTATGTCAGGAAACAAAATTTCAGTTTCGGCAGAATTGTTTGAAAATATGAAATAAGTTGAAAACGAAATAAAGCCAAATTGGTCTTATTTCTGTTTCATTAATGAAATAAAACCAAATTTAAAATTTGGTCTTATTTCGTTTTTGAAAACGTAATAAGACCAAATTTTTTAATTTCGGCTTTATTTCGTTTGGCGTTATTTCACGTCACCATATTTTTGCGAACCAACACTTTTCTCGAATTTCTCATATACAAATTGCGTTCCTTTATAGTTTATACGGACACTCCTTTACTGACTCGGGCACTTGTTTTTGCTCATTTCAAATAGAAAACGTCACAGCAAACGGACACAATGGAAGAAGCAAAGGATCTGTTTTCTAAACAGTTTCGAATTTTTGTTTTCAATACAAAAGCAAATTTATAATAAACAAACAGATTACTGTCGCTTTGAGAGCTAAGTACGGGATCTCCTGGGTAACTATAAGTTAACTTTAGTTTAGAGTGTGTCATTACTATTTCTCCACCGCGTTTCGGCATTGTAAATGTTTTACAGCTCTTATTTTCGAAGTAATTTTATTTTGCGATGCCAAAAAGATTAGGTTGCCATTGGTCAATCTTTCTCTTTACGACAACTCTGATAACCGGACAAAAAAGAAGTGACGATGAGTGTTCGCTTATTGCAGCTTTCACTGTACCAGGCTATCAAGTATTCCTAAGACTCAGAAGTTCTATAGCCTAGCCTACTTAAAAAATATTCTATTACAAAGTGAGGTGACCACGATCTACTATACCTAATATATGACAAAAAAAAAAAAAATGTTTGGTAGTGTGGCCATCGGGAGTGGAGTTGTTCAAAATTATATTCGGAGTTTGCCATCAACTGTATATTATTTTCTAATGCGATACAACGTCCGCTGGGCTTAGCCTATGGAGAAATACACTCAATTTTTTTTAGATTAATTTATGGTGAAACGAAGTTCACCGGGTCATCTAGTTTTAATATAAAAATTAATTTGATTTCTGAAATTTAGAACACGTTTCAAGATCTGGATCGTTCCTGCATGCTAAACTTATTCGTTTATTTCATTTTTTGTAGGTTTGAAAAAGCGATTCCCAAACGTTTGAAGATCCAAAATGTTAATTTTTTCAATCCAGCGTCGACTTTCTGATTTTTAGTGTTGTCAGGAACATTATCTATTACCTGAAGTAGAACGAGGAAAATGTATGTTGTGGTCACTCATTTCACAGTCTTATTGTTTTATTTTAGTTTGTGTCTTCACTTTCGAGAGCAAAACGGGTCAAACTTCTCAAAATTACCTGCAATTTTAGTTTAATTAGCTGCAAAATCAGTTTCTTTCACACGTTAGCAACATTTTTACTTTGTCATAGCGTTTTTGTTTGGTAATCCGGAAGAACCCTCCGGACCTCTTAGATCCAGATTCCAGAATGACAAATGAAAAAGTTGCAACCCTTTTCTTGATTCTGAAGTTTGGGTTTGGTTGTATTTGTGCACTGGGTTGTTGCATTTGGGTGATCACACAGCTTTTCTCTGAATAGTGTTATTCCTCAAAAACAGCAACGAATGTGTCCAACTTGGGTTTTTATTTTGAGAAAACTCCTTACCTAAGCAAAAAATCTACAGCAAGGTATGAAGATGACGATGATAGAGAATTGGAGAGGATGAAATGTTTAGCCTATCCATTTTTTTCATAACTAATTCCTTTTTACTCCAAATCCTAGTAAAATGAAAATGCACAATGGTAATTCCAAAATTAATGAACTTTTTGATTGGCAATCCGGAACAGCGATTCGTGAACGCTTCTCTTTTCGATTCAGAAATCAAATTCAGAACAATTTTCTGTTCTTTTCAGAAGAAGAACTGTCATCTCGTGCCAAATGAACTTTTTCAGAAGCATTTGAAAGGCTACCGGACGCTACGGGAGGACCAAGCGAAAACATTTCAGTCATTCGTGAAAACGAAAAGACAAAGTGACATTGGATGTCGATGGAGCTTTTTCCACTTGTTTTTCAAATTTGATGTTTTTAACTGACAACACTTTTTGTTTGGAAGAGTTTCCTATGTTGGGCTTTATTTCCCATTTGATTTATAGTTTCGGGCATTGTTTCATTTAAAAATAAAATGCACGACTGGATCGCACGTACTTGCTCTTATGTTCAAGTTGTGTGGGGCTTAAGAACTTTAAAAAATATTCAAGTAATTATAGAAAAAGTATAAAAAGCATTTAAATCGTTCTTTTAATTGTATAAACAGCCTGATAAAAAACTTAGAGCTCAAAAAAAAGTATGCCATTTGATTACTTGAAAAAATATGAATAAATGCAAAAATAAAATTTAAAATCGTTTGAGCCGTTTTCTTAAAAATTAATTTTTTATATATAAAATTTTTGCAACATTTTTCAAAAAAAAATTTGGTATGCCAATTTTGAGTATATATTAATATACATTTAAAACTGAAATTTCAAAATAATTCATCAACCCGTTTTTGAAATATTGAATTTTCAAAAAAAAAAATTGAATCTTTTTTTAAAAATCCAAAATTTATGTTTTCAAAAATTTTGGTATGCAGTATTATTTATATTCTAACAAAGCTTTTGTGCAAAAATTTTTATTGAAATCGGATGAGCGGTTAATGAGAAAACCAAAAATCAAAAAAACCGTTATATGGCAGGTACCGTTAATAAATGTTTTTGGTGATTTTTTTTCTTACTAAAAGGTATATCATATCTACAATAATACACTGATTTTTTTTTTATCAAAATCGTTGGAGCCGTTTTTGAGATAAATAAGCTTTTCCTTAACGGTTGTATGGCAAGTACCGTTATTTTTTGAGCAAAAAAAAAAATTTCAATTTCCCCTCTGGAGAGTTACAAAAAAACCTTAATTTCAAAATTTGAAGAAAATCGCTTCAGTGGCTTAGGCTGTAGGTTGAGGTACGGACAGACAGACAGACAGACAGACAGACAGACAGACAGACAGACAGACAGAATTGTGCCACCCACTTTTTTCGTGTTCTCTATCATAGTAATGTCATGTTTGATTGTTATCTCGAAATTTATTTTTTGCACGAATCCAAAACTTGCCCTATAGTACCTATATCGCAAGTAAAAAAGAAAGTGACGAAATCAGGAAGTAACATTCAAAATATTGTCTTTTTTTAGGTGTTGATTTCAAATTGGTTTAGGCGCTTTTTTTAAACGGCTGTAAATTTTGGTTTATGGTATTCAGTTTTTCTATGAAATCGCATAATTATGTAAGTTTGCCAGGTGGGCCACTTAAAAAGCTCGAGGGGCCGCAGTTTGAGTATAGCTGAATTAAACGGTTAATTAATTCTCTCGCTTCATTTTCTAATCTGGGGCCGAATTACCGCTTCAGTGACCAAGTGAGTGAGTGCCATCAGTGATCAGTGATCAGTGAACATCAAATTTTGGTACACTAGATTCCTCGAAACGTGAGCGGTAATACCAAACTCACAAAATTCAGTCACGTATTACTCGATAACTGATGCGGTAATTTGGCCCCTGTAAATAAGAAAAATTGGCGGCTCTGGACCTTTGACACCTCATATGAGGGAAATTTGATGAAAAAATATCCCATCTTATTGGTCAGTAATTGGTCAGAAAAGGTCAACTGGTCCCAGAAATTGGTCAGCCCTAGATAACTTTTAATCAAGGCTTAAACTTTCTCCAGGTGACTCAAGGGCACACGTGATTTTTGGCACCTCATTTAAGAGAAATTTGCCAAAATTTTATACCATCCGACAGCCTTCTAGATCGTGATAAAAGGTCAACAATTTTCAGTAATTGGTCAGCCATAGATTTTTTTCTATGAATTTTTGAAGTTCGTTTCAAGGTCACCTCATTTGGGTAATTTTAAAAAGTAAAGTATGCAATTTCAAAGGCCTCTTCACGGTTGTAAAAGGTCAGCTATTTTCAGTAATTGGTCAGCCATTGATTTTTTATGAATATTTAAAAGATCTCTAGATCTATATAAAAGGTCAGCTTGTTTCAGTGAGTAAAATTTCAAGGTCATTGCGATTTTTGGCGCCTTATTTATGGGAAATTTGCAACAATTTAATACCATCAGAAAGGTCCCGAGCACTATATAAAAGGTCAGCTAGTTTTAGTAATTGGTCAGGCATAGTTTTTTTTTAGTGGATTTTTAAATTATTGTTCAAGGTCACGCGCGATTTTTGGCTCCTCATTTATGGGAAATTTATAAAAACTAAATACCACTTGAAAGACCCTAAGATTTGTATAAAAGGTCAGCTAGTTTCAGTAACAGGACAGTTATAGATACTTTAATATGATTTTTTTAAATATTTTTTTTTTCAAGGTCGCGAACCGTTCATGACCTAGAAAAAAAAACTTGAAAAATTCGTATAAAAGAATCCTTAACTGACCAATTACTGAAACTAGCTGACTTTTTATATAGATCTAGAGATCTTTCAGATGGTACACTTTTTTGGCAAATTTCCCTAAAATTAGGTGCCAAAAATCGTTTTGACCTTGAAATTTTTTTTTAAATTCATTAAATATTCATAAAAAAATCTATGGCTGACCAATTACTGAAAATAGCTGACCTTTTACAACCGTGAAGAGGCCTTTGAAATTGCATACTTTATTTTTTTAAATGACCCAAATGATGTGCCAAAAGTTTTTTTTGTGACCTTGAAACGAACTTCAAAAATTCATAGAAAATAATCTATATGGTTGACCAAATACTGAAAATAGTTGACCTTTTATCACGATCTAGAAATCTTTCGGATGGTATAAAATTTTGGCAAATTTCCCTTAAATGAGGTGCCAAAAACCACGCGTGACCTTGAGCGACCTTGAGAAAGTTTAAGCCGTGATTAAAAGTTATCTAGGGCTGACCAATTTCTGGGACCAGTTGACCTTTTCAAACCAATTACTGACCAATTAGAAGGGATATTTTTTTTATCAAATTTCCTTCATATGAGGTGCCAAAGGTCCAGAGCCAAAATTGGCGCCAGTGATTTTCTTGTATAAGGAAATAACAAACCTCTGAAGTGGAACCGACGCACGGTGAAAAGATGATTGAAATAAAAGAACTGAATTACGGTTTCGAATGGAATTCGAAAATTATTTATTAGTTATTTTTGCTTGGGAAACCCTGCAAGAAGAGGGCTAAAACCCAAGATCTTTTCAATAAAATTCACAATTGTGAAACTGAAAGAACTAAAGAGAATTTAATTAACGGGTTGCGAGCCCTGCAATGCCAGGAAAAAAAGAGAACGGCACAAAAACTAACCGAATTTCAAATAAGCACTATTTAAGCCACCAAAAATATCGAAAAAAACGAATTTGAATAAAAACTGCCAAACAGTTTAAAACTACTTATCTTTCCAATATCCTGTCCTTGGTATATTTTTTCCCTGTACGTTTTCTCTAGTCTTCCCCTCTTAAGCTCTACCTCAATTTTTCTACAAAAAAACCTCAAATTTGTCCACTTTTGTTCTACTTTAACACTCAAAATTGATTTCTCAAACCTTCAACACTTTCCTCCAATAATCTCTTAGAGGGTGTCTACATTGTCTTTTTACTGAAAGGCATTTACGATATTACATGCATAAAACAGAGATAGGGAGTCTACCCTTCTCTCTAAACGCATTTAAAATCGTAAATATGCCTTTCAGTAAAAAAACAATGTAGACACGCATCGTCCTAAACGATCTTTATTCACTTCTTTTCAGTCAAGAAATGTCCTTCCAGATTTTTCAATGTCAGTTCGAACATTCTTTGACTGGTCTCCCTTGTACTTTCAGCCAATCGAAGCCCGCGGACTTTTATCAAGTCATTTGTAAGCAATTGCCAGCTATGTTGCTGAACAGTGCCACCGTTGATGAAATCCAGCGGTCCTACTTACTCGCACATAAACCTTAGCTTTTGCAAGTCATTGTGTCACTTCCAGGAGCGCGCGAACACGATGAACGCATTCAGCCATTTTCCTCCTATTTTCTAACTTTTCAAGAGAAAACTAGATGATAGCACAAAAAATCGAACAAACCAATTTTGAAATAGTAGGAACCGAACCCGAAAGTAGAAAGAGAACTCAAGCGGCGAAAAAAAGACAAGACCAATATCTAATAACAATCACTTACAGTGCGGAAAGGTAAATTAGAAATTATGTTCTATACTCGCGATAAAAAGATAACCTACTTCGGTGAGATTGTGCTAGATTTTGGGGGAATTAGGGATACGTCGATAACATTTCATTTTGTACAGTACAAAAGTTAAAAGTTATGTCGGGAACTAGGCCACTCTCAAAAAGAGTAACATCTAGGTGACGGGGACCAAATGTCAACCGCGCTTCCTCGGGTATTTTGAATTCGAACAGATCACCTGTCTGTTTGGGTAGTTGGATACATTACATTTTAACGCAGACCTCCCGGCTGTTGTTTTGGGGGATAGTGGTTCGCTCTTCCACTTTAAGAGCCAGTAATGTACGTCGATTATTTTGTTTCTTCAATATACTGGGATAGGGTACTTATGGTTGATAGACCATTGTTTTCCTACCCTCTCCCAGTATATTGAAAAGAACAACTGTATTTCTACAAGAAGGGAAAGAACGACTGGAATAAAGATTTTGGAATTTGACAAGAACAGTTTTTGTCGCGGTACATTTCACCTTGACAGATTACCTGTCTCACACATTTAGGTAATTTTGTGGATCGCCCATCACACAGTGTATCTATTATGGATCGTAAATGTGGACTACCTGAAACACAACTTAAATACATAAGCTATGATTAGATGGTCAACGCGTTGAATCTCTGACGTCAAAATGACGGAAAAATCCGTCTCCATGTTGTCTTGTCGTGTGATTGTCAACGCAGAATACTGTCTTCATGCTCGTTGACGGCACGTTGTCACGAATTTAAGGGTCAAGGCATTGATTATTTTTATTGGCCGTGTAATTACTCTGTCATCGCAGTTGGGATACTATGACTATGACAGACAACTCTCCAATACATTGACTATATCTTTTTGTTGATACAGCGGATTTTTCTGCCATATCAACATACTCTGCATTGACCATCTTCTCAATTTCGAGAATTATGAATTTTTTGAGGATTTTTAATACACTGAAAGTTGACGGCTTCACAAATGAGGGGGACGAACTCTATTTTGATGGCAAAAGTATGTTTCCATCTAAATGTCACCCAATTGACCTAAAATAAACTTTTTCGGGATTTCTGATTTTTTTTGCTGTTTTTTAATCCATCGACATCGTAGCCATCCTTCATTGGAACTTAACAGTTGATAGCTTGACAGATGGGGCGTGAACTATTTTTTGACGTGAAAAGTGTATTTGCAAAAGTGTGCATGAGAAAACATTGCAGGAAGAACTAGTGGAGATAAGAAGGAACATTGGGGAAAAACCATCAAATGATGAACTCCCTGAATTTAAATGGCAAATGCCCTCTCGCAGATAAGACACAAACGAGTAATGAAGACATCCAACTTTTGGAAAATACAAATATAATACCAGCTCCCAAACCAGCAGCAATAAACCCTTTTAAAACACCACCGTTACAAATGTTAAATCAGTCAACCTCTTACTCAAAGTGCCACAAAAGAAAACAGGTGTACATACAGAATGAGGAAAGATTGACAAACGAATCTGACATTGAAGCTTTCATAAGAAAAATATTTAACTTCAACGAAATTGTATGCAATCTGATTGTTCCATGGAACATAAAAAGATCTGATCTCAAGTTTACCAATTTTAAAGTTAGTATCCCAGATCACTTCTTTTCTGAGCTCTTGAACTCCAAAAAATGGCCTAGAAATGTGTCAGTACGAGAGTTTGTACCGAATAATAGCATAAAACACTCAAACAGATCAAATTTTTAAAAACCGAGACGCTACTCCGTAAGGAACTAAAGATTTTCTATCAAAATATGTCCGGAATGAGAGGCGATTTAAATGAGCTTCATCGTGTTTCAGCATCCACCGAATTCAACATTATTGTGCTTACCGAAACCTGGTTAAAGCACGACCATTTAAATGCAGAGATATTTGATTCATCGTGGCAGGTTTTTCGATAAGATCGATTCTTTGGACTCAATCAAACCAAAGGTGGTATGGTGTTTTAATTGCTATTCATACATCGATTCCATGTTTTTCTGTAAATTGTGGACTTATTGAAAATCTTATCCAAAAAGTGTGGGCCAAAATTACAACTAAGGATAATGATATACATATATCTAGGTTGCTGTTATATATATCCTAGCCAGGTTGAGGTTTATGCAAAAGCTATAAGCCATGTTTCTTCAATGATGAGGACACTAAATGATTCTGACGACTTTCTTTCTCTTTGGAGACTTTAATCTACCGGGACTTCACTGGATCCCTTGCGATGACAACAACTTAATTTTTGATCCTGTTAACATTACAACTGAACAACAAGCTTGTGTTATTAATTTTTTCTTTGAAAATGGATATAATCAAATTTGTAATCATAGAAATAATTTTTCAAACGTTCTTGACCTAGTTTTTACAAATATTTGTGATAATTATAGAAGCTTCATCAATTTTAGCTAAATAGTCAATTATTTTCCACAAAATATTTAAAATAAGAAATTTCTATGCAGATAAAACACGGTCCTTGGTGAATAATTGCAATCTTTTTTATGATTTTAAAAACGCAAACTGATCAAATCAATAATAACATAAAAAACATAAATTGGTGTGCATTTTAAGCCAACGGCTTTATCGTTAATGATAAAGCCTATAGATTTAAATATCAATTATACTCTATTTGTGAACGCTTTGTTCCCATAAAAAGGTTAGAACCTCGACCAATACTCCACCATGGTATGATAAAGTATTGATAAGGTTAAAGAATAAAAAAACAAAGCACATCGCAAATGGAGTTCTTCGAGTAACTTAAGAAGATTTTGAGACATTTAAGGGGTTAAATCAGAATTTCTGTGATTATGACAAAATTTGCTACGATAGATATAACTATAAAACTGGGTCAATCATAAAATCAAATCCTCGTCATTTTTATAAATGTATCAACTACACAAGAAATGTTAGTAATTTTCCATCGAAAATGCGCTTTGAAGAAAAAAGCTATTCAGACTCAAATGAAATATGTGATATGTTTGCATCATTTTTTTAATCAGTTTATACTGAACCAATAAGCTTCAAAAATGACGAATTTAGTCACATGACAGGCAACGTAGTTTACCTTTCTCAAATTTCAATTGATCTTGAAGAATTGGTGCTTGCATTAAAAAAATTAGATGTCAATAAAGGTGCTGGCGCTGATGACATTACCCCCCTTTTCTTGAAAAGGACTGAAGACACGTTGGCCATACCCATTTTGGAACTTTTCAATAAATCTTTGAAATGTGGTGTTCTTCCAGAAATATGGCGTGAATCATATTTAACTCCTTGATGAATAATAGTCTTAGTTTTAAATCCCACGCACAAAAAAAAAGCATCCATAAGAAAGGCAACAAAGAAACTATTCAAATTGGTACAGTTTTATATAACAATTTATTGATACAATTACCAACTATCCAATGTTGTTCCGTGCTGTGCTGTGATTAAAACTGAAGTGGAAGAGATAAGCCCTGATTAGCAATGCGACAGCGAAAATAACTCAAATTCCAACTCTCACTGCAACTGTGGATTTCCAGTGCACTCTCTTAAATTAAATCAAATTCCGTTTTGCAGAAGAATAAAATAGATTAGAATTATTATCACTCAAATCTGAAACCGCAAGGACAGTGGAGTTGTTGATTGGTTTACATGACAAAATTAAGTTTAAATGATTTCAATTTTAGTTAATTACAATTTGGACAGTAATATTATAATTTGAATAGTAAAAATAAACAGTCGTTTTTCAGTTAAGTATTTTATAGCTGAGTAGTCCAAAACAATCCTATTTTTAAAAGTGGCGACAGGTCGGACTTAAAAAATTACAGAGGAATTGCAATATTATCGACCATTCCAAAAGTTTTTGAAAAGCTTATATCTGACAAATTGTGTGTAGGCTTGAAACCAGTTTTAAGTGAACATCAACATGGTTTTTTTAAAGGGAGGTCCACTGCAACCAATCTTTCTGACTACACTTCTTTTTATTTTACCTGAAATGGAAAATAGAAACCAAGTTGATGCAATCTACACCGATTTCAGTAGGTAAGGCTTTTGACAGAGTTGACATTGGGTTGTTAAGTTACAGAAAATTGGAGTACGAGGTAATTTATTAAAGTGGAGTTCCTTATATCTATCAGACAGAAAGCAGTATGTGAAATTTTGTGGTGTAAATTCTCGTGCAATAAAAGTTACTTCGGGTGTTCCACCTGTTCTTTTTGTTATTTATTAATGATTTGACTGAATTGTTTGAATATTGTCGGTTTTTGTTATTTGCAGATGATCTTAAGTTATTCAATGTAGTTAACAATGTGAGCGATGGGTTCAAAATGCAAAAGATATTAAAAGATATAATGTAATGTATTCTCTTTTGCTAGAAGAAAAAATGTATGTCTTATAAACTATATTATTGACGGAAAACACATTGAAAGAAGTGAAGTTTTAAAAGACTTGGGCATACTTGTCGATTCTCGCCTCACTTTTAAGAATCAAATTGACAAAGTTTGTTCTAAGAGCAACAGCATGTTAGGATTTGTGAAGCGTAGGTCAAAAGAATTTAATGACCCTTACATTACCAAAACTATATATATTGTTCCTTAGTTCACCCTCTTCTTGAGTACTGCAGCATCGTTTTGTCACCTTTATTTGATTTCGACGTTAAAAAAAACTAGAATCCGTCCAAAAACAATTCCTTTTATTTACACTGAGAAGCTTCAATTGGAATCGCGAGAATTTTGTGCTGCCTCCATACGAAAGCCGTTTAAAACTAATAAATTTGTTAAGCCTTGCAAAACGTAGGATGCTTTCTGAAGCCCTCTACGTTTATGATATTTCGAATGGTAATATTGATTCAACCACTTTATGTCCTAAAATTTGTTTACAAAATTCTCGTTGTCTAAGGCATACCAAATATTTGAAAGAAGCAATACACAAGACAAGCTATGCAAATCATGAACGTTCAATCGTTGTAGTATAACATTTAATAAATACACTGACTTCTACAATATTAACATGATTATAGAAACTTTCAAAAAAACTATATTGTCTCTTATGATGTGTGAATCTTCTTCGTAAATATTGTTATCTATATTTTTATTTCCTTATTTTATTTAAATAATACTTAAATTTACTTAAACTTGTTATATCAGAGCCTACTTGTGCGCCCCCACAAACACTTGACTTTAAATTCAATTAAAATTAACAATGAACGTAGTTGATTAACAATGATTCATAATTGCATTTCATAGCGGATGATCATATCCGATATCACTTACATAAAATTGCATATCAGCACTTTTTGCCCTCAGCAACTTGTGTGGGAGTATCCAATGGATACCAAAAATATTTCTTAACAAAGAGCAATATGAATCATTGCATCATCCGCAGTCAAACTAAGATTTGCTGCGTTAGCATTTAATTATTATAAAAAGAGATCATTCGATCTCATTAAGTTTCAGTTCTTAAATACGTGTCACTTCGTACAGCTGAAGATTTCCCCCCACCAGTGGTAAGGGATCGGAAGCTTTAAAACTCAAAAATAAATATTCTTTTATTAAATATAAAAATTGTTTTTCATTTCGTTGTGTTCTCTGACGAGAACAGAAAAATATATTTTTTAGTAAAAATTGAATATTTTAATAAAAATGGCGCAGTCGGTAGGATTGACTAAATAGAGCGAAAATCTATTAAACGAAAAGTCAATCCGTGAAACGAATAACGCGAAAATCTGCAAACCGCGTTACACTGAATTTAATTTAAATAAAAAAAAATTAATTCAGTTAAGAAAAGTGACAAAACATTGATTAGTGAAAAGTGATAAATGATCGAACGAATATCGAAAGTTTCACTTAACAAACTCAGTGACAAAAAAGAAAAAGAAAACTACGAACGAAAATCGGAAATTTTTTTTTCAAGAAAGAAATTAATCAGTAGCTCACCCCAACACAAATGGTAATGCTACGAAACTCTGTAGAGGAGGATTAATTTTGAAGTGAGGAAAAGTGCAAGGAAGTTTAGAAAAAGGGCAAGAAAGAAAATTTAAAAAAGTGAAAAATTAAAATAAAAATCATTTTAAAAATAGAAAATATAATCTAAAAAGGTGCAGTGAAAAAAAAAAAATAAAGACCAAAACTAAAAAATAAAATAAATAAAATTCTTTGTGAAAAGAACAGACAAAAAAAAAAACAAAAAAAATAATAAAACAAAATTATATAAAATTAATTTCATTTAATTTAATTTATGGTTCATAAAAAAGATAAATAACTTGAACCCAACGGCAAGTGGCAAGTAAACGAAAGCCCCAACGTGTTCCGAAAAAATATATGAAGAAAAACAGACGAGCTGAACTAAGACAGCAAAACTTCAACCAGCAAAGGAAAATTCAAGAAATCAACATGGATCCCGCAGCAGCAGCAGTAGCAGCACAACAACAACAACCACCACTAGGAGTCGGTAATAAAATTAATAATAATAATAATATAATATTAAGAAGTTTGGAATTAAACCCTCTAAAATATATTGAAAGACTTTCTTCTTTTGATGGAAGAACAGAAGATCTTCCTATTTTTATTCAAAATGTCGATGACATTATTCCCACACTTCAAACCTATAATGATCAGTCTCAAGAAATATGCATTAATTTGCTAAAATCTAAATTTATAGGTAGAGCTAGGCAAAGCATAGAAATTCATACCCATTTAACGAAATGGACAGACATAAAAGCTATGCTCATAGAAAATTTCGGTGGCTTTAAAAATAGCAACCAGTTATACGAAGAATTGAGAAATTCTCAATACAGAGGTGATGTTATAAAATTTTATAACTATATTCAAAAAACCCTCTCATCACTTAATCAGAAATGCCTTCAAGAAAATAATGTGTCAGATATTCCTCGTAATAACGAGACGGCTCTCAATGTCTTTAAAGAAAGATTGCCAACACACATGAGGACAATCCTCTACGCTTTAAAACCAAATACCATGGAGCTAGCACTTCATGAATTAAATAACGCAGGATTTGTCACAAGACAAAATAACGATATAGGTAGTAATAAAGAAAAACATAGATACAATAATAAAATAGAAAATAGGTATGAGAATAAAAATAATAAAAATAATTTTAATAACCCCTTCAGAAATAATAACAATAGGGAAAATAATAATAATAATTGGCAACCAAAACCTAACGTGCCAAACAGTCAAAACAATTATCAAAGACCAAATAATAATAATAATTATAACTATAATAATAATTTTAACAGAAATTATAATCCAAATAACTATCGCCAGTATCCTCAAAAATTTGAGCCCATGGATCTCGATCCAACATCATCTCAAATAAAACGAATACCAAAAGCTAATTATGTAGATAAAAATATAACTCGAGAAGATTTAGGAGAAAATACAAATTTTCGGTATGTAGCCTCGGAACAAGAACAGGATTGCCCTTTGTTAAATTAAAAATAGGACAAACAATATTAAGAATGCTCATTGATACAGGAGCAACTAATAGCCTTCTTAGAGAAGAAGATGCCCCAAAGAAATTTATTAAAACTAGAAAAAATCCCTTAATTATAAGAACTTGTGGAAACCCAGTAACTATAAAAAAAGAAATTATTATACCTAAGGATCAATTTATTTTTTCAGTAATTGAAGATTGTGAGTTCCAAATTCACACATTCAGTTCCGAATACAACGGAATACTAGGGAATAATATTTTAATTCCGAATAATTGTGCAATCAATTACAAAAAGAAAATATTAGAGTTGAACGGTAATAGCATACCTTTTTTCCTCAATAGACATGAAGAAGAAGAATATGAAAGTACAATCAATTACTTTAATAATATTTCACCTGCTAACACAATTATTGATGATTCTTTTACAAATGAACTTAGGACTGAGCATTTAAACTCAGAAGAAAAAAATAAATTAATAAAATTATTAAAAACTCATAAGAATTCTTTTTACCATAAAGGTGATGATTTAAGTTTCACCAACCATGTAAAGCACAACATACCAACGGAAAATACTTCCGCTATATACACAAGGATATACAGATATCCTGAGATCCACAAAAAGGAAGTGGACAGGCAAATAAAAGAGATGCTTGAATCAAAAATAATTCAGCATTCTACTTCACCTTATAACGCCCCAATCTGGGTCGTACCTAAAAAAGAAGACCACGCTGGTAATAAGGAGTGGCGAATCGTAATAGATTATAGAAAATTAAATAATGTAACCAAAGAAGATAAATATCCCATTCCAAACATGGATTCGATATTAGATAAACTAGGACAAGCAGTATATTTTACAACATTAGATCTTACAAAAGGTTTTTATCAAATTGAAGTTGAAGCTAAAGATAGAGAGAAAACAGCATTTAGTACATTAACTGGACACTATGAGTTCGTACGAATGCCATTCGGCTTAAAGAATGCACCCGCAACCTTTCAAAGACTCATGAATGAAGTCTTGAAAGACTACATAGGAAAAATATGCTACGTTTATTTAGATGATATCATAATATTTTCCTCTAGCCTACAAGAACATATGGATTCACTCCATAAAATCTTATTGACACTTAAGAACGCAAATCTTAAAGTTTCATTAAACAAATCTGAATTTCTACGTAAAGAAACAGAATTTTTAGGGCATGTAGTAACTCAAAATGGTGTAAAACCAAATCCAAAGAAAATAGAAACTATTAAAAAATTCCCCATACCAAAAACAGTAAAAGAAATTCAATCCTTTCTCGGATTAACAGGATATTATAGAAAATTTATAAATGATTATGCGAAAATCATTAAACCTCTAACCTTATGCCTTAAAAAAGAAAGCAAAATAAATATAGAAGATGAATGCTATAAAGAAGCATTTTATAAATTAAAAACTTTAATGTCAGACGATCTAATAAATAGACATCCTGATTTCACAAAAGAATTCACATTAACAACTGATGCAAGTAATTTTGCTATTGGAGCAGTTTTAAGCCAAACACATGGTCCCCTTTCATTCGCCTCTAGAACCTTAAACAAACATGAGTGCAACTACAGCACAATAGAAAAAGAATTATTAGCAATAGTTTGGGCAACCAAACAATTCAGACATTACCTATACGGTAGAAAATTTATTATAAAAACAGATCATCGTCCTCTTGTATGGTTACAAAATTTAAAAGAACCAAATAGTAAACTACAGAGATGGAAAATAAAACTCGAAGAATATGACTTTGAAGTACAATATATACAGGAAAAAGAAAATAAAGTAGCTGATGCTCTTTCTCGTGTAAAAATAAATGTGCTGAATCAGATAGTTCCAATCTTATTCCTATTAGTGAAAAACCGGTTAATTTATTTAATCGACAAATAATACTTGAAATCAATGAAAATGATCATCAAGAAATTTTGTACCCACATGTTGGAAAAAGAAGAATAATATTCACACGAAAAGAATACAAAGAAGAAGATTTTATCAATATAATTAAAGAAGTAGATACTACGATGCTAAATTGCATGTACGTCAAAGATGACGAAATATTTAAAAAATTCCAAGATATATGGAGAAAAGAAAATACATTAAGTAATAAAATACTACACAGAAGCATGATTATATTAAAAGATATTAAAGAGTTAGAAGCAAGAGAAATAATAATAAAAAATCATAAGAATCATAATCATACTGGTATTGAAAAATTGTATTTAGAGTTGAAACGAGAATATTATATACCAAACCTTAAGACTCTAATTAACAAAATAATAAATAATTGTTCAACATGCATGGCAAAAGCGGAAAGAAATCCAATCAAGTTGCCATATGAGAAAACTGAAACTCCAAAGAATCCTAATGAGCACTATCATATCGATTTACGCGAGTTGTCGTGAAAAGACTTCACTGGGACATAGATATGCCTTCTTATGAAACGAGGTGTAAATTACTCGGTATTTTGCCTCTAAGCGTTCGAAGGAAGTTCACAGCGATTATGTTCATTCGAGATATATTAACAGACCATATTGATTGTTCTCATATTTTAGCCTTAATTGGGATCAATGTTCCTTCGAGAATGCTTAGAAACCAGTTGTTTTTTAATGTTCCATACCACAGAACTGTTTATGCCGCCAATGAACCTATATCTAGGTGTTTAAGAGAAACAAATACTGTTTTTGATATGATTGACTTCAATCTTAGTAGATATTTATTTAAAAGAAATATTTTGTTAATTTTAAATAACTTTGCTTATGTATAATGTATTATATTAAAATGTATCAAGTAATCACTAGAGTACCTATTGTAACTTTGTTTGATGAAATAAATGAAACTAAACTAAACTAATAAAAAAGAGAAATACCTATCATGTATAGACAAATTTTCGAAATTTGCGGCAGTAGAGCCGATCAAAACAAAAACGTATGTAGACGTTATAAACGCTCTTACAAAAATATTTTCTTATATGAAAAAACCAAATAAAATAACACTTGATAATGAAAATGCATTTGTATCCGAAACACTTAAAAACTTTCTTCAAAATAATGAAATAAGCATACACTATTGCACGGCAAATAGACACACCGGTAATTCCGATGTGGAAAGATTACATAGTAGTTTAAATGAACATATGAGAATCTTACAGCAACTTCAGCAGTCAAATGAAGAAGATTTACCTATAAAACATGCTATTAAAGCAATAGAGTCATATAATAACGTACTTCATCTTACAACTAAAGAAAAACCAATCGATGTTCATTTCAATAAAATAGATAACAAAATAATATATGAAAGAATAGAAAAAACTAAAATAAAAATTCTAAACAAAATAAACATAGGTCGAAAAGATAAAGAGATAGATGAAAATTTTATCAAAATAACTCAACCCGAAAAAATAAAAAATAAAATCACACCCAAACACAAAAAGGTAAAATTATTAAATAAACTAAATAAAAAATATACATTAGACATAGGTAATAAATATAAAAAGATAAAAAATAGAATAGCTCATAAAGATCAATTTCCCGTAAGAAAGAAATTTACACAAAATATCATTGATTCTAGATCCAATAAGAATTAACACATTCATAGGTAGCTACGACTACGAAAAAGATATCGCTAAAATACAATATGAAATAAAACTTAGAAAAAATCAAAGAAATAATAATGATATCAAGACTAGGAACACTAAGTAGAGATATTTTAACTACAGAAGAGATAAACAATTAAGGCATTAGCTCAAATAACTTCGAAGAATCAAAGCTAAGTTTAGCATTATATAATCCAAATATTAGGTATATTCATCATTAAAGTTCTGAAATTTGCAAATGAATTAAACAAAAAGATATACGTCCAACCTATTCCAAATAAGGGAAATAGTTCACAATTAAAAATCAACAAAAATCTGTACTTAACCAATAATCAAATAATTTATGATAACACTAAATACATACAAAATTTGAGTAAAATAAATGATGATTGTATTGAAAACATATTTAAAAATCTATGCACTGTAAACTTGTACAAAATTTTAATGAAGAAATATTAGAAGTAAGAAATAATAATCTTGTATTAATTAATGTTAAATTACAAGAAATAAATCAAAATTGTAACAATCAAAAAATTGTAATAAAAGGAAATTATCTTATTAAATTTGAAAACTGTAAAATTAAAATAAATAATAAAGTGTATGAAAGAAAAAACTATAAGCATGAACCAATAATTCCTAATACAATTTTAAATATAAATTATACTAAATTTGAAGATTTATCTTTTCAAGAATTGCAATACCAAAATATAAATAATTTAAAAGAAATTAAAGAACTAAAATATAGTCACAAGAAGTCAAGTTTAACTATATATTTTACCATTATAACAATTATATTCATTGTAATACTTTATATTTATTTAAAAATAAAAAATAAAAATAGGAAGATAATAAATAATGTAAATCTTCCAACGGTTGCTTTCCAACCATTAGAAGACTCTAAGGGGGGAGGTGTTATATCAGAGCCTACTTGTGCGCCCCCACAAACACTTGACTTTAAATTCAATTAAAATTAACAATGAACGTAGTTGATTAACAATGATTCATAATTGCATTTCATAGCGGATGATCATATCCGATATCACTTACATAAAATTGCATATCAGCACTTTTTGCCCTCAGCAACTTGTGTGGGAGTATCCAATGGATACCAAAAATATTTCTTAACAAAGAGCAATATGAATCATTGCATCATCCGCAGTCAAACTAAGATTTGCTGCGTTAGCATTTAATTATTATAAAAAGAGATCATTCGATCTCATTAAGTTTCAGTTCTAATATACGTGTCACTTCGTACAGCTGAAGATTTCCCCCCACCAGTGGTAAGGGATCGGAAGCTTTAAAACTCAAAAATAAATATTCTTTTATTAAATATAAAAATAGTTTTTCATTTCGTTGTGTTCTCTAACGAGAACAGAAAAATATATTTTTTAGTAAAAATTGAATATTTTAATAAAAATAACTTATATTAAAATAATGTATATTATTAATCTATTATTTTTTTTTTTTTTCTAAATGATGTAAATCCATTTTCTTAGCCTTAAATTGTTGTCTGATACTGACAAAAAAATAAAACTAAAACAATCTAAATGTCATCTAATCGCCCTAAAATCACGATTATAAACCTATCGGATTTTTTTTTGAGGTTTCTTAATCCATCCACATTGTATTGTTAGATAACACCACAGCTAATGTCGTGTGATCGTCAACATAAAAAATGATTCAATTTTGCTCTTGTCAACTCCGCTTCAACGTTTATCATCATTATGTTTGGATGTGATCAAGTAGCGTACTCGTCAACGTTTCACGTTTCAATACGTTATCACCACAGGGCTAGGGTACCAATTGGGTTGACATTGACACAGATGACACGTCAACGCATTTTGGGACAACATTGACCAAATGATCGTCAACGTTTTATGCGTTGATACAGTCTCCGTTGACAGTTTAATATTCACAATGTTTCTGATGATGGCAAGGAGTTAATGCGTTGACCATTTACACTGTCCGTCTAATCTAAGCTATAGACTTGTCTTTGCTGCTTTTCCAAAATACGCTAAGAACAAGACTCTGGCCTGGATCCCACTGATTTTAGCATTTTGGAGCCACAACGGGAAGGATGGTTAAAAATGGAAAATGGAAAATGGAAGAGAGAATAGGTTGTTGAAACTAGTTGTAGTAAATTTGACCGCAAAATAGTCTAATATAAATTTGGCAAGCTCTTCAGTCGGGCTTACCTACATTCATAATTCTTAAATATTAAGTATTGTTATATTTTATCAAAAACTTGAAATGTCAAATTTTCCATGTGTAGAATTTCATGTTTAATTAAACTTAAAAAATTTCTCAGTATTACAGGCATTTCAAAAGACGTAAGTGCCTTTAATTATGTGTTATTATACTGTCGAAGAAATTCTTTCAAAGTATTAAAATATATGTAATTCAATTCAATGAGCACTTTTGTGGCCACGAAAAATAAAAAAAAATAAGTTTGTCAAATTATTACAGACAGATTGAAGACGAAGCAAAATCAACACACAAACCACAAGAAATATTTTCCATCGAAAGGTTTTAATGTACCCATCCTCTTCATCAGACAGGCATTTAATATTATGTATGTATGTATGTATGTAGAGCTATAGGTTTATGAGTGTACCTCTTTCTCAACAGTAAGTATACATTAGGGTGGTCCTTATATTGGGTTTTTTTTTTAAATTCCAACTTGGATAGGCATCAAATGACTCTAAATAGAGAAAAAAAATTTCCTAATTTTTTTTCAGTTTTTTATTTCACGCCCCTGGTCTCCCTTTTTTCACTTCAAGGTACAAATAATGGAGTTAGGGTGATTCTTATAACACGCGAAAAAAAAATCAGAGCTTATAGATTAGATTCAGACGAAAAAAAAAACGTATCTGGGTCTATTTCCCTCCGTTCAGGTGGGAGGGGTAATTTTCTAAAAATTTGACCCAAAATAGAAAAAAAAAATTTAAAAAACAACGGGACCACTTACAATGGTATGTCATAGCTTTTTTCAAAGCCATGAATTCAGTCTCTAATATGTTTTTTAAATCAAGTTCTTATTGTTAATAGTTTTTGAAAAAATTATTTTCAAACGTAAAAAATTATTATTTTTTATGTTTTTGTTTTTAGATTTTGAAAATTATTTTTTTTTTTTAATATTTGAATCGAATGAGGGCTATCCAAGACTATGTCCAATTTAAGGACCACCCTAGTATACATAGTGCTTCGTTTGTCGATGGGATACATAGTTTTGAAAATTATTTTTTTTTTAAATATTTGAATCGAATGAGGGCTATCCAAGACTATGTCCAATTTAAGGACCACCCTAGTATACATAGTGCTTCGTTTGTCGATGGGATACATGGGATGGGATACAGTATACAACTTGAACTTATTGAGCTTAATGTTGTATTAATTGGGTAAAAATAGCAGACCAACCTTTTCAGGGAATTACTAAATATATGTAAATACAAACATAATCAGCTTAATAAGGCAGCCAAAATGTGATGAAGAGGTTTGGGTACGTTTCTTATTCGTATGAAAATGTGTCCATAGTAAAACCTTCCTATCACATCCGTCCACCGTCCGTGAAATGCTTAAAGTGTTGCTTTTGGCAATATACCCGAAAAGATTTTTTTTTGTAATTCCATATTTCCTAATATCCTTACAAATAGAATTTTTCTATAGAAGTGAAAAAAAAAATAAATTTTTAATTAAAAGTGTTGAAATCTCATAATAACCGGATTTTCCTGCATTTTGTTCTTACCCTTCTAGAATCAGATGGTTGCTTCTCATAGCCACAGTTTCTTAAAGATATTGATCCTTTTAAATAAATTGACTATATTCAATACGATACGAACACTAATATCGTCACGTCATAGTGTTTTCTTACAGTACATGCCCTTAAGGTAGAAGTATCTTCAGTAAAAAATTAAACTTGCCTATTACTACCTTACCTAAAGGATTATTTTGTCGGAAGGCGTAGTAATTTATTAATGAAAGTAAGATGCTGATGCTGAGGCTGTGGATAATAATACACGCCAGAGATAATACGTGATGCTATTACATATTTACAGCATCCTTGATAATTTTTTTTTGTTGCTTTATGTAAGATAAAATTTCTATGACTTGAAACCAAAGGGAATTCCCTCAAAACTATGAGCAAGGAAGTGTTGTAGACTTATATATACCTATACCTATACACAACACAAGTTGCTTTATTATTTTGGGTTTGGTGTAAAACAATAAAGGTTTCTTCGGCACCAGCAGAAACTGAAGCACTTAACTCGTTGTCATGATTGCTTCTTATCACATTTTCATAATTAACAGAATGACATAAAGCGAAAGTTATGTGCGTAATGAGTTAAGTGAGCAGCATACCAACTCCAAGGACATGCTGAAAGAGGGGGAAAAAGCGGGAGATATGTATAGTTTTATGCTGATGAAGTTTGCTTCACCGCCGCCGCTTAAATTCATGAAATTCCAACGCCATGTACTTTGGTTGTTGGTTGGTAGTTGTTAAGCAGACTTTTAATTTAGAGGATTTAGCATGATCTGTTTTTTGTATTTATTTTTAATTGAGCGATTAAAATTATGAAATAAATAGCTAAAGCGACGGAGTCTGTTTAATTTTGTGTAGCTCTAGCTATGTTGTCATGGACGCATAACTAACGCTCAAACCGTTTTAATATATAAATTCTTATATGAAAAATTATGTACTACCAACAAAAATGCCCATTAGTTGCACAAAGTTATTTCAAATTTTAATTTGATGGTGCATTTTGGATGATTTCATATAAAACGACCCTCAATTATTAAACAACAAATGTGACTTTTAACTAAATTAAATGGACGACTGGTTTGCACGTCCTTACACACTTAAATGCGTCTGTGAAGTAAGCATTACAAATTTTAGCTGAACCAACAAGACCGGCAGGAATTTGCAGTTTGTTTGCATTTTTTTTTTTCATTTATATTCTGGATCATTCAGTTAACCAAAAAGTGGGTGGAACAAACTGTGTTGCTAACTTCACTGTGAAGTTAGCATAAAAGTCCTTTTCTTGGCAACCTGAGTTAGATAGAGAATTGAAGTTTTTAAAAAAATTATTTTTTATATATAAAATTCTTAAAAACATTTTTATGGACAAATTTTGGTATGCAAGTCCAAAGTATGTATTTTTGTGTATATAAACACAAAATTTGAAAAAAAAACTGTCAATCAGTTTTTGAGATATCGCATTTTCACAAACAAAATTTGAAACTTTTTTTGAAAATTCAAAAACTTTTTTTTTTGAAAATTTTGAAATGCAATATTATTTAATCTTATCTGACATTTGTGTATACAAAAAAATCTAAATCGATAACGAGAAAATTCAAAATAAAAAAATCGTTCTATTGTTGCAATATTATTTTCTAACGCGCGAAATTAATTAATTAAAATATTATTCAATCAACGAAACCTAAAAACCGTGACTTTGGATATTCGTATTTAACAATTAATCAATCAAAAAAACGAAAGTTATAAAAATGCACAAAGACCGGTGTGACGTGTGAGTCGCGATGAGTAAATTTCAAGAGTGATAGGAAAGAGAAAATGAAATGACAATCTGTCAGAAAATGGTCGCGTTCGATAAAACTGGGCAGCAATTGAAGGTGCTACCACCGGTTTTCCTCAGTGAAGGGTGGGTTCGTAAAAAATGAATGTTTTTTAATCTGCGCTGGATTAATAAAATAAATAGGAATCGATTAAATCATATGGAAGTACAGGGGCGTACATCAATGGGCGCCAGGAAGTTTTTATGATGTTGAAAACTTACCCAGACCTGAAATAAATATGATTCTTCTTCTAAATTAAATCAATAGACAGTTAAGATTTAATTTCCAATAGGAGTTTTGAATATTTTATTAGGGAAACCTTAATAGATATAGGTAAAAACCCCTAAATATTTTCAACACCAAGAATTTTAACCCAATGTATTATTGGCAAATGGCCAATGTAGAAAGAAGATTAAAACACAATTTGGAATTTAAAAATCAAGCAATTCTTGTGTCACAAACGCAATACCGAAGAAAGATGGTCTTGGGATAGATTCCCGAACAAAGAAAAATAGAAAATGGGGTTTTGCGAAATCCCGTATTTTCGGGAAAACAATGTAAGAAAAACGAAGGCCTATCGGAATTATACTATTTTGCCCAATCTGGCAAGAAGAAAACAACGAATTTGAGAAAAACAACACAAAAATACTTAGCTTCCTTTTCAAATGAAAACAAATTGGTCCTGAGTACTCTGGCCCACCTCACCCTGACTCCTGAAGTTGCTCCGTCAGGAAAACTTAACTCCTCACCAAAACACTATTCCGAATTTCCCTCACTGGAATTTCCTAATCATTTTTGAAAAAAATCTCACAAAATTTTCAATAACTTGAAATTAAGAATTTTCGCAAGTTTGATTTTCCCTTTTTTAAACTTTTCATAAAACGATCTGCCTTGTACAGAATACCACCAAAAAGTGCCATAATTAGGGCCTTTTGCGCTCACTTTTGCACTCTCTAAATATCGACCTCTGTTTCAAACCCACTCAGTAGTTGTGTGCAAAGACCTCGGCTATTGGCTAGAAGAGTGCCCCGTTGTTGAACCCACTTCACTCTCTCAATTTAAGCATCCGTAGTGAAAGGGATCATTCACAATGAGGACGAGGAGTAGCTCAGTGAACACATCCAGTCCGACTCCGTCATATTGTAACGAACTAACGAAGCGTTACAACTCCTACAGTACCCTAATTATTATAATTATTATATCATATATGTACTCCTCCAAAAGTACTTGAGAGTGCTAGGACGCCATATGGCCCTAGGCTCAATGATAGGAAAATCCCTATGCACACCTCCGCGTGGTGGAGGGTGGGTAACGATAACGTGCAGGGGGACCGAATGGATGCCGGGATAAGCAGACAACCCAGCTTTGCTGGTCAGGGCACAAACTTGTCCTTGGGATGGTTAAAAGCCCCCTTAAGACGGATGAACTGCAGGTGGCGGTCAACGGCATGATAGTCTGGTGGCGCAGGAGCGTTTTTGTTAAAAGGCCAACGGCAGCAGCAGGTAGCGTCTGTAACCCATATTGGGCGGCTACAAAAGGCGTCTGTTTTCCCATAGTGGGCGGCCTCGAGCAGTTATGTGTTTGACCATACAAAAGGCGGGTGTGCCTGTCAAATCTGAGCTTATGTATGTTATTAATCGTATCTCGGAAAACACCATGGTGGAAGGATATATGCTATTACATGAAATATGACAACAATTGGAAATGAGTCCCCAAGAGGTAACCATTTTATGGAGAATCCTTCTGCAGCTTCGGCTGCTGTAAACCGCACATCGGATTTGGGGGTGCGGCATCTTTCGTGTACCAGCGTCAATCAAGACGCCATAACAATAAATGAATCGTTAACAAATAGAAGAAGTCTTTTAAGAAGAGCAAATGATACTTTTGGCTACCGCATACGTACGAAAATCGGAGCATGGAACGTTCGATCCTTGTACGGCGAAGGTAGATACGAGCAGGTTGAGCGTGAAATGCTTCACCTTAAGATCAGTATCCTGGGCATCAGTGAAACTAGGTGGAGAGGAAGAGCCGAATACAGAGCTGACTCTGGGCAAACGAGAATGCTGTATTCCGGGGAGGATGAAAGAGAGGGTGGCCAAAGGCTGCATGGTGTCGGAATTATGTTGAACGAAGAAGCAAGGCGTAGTCTTATATCCTGGGCGCCAATTTCTGCAAGAATAATGACAGCAAGGTTCCGTTCAAAAATTCGCAACGTCACAATAATTCAGTGCTACGCCCCCACAAATGAAGCGACCGAGGAAGACAAAACCGCTTTCTACACTCATCTTAACTCAGTTTACAGTGGTGTTCCAAGAGCCGACATCATAATTGTCATGGGAGATCTCAATGCCCAAGTCGGATCAGACAACTACGGTCTGGAACGCGTCATGGGGAAAAATGGCTTGGGGTCACGAAATGAAAATGGCGATTTGCTGGTCGATTTTTGTAACGCTAATCGTCTTGTACTGGGTGGAACTGTGTTTAAACATAAGACTTGCAACAAAATCACCTGGGTACATCCGGATGGTCAAACTGAAAACCAAATTGACCACATCATGATTCAGCAGCGATGGAGGAAGTCAATGTGCGATGTTCGGAGCATAAGAAATGCCGACATTGGAAGCGACCATCATTTGGTTCTCATGATTCTCAAGCTACGAACGGCAGCTGTACAACGTCAATCACAGGGTGCAGCAAGGAATTCGAAGTTCAATACAAATGCTTTAAGTGATCCCAACATATGTCGTAACTATGTCACCACCCTTAACGACAGAGCCTCGTCATTAAACGGAATCGAGCATTCAACAATTGATGAGATGTGGGGTGATATAAAAAGTGTTTTTATGGATGCTGGATCCGAAACTGTACCCAAGCAGTCGAGAGTTAGAGACTCTTGGATATCCCAAGACACCTGGGATAAAATCGAGCTTCGCAAATCGTTGAAGATGCAAATAAATGCCGAAGCAGATGCTCAACGAAAGGCTGAATTGCGAAGAGAGTATCGCTTAGCACATAAGATGGTCTATCGCTGTGTGAGACGAGACAAGAGGGTGAGGTTAGACGGTATCGCAGAAAATGCGGAAAACGCTGCAAGAAGAGGAGACATGAGGGAATTGTACCAAATATCCAAGGAAGTTGTCGGGAAGAAAACCAACACCAATCATCCTGTAATGGATGTGGATGGTACACTTTTGGTATCAATCGAAGATCAGCTGCGCAGGTGGAAGGAGCACTTTTGTGCCTTGCTTAATGAGGATTCTGTCGAGCAGAGTGCTGAAGTGCCCCAGCTTAACGAGATGCGTAGATCATATAGGGGTATTGACATCGAGCCCCCTACAGTACTGGAAATTCAATCTTCGATAAATCTTCTCAAAAACAACAAAGCAGCTGGACTTGATGGTATACCAGCCGAGTTCCTGAAAGCTGACCCTGTCAGAACGGCTAGTATTCTACACCCGTTGATACAAGCTGTGTGGGAAAATGAAATCTATCCCAGCGACTGGAAGGATGGTGTAATTGTTAAGTTGCCAAAGAAAGGTGATCTTAAGAATTGCAACAATTGGCGAGGTATTACAGTTTTGTCCGTTTTTCCAAAATTAATGGCAACCATCATTCTGGAGCGGATAAAGTTTAGAATCGAGTCTACACTCAAGAGGCATCAAGCTGGTTTCCGCAGTGGGCGGTCTTGTGTCGACCATATCAACACTCTGCGTATCGTTCTTGAGCAGTCTGCGGAGTTTCAATCACCGCTTTACCTCATGTTCGTGGATTTTGAGAAGGCCTTTGACCGAGTCAACCGTGAATGTATATGGAGATCACTTCTTGGTAGAGGAATTCCCCCAAAAATTGTTGCCATTATAAGAGAGTCCTATAACAACGCAAGATGCTTTGTTTTACACAATGGGCAGCTATCCGACTCTTTCGAAGTGCGGCAGGGTGTGAGACAGGGAGATGTTCTATCGCCAATTCTCTTTCTACTGGCGATTGACGATGTCTTGACGGCCAGCGTTGGAACATCAGAGAGGCAGGGCATTCAATGGAGACCGTTTGAAAGGCTTAGCCACTTAGACTATGCCGATGATATATGTCTCTTGGCAAATAACATCAGCGGGCTGAACGGGATGTGTCAAGCTCTGAAGTTAAAAGGAGAGGCGAGTGGTCTTAAAATAAATAGCAAAAAGACAAAAATAATGCTCACAGGCCGCTCCACACATCAGCGTATTTTAATACAGGAGACGCCAGTTGAAGAGGTTGAACAATTTAACTACCTTGGAAGTATTGTTTCAGCAAATGGTGGTACTGATCTGGACGTTCAAAGTAGAATAAATAAAGCTCGCGCAGCCTTCGGTTCTCTCTCCCAAATTTGGAACTCATGTCAAATCTCCTTGCGCACAAAGTTGAGATTCTTCGAATCCAACGTCAAATCCGTGCTGTTATATGCTTGCGAAACCTGGAAAGTCACGACTACCATCTCAAAGAAATTGCAGGCTTTTGTGAACCGTTGTCTACGCCATATTCTAAAAATTCGCTGGCCACAAATTATATCAAACGAGGAATTGTGGCGCAGGACAAGCCAGGAGCGGCTGGACGTTGACATAAGAAAGCGTAAATGGCAATGGATTGGTCACACACTGAGGAAACCAAACGATGAAATTGCAAAGCAGTCATTTGAATGGAATCCTCAGGGTGCACGGCGGGTTGGAAGACCAAGAACAACATGGAAATCAACAGTTCTAGCAGAAGCAGACTCCCAGAGAAAGACGTGGCCACAGTTAAAATATCTATCTGCAGACCGAGAAGGATGGAAACGATTTGTTGGCGCCCTATGCCCCAACCGGGGTTACAGGACTTGATGATGATGATGATATGTACTCCTATCATTTCGTGAATACATCGTATGACACCCGCCTTAGTTAATTTATACATATCATGTAACGAAGCATTACGACTCCTACAGTACCCTAATTATTACGTCATACTCCTATGACTTCGTGCATACATCGTATGACACCCACCTTTAGGTAATTCATACAAATCCAGACAGAAAAATAAAAGAATCATGAAAGTCCATATAAATTTAAATTTCATCTCATTCAATTCACATTAACTTACTTCAGCAAATGTTATATGGCAAAGAAAAAGATAAAATTGTCTTTTCTTCTCGTCCAGTGGTGGATACCAATTTAGATCTTAAAGCTTAAGGATTGGGCCGTAACACAGACCTTTTATAAGGTGGTTCGGTGACAGATAAGGCATTGCTAACTTTTTTTATAAAATATTTGTCGCTAGTTTAGATAAACCATTTAGGAAGGGCAAACAGTATAGGCATATATACACATAAAGGTATAAAGTATAAGTTATAAGGGATTTCCATAAGAAGTTCCGACCGTTTTGTTCCTCTGAGCTCCTCTTCAAGAAGCTCATTAGACAAGGTTCTCCTTCGAGAGTTCCGCGTTCCGCCCGTTTCTTTCCCTGGGTTTTGTGCCAGGGACAACTGTTTGATTCCTTTGGACTCCTCTTCAAGAAGTTCACTGGACAAGGTTCTCCTTCGAGAGTTCCGACCGTTTATTTCCCTGGGTTGTGTGCCAGGGACAATCGTTTTGTTCCTTTGGGCTACTCCTCTGGAAGCTCATTGGACAAGGTTCTCCTACGAGGGTTCCGACCGTTTTGTTCCTTGTTTGCTGAGGACATAGGGTCTCCGATTAGGATTCCTGACCGTTTTGTTCCTTCGAGTTCCTCTTCAAGGATCTAGTTGGACAAGGTTCTCCTTTGAGGGTTCCGACCGTTTTGTTCCCTAGGTTTCGTACTATAGGGACATATTATATGAAATACCGTGCTAGTTATTTTTAAGACCAGCAAAACATTGTAAAATATATGAAGTACCATGTTATTTATTGTAAGAAGTTAAAATTATAATTTATATGAAATAACTTGTTAGTTCCTAATTTTGAAAGACTTTAAATAAAAGAACCTTTCTGTAAATAACTAAATAAAGGCATTAAAGCCGTTTTTATTCGGAGATTAGATCCTCCTAACCTCAAGTTTCTTTGCTTCTTGGGGAAGAATCCTGAACACCACCGAGCTTATCTCAGCTGTAAAGTAAAAGCATCACAAAAAAAAAAAAACTCAAATTTACACGATCAAAGTCCCCGTCCCATACCGACCCAGGCTAAGATCGAAAAAAATATTCTTGACAAATGCACTTCCACCATTTACTATACTACTTACTTACTTGTGGACTTGCCTGTTGAGCTAGGAAAAGTGGTCATTCTCTCTCAATTTATATTTTAGTGATGTTCCTGTTACACCATTAGTCTTTGAATACATATTGAAATTGTTTTTCCAAGAGGCCTCTAGCTGATGGACCAGGTTCGCATTTAACTCTGCTAGCATTTTTGAGCCGCAACAAGAAAAGACAAATTGTAAAGGAATGACTAGGTGAAACTTGTTGTGGTAAAATTTACCGCGACACTTTAACAGGTATTATTAATAGTTGCTTAGTATAAAATTTTATAATTTTCGTTTGAAGATCGTACTAATTTTAGTATATGAAAAAAGTTTAATCAAAATCGTAGGAGTCGTTTTTGAGAAAAAAAAATATTTTCCTTGGCGGTTCTTTAACTTTTGTATCTTTTCATAGGTAAGTTAAAAATTTGTTCTGAAAATATTTTAGAGAATACTAAAAAAACTCTAAAGTATCCAGTTTCAAATAAATCGATCATGTCATCTTCGAAGTATTTGATTTTCAAAAAAAAAATTTAAACATTTTTTTAAAATCTAAAAAATATGTTTTCAAAAAATTTTGGTACACATATTTTTTGAAAGCTTCTGCATACAAAAATAATGAAATCAGTCTAACCATTTTTTGAAAAATGGTTTCCCATCCAAAGGTAGCCTTTACTAGAGGAAATTTATTGAATTATTTAAAAAAAATAGTTGTGGAGCCGTTTTCGAGGAAAAAAACGATTAATGTAAATTTGTATGGCAGGTACCGTTATTTTTGGTTTGAGAAAAAATGAAAAAAACGTGTGGGCAGAATCACCAAAAACCATTATGTACCTACCAAGTTTGAAGAAAATCGATCGAGTCGTTTAGACTGTAGACGAACAGACAGAAGGCAGACAGACATCAGGCAGGAATGTGCCACCCACTTTTTTGTTTTCTCTATCATCGTAATGTCATGTTTGATTGTTATCTCGAAATTTTTTCATTGCAAGTAAAAAATGCACGATGTTAATTTTTCCAAAGCAATTGTGACCATTGCACACTTTTTTGAATTCAGTAAGTAGGTAGAATAAAACCGATTTCTTAGGAGACGTTTTTCTTCAAGTCAATTAACAATTGTAGCTTATATCTTGTATTTTTTATGACTAGGCAAAGAAATTTTGCAAATCACGTTTTCGAAACAAACGGGACAAATTTCAGAAAAGTTTTATGAACATTGTTTCTTCTTATATTTTGGGCAAATCTGAACAAAACTTACCGATGCGAATTACGAAGTATCTTAAACAAATAAAAAAGTTGTAAATCTGAATCTACACATTTATAATTAATTATTTGTCAAAACCAAAGAATTATTATAGTTCATTCATTCAAAGAAAAGAATGAACTATCATAAATTCATAAAATATGAACCGCAATTCATACTGTGTGTTGCTCGTGATAGTGCACATTCCAAAGCACATGACCTCTAAACCAGTCTCTCACGCATTTGCTTCAAAATTCACGTGTTTTCAATCATTTATTTTTTTGGGTAAGTTCTCATGTCTTGGCTAGCCCCATTAATCAATGTTCTATAAATGTATAGGTACCCAAAGTTTGACAGCATTGTGGGGCCTGATTGATTTAACTTCTTGTGAACACAGGTGTGAAAATCATACCTACATTCTTAGAATAGTAAAAGCTGATAGTCAACACTGGAAATAAATCTGTCTTGTGTTGTGAATTCATTACTCAGTACCCTGTCCATTTCATAATAGAAAAAAAAAATTAAAGCAACACACAAAAATGTCGACTACCTACTTTTGTACACAAACTTCATCAAAAAAGGCAGAACCTTCAGATAAATAGAAATTTCAATAAATTCTCACCCTCAACAATTATTTTTTTTTGCTTGCATATTTCCCATGAGACTCTTAGGACGATACCCAAATTCATTAAGAGAACGTTTACGTAAAGGACGTTCAGTCTCTCTAGTATTTTCTCGTCAGAAATAAAAAAAATAAAAATGTATAAACGTCGTTCTTTTGAAAATACAGACATTTTCACTCGCAACCATCAGGACGATCCGCTATATCTAGTTCCTACATCGCAACTTAACACCACATAATCCAGCTGCATGATAAGGGATTACAGCGATTTTAGCTACTTATAAGGATTATCGTAGGTTCTATAGCTAGTATCTGGCAAAGGATTTTAAATGTGCTACAAATAGCACAACCAAAAGAGAACGAATCTTATTTAATATAACACACGACGGACGAGAGGACTTAAGTTAAAACTGACAGGAGACACCCAGAACTTCCATTTTTTCGTCGTCACTTGATTAAATCTCAATCACTATTCAGCTCTTCCGATATTTAGGGTGTGTATACAACCATTATTTAACAGCTTAGCACGCATCGTTTTTGGCCACACACTAGGTATATACTTACTTAATTATCCAACACGCAAACCTTAAAGAAGCACTTCATATTTCAGTCAAGCCTCGCAGCTTGTTCATCTCTTCAAGGACGATGACGATGATAAGGATAGTGGCGACGACTACGGAAACGACAACAACGACGATAACGATGACGACGAAACTAAAACTGCACATTATAAATCTCAAACATTTGTTGAAGTGGAAGCGGCAGCACTGCAATAGAACAAACGGACCACATTACAAACAAAAACAACTGCAAAACCAACAACGAAAAAAGCATAAATTGAGCTTACGGCCGCCAGCACTCTTTAAGGGATTTCACGATTTTACCATTTAATTCCTTTCCTTGTTCACAAAAGAAAATCTCGCTCCAGGGTACGCAGGATAATTGATTAAAAATCTGTCCTACATTCTATGCGATTGCATACGACCACCAACCGACCGAATCGAGTGTGTGGAATGTGAAGGTCCTTTGGTGGGGTTGGTATAGGGGTGAATATACACGGTTAAAAATCTGTGCAATTTATTCGCATGAAATCTGCATTGTTGAACAGAGTGTCATGTAATCAACTTTAAAGCCGTTTGGGGTGTTTGTTTATGTTCTGTAAGGAAAAGCTTAAAAATGTAGGCCCTTCTCGAAAAAAGACCCAAATAACAAGTATCAGTCGTAGATATTTGATATTTGATATTTATTTAATAATTTATAATTTCACATTAAGATTTAAATCTTATAAATTGTGATTGGCTTAATATATATAGTACAGTTTTAATACAGTTTGAAACCGTTTAAAACAAAAGTATATGTGCCTATCTATTTCAAAATGAACAATTTTAGTGATTCCAAGTTTGATAATAAAGAATGTATATGTATATATTGATTTTAAGTTATAGTTTCTATTATTTATGTATTTCTAGTCAAATGTACAAAAAGATTATTTTTGAAACCGTTTGCGTTTGTGATCCTCCTTAGTTGCATGGGCAACGAGTTCCACTGACGGGTGACATGGACAAAAAATGTACGCTCGGATTGTAAACACTTAAATCTTGGTTGGATTAAAACAGTCGTTCTTTGGGAATTGGGGAAATTTACTCTGTTGTACAAATAATCGGGCTGATGTGATTGCATAATACCATGGAGAAGAATAAGTGATCTAAATGTAATTAAATCTTCGAACTTGAGGCCTGTTATTTGCCTGGAATATGCGGATATATGGTCAAATTTTCTTTTATTAAATACGTATCGAGCTAAGTTGTTATAAATAACGTTCATTTTGGTTTTTGTAATGGAATCCATACTACAGAATACTTCACCAGTATGTGAGAATTGGTAATAGTAAAGCTTAAAGTAAAGTATCATTTTTGTAGCCGTTGGAATAAATCTTTGGGAACACCAAAGTAATCGAAGACCATTATAGACTTTTCCAACGGTTGTTGCTATGTGGTCTGTCCAGGTAAGGTTCTCATTAAAGATGAGCCCCAAATTTTTCGCGGTGTGGACGAACTCAATGGCTGATTCCCCTAGTTTAATCGGAGGAAAGTGGGCAGTGTTTAAGCGTTGTTTGTATATGCACAATGTTTTTGATTTTCCCGGGTTAAGAGAAAGCCTGTGTTTAAGTGCCCACTGTTGAATAGTTTTTAAATCTTCATTGACATCACTTATTGCACCTGCAACATTAATTACTGGGCAGCTCCGGTATAATTGAACATCATCTGCAAACATGTGAACTGAACAATGTTTCACCAGTCCAGGCAGCTCATTGACATAAATAGAAAACAAAAGTGGTCCTAGAATTGAGCCCTGGGGAACTCCGGCTGTTACGCTAAGGAATGAAAATGTTCTATTGCCGACTGTCACACATTGCTGGCGGCCAGTTAAATAAGAATACAAAAGCCTCAACGAAGAGAGACCAACATTAGTCAGTAGTTTTTTGCAGAGTACAGAGTGGTTAACAGTATCAAATGCTTTTGAAAAATCAAGCAATGTTAAAAAAGTACAGCAGCCCTTATCCATAGCTTTACGTATATCATCAACAACAAGCAACAATGCAGTTTTACAACTCCTTTTAGCGCGGAACCCTGATTGAACGGAACTTAAGAGATTATTTGTGAGGAGATATACCTGCAGCTGCTTGAGTACAGCTTTTTCAAACACCTTCGACAGGAAAGGCAAGATAGAAATCGGTCGATATTCAGTTATCAGACGATTTTGATATTTAAGTATTGGAAGAATTTTGGCTTTTTTCCATGACAGAGGGTACTCACAAGTGGTGAGGATATTATTAAAAATGTAGGTAATGTACTTAAGAATATAGGGAAGAAGAATCTTCAAGAACTTAGGATTAATGCCATCCAATCCCGTAGCGTTAGATTTGACTGAAAGAATGTATTCAACAATGTCTTCATCCGTTAAATTTTGGAATTTAAAACTTTGATAAGTTTCATCATCGTCCTCTCTTACTTGTTCCCACGGCAATTGTGGCTCAAGATTTTAGAGAGCCAATTTAATATTAATACGATAATGATCATTGATAATTTTTATAATATTAAACTTTAAAACTGAATTTCTGTATTCTATAACCTGTCCCACAAGCCTCTATTATGGCTTTTAAGGGATTTAAGCTTTTAAGATTTCAGTTTGGAACATTAAATCAAAATGACTAGTAAGGTTTTGAATATAACTTTGTAGGTAATCGCTTGACTCTTTAATTGCAGAGATGAAATGAAATTTCGATCGTTTATAAACTCTAAACGAGGCTCCCCAATTAATGGAAATAAATGATATTTTATCACGATCTAGTCAATTTTCTATCGGTATACATGTGGTGCCAAAAATCACGCGTTTCTAGGGCTGATTAATTTCAAATTTTGTCCAATTACTGGCCAATTATGTGATAGATGCCCGAACATTTTCTGGCGTTCTTATAATAATTATTAAAGGCCAATTACCATTACCATTACCATTACCATTACCATTACCATTACCATTACCATTACCATTACCATTACCATTACCATTACCATTACCATTACCATTACCATTACCATTACCATTACCATTACCATTACCATTACCATTACCATTACCATTACCATTACCATTACCATTACCATTACCATTACCATTACCATTACCATTACCATTACCATTACCATTACCATTACCATTACCATTACCATTACCATTACCATTACCATTACCATTACCATTACCATTACCATTACCATTACCATTACCATTACCATTACCATTACCATTACCATTACCATTACCATTACCATTACCATTACCATTACCATTACCATTACCATTACCATTACCATTACCATTACCATTACCATTACCATTACCATTACCATTACCATTACCATTACCATTACCATTACCATTACCATTACCATTACCATTACCATTACCATTACCATTACCATTACCATTACCATTACCATTACCATTACCATTACCATTACCATTACCATTACCATTACCATTACCATTACCATTACCATTACCATTACCATTACCATTACCATTACCATTACCATTACCATTACCATTACCATCTAAAATCTTTCTGTTTATACGTTCGTCTGCTTTCCTGTATGTACATAAAGCTACGGCCTAAATCAAATTTTGAGCTTAACCCTCCAGTGGGCGATCGTAGACCACCCTTTTTAAAATGATCCTATTACCTAGGCATAATGTTTTTTGGCCCGTCCCTTTCGATAGCTTCCTTAAATTGACTACTCTAACTGATAAGTGTGCAAAATGCAGTAGGTGAAAGCAAATATTGATGTCATAAGGATCTCAAGCTCAACTGGTTTGCAATCGTAGACCACTTGCCTACTTAGGTTCCTTTTTTCATCACGCGGTCGCAAGGACACTTTTGGGTATTTTGGAACTTGTGAGTCCTGATACACGTTAAAACTATGCTAGACATTCTTTTAATTCTCTACTCTAAGAAAAAGTAATCAAAAATGAAATTTTTAAAAAGTAACAAGAACCAAATGAAAAGCATTTGCACTGACTATGATTCAAATAATATTTATAAATAATTTGGTTTTGTGTGTGTTTTTTTTTAATTATTTGCTATTATTTATATGTATTTATTTTTTTTTTTTTCATTTTTGGCCAACTTTGAGAAATTGTTGTTGTTTATATTAAACTTTTTACCAAAAACTACTAGTTGGAATAAATGAAAGAAAATAAGAAAAATCCTATTTTTTTAAAGTTTAATATGTAGCTTTTTTGTTTTTTAATGAATTTTCAAATTTTAAAGTTGAATTCTAAATTCCATTTGTTGTTTTTTGTAAACAAGCATATATTTTGCTAAATATTACATGTAAATTCCTTATTAAGTAAAAAATCGAGTAATGTTTGTTTATCATATTTTCTTTGGCAACATTAAAAAAACATATTTTGAAATGGTTAAATACAAAAAGTAATAAGGTATTTCAAGTACTCAATTGCCTAAAATCTCATGTTTTACGAACGAACAAAAATGATCTACGATTGTAGACCACGCACCTTCTCGTGTTTGAAACTACCTCGCGCCGACTGGAGGATTATTTTTTCTTAGATTTTAATAAAGAGAATAAGTGTATCATTGCAGGCATGGTCTATACATTTTGGCAAAAAAAACAAAAACCGTTATTAGCGTTATTTTCTCATTGATGGCTAAACAAATTCCAATAAAATATTTTTTACAAAAGCTGCTTTAAATTTCAATGTCAAAATTTTGAAGAAAAAAATTTTAGATTTTTCTTTTAATATTAATTGTTTTTTTTTTTTGAAAATTCAATACATTTCAAAAACGGTGTGATGATTTTTTTAAGATACCACCCGAATTTAATAACGAAATTTAAAGGATTCGTAACCTTAAAATGATTAGAAGCACTTATTCATGACAAGTATACTCTTGGAGGATTTGTTAGTTCCTCGCAATAGGCAGTACCTCTGATAAAACATTTTTGTTTTTTTTTGGTGGCACGAAGGGGAAATTTTATTATAAAAAATTATAAAATAAATTAAAAACAACGTCAACACTAAAAGTATTGGTTTGGAAATCCAAAAGTCCACTGTTATGGTTTATTTTCATATAAAGTTCTTTTCGTCAAAAATTATTTTCAAACTTAAAATTTTGAAACAAAAGAAAATGGAAAACTAAATTTGATTTTTAATTTTTTTTAATGTGGTCCCTTTATTTTTTAATACATTTATTTTCTATTTTGTGTAATTTTCTTTAAAATTTCCTCTTCTGTCCAAGCAGCGGGAAATATAACCAGTATTTGTATTCGTAAAATATCCTTCAGGAATCATAAAATACGGATCTTTATCATGTTTTATCGATCTTCTCACGAACCATCAAAAATAAAGTTCGCGAACAATAAAATTTTCGATCTATAAAAATTAATAGTTCTCTCACGAACAAACTTAATACTTTTTTCTGTATCTCTCGTTCACTAGAGATCGGAAAAATAAAATTCAAGTAGGATATAGTTCTCTCAGGATAAGGATCTGAAAAAATCCTTTATAATTTTTTTTTACACTTCAGATTCTTTGTTGTAGTGAGCTTAGAGCAAGCTGCAAACCTACAATCAGAGGCTCATCATAAGTGCATGTGTTAGTGGTTAGTAAAATAATGCGAGCTAACACATGCATTACAATAAATTTATACATTTAGAAAATAAAACAAATAAACATAATTAAACAATACATAAACAATTAAAACATTTAAATTAAATATAATCAAAAACTAAAAAAACAATCACAAAAGTGGAGCACTGGTTCGAAACAATTTTTTTAATCCCATCTTACTAATGTTAAAATTAACAGAGGAGCCATTTAAATTAAAGATCTTGCACATACGGTTAAGAGGCTCATGTATACCGTAGTTAGTTCTATAGAAATTTACATGTAAAAGTTCAAACCTTCGCAGATGGTGAGATCCTCCACGGTTATTTATGCCAATACAGGCTAACAAGTCAGGAGCATCAATTTGACCATTTATAAGTTGGTGAAGAAATATTAGATCATTATTAACCCGCCTTTGATATAATGTTTGAACCTGCAGTAGCTGGATCCTATGTTCATAAGGTGGAAGGTTGAATGGATTAGCCCAAGGTAGACCTTTCAGAGCAAAACGAATGAATTTATGTTGTACGATTTTTATGAATTTCATAAAAGGGAGACCATACTTGAGAGGCGTACTCTAGGTGAGGTCGTACATAACAATTGTATAAGGAAAGAGTAACGTACGGATCGTCAAATTCCTTTGCCCAACGTTTTATAAACCCAAGCATTGAGCTTGCTTTATTAACAATTTAGTTAATGTGTTCAGTGAATTCTAAATTTGAGCTAAAATTAACACCTAAGTCCTTGAAACTAAAGACTCGACAGAGCTTGTGTTGTGAAATAGAATAATTAAAAACATTTGCAAGTCACTTTCTTGAGAAAGTAATTGTTTGGCATTTGGCAGGGTTAAGAGAAAGACCGTTCTTATCACACCAAAGAACGAAACTGTCAATATCGGCTTGCAAAAGAAAGTCGTCGTGGTTAGCTTTTATTGTCTTAAAAATCTTCATATCATCAGCAAATATAAGAATATCACTTGAACGTATACATGAGACTACATCATTTATAGCAAGAATAAATAGAAATGGGCCTAGGTGACTTCCCTGGGGCACACCGGAGTGAGCCTTGAATGAGTGTGAAAGACAGTTTCTAAATTTGACCTGGTAGGATCTATTTTCAAGGTATGATTTTATCCAGGTGATAAAAAATGTTGGAAACCCTAAAGATTTTAGTTTGAAAATAATAATGTTGTGACTAAGTTGGTCGAACGCTTTAGAGAAATCAGTGTATATACAATCCATTTCACTTCCATTTTCCAACGCGTTAGAACATTCATGCAAGAATGTAAGTAGGTTTGTAACTGCTGATTTTCTTCTCACAAACCCATGCTGTTGTTCACATATTATATTCTTGGTATGGAATGCTAAAGTCTCGCACACAACTTGTTCAAAGAGCTTTGGAATACATGATAGTTTGGATATAGGTCTATAATTCGAAATATCAGTTTTATCACCTTTTTTAAAAACTGGAGTTAGAAATGAAGTTTTCCATAAACAGGGAAATTTCCCTGATTTAATAGAAAACTCAAATAAAAATTGAAGAGGCTCAGCCAGTATATGTCTACACTTTTTCAATAATATTGGTGGAATTCCATCTGGTCCAGATGATGATAATCATCAAGTATTCCTTCACTTTGTGAAGTGATTTATTTTTTGAAATAATTTTTGTTGAAATGGGGAAAATAAATCACTTGAGTAAGTTAAATATTATCGTACGAAAAAAAAAACAGGGTGTTTCAAAAAATGTCAACATTTTACAAATTCGTTGTTCTTTGAGCGATTTCAATGAAATTGAAACAAGTAATAGTTTCGATAAAATTATAACAGAAAAATATTTTCAAAACAGGGTGTTTCAAAAAACATTTCAACATTATGCAACTTCGATGTTTCTTGAGCGATTTTAATGATATTGAAACAGGTCATAGCAGAGATAGAATTAAAATAGAAAAAAAATTATTTCAAAACAGGGTGTTTCAATAAAAATGTCAACATTTTGCAACTTCGTTTTTCCCTGAGTGATTTCAATACAACTGAAGCAGGTGATGGCTGATACAGAATTAACAGAGACAAAACTATTTTGGATCAATGAACAACGAAATTGCAAAATATTGAAATTTTTTGAAACACCCTGTTTTGAAAATATTTTTTTCTGTTGAAACTCTATCTCAACTATCACCTGTGTCAATTTCATTGAAATCTCTGAAGAAACAGGAAGTTGGCACAGTTCCCGTGTGATAAATTCGGGATTAAATTCGGGATTGAACCATATTTTACGGATCGCAACATATAAGATTCGAATATTCGGTCGTGATAACGAATTTTATGTTTAGAGATCCGAAAAATAAGATTCGCGATCTGTTCAAAAAAAAAATCCCTTTTGAATTTTTCACGAGAGAACGAATCATGTTTTATCGTTCTCCAAGCCTTGAACAGCCCCGGATCTTCGATTTTTCCGAACCGGGGCAAAAACTCGATTTTGGCGCCCCTGCCGTTTTTGATTAAAATTTAAAAAAATACATATCTTCTACTTGGTTGGATTTTTTACTAGATGTGCAATCCATACCTATTCAGCAACTTTTCATTATAGATAAGAAAATTGACAATGAACGATAAAATATGACTCGTTCTCTCGTGAACATTTTTTTTTTTTATTCTATCGCGAATCTTATTTTTGTGGTTCCTAATAAAATTCGTTTTCATTCGAATCAAACCTGCAAGGATCTGTAAAATATTGTTCGTTCCCGAATTTATCATGAGAGAACTTTAGAAGATCCATTCGCGAACCATTCAAAAAGAAAGAAAAATGTAATTTTACGAAAGGACAAAATTTCGAAAAGCCAAAGTTACGCAAGATAAAGTATCAAAGTACAAAGCTCAAAAAATTTTAAATTCTCGGGATTTCGTTGTCCCTTGAGCGATTTCAATGAAATTGACAGAAGTAATAGCTGAGACAGAGTCTCAGCAAAAAAAAAAAAATATTTAAAAAATAGGATGTTTCAAAAATCTACATTTTGCAACTTCGTTCTTCCTTGAGCGATTGCAATTAAATTTACACAGGCAATAGCTAATACTGATACAGAATTGTAACAGAAAAAAAAATATTCAAAACAGGATGTTTAAAAAAATGTCAACATTTTATAACCTTGTTGTTCTCTGACCGAATTCAATGAAATTGACACACAATTTCAATCCTTAACAGTACGAGATCTAAGCAGCGTCAAAACACAAGGCATTGGCTGGTTCTCTGATACGCGTGAGGGTTACTGGTGGAAAATGTTGTGTTATCCGGTATTTTGAAAAAAGTGTTGAAAAAAGTAAATGCTATTTATTCGGGTCCTAGAACTAAGAGTACAAATTTTTATTTGATTTTGTACGCTCAAATATCTTTCAAATTTGTTGTTTACAAATATTTTCGACAACATGAAAAATTGTTGCCGAAAAGCTGTACAAATGGTTTTTAGCGCTTATCTCACTTTCTGTTCATCTGAACGAAAACATTTTTACTAAACAGTTTCTGAAGAGCACCTGATTTCCCACATTTGTTTGTATTTAGATTTTTGGGAAATAAAAAAATATCTAACATACAGTGCAATAAAGTTGCCAGTATCCAGCAAGGAATTTTTTAAGCAAGACTATGATTTGTACGGCGGCTGTAGAAGGCCACAGTTCAAGTGTTTTATTGTTTAAGAAATGGGATCTATCTTCTACAGCTTAGGGAGGAAGGAAAGTTGTGTAAAATACACTTACATATCAGGCCGTGAGCGCAATAGTGGCCTAACTGCAATTTTATCCAAATTGAGTTTATTACAAAAATTGAATTTGTGTGTATTAAGGAACAGTTCTGCACTAAAATTTTTCAATTAAACGTCTTCCTGACAAAGTTACAGGACTTTTATACTTAGGCCAAACACAAAAAAATCAAAAGCTTGAGTGCAATAGTGGCCCATCTCACTTAAAGACCGCTATTGCGCTCGCATATTTGATTTTATTGTTTGAAACTGTAAGTTAGGCCAATTATTTAACTATTTGCTCACAGGTGACATCAATGCAATGAACTAAACATAAGTCAGTACCCTGATAATCACCCTCGATTTGCCAAAAAGGTGGAGTTTCATACGCTCGGCGAAAAAAAAAACCATTCTTTGTCTTACAAATTACCAAAAAGCACTTCTTCCCAACTTTGAAATTGGAATTTCAAATACATAGAATGATATCAAGAGAAGGACTGTAGGTTAACTTACTCAAGATTCATGAGCTTCAATTTTTAAAGACGGTCCCTACATATTGTTTTAACATTTAAAAAATTTTTTTTTCAACATGTTTGTTTTTGAAAAGATAAGCATAAGCCTATAGAGTATAGACTAAGAGATTTTTGGTGTGAATGGTATCAAGAAAAGAAATATTGGAGTTGACAGCTTGAGTAACACTTATTCAAGAAATCAAAGTCTTGCGGTCCATAACCGGGGATTAAGTGATTACTTCGAGAGTAATAATTGTGCTAACCAAAGTTGGTTTTCACCCCTTCCTGGGTAATGCTCCTCTGATCATGGAAGCCGAGATCATTTGTGTGTAGTGTATGTATAGTTCGCCCTGCCAAACCGTTTTAAAATCCCATTTTTCGCTTTGAACTTTGAATTGTTTAAATGATCTGGCAGGGCTTATTATAGATTCAAATGGTCTCAGATTCCGTGATCATTATCTAGAGAGAAATGCATTCCTATTTTGATTTCGATGCACTGTTTAATCACTACTACTACTACTACTACTTCTTTTTTGTATCATTCACACTCAAAATCTGCAGTGGGCTCTCGTTCTACTAGCAAGCTTTAACCTTGATACTTTATATCCTAATACCCGCTAGTACATCATAGTTTTTACACCGATCACAGGAATAACAATTTACAAATACTACAAAAACTTTTTTGGATTCTAACACATCTGAAAGTGAATAAAAATGTTAAATTTCAACGTATTTAAACAAAAAATAAGAAAAAACTCATAGTTTTATTTACAAATGTTTAGCCTATCTTTGCATGATTTTAATTTTTATATTTTTTCCTCTGTGCAATAGTGGCCTATCTGACTTTAAAATTAGTTATAATGGTATTTTGAAGGATCACGGATATAAAACCAAAAAATTTTTATTTTTTGATCATATTTCAAAAAGAAAATCAAGCCTGTTATAATCATTTTTATGAATCAAACTTTATATTTTGTTCCTGAAACAGACACCCCTGAAATGGACAAATATTAGATTTAAATAAAACTTTACATTTTTTTGACACGAAACCAATACTTACCCTTGAGAAAAGGTTAACATTTCTGCTCTAAATATATAGGTTTTATCTTTAAAAAGACTGCTACCCTTTTTTGGAGTTTCATAAAAGGTATACTTACATTCAACTTACCACAGCTTATATTGAATGTTATCTATAAGTAAATAAGCGAACTATTCAAAAACTACTCTTAAAATTTTACTACTTAAAATTTTAAAGGATATAGGAAGGTAAAAGCTTGAAAATTTGAAAACATATTTTATTTCTCAATAAAAAGTATTGAAAACCGCTGGAAGGGACCGAAAAGCCTAAATGATTTTGGATTTTGTTTTTATTTTAGCCTCGATCTTAAACTTTTGACTCGTTTTCAAAATAAAAATTGTTCTTTTTTATCATCCTAATAGTCCTTTTATAAAAGAAATTATTTTCTTAAATTAAAATCCTTTTCAATATCAAATTGATTTAAAATTTTTTACCGTGTAATTGCTAAAGCGAAAAAAAAAACAGGCTGCTGATATAGTTTAAAACTAGAAACTCGCTCCGCTTGCTTTAAATCGCCAATTAAAGTGCCAGAATATGTGTATAAGCCTGAGAATCAGTATATATGATGGGCTCTATCTATATAGTCGAACAAACACACGAGGTTATACAGCTAGAAGCATGCAACAGCGTTACTTTACATGTTTACATGTTTCAGAGAGAAAAACCTGAAAATAAATTACAATAACTCGCTCATACCAAGAGATCCTTCCTCTAGCACATCAATGCCTGTTTCTATGTCCTTGCTGGGTGGGTTTCTTTTTTTTTTGGTACGAAGGAGCGCAATTTATTTTTTCTTTTGCCGCGTTTCATTCCGCAATAGGATCCCAATCCCAATGCCAGCAGTAAAAAATTCCCATCTACCACTCGAGTGAGAGTGAAGTGGCTGGGCGTTAAAGTGCAGTGGGGTGGCATGCGGCGTGTGGCAATGGGCTGGCGTTAGTGGCGTTATGACAGGACGACTTACTTAATGCAAAAAGCCTAGCAATCTAGTGTGTTGTGTAGGAGATAGCTGGCAGGGCTGGCATGGTGGCGGTGTCCTGTGTGTTTTATCTCAGAGAAGTGTAAGGATATTCAAGCTTAATCGAAAACATATGTATTCTGTTTTCATTGCGAGAACTAACGCATGCGCCCACAATGCCAAATGCAATAGCTACTCCTGGGGAAATGTCCTTTTTTCCGTACGAAATTCCAACGATTTGGTACTTTTGTTTATTTTTCGTAGTGCAGAAATCTGAGGAAGGCGGCAGCTCGCAACGGGAACTTTAATGTTGGGTCTTCTGTTATATCTCCTGTGCAATGTGTTGGGTCCTTGGTACATTTACCTGCTAACTTTGGTGTCGAAGACAGTTGACTGTCGTGCGTTGAGGCAATCGCAGCTTTTAGCAATCGGTGCTTCGTATTTGGTGGCGCATATACTCTATCCTGTGGCTAGCTAGAGTGAATGACATCAGGATTAACTTTGCTTCTTCTGTTGGCCTTCTACTTTATTCAACATTTTACTATATCGTGAATCAGTGTATAATTACAACAACAACAACAAATATAATGATTGTTCAGTGTCTTCATGTCTGTGTGGAAATTGCAATTTTATTGATGTCCTTCATGTTGTGAATCAAAAATAAAAATTAAAAAAAAAAATAAAAGTGAATTCTCGAATGCAAGTCGTATCGTAGGTATTATGAACGTCGTCCTGCAATAAAGGAATTTAATATTTATAAATGCACCAGACTGCCTGGCGGCCTCGGTCTTCATCATCATAGGTTTTCGAGTCCTGTGGTCTGTCGAGTGCGGTTCTCGTTCGGGTTTTTTTTTTTTTGAATAGCTTGAGTGTTTTGAAAAGTCGCTTCGGCGGCGAAAACGGCAGTGACGTTTTTCACCTGTTAATGCAGACACATTTAGCATTTGCATACAAACATCCTTGTACCCTACTGCTATATGGCCTTAGTTAACCTGGCAAAGAGTACCTCGTTTGCAATGCAGGAGCACTGTTGAGGTAAACTTAGAATGCTAATTTATGTTTTATTATGTTGGTTTTGTGTGTTGTTGTTGTTCTAGCTTTTTATTTTTATTATTTTGAGTTTAATTTTCTTGGAATATGTCAGGAGGAGTTGTTATGGCAGGTACTCACCGTATATGTCTATGCAAAATGGATAAAATTAATTATTCATCAATGATACACAAATAAAGAAAATAGTCAAAATGAAATTCATTCAAATGAATTTCTGATGATGGGGTAGCACACACAAAAAGGATGATGGCCTTGAGGTAATTTGGGGCAAGCAATTTAATTACACTCAGGTCTATTTTATTGAAAATTCCACGAACAAATCGAAAATTTCAGCCGTAGGTAAGGACTCAAAAAATGGTAATTTTATGGTTTTCTAGGAGCATGTTTACTTATGGTAACGAAGCAATTAACTAGTGCAGGAAATATGCAAATATTAAAAGCACAGAATAAATTATTATTTGAAATTGTTTGTTTTTAAGAGAAATTAGAAGTAATATAGCCCAAGGCTATATACTAAACATGGTATGGAAAAAAGTTTGAAGTTGTAAATTTTTGTGTTTTTTTTTTTACAGGAATTTTTTGAATTCATCGAATTTATAGCATGTTCCACCTTTATAACAAGTGGCAGTTCAAAATATGTTTATTGCTAGTTTTTAATTTTTAAACAATTTTAAATTTATATTAAAAGTTTGTACTTTGCTTAAGAATGAAATTTTTAGCTTTCAATTACAATCTGTTTAGGTAAATGAAAGCTAAATAATGCGAATGAAATAATATGGAAAGTTTTGTAAAGACAAAAACTTGAGAAATTCTTCTTAAATTAATCAGAATTGTTGCAAGGCTCACCTAGGAAAATTTAAAAAACAAAGCCCTGAGGCAGGTTCAAATAGCTATTCATTGGAGTTTCGTAGGAAGGGGAAAACTTTGGAAATGTTTAGAAAATTTTCCATAATTCTTCATTAGTTTTTATTTGAAAATTTGAAAGATACAATTTCTATGTAACATGGATCAAATTGCTCAAATTTCTCTTTAAGGAAATTAAAATTGCTTTGTTCTTAGTTCGTTGATCTGTTTACAGCTCAAAGTGGACTGAGGGAACACAAAAGATAAAGAATATTAGGTATCCTATTAAGATTAAAATAAGAATAAAATATGAAAGGCAGCAAAGCTATTTTCTTCTCAAAATAGGGGGGGCTTAAAGAAGAAGTTTCCAGAAACGATTTCGAAATGTGTTACGTACGAATGACCGACAAAAAAATGTCGATTTTAACAACTTTTCTGCAAGTTGAAATACCGACATTGTTTTTGCCGACTAACTTAAATCTCGATATTTTGAAATCTCGACGACAAAAAGTCGACTGGCCTGAATGAAGTCGAGAAAAATATCGACTTTTATTGACTGGTCGGTATTTTTCCCATACAAAAAAGTTGATATTCATAATTCGATATTTTAACCAGTCAACATTTTGACTGGTCGATATTTTTTTTGTCAGTCATTTGAAAGTACTACACAGAACAAAGCTCCGCTTTATATGTTTGCACAGAATAACCATAAGCTCAAGAATCATAAATTCTTTTCTGACTTTGTAATAGGATCCTAGCATTTGACGTTGCAGATAATTTTTGACTATGTTGAAGACACAAGTTCTTATAATGTTGAACTTATTTAGGTATTTATTTAATTTATATTACTTTTTGTTTTGCTTAAAGATTATTCAATAAAATGCCTTTTTTACCTACCTCCATATAAATTTCAAAGAAACATATAATTGCCTCATTTTTTGTAAGTTTTATTATTATATCTATATATAAATAGGCTTAAATACATTTTGTGGTACCATTTTCTCAAAAAGTGTTGGACCGATTTCGATAAATCTTATGTGGTTGGAAAGCTATAAGCGCGGGGAGTGTGCGAATCACAAAATTAAACACTGCGGGTCCATTTTAGCTAAGTACCATTTTATACTGCCACTCACTGTTCACACTCAAAAAATTAAATTAAAAAAATAAAAAATTGTTTTTTACTTCAATTTTCAAATATTTTATAGCTAGCTTTCATTTTTCGATGGGTGTCGAATTTCGACACGGGGTGGGGACGAGACTAGTTTTATATTAAAACGCATTACAGACCCTGAAGAAGAGGAAATTAGGACATGGATATATATATAGGCAACAAAAATTAAATTACAAAAAATGTGATTTATTGAACTATGTATCTTGAAGCAAAACAAAAGGTTATATCCCACAAGTTCTTGTTGATCTATAAATAATCACTTAACAAGTGCTTGAATAATGGTTGATGACAGTACAATATTAATTAAAAATGATCAGATCACTCCCTAAACTATGATTTGATCAAGATGTCGACTGTTAAAATGTCGACTATTGAAATCTCGATTCATAAAATTTTGATCACTGTCGACATTTTGAAAAATCGATATTTTAAAAAGTCGGTGAAATTTTTGTCTATAGGTATTTTGATCAGTCGGTCTTTTAACCAGTCGACATTTTTTTTTGTCGAGATTATAAAAGTCGATCTTATGTCGTCGAAATTTTTAAAGTCGACAAATCGTACACAATCCAAAAACTATATGGTCTAAGATATCAAAGAGGCAGACGTACTGTTATCACGTTTCGAGGTCTCTTATAGCCCTGATTCTTCCAGACGTACTATCAGTTCAGATTTGGAATGCTTATTCCATCATCGTAGTACCTCGTGGCATGATGGCTAGTGCGTAGGACTGTCATGACTGAATTCATGGCTGAATTGTTTAAAAATGAAAATATTACGTATACGACACAGTGTACCTGAAATAACAATTTGGAATTATAGGTATTTATTAATAGCATAACACACTATATTATTGCATTGGTGATGTAAATAATATCACTATATGTACCACAGTAGTGGTTAAGTTTAATGGCTTTAAATTTTGACAATATGAACCACTCTCATGCCTTAGTAAAATGTAACAAAAAATGCTCACCTGTTTCCACACTGCACTTTTTGAAAAAGTCAAAATTGATAAAAAGTCGTTAAAATTGTTTTGAAAAGTACACCGTGTGGTTCATTTTTAATAAATTTCTAAGGAAACAAAAATTATTGTCAAATTGACATGCGAAGATAAACTAATATTTGTGAAAACTCGTTGCCTTGTTAATGTTTCCTTAGAAAATAGAGAGAACATAAAACAAGGTATTGTTGAAAATATATTTTTTCTGTAAAAATATATTGTTACGTCCACTTTTTGGAAGCAGTGTTAAATAAACATTTCCTAAAAGATTGAAAAAATACAATTAAATATGTCATTAAGTATAGAGGACATATTTACTTGCGATATATGAAGGTTCTATGTATAGGCAAGTTTTGGATTCGCGCAAAAAAAAAAATTTGAGATAACAACCAAACATAACATTACGATGGTAGAGAATACCAAAAAAGTAGGTGGCACAATTCTGTCTGTCTGTCTATCTGTCTGTTTGCTAACACACTAAACTGCCATCCACTGACCCACCAGCCAATGCAGGTACGTCCAAGCGAGCAAGGAATGATACGAGTTCACCATCTACCGTATCACCGACCAATAAAAAGAAAAAAGCCAGAGTCTCCAAGGCGTCTGTAGTAGGCCAGCAAGTTGCCATAGTAGACTATGGTAATCCTACACGGAAACTGACGGATGACCAGTGGCAACTAATGGAACTTCGGATCCTTGAGGAGGTTAACGAGGCTATCGTTAAGAGCCGGCCACCGCCACTCTTCGGTAATCTCAGCACCTTCCAAGGATTCAAAATGTTGACATGTGAAGATGACCATACTCTTACATGGCTCCAAGAGTTTGTTGGTAAAGCTGAAGCTCCATGGCCAAACGCTGACCTTCGCCTCATGAGGAGGAAGGAAATCGGCGATTTTTCACGGCCTAGAGCAAAGCTTATCATCAAAGGACCGCTCATTCCGAAGGATCGAATCGAGAGATACCTCAGGTCACTCAACACCGACCAGCTCAGTCAAGACTGGGAGGTGGCTGAGATGGGCGAGAAGACAAAAGATGGCACAGAAGTGGTTGTGATCCTAAATCACAAATCATTACCACTTCTTAGGAAAATTGGTTTCAAGGTACGCGTCGGTACAAACCGATGCAGGCTGCGGCTGATAGCTACCAAGAAAGAGGTAATTAAGGAGGGGAGGGTTTTAAAATCAAAATGAAGTTAATTCAAATTAATCTCCACCACAGTAAAGCCGCCAGTGCCAACTTAGTCTACCTCATGGAGAGTAGACACATAGACGTTGCCCTAGTTCAGGAACCCTGGATTGCAGGTGGCAGAATTAGAGGCTTACACTCCAAAGAACTCACGCTGTATAGTCCCACAAATGTAGGCATTAACAGTAGATTTAGAACTTGTATTGTAGCTAGAAAACAGATTAACCTCTTTCTTCTATCCACATACAGCTGTTTAGACCAAACGACGGTTAAACTTGAACGTGCCGGGCTCCCACCACTGGTAATAGCATCATGCTATATGCCGGGGGACGGGACAGAAGGACCACCGGCTGAGATAACCAAGGAACTCATCCAACGTGCTGCACTGGAGAGATGGGATACTGTTGTTGGCTGCGATGCCAACGCACACCATTCGCAGTGGGGAAGCACTGATATCAACGATAGAGGTGAGTCACTTTTTGAATTTATTATAGAAAATAATTTTTTGGTAGCGAATAGGGGCAGGGAACCCACTTTTGTTACCAAAAACCGTAAAGAGGTACTCGATGTCACTCTTATGAGCAACTCGGATACTATCTCCGTAGAACAGTGGAAGGTATTGAAGGATGAATCATTCTCTGACCACAAGCTCATAGAATTCTCAATACCCGACACCATAGGTCCCCGTAAACCGTTTAGAAATCTCAGAAATACCAACTGGGATATTTTTAATAGGGTAGTAGGAACAGAAATACAAAACCTTAGTACTCATGCGTTGCAAATACCAGAGTTAATAGACAAAGCTACTGATAGCTTAACTGGGATTCTCGGTAAAGCTTTTGAAAAGGGATGTCCACTTAGATCAGGGGGAGCGGGTAAAAAGAAACCACCCTGGTGGACAACTCAACTTGGTAATATCAGAAAAGATACAAGGAGACTTTTTAATGTTGCCAAGCGGACTAGAACAGATAGGGACTGGGAAATGTATAAGACTAGTCAAAAGAATTTCAAGATAGAAACACAAAGAGCCAAACGCAGCTCATGGAGGAACTTCTGCAGTCAAGTTGAGAATACCAATGAATCAGCAAGACTCAGGAAAATACTGGCTAAGGGACCTATTACTCTGGGATCTCTTAGGGAACCCAATGGACATTGGACAGAATCGTGTAGCGAAACACTGGAACTTCTGGTAAACGCTCACTTTCCCAGCTGCACCTCTAACGTGAATAACAACCCGCGAATAGAGCTCTGCATAGAAAATACAACACCAGCCGAGTTGATTACGGAAGAAAAGATAAAGTGGGCTATTAACTCCTTTTCACCGTATAAATCACCTGGTTTAGATGGCGTCTTCCCCATGATGCTACAAAAATGTGAAGACCTTGTAATCCCACACTTAAAAAACATATTCCTAAGTAGCCTGAAATGGGGATATGTTCCCAAGGTGTGGCGGGAAGTCAAGGTAGTTTTTATTCCGAAAGCTGGAAAGCCCAGCCACACAGAAGCTAAAGACTTCAGACCCATTAGTCTCACGTCTTTTCTCTTAAAAACATTTGAAAGACTAATAGACTTACACATTCGCAGCACACTGAGCCCGGAGGTCTTGTCTCCAGCCCAGCATGCTTATTCAAAAGGGAAAAGTGTTGAGACAGCGCTGCATAGCGTCGTCAGCACAATCGAAAAAACGCTCAAAGATAAAGAATACACCCTTGCCGCCTTTCTAGACATTGAAGGAGCTTTTAACAATGTCCGAAACGAGGCAGTGGAAGGAGCTCTCGTTAACCTTAAAGTACATTCCGCCATCATCAGATGGATAATGTGCATGTTAAGAAACAGACAGATAAACTCTGAGCTAGGAGGAGAACAGATCAAAGTATCTACCTCCAGAGGGACTCCACAAGGGGGGGTCCTTTCTCCGCTTCTCTGGATACTCGTGATGAACGTAGTTCTAATGAGACTGAAATATAGTGGAGTAAAAGTAGTCGCATATGCGGATGACCTTGCATTACTAGCGACAGGTAAATTTCCCTCCACGATTAGTGAACAAATTAAGAATGCCTTATTAGTAGTAAATACGTGGACTAAAAACTGCGGTCTAGCGGTTAATCCGCAAAAAACAGAATTAGTCCTTTTTACGAACAAAAGGAAAATACCGACTTTTCAAATTCCCTTTATTGAGGGGACCCAGCTCAAAATCTCCGATCATGCCAAATATCTGGGTGTGATCTTGGATAAGAAACTGAACTGGAGTCTCAACATTAAAGAAAGAACGAAGAAAGCCATGTTCGCTTTCTATTCCTGCAACAGGATATTTGGCAAAACGTGGGGTCCAAGCCCAAAAATTATCAAATGGATGTACACAGCCATAGTTAGACCTGTACTGACTTACGGTAACGTAGTCTGGTGGAGTTCACTGGACAAAGTTACCAACCTTAAAATCATGACAAAGATACAAAGATTGGCATGTATTGGTATCACTGGGGCAATGAGGTCCACCCCGACAGCGGGTCTGGAAGCTATACTCAACTTAAAACCCCTAGATCTATATATACATGAATCAGCAGCCAAGAGCGCACTTCGGCTTAGCCAAACTAGCAGCTGGAAACAGAGTGCTACAGGTCACGCGCAGATTCTACAGAAATACTCGGGTAATATGGTGTGCACTGACTACATAACACCCCATTTAGACTTCAACAAGCCGTTCACGACAGCCTTTCCTAGTAGAGAGGAATGGCAAATAAACGAGCCGTCAACCGGCGATTCGATGATAGCTATATACACCGACGGTTCCAAGATGGATACAGGTGTTGGTGCAGGGTTCTACTCAGAAACCCTCGGATTATCCAGCTCATTCAGACTTCCTGATTACAGCAGTGTCTTCCAAGCTGAGGTCCTGGCAGTGACAAAAGCTGCTAGACAAGTCTCAATGATGGCAATACCACAAGCTGATATCACCTTTTTCATTGATAGCCAAGCGGCAATAAAAGCGATTTCTGCCATTGAAATCAAATCGAAGCTTGTTACTTGCTGTCGCGAAGAGCTAAGGGTTCTTGGTACACAGCACAATATAAGGCTCTGCTGGGTTCCTGGTCACAGTGGTGTCCCAGGTAACGAAAGCGCTGACGAGTTGGCAAGAATCGGATCGACTCTTGATCCTGATCAGGCAATAACTACAGTTCAGGTTCCACCCTGTAATCTTAAACAGTTAATCGAGAGTAGAACTCTAGCTGCGACAAATAAGCGTTGGAGATCGCTCGATACCTGTGTTATAACCAGAAAATTATGGCCTAGTTTCAACAAACAAAAGACCGACACCATCATCCAACTGAATAAAAAGTCTTTATCTCTTTTCGTGAGTATCATCACCGGTCACAACCACCTAGGATACCACAAGAAAAAGATGAAACTCAGTTTAGACGATTTATGCAGGGGATGTGGTGACATAGAGATTCATGAGGATACTCCTCACTACCTGTGTCACTGCCCTGCGCTTTATCATCTCAGAAACAAACACCTAGGGAGATACTTCTTCAATGACTTGGAAGAACTCTCGGACATTCCAAGCAAAAACATATTGAAATTTATTAATGCTACCAAATGGCTTGAAAATGAAAATCCGTACGTTCTATCAACCACACGACCATGAGATTGGTAACTTATCCAACCACAGTCAATAGGCGTACAAAACATTTCTTCAACGAACGATAACGTAAACCAACCACCGACCTATCATACCCATCTATCAGACGTTGCATGGAGCCACTGCTCCTACGGGCCTGATATAGGGATGATTTCTCAAGTGGGGGCAAAAGAAGCATCACGCTTTTGAAAAGCGTTATCTTCTCAGCCAGGTGATTATATAATGACAGTTAACGAACGGATACATATACCAACCACTGACCTATCATACCTCTCTACCAGACGTTGAATGGAGCCACTGCTCCTACGGGCCTGATAGAAGGATGATTCCTCAAGTGAGGGCAAAGGAAGGATCACACCATGAAAGGGTGTTTTCTTCTCAGCCAGGTGATTATGTGACGACAGACATTTCTTCATCGAACGGTTATAAACCAACCACTAACCTATCATGCCCATCTACCAGACGTTGAATGGAGCCACTGCTCCTACGGGCCTGATAGAGGGATGAGTTCTCAAGTGGGGGCAAAAGAAGCATCACGCTTTTGAAAAGCGTTATCTTCTCAGCCAGGTGATTATATAATGACAGTTAACGAACGGATACATATACCAACCACTGACCTATCATACCTCTCTACCAGACGTTGAATGGAGCCACTGCTCCTACGGGCCTGATAGAAGGATGATTCCTCAAGTGAGGGCAAAGGAAGGATCACACCATGAAAGGGTGTTTTCTTCTCAGCCAGGTGATTATGTGACGACAGACATTTCTTCATCGAACGTTTATAAACCAACCACTGACCTATCATGCCCATCTACCAGACGTTGAATGGAGCCACTGCTCCTACGGGCCTGATAGAGGGATGAGTTCTCAAGTGGGGGCAAAAGAAGCATCACGCTTTTGAAAAGCGTTATCTTCTCAGCCAGGTGATTATATAATGACAGTTAACGAACGGATACATATACCAACCACTGACCTATCATAACTCTCTACCAGACGTTGAATGGAGCCACTGCTCCTACGGGCCTGATAGAGGGATGAGTTCTCAAGTGGGGGCAAAGGAAGGATCACGCCTTTTAAAGGCGTTTTTCTTCTAAGCCAGGTGATTATAAAATGACAGACATTTCTTCAACGAACGGATGCGTAAACCAACCACTGACCTATCATACCCATCTACCAGACGTTGCATGGAGCCACTGCTCCTACGGGCCTGATAGAGGGATGATTCCTCAAGTGGGGGCAAAGGAAGGATCACGCCATTAAAGGTGCTTTCTTCTCAGCCAGGTGATAATGTGACGACAGACATTTCTTCATCGCACGTTTACATAAACCAACCACTGACCTATCAAGCCCATCTACCAGACGTTGAATGGAGCCACTGCTCCTACGGGCCTGATAGAGGGATGAGTTCTCAAGTGGGGGCAAAGGAAGGATCACGCCTTTTAAAGGCGTTTTTCTTCTCAGCCAGGTGATTATAAAACGACAGACATCCATCGAACACATAAACCAACCACTGACCTATCATACCCATCTACCAGACGTTGCATGGAGCCACTGCTCCTACGGGCCTGATAGAGGGATGATTCCTCAAGTGGGGGCAAAGGAAGGATCACGCCTTTGAAAGGCGTTTTTCTTCTCAGCCAGGTGATTATATAACGACAGACATTTCTCAGCCTGGTGGTTATGTACCAACGGACACTCCTCCAACGACCAAGAAATACTCACCGACTTTTCAGGCTATAGCCTGCTGAAACTCTTCAATACCCTTAACGGGCTTGAATTAACATGGGATGTATCATAGGTTTCTTTTCATAGGGTTCACAACCCCTAGGGTACCACAATGGATCTACATTGATCTAAGTGTGACGGTAACAAAACCAACTGTCAGCCCATTTACCTAACCTAACCTAACCTAACACACTAAACGGCTGGATTGATTTTCTACAAACTTGGTACAAAGTGGTTTTTGGTGATTATGCCCACACGTTCTTTCATTTTTTTTAGAACCAAAAATAACGGTACCTGCCATACAATTTTGTTCAGCAATTTTACATAATCGTACTTTTCTCAAAAACGGCTCGACAACTTTTCTTAAAAAAAAAAAACAATAAATTTCTTTAGTAAAGGCGTCCATTGGGTGGGAAACCTTTTTTCAGAAAATGGTTAGGTATTGATGGTACCTCCCAAGAAACATTTTTTTTTTTATTTTAGATTTTCTTCAAAACGGTTTGACTGATTTCAATTAAAATATAAATAGTTTTGTGTTCTAAAATTTTTGAAAAAATATTTTTTGGATTTTTAGAAAATTTCAAATTTTTTTTTTAATCAAATACTTTGTAAACGATGTGATCGATTTTTTGAAAATAGATATTTATAAGTTTTTAAGTAGATACTCTCTAAAATATTTTTAGAAAAAATTTTTATATTTAAGAAAATATAACGGTACCTTCCAGTTTTTTTGTTTTTATTTTTAATTTTATCATTTTTGGCTAAACGCGTTTAAATAATTTTTGTATATAAAAATTTCAGATAAAATTAAATAATATTGCACATCAAAATTTTCAAAAAAACTGTTTTTTGAATTTTTAAAAAATTTTAAAATTTTTTTGTTTAAAATTTGATTTTTCAAAAACGGGTTAACAATTTTTTTTCAAATTTTGTTGTTAATATACATAAATACATACTTTAGATTTGCATACCAAAATTTGTCCTTAAAAATGTTTTAAGAATTTAATATATACAAAATTAATTTTTTAAAAAACCGCTCTAACGATTTTAAATTTTTTTTCCAATGCAATCATATTTATTCTGAAATTAAGATGGCATTCTCTTTTCCACCTCAAACTGTCAAAGCAGTTGTTTTAGCTAATTTAAATATCGTATTTCATGCTTCTCTACATTTTTCTCTCATAATTTCCCTGTTTTTATATACAATTTTCTTAAACCCGCAGTGTCTTGTACATAAGAGCAAGTACGTGAGACCCAGTCAAGTCATGCATTTTATTACTTGCAATATACATAGGTACTATAGGGCAAGTTTTGGATTCGTGCAAAACAAAATTTTTGAGATAACAATCAAACATAGCATTACCTTGATAGAGAACACGAAAAAAGTGGGTAGCTGTCTGTCTGTCTGTTTGTATCTGGATCTACAGCCGAAACCAATTATGCAATTTCCTTCAAATTTTTAACTTAAGGTATTTTTGTAACTCTCCAGAGGGGAAATTGAAATTTTTTAAGCTCTAAAAATAACGGTACTTGCCACACAACCGTTAAAGAAAATCTTATTTATCTTAAAACCGGCTCCAGCGATTTCTATAAAAAAAAATCAGGGTATAATTATTGTAGATACGGTGTACTATTTGGTAAAGAAAAAAATTACCAAAAGCATTTATTAACTGTATCTGCCATATATCTAATGTTTTTTTTTTTACTTTCGGTTTTCTCATTAACCGTTCATCTGATTTCAATAAGAATTTTTGCATGAACGCTTTTTAAAAATATTTATAATACTGAATACAAAAATGTTGGAAAAAATAAATTTTGGATTTAAAAAAAAAGGATTCAGAATTTTTTTTTTGAAAATTCAATACTTCAAAAAGCGTTTGATGAATTATTTTGAAATTTCATTTTGAAATGTATATTAGTTTATAATCAAAATTTGTTAATATAAAAAAATATTTTTAAGTAAACGGCTAAGACGATTTAAAATTTTTTTTTTTTGCATATATTCATATTTTTTGAAGTTATCAATTGGCATACTTGTTTTATGAGCTTTAAGTTATTTATCGGTGTGTTTATATAATTAAATGAACGATTTATATGCTTTTTATACTTTTTCAATAATTACTTGAATATTTTTTAAAGTTCTTAAGTTCCACACGACTTGAACATAAGAACAAGTACGTGCGATCCAGTCGTGCATTTTATTTTTTTCAGAAAATGAGAAAAACGAAATTAAGGTATACCTGTCCAATTTTTTCAAATTTTTTTTTTTTCATTATGTGAGTCACTTAAACAGACTTTATGTATTTGTCCGGTTTTTTTTCAGTAGGTTCATATTAAAGAGCTAATATTTAATAAAATAATTTGTGTTTTTCAAATTTTGATCAAAAAACCATTATATTGCAAGTAAAAATGTAACATTTTGATCCAAAACCAAGTAAATAATTTCTTTGTTTGTATGAAAAATGTCACCTTTTGATCGAAATTTTTTTTCTAGTTAAATTTTCATTGATGCATGTCATTGACTAAATCTTCTTGCCAACGATAGAATTCAGGGTCTTAGACCGGACTAAAAAAAAAATAAGTAAAGAGTAGCAAAAGTGAAATAACACTTTTTACATAATATACAATAGCAAATTAACTGCTCCCTCTTAGCGAAAACCTCTTCACACAAACAAATTTAATTTTAGATTTTTTTTTGTTTTTACTTCATCAATAGTTTTGATAAAAACCTCAATAATTCTTATACGAAATTAATATGCATCCCTGGCCCATATAGAATAAATTTAAAACTTTAAAAGAATTCATGCATATAAACCAAAACAATGTTTTCTGTATGCAAAAAAATAAATGACATTGTGTTTCAATCAGTCAATGGATTGCTTTTTTATTTCAAATCTCTCGACATTTCGCACTTCCCAAAACAAAATGATAAATAGAAATATTATATACCCTGACTCATCTTTAGATTGAAAACGCTTTACGATTTTATAGTTCAGGGTGTATGGTTGTTACTCTCAATGAGTGTCTTAATAAACATGCAACCGGCATCTGTCCAACTACTCCAGGAATATTGGCTTTCGATTCCTGAATCGTAGCTGGTTTATCAAAATTTAATCAACGCAATATACTTTTTGTGTGAGGCCATGGAGGTACACGACGGTTTATTGCTCTTGGGTGATCTCAATCTTCCCAACCTGATATGGTCACCGAGGATGACTCTCACTTCGTTACTGAGAATTCAACAACTCAAAACAAAAAGAAATATTGTCTACCGACAATCTATCTGATTCTGGTCTACTTCAGATTAGCAATATTAAGAACAACCTGAATGGACAACTAGATCTTATTTTTGTGAATGATGCTAAATAACTGCATTGTCGAAGAATGCAGCCAAACTCTTTTTGCTACTGATCTCTTCCATCCACAGTTATCCTTAGTTTATGCTTTCGAACACGATAATATGAATATTGAGGCTGATAATTCATATCGTTTCAATTTCCGTGAAGCTGACTTTATATTACCAAACTCAACGAACTCCTAATAGACCAGGAAAAATAGCACAAATCGTATGGGGAACCTTGAAAAAATTTATTCATGAAAGATAAAAATTGGAATCGACGCAGAATTGCAACCTCTATAACATATCCAAAGTCCCCCAAAATCCCCGCATTGGCTTTTTGTGTAGATGCATTTGAAGAGGTGCAGACGGGGAGAATTTGGAGGTCTATCAAACTAAAATATTTGTTTGGGTAAAACCTGATCATATGATACATGCTTTAAGGGTAGTTTTTAACGCTGAATCTAATGAAAAGAAATTCAAAATGATAAAACCACCTAAAAAGAAGTTATAGTCCTTTTTATGTAATGATGACTTTTTATTCAGGTACAACAGGTAAAATATTACCGAAAACCCTTTGAAAATAATGGTATGTTAATGAAACTTGGAATGAATGTTTCATTTGTCATAGGAACTTAGAATCAAGAGAGTCCCTAAAATTATCCATGGTGAAAGGGTGTTTTTTTTAAGGGGGAGGGGCAAGTGTAGAATGTTAACCATAACACCCACGAAAAAACTCTTACACTCATGAAACTCGCCAAAAATATTAAACTCTTCTTCAATTTATCAAAATTCGTGCTCTTTCGTGCTCGTGCTTTTTATCGAAAAATTGTGTTCAGCGATGAGGCTCATTTTTGGTACGTAAATAAGCATAATTGCCGCATTTGGAGTGAAGATCAGCCAGAAGCATTGCAACAGCTACCAATGCATCCCGAAAAAGCCACTGTTTGGTGCGGTTTATGGGCCGGCGGCATTATTGGGCCATATTTCTTCAAAGATGATGCGAATCGCAGCGTTACTGTCAATGGTGAACGCTACCGAGCGATGATAACAAACTTTTTTTTGCCCGAAATGGAAGTTCTTGACTTGCATGATATGTGGTTTCAACAAGACGGTGCCACATGCAACACAGCACGCGAAACAATGGCGCAATTGCGAGGCGAGTTTGGTGAACAGTTAATTTCACGTTTCGGGCCGGTCAATTGGCCGCTAGATCGTACGATTTGACAACATTAGATTATTTTTTGTGGGGGTATGTCAAGGCTAATGTCTATAGGGACAAGCCCGCTTCGATTGACGCACTGGAAGCCAACATCCATGCATTCATTCGTGAGATACCGGCCGATATGTGTGAAAGAGTATGCCAAAATTGGACTCAGCGGATGGGCTACCTGAGACGCAGCCGCGGTCAACATTTGCATGAAATTATCTTTAAACATTAAATTGCAAGGTTCAAACTATCGATTCAAATAAATATTTCATTCATTTTTTCGAATTTTTTGTGTTTTTTTTTTTTAAAGTTCTAAGCCTCTTAAAAAATCACCCGTTATATTAATGTAGATCTTGTTTCCAGAGTAACAATAATTCGGGACTTAGGTATTATTTGTGATACTGAGCTCAATCTCAGATCCCATTATGACAACATAGTAACTAGGGCTAACTCTGCTCTTGGTTTTGTCAAGCGTTGGTTAAAGGAGTTTTCGGATCCCTACGTAACGAAATCTCTTTATACATCCTTTGTACGACCTCTACTTAAATATGCTAGTCAAGTATGGTCCCCTTACCACCTTGTGCACATCAATAGAATGGAGGCAATTCAGCTTAGATTCCTCCACTTTGCTCTTAGAGGACTCTTATGGGTTGACAGCTACAACTTGCCCCCGTATCATGATCGGTTGCGGCACATTAACTTACAATCCCTCGAAAAGCGTCGTGAAGTAGCTGACGTAGTTTTTGTCCATCAAAACTTTTTATTAGAGATCTGCTTTTGCGTGGTCCTATTTTAATTTTCAATTTGTTTTTTTAATTTTTTTTTTTCTTTCGTAATTTTTGTATTTTTAACTTTTTTCACTTTTGTTGCTGCTTGCATTAAGCAGAACCAGACTTTTTTCTCTCAGGACTCGTATCGCATTTAAAAGAAGTTATAGTATTTTCTATTTAAAACAATTTTAATGTATTAAGTACCGATATGACTTGCATTCGAAATTGGTGTCATACTCTGTGTAAATGCTAGATTCTAATATATACCTACCTAGATAACCAACTTCGCCTTCAAAAGTGAAGCTCGGCCACCATTTTATTGGAGGCATTTACAATTCCACTGTGTTTTGTGTGTTGTTTACTTTTTGCAGAAGAGATTTTTCTAAAATAAAATATTTGTATTGTTTAATTGGTTTTTTTATTTAAGAAACGTGATTTTAAGGTGTGCAAGGTTGTAAAAATATTAAAATACATAGTTCTGGTAGTATGCGTGCAAAAACCGTAATAAGAAAAAATGTTTTTTTTTTGCCATATTAGTTTGAGAAATGACAATAAATTATATCTGCAACTAAACCCAACAATTTAAGCTTTCTTTTGATACCGAAAAATGTACACATCATCTCAGAGTTTTAAAAGATATCAGTGTTCAAAAGCAAGACTAAAAAAATTTCTTGCAAGAAGTTAAATTTAAATATCTCAAAATATATTTAACATAACTACATAATTTTATTACAGTTTAAGAGATGTTAAAAATACATTTCATTTGATACCAAAATCATTTTATTACCTCTTTTAAATTCCAAGATATAACAAGTTAATCAGAGAAAACACTGAAGCATTTAATTCTATTGTTGACATTTTTTACCTCCAACAAAATGGTCGCAAAGCTTCACTTTTGCTCTGTACAAAAGATCCTATGTTGGCCATATCTAGGTATATATTAACATCTATGGTGTAAATGGACTCCAGCGCTTGCGGAATCAATAAATAAATAAATTTAAATTCATCCAGTTGTTGAAACCAGATTGTAACACTAACTCTTAGGCTATAAACTTTACACTCTGGTTATTTTACATCAAATGTATTAAATGAGATAGCATATTTTTGTCTAGAAATGATTTTCCACGTATCTCATTGAAATCCAAAAGATTAATGGCCTTGCGGGAGTATCGTAATGGAAGCAGATAATGGTATGAGGTTAAAATATGTGTTTTATATGTATGTGTGTTTAAGAAGCGAACATCGCATGTATAAATAAGCACAATATTTTACAAATGAAAAATTAAACTTTGATGATTTAATGAAATTCTTCAAAATTACTATGCAGATTTCAAAGGTTTACTAAAAGTTTTCATTTTCATAAGGTAAGAATGTTTGAACACAAGGATTATAAAACTCGGCACCAAATAACAAATTTGTCAAAAATAAAATCTAGCTGCATGTAAAAGCGCATCTAAAAAGATTGCAGCTCTAGACTCCGCTGTGGAAGAATTTGATATAAAAAATACAATCGATTAAATGATTTAAACTTCGTAAATAAACTGTTTATTTGGAAGCACAGTAAGGATTCTTCAATAGCAGTCAGATACAATGAATTGAGGCCATTTTGTATCACATGAAGTGTTTGCTCATAAACACTTGAAAAAACCTTGGTGTCCAAAGTAAATGTCCACCGACAGAAGATCCTGGGGATCCCTGGGGCCGCATCAGAAGTAGGTACCTTAAACTAAACTGTTATTGATTGGTATGCATGTCTTGAGTTCTTTCAATTTTTTAAACAGTGACGCACATAATGTATTATAGTATGGTGCGTCAATCAAATTGATTTAACTTTTCATAAATCGCAGACACCATACATACATACAACATACTCTGCTTGGCAGGATCTCAATCAAAAGTTAACAAGAATTAAAATATTAAAAGCTGTTTCCAAGAAACTTGAAACGAAAATCTTTATTTGGAACAAACCTTATTTCAAGCTAGTAAGTACTAGGGGCAATTTTATATCAAAATCTCAGTAAGAAAATAAAAAAGATTCCAACTGTTCAAAACCACCATTGTTCATGTTAAAAACCAACAGAAAATATTAAAATGCTTTTTTAGCACAAAAACTTATGAGCTATTTCTCAACAATACCTACATACATTATTATTCTTGATAGGGCAATATAAGTATTTCTCATTAATGCCATAGTCACTTAATAAATCCTTTCATCGCTTGTCAAGCACTCGTAAGCTTTGAATAAAACATATTTGAATAAATAAACGCTTTATAATTTATCGTACGTAAGAATAAGCAAACATTGATTATTATTATGAGTATAAATTCTTAATGTTCACACAGCACTTAGTGGAAATAATTAAATTTGAGAAAGAAAACTTCTCATCCTCTCGTCCACTTTTCCATATAAGAAAACTCCAGAATTTGGTTAGACTTAATTCGAAAATTTGCATATTTAATATGCCAGTGCTCACGCAATGAATTATAACCATTAAAATTTGCCCATAACTATAAACAACAACACAAAAAACATACTGACTGGGATGGTTGGCTTGGTTGGTTGGTTGGTTGCTTGCTTGCTTGGTAAGAATTCTATTGGAAGGTATAATTTTACTCCAAGGCCGACAAACAAGGTTGCCATTTGAAGAAAAGTTTCTTGTTAAAATCTGTACAGAATGTACAGACGGCAGACAAACAAATTAGGTTTTTTTTATTACAAATGCTTAATGCATTTCAAAAAACGTATATAAGATGACAAATAAAAGGGCTAAAATAATTTTACCATAAAGACGCATTTGGACGATTCTCATTAAACTGATACTTTTGTGAGTGCAAAATTTACGAACCAAAGGTTAGATTTCACAAACTTTTTGGATGCCATATGATTGTTATGATAACTACTAAAGTTAATGCTGAAAGTGGTCGAACTACAAGTGTAATTTAGTTAACACCAGATTTTACATGCAAAAATGATGAAATGCCACAGTAGTGACATTTTCATGCTTGAATCCAATTTGCAAAGAAAACTTTTAAAGTAAAAATATTCTACGAACAAATTTAAGATTAGTTTAGTTTTCCATCCATGAATAAAAGTATATAGTGCTCGAAATAACGCTTATTACCACGGTAGTGACAATTTTTTCGCGCCAAACTGATGTCAAATTTTTGATGCTCAAACAAACAAGTTTGGAGAGAGTCGTTTGTTTATTACGCAAACATACGGAGACGTATGCTGATCAGAATCGATGCATGTTAAGGGTCCGCCAAATAATTTTTTTTTTTTTGAAAATGCTATGAAAAAAAACTACTAAATATTTTCGCAAATTTCTTCTTTATTTGAAAGTACAATCTTTCCGGTTAATAATGGAAAATCCGATACACCCAAAACGAGTCACTGTTTAGTGCGGATTTTGGTCCAGAGGCATAATTGGGCCATTTTTCTTCGAGTGAACATTACAGTCAATGGCGATCGTTATCGGGCCATGTTGTTTTGTTCACAAAAATTGAAGGGGAGAGTATTGGCAACATTTGGTTTCAACAGGACGGCGCTACGTGCCACACAGCCGAAGCTACACTCCATGTAGTAGTAGCATTTTCAAAAATAAAAGTTATTTGGCGGACCCTTTATTGATGTATATTACAATCCACTAAGAAGAAGAGTTTTTAAGAAAATAAATAGAAAAAATTATTTATAGTCAAAGATTATAAACAATAAATCCATTTATTTCTTAATTTTTGTGGAGTTTATGAATAAAATTCAATTAAAAAGGTTTTTGTGGCCTTTACTCCAGAATGCGTTTCGCCCAGGTATGGTGGTGGGCTCATCAGATAGATGCCACCATACCCAATCTAAGACGCATTGTTTAGTCGATGGTTACCGACGTCTGCATATCACAATTTTGTGAAAAAACTCACTGTGAAGTATGCTATCTAAGGAACTTTGATTAAAGTTGTGCACTTAGATTTTGTTGTTGTTTTGCCCGTGGCCAGGCGAAGTAATTAAGAAGAAGTTTATTCATAAACTCCACAAAAATTAAGAAATAAATGGATTTATTGTTTATAATCTTTGACTATAAATAATTTTTTCTATTTATTTTCTTAAAAACTCTTTTAAGGCAATTGTGTGACATTTGGATCAAAATATACTTTTTTGTCAAAATATAGTTTGTCCCCTATATTTCACGCGGTCACGCCATCAAATGTCAAATTTCATTAGTGGATGGCTACGATTTCGATGGATTAAAGACCTCTAAGAATCACAGATTTTTGATGTATTTTAATTGCTCCTGGAAAAGTTGATCACAACAAAAACATAAATGTTAAAAAAAGAGCCAAGTTCTTATGTGGACAACAAACATGTGCGTAAAAATTCAGCCAAAAAAAGTAATGAGATCTAAAATATATGCCAAGTTTTAAGTTCAGGAAGTTTAATACCAAATATCTGAATTCGAGTAATATCGAAACAACTCCTAATTATGACAGAAATTTGGTATTTAAGGATTACTGGTTAAAATTTGGTGGGTTCACTGGTCAAGTTTTCATACATTTTAAATTCATGATTGAGTAAGTAGTTAAGAGAAAACTTGCCAAGTAAATCCACCAAATTTTAATCAGTCATCATTAAATACCAAATTTCTGTCATAATTAGGAGTTGTTTCGATATTACTCTAATTCAGATATTTGATATTAAACTTCCTGAACTTAAAACTTGGCTTATATTTTAGATCTCATTACTTTTTTTGGCTGAATTTTTACGCACATGTTTGTTGTCCACATAAGAACTTGGCTCTTTTTTTAACATTTACGTTTTTGTTGTGATTTCACTCCTTTTTGCAAAGATTTTATTTTGCCAGGTGAAAATCAAGCCATACCGCTCTGCAAAGTAACTGCTCCATATAATTTATAAGAATTTTTAAGAATGTGGGTGGATGCCACACCCCCTGAATGGTGAATTACAATTTTTCAATTTTTTTCTTGTTAAGTACTTCAAGCCCTACCGACCTACCAATTTTCATCGTTCTAAAAGAATCGGAAGTGCTGCATATAATTTATAAGAATTTTTAAGAATGTGGGTGGATGCCACGCCCCCTGAATTGAAAATTACTATTATTCAATTTTTTTCTTGTTAAGTACTTCAAGCCCTACCGACCTACCAATTTTCATCTTTCTAAAAGAATCGGAAGTGCTCCATATAATTTATAAGAATTTTTTAGAATGTGGGTGGATGCCACGCCCCCTGAGTGGAAAATTTCAATTTTTAATTTTTTTTCTTTCTAAATACTTCAAGCCCTACCGACCTACTAATTTTCATCGTTCTACAACAATCGAAAGTGCTCCATGTAATTTATAAGAATTTTTAAGAATGTGGGTGGATGCCACGCCCCTTGAATTGAAAATTCTAATTTTTCAATTTTTTTCTTGCTAAGTACTTCAAGTCCTACCGACTTACCAATTTTCATCGTTCTACAACAATCGGAATTGCTCCACATAATTTATAAGAATTTTAATGAATGTGGGTGGATGCTACGCCCCCTGAATAAAAAATTGCAGATTTTCTATTTTTTCCTTTGTATGCACCACAAGGCCTACCGTTGTACGAAATTTCAAGTTTCTACGATGTCGGGAAGTGCTCCATAATTTTGATGATCTGTCAGTGAGTCAGTGAGTCAGTGAGTCAGTGAGTCAGTGAATCAGTCAGTCAATTACGGTTTATGCGATTTTTGAAGTCCTATATCACGGGAATCACTAATGTTAAAGAGTTGAAATTTGGTGAGACACCTGTGTTTGATCAGTTCAGCAAATACTGTGAATTTTAAGTTTCTGACTATATTGGTACTGAAGTTAGAGGGGGGTTGAAAATCGCATGAGTTTGTTTCTGTAAAATGGGTGTAGTGCCGCGAACTTGGCTGGGCACTACCTTGCCCTTTGATTGTAAGGAAATTAGGTGACACTTGGAGCCGGCATGTTGAGCTAAAAGCATAGAATTCTCGGCACATAACTTAAAGGTGGATACAAACTGTGCTACCGGCGAGGAGTTACACTAAATGTTCAATTGTCAACGCGTTGACAGCTCGTAGCAAAAGTGACGTTTGCATAAAATTGGGGCTAAGCTGAACCAAAAGTCGCATTTGCATACGATTTATCAATTACAAAGTCACTCGCGCAGGTAGAGGACAACCCCTTTGGGCTAAGCTAAACGAAGAGAATGAGCAGCGCTTAACATAAATGAAGTACCGAATTACACAACAAATGTTTCTTTCACCCAATTCCCTTTGGACTTGCGAAAAGCCCAGGGCTATTATCAATCACGTATGACAGTCCGCTCATAGCAAAAATTGCGTTTGTATAAAATTTGTCGATAGCAGAATATTCCAGTGTATTTGCATACGATTTTAGAATGTACTCCAACATTGAGTAAAAAATCGCAAGATTTACGTTACGTATCTATGCCAAACATTTTTTTTAATATTCTAAGAAACTTACCCACATCAGTAACCTATTTTTAGTTCATACTTTGAGTGATAAACCCTGTTCCGAAAAATGGGTTTTAAAAGAAAAGAAAGAAAGAAAAATTTTAAACATCGAAAGGTTCTTAAAACTGGTAAAGGAGGTCTTGATAAGTTTTGTTTTTTTGGTTTTAAGAAATATTAAAAAATTTTTTGAGACCTCAATTGGTCTATTCAAAACTAATTTTTTGTTAGAAACCCGAGGAAAAAATCTTATTTTGCTAAAAATTATGAAAAATTGTTTGTGTGCTAAAAATAATAAGTATGGTCTACTATTAAATATAAAAAAAATTTGCGCTGGATAACTATCAACTCCCATCGAACGTTATTTTGGATTTTAAATTATATCAACTCCCATCGAACATTATTTTGGATTTTTAACTATAATTGGCTAAACGGGTTAGGATTAAATTACACAGCTCAACAAAATTAAAATTATTTTTGTGCCTGGGTTCATTTCATGATTTTTTTATTCGTCATGCTCCAAAATAATGGAAAAATACCCACAACCCCCCCAAAGTTTGCTTTTGTAGAGTTGGTAGTCAAAATACCGTTACCATAGTTTTCATAGAAATAATAAATGTTTGCTTTAATATATTCTTTAAAAGAGGAGAGAGGAGGGGAATTCTTACGCCCATTTGGTATCTCTAAAGTATATTTGTGTCACAAACTACACACATTTTTATTTCAATATTTAAGGACGTTAAAATGTTATTAAGAATGTGTCGAAGTGATGCTATTGCATTTTGCTATATATGTGGTTATTTTATCAAAATTCACACTATTATCATTTTTGAAAATATGTTAAGAAACTCAAAATACATGCAGGATGTCTCTAAGATTGAATATTCTGGACGGTCATTTAGAAAAAAATTTAAAAACTTCATTGCGAGCATACTCAGAAGAAAAAGGAAAACATTTTAACAAGGACTTTATGGACTTCGAGAGTAATCGTCATTACCAAGGTCAATAAAATGAAACAATGATGGGAAATTATTCTATAGGTTTAATTTCAGGACAGCACATTCCAAAATCAGAGTGTTTGTTGATAAAAATTACCGTTTTAATGTTTGGTACCAAACACTAAACAAAAAAATGAAGAAAAAAGGAGTTTTTGTTACTTTCAATTTTGTCAAAAATTGAAATACATAAAACCATATAGTTTTTAAACTTTCACTTAAGATTGGTGAATGCATTGAATATTGAAAACAGAAGAATAACTTTTCACGTAAAATTAAGAAAATTTTAATTTTTTGTGTTCAAAATTTTGAGTTTGAAAATTAATAAAAAAAAAAACTATTCCTGGAAATGACTTTATTTAAAAACGAAATTAAAGAATGGTGTATTAGCTTTAAAAAAATATATACCGTGATATTTTTGGTGCTGCCGTTGTTTTTCAATATTTTTTATTCTAGTTTAAGTAACTTTTTAAAGAAAATTGCCCCTCCTGCCTAAACAGGGGAACATAGACACCCCTTCTCATGTTTATTTTTTTTGTTTAGAACCAGCCTACACGCTGTAGCGTTTTGGTGTATCCTAGTCTTTTATGTTAGAATATCTATATTAATTGATTCTAACATAGCACATTTTCATGAATTTTCAAATAATGTGCTCCTGACTACAAAAGCAAACTTTTTCAAACAAGACAATTTTTTATTTAATAAGTAATATGTAAGGAATAATAAAATCATATGCAGAACCCAGGCACAAAATTTGTGTTGACCAGTGTTATTTATACAAATATTCCAAAAATTTCAAATAATATTGCATGCCAAAATATAAAAAAAAAAAAACATTTTTGATATACTTTTTTTCGAAAATTTGATATCTCAAAATTCGGCTGGTGTCTGCCTCCCTGGATGAAATCCTGTGGGCGCCTATGGCTGTAAGGGATCAGTTTGACTTCTGATAGCGCCAACGATGTTATACTTGGAGGGCAGAGAGGCGCATTTGCTATCATGATTTTGTTTACCGTAAACAAACAAACTTTGGTAAAACTTAAAAGGTAATGAGTGATAAACTGATAACCAAAAACTTTTTTCAAACAACTTTATGTAAGAGACCAGGGGCCCTCATATCTTTAAGGGCCCAGAGCCCTAGTTGTCTAAAGACGCTTATAGTTGGCTTTAAAAAACATAACTCCCGTTCTTGTTCTACTAATTTTATCTTCGAAATGCTACATTGTGTGAAAAAATAATTGAAGTGGGGCAAACCTCTTTATACTAAAAGGGCGAATAAGTCCCCCCCCCCAGTTCGATTTCTAAATTCAAAATTTTGAAGAAAAATTTCACAATTTAAAAATGCTAAAAATGCACATTTATTGCTCTAATCCTCTTCTAAAATTAATTTGCTGCATGATTCACCATCAAATTGCAAATTAAATGGATTTAAATAAGAAAACCAATCGACAGAAAATTAGACAAAACTTTAAATCAAATCAAGCATTTCCAAAAATAAATGTTGGTCATCACAAAGCTATAAATCTAGCACGAGAGCTGTAATTAAATGCTATTTGAAACCCATACATACATTTAAAACATGCCTTTTTTACATTGCTCCGGGGCCCATTAAAACGTTAATAAATTTGTAGTAACTAAAGCATACTATGTAATGTATGATACATTTAATTAAAATTTTCTTCAGAAATTAAAAAAAAGCCACTTTTCCCCATTGCTTGTTTGTTTTGTTATGTTTATGACGCCCAAAAAAAATACAATTTGTTATCAAACCCATCTTTCAGGAAAAAAAATTACCTCGAGAACCAATATAATCCCAAATTTGCATCAAAAACGAATTTTATTTTTTTATTTCTAGATTTGAATATCTCTAAAACGTGACATGCTAGAGTAATTTCTAGGCCAGATTGTAATTCAGTGCATCAAAGACCACCAGAAACGTATATTCTGGTTCAAGTTAACGACAAAAATTCAAATTTGTCACGCAAATTAGTAAATTAGTGTTTTCTAGTGGATTTTCGGAAATAGTAAAAACACGTCAATTTTCAACTAGCACTTGAGTCCAAATGGATTGTCGCTGAAAAAACCTAAAACAGAGATCTTAATCACGAATAATTGATAGTTTTCGAGCCTTAAGTAAAAAACTCCCAAAAAATTAATTTTTGCATAATTTTGTTTGCACTTTTTCCATGTTGCGTCACAAAATTTTGTTCGCAAACCTCAGATTCGGATTCAGCACCCCTGAAAACATGAGGCTGGGAAGAAATCAAAACTACCCCACGATTTGCTCGCAAGAGCTTTTTTGAGCAGGAGTTTACTGGACTACTCGAAATTTTGATCAGACTTGTCATTACGGTGATAGGGAAGGCGCAACAAATAGGTCTCTCAAATCCCAATTCTGTCTGTCTGTCTTTCTGTCTGTCTGTTCGGCTGGATTTTTAAAACTCAATGAATAGTGGTTTTTGGTGAATCTCCCCACACGTTTTCTTTAATTTTTTGTATCCAAAAATATTGGTACCTGCCATACAATAATTGTTTTAGCAATTTTGCAAATTCTTATTTTTCTCAAAACACAACTCTTCTTAAAATTTTTTTTTTTAAATTCTTATAGTCAAGGCTGCCTTTGAATAGAAAACCTTTTGTTTTAAATGTTTATTAAAGGTACCTCCCAAGGAACCATTTTTTTTTATTTTCATTTTCTTCAAAACGATATTTCTGATTTCAATAAAAAATGTTATACAGAAGCTTCTAAGAAATATGAATAGTTAATTTTCTACCAAAATTTTCAAAAAATATATTTTTTGAATTTTTGAAAATGTCACCATTTTTTTTTGAAAATAAATATTTTCAAAATTATATTATTGGTTTTTATCAAACACTTTTTAGAAAAACTTTTACTTTTATGAAAAAATAACGGTAGGTACTTGCCATACAAATGTTGAGAAACCGTTAAAGAAAACATTTTCTTCTACGAATTTTATAAAAATTTGTCTATGTTAAAATTAGTGCGATTTTGAATTTTCTCATTATCTTAGCAACTAAACGGATATAGACTAATTTTTATCTACAAATCTCAAGTACAAACCATTTTAAAAAAATGGTTATTAATGGTACCTACCAAAGAATCATTTTTTTAATTTTTGATTTTCTTCAAAACGGTACGACCGATTTCAATTATTTTTTTTATGCAGAAGCTTCAAAAAAATATAAATAGTTTTGTGTACCAAAATTTTTGAAAAAATATTTTTTGGACTTTTAAAAAATGTTTCAAACTTTTTTTTTGAAAATTCGATATCTCAAAAACGGGTTGACAATTTTTTTTTCAAATTTTGTTTTTACATAGGTACACATATGTAAATATAGTCTTAAGAATTGCATACGAAAATTTGTTCTTAAAAATGTTTCAAGAATTTTATATAAAAAAATATTTTTTTTAAAAAACCGCTCCAACGATTTTAAATTTTTTTTCCCATACAATTATATTCAATCAAGAATTAAGATGGCATTCTTTTTTTTCATTCGTATTTGTCGTATTTCATGCTTCTCTACATTTTTGTCTGTTTTTATATACAATTTTCTTTAATCCGCAGTGTCTTGAACATAAGAGCAAGTACGTGCGACCCAGTCGTGCAGTTTAATTTTGTTGTTTTCAATTGTTGGGATTAAAAAAAAATTTATTTTTTTAATGACAAAAATCTAAGGGCTATTAAGATCTACTGGTTTTGTTTTGGCACCAATAGTGTAGAAAATAGCTGCAAAAGGAAATCGATGGAATTTGTAGTCGTGCTCGTGGTAAAAACATAAAATCACTGAACCAAAAAATGCACATATTTTGAGTACCCTTTGAGATAGCTCCTTTTTATTTCCATTTTCATTTATAAAGTGGGCTATACTCCGTTTTAGGGTTTTCCGCAATGTTTACTGGACACCCTGTGTGTACTCTTACTGTGTTAGAAACGCATACTTCATATCAATAAATACTTAATACTAAATACTAAATACTAAATACCCTTTATAGTATGTTTTTTTGCATTTAAAGTCAGTTTTTCTGAAATAATTGACTACTTATAGTTTTCCCCCTTTACTTTTTTTTTATTATAAGCATAGTTTACAGTTCCGATGCGAAAAAAAAATCAAAATTTTCAAAACGATCTTCTACCTATTCTGCGCACCAAGTTGAATAATATTCAAGGCGAAAAACGTTTGCTTCGGCCTAAACCACCCATTGACTCATTAATTTACCCTCAATTGACAAGCTATAGGCCTAAAAATGGAAAATAATTATTTTTGAATGCGAAAACCATTTGCATGCAAATAATGCCTGAGGTGAATATATTTTTTTTGTCGACCATCAAAAAAAAAAAATATTTTATTCACCACACTTTTTTTCGCATGCAAATCAATTGCCGGTCCATTGTTTTGCATGACATTCCATGACAGCATAGTTTTTTTTTGCATGAAACTGTAAACCAATCATGCAAACAATTAATTTTACATTTCACCTCAATTATTTTTGACATGCGAGAATATTTGCATAGATTTTTGTTTGCGCACGGGAACTGTAAACTAGGCTATACCCACGAACTATGTCCTAAAATATTACTGACGCAGTTAAACGGTTTTTACCAAAAAATTGCATACATTTTGTTTGACTACAAAAAATTTTCATATCATACATTTTTTTTAATGCAAGAAATTTTCAAATTTTCCAAATTTGACATTTAACATGTTTTTTTTTTCAAATGTAAATGTTCAAGTTTAAGTGCATTAAATTTTAATGCATTTTGCATTGACATATTTACAACTCTGCAGGTTTGTGACATTTGGTTTACAAAATATTTTTGATTTTAATATAAACACCATTTATATTTTTTCGAATTGAACTTGTCATATATCAAACATAGATCTACTAGCTAATACAGTTGTAAAAAGTGGAGAAAATTCTTAGTAAATACCTATAATCGCCATGGGATATCAGTTTGTTCTATGAATCAAATTTAAATGAGAGAACCTTGTTGCTCTCGGAAATCAACACAGATTCGTTTGTTTTTTGGAAAAAATTGCCTGACAAATTTCCAAATAACTTTACAGGTTTTACCCAGTGAAAATAAAATTTCCATTGATATTCATCATGAGTTTGAAGAATTTTTAAATGGGAAATAAGTTCAATCCAGATACAACCAATAAATAACACCCGATTCCAAATACCTCATTTTTCTTCAGAAAACTGTTTTTGAAGCTTTCGACCAATTAATAAAGCATCACTGAAAAATTCCGAAAATTCCATTCAAAAACGACCGCAAATGTCATACTTCTGTTTGTTTCTTTCAAAAGTAACATGAATTATATTTTACCACAGTACACTCAATGCTATCCTGTTACGCACCCAAGGTTGGGAAGAGTCCTGACCCACGCCATGCAAGGTCTTCCCGACTGTTTCCTTCCATATAATAGCAATTGTAACTTGTAAGTTGGTTTACACTTCTATTGAATACAATTCACAACAGCAAAAAAATAATTGTCTATCGAGATTGACCAAAGTGGTAACCTTACCAAAGAACGATAAAAGCAAAGAACAAAGAACGTGCAAACTCACAACATCATCATAAATATAATTTAGTATCCGTATTGGTTAGAATACGAACTAATTCCGTTCCGAACCGAAACTCTTCCAATCCAAGAAACCCATTAAACTGATTATATTGTAGGTAAGAAAGTCTCGAGTGTTTCTACTTCTACACATTCTCAAAGCAATAAATGATGGTTCAACATTGGATTAATATAAATTGCGGCAATAATACCAATATCCTTTATAATACCTGCCTGTATTGTGTTCATTAGTTGTGTCTAGGATCTTATATTATATTTTAATCATGCGTCGTTCTCGTTGTCTTGGTATAGTCCTCCCATTATATGTTAAGGACGAGACAAGGACATTGAGAAATCTGAATAATTTTACATATAGATTACGTATTCAAAATTTATTTTTACGATGACACAAAGAGTTGAGACTTTTACATGATTAGAACAGAATGCCGTAAAATCAGCAAAAGGACAAAGGAGGTTACACAGGAAGGAACAAGGACAAAAACATGCGGCACATCCTAGCATATATGGTTCCTTGGGTAAAACATGAGATTATTATTAAGGACATCAACTAAGGGTTGGCCTAAGTTTGTTTTAAAGTGCTTCTGTGGCAAGGATTAACACTATTAAACTTTGTTAAGTGGAGATAAAAGTTATACTTACTACATCAAAAGGCAGACCATTTAACCTACAAAGTGGATGAGGAGCATTTTTGTGGACATTTTGTAGAGTACCAAATTGATGGTAATTCAAATAGGTATGTTTGTTAACTAAGAATACGGGCTTGTGTTGAAGGCCAAAAGGAGCATTTGTTTTTTACTGTATCGTGATGTTTTACCGTTTTAGAAGCCACTTCAAAGGATAAAAATGTTTATTATGTGATATTAAATATTTTGATGGCGATGTTTTAAACAAGTTTCCACAAATTTTGTTGAAGTTTATGTGAATAACTTTTTCTGGACATTTTTATGCTTGAAGTCCTAAATTAATTATAAAGTTTCTTTGACTTTAAGTAAGTTGTAAGTTTGAGTTTGTTTTCTAGTGAATTTGACCCTCAGACAACTTGTCCCTTATCAGTTTATTCAGACTGTGGTTTCTTTGGGAATTCTTTAGTATAATAATATGGCATGGTATAAAAGGTTCCATAGAAAAAAATTAGCTGCAGAGATTTTAATTTACTTCAGCATCTTTTCAGAGTAAAGGGTGTTGAGACTCCTTAAAGGAAATTTTGTTCTCCTTCTCTTGGTGCTCCTGTTTTGCGCTGAAGCATGTTTGCATGTGCATCTTCTTCTTCATTCTGAACGCATAATCACTATCAAACGGGTTCTTTCTGTTGGCTGTTTAGTAGCCAAAGTGGTTGATGTTGACTTTGGCAGTGGCAAGAACTTCTCACTTAAGTGGTATGGTCTATGTAGATCATGGAAGCTCTAGATATGCTAAATCCAAGGTCAGGTTTTTCTTCTGAAAAGTTCGCAGTTTTTTTAATCAAAGTTGACGTAAGCCCCCCAAAATGAACGCACGATTATGATGTTCAACCATCTGGGGAACCCCATGTTGGTTTGTAGATCCTTCGACTTGTAGACCCTTAGGGCTAATATTATTATCACAATGTTATGAACTACTGCGAAAGCTATTAGTCGGAAACTGTTCAACTTTGACATCGTACTCCGTATCCGTTGGTTCTGCCCAAGAGGTTTAAAAACCACTGCTTGGTGGGTTCTTCAGACCCATCGTTAAATGCATTGCATAATTAGCCTTATATTTTGGAAGGTGGCCTTGATGTGAATCATAGCCATCAGGTTATTATGGTTATTTCCCACAGCAAGTCGACATCCAACGATACGTACACAATCCCTCATCGCTATTGTATTAAATGTTGCAGTTTTTTTCTTTTCTCGTTGACTTTCCCCGACTTGTTGCTATTTAATTTATTCAAAGCATCTCGTGTCTAACTTACGACCAAAAATTTTTACCTTGTGGTGGCCCACATCACCTCACTCGGATCTCAATGGATCCATTGCGCTCCCTAGCATATGTGAGATGTAGGTTAAGCAAGGGTAAGGGGAGGGAGCTAGTGGAAGTTTTAGGAAGAGGTGTCTCCCTGAACCATCCTGAGTTCTGAATGAACCATCCTGAATTCTGAATGAAAGAAAATCCTTATTGCCTTCAGCTTTAAGTGAATCAGAGTATAGTATTTCCCGGTTAATTGCACCACGCTTAATTGATTTGTCCGCTTAACTGATCTTAATAAACTGCCACTAAATAACTAAGAACATGTAAATGTTTCTGCTAATTGCACTCCCCGGTTGATTCATCGAAAAACTAGACAAAACGGTCGGTGCAATTAATCGGGGGATCTCACAAAAGACCTGGTTCACACGGCAGGGCACTGACGTGTTTTTGGACTATAAATTCGTTCGAATGATCAGTGGCGTATATATTCTACATGAACCTTTCATGCGACGACGAATGTACGTTTGTGGATTTTTGACTAACAAACGTCGTGTGAAAGGTTATATATAAATACAGAATGTAGATCTGCAAAAAAGGTTTGGTGCATTGCCGTGTGGACCAGGTCTTAGCTGTTCACCAAGAAGTTTCTGCTAACAAGTACTGGAGATATATGTAATTGATGATTCCATCCACAACTTTTTTTGTTTCACTCGCATTTTTTTGAGAACTCCTTGGTCCGAATACTCCTTTCGTACTAAGGGTATTATTTTAAGAGGGTATACATTTTTAGCGTAGACAAAAAAGTTGTGCTGAAAGAAAATATACAAATTTGCAATTTATTGGAATGATTTTTATGAAATATCGGAATTTCTTACAAAAGGAAAGTTATGCTGTTTTGTAATCAGATTATTATGCTGTTAAGCGCCAAATATACCTATAAATAAAATGCACGACTGGGTCGCACGTACTTGCTCTTATGTTGAAGACACTGTGGGTTTAAGAAAATTGGATATAAAAACATGCAAATTAGGAGAGAAAAATGTAGAGGAGCATGAAAAACGGCATTTAAATTGGCTAAAACAACTCCTTTGACAGTTTGAGCTGAACAAAAAGAGTACCATCTTAATTCGTGATTGAATATGATTGTATGGGAAAAAAAAATTTAAAATCGTTGGAGCGGTTTTTTAAATAATTAATTTTTTATATATAAAATTCTTAAAATATTTTTAAGAACAAATTTTGGAATGCAAATCTAAAGCTTATATTTATGTGTATATAAAAACAAAATTTGAAAAAAAATTGTCAACCCGTTCTTGAGAAAAAAATTTTTAAACTTTTTTCAAAAATTCAAAAACTTTTTTTTTGAAAATTTTAATATGCAATATTATTTAATTTTATCTGAAATTTTTATATAAAAAAATTAATCTTAATCCGTTTAGCCGATAACGAGAAAATTCAAAATAAAAAAACACGTTCTATGACAGGTACTATTAATAGTTGCTAAGTGTATAATTTTATATTTTTTGGTAGTAGATCGTACTAATTTTAGTATATAGAAAAAGTTAAATCAAAATCTTAGGAGCCGGTTTTGGGACAAAAATATTTTCCTTTGCGGTTTTTTAACTTTTGTATGGAAGGTACCGTTATTTTTTCATAAATGTAAAATTTTTTATAAAAATATTTTAGAGAGTACTTAAAAACTCTCAAGTATCAAGTTTCAAAAAAATCGATCATGTCGTTTTCTAAATATTTGATTTTCCAAACAAAAATTTGAAACATTTTTTAAAAATCCAAAAAATATTTTTTTTTTAATTTTGGAACAAAAAACTATTTATATTTATTGGAAGCTTCTGTATAAGAAAAATAATTGAAATCGGTCGTACTGTTTTGAAGAAAATCAAAAATTAAAAAAATGGTTCTTTGGGAGGTTCCATTAATAGCCATTTTTGAAAAATGGTTTTCCACCCAAAGGAAGCCCTTACTAAAATAAATTCATTGAATTTTTTTTAAGAAAAGTTGTCGAGCCGTTTTTGAGAAAAATACGATTATGTAAAATTGATAAAAAAAATTGTATGGCAGGTACCGTTATTTTTGGTTCTAAAAAAAAAATAAAAAAAACGTGTCGGCAGAATCACCAAAAATCACTACGTACCAAGTTTGAAGAAAATCGATCGAGCCGTTTAGGCTGTAGACGAACAGACAGACAGACAGACAGACAGAATTGTGCCACCCACTTTTTTGGTTTTCTCTATCATCGTAATATAATTTTTGATTGTTATCTCAAATTTTTTTTTTGCACGAATCCAAAACTTGCCTTATAGTACCTATAATCGCAAGTAAAAATAACTTCGCATTTTTGTAACTTTTACTGCCAAAATTAAATTTTGCGAAGTGCTGTAGCTTGAAGTGTGCACCGCCATTTTCAATTTTCAAAAAAGCTCCCAAATTTGCAAATTTTACGAATAATATTTTTTTTTTAATTTTGCAATTTCTTAAAAATGATAACTGTGCTATTTCGTGCTCAATTTGTGCTGCCATAATATGCCGAAGAAAAATTTTCATATAAGCGTAAGTTTAGCTGCGTACAGAGTAATATGATTTTATGGGTTCAGTAAAACTCAATCAATTAACAATTATTGTAACTCATTTAATATTAATCAATAGCAAAATTATAAAAACTAGAAAGTATATACGTATTAATTTACAATTATAAAATATTCAAGAATGGTTGAGTAGGCAGAAGAACTAGTCACGTTATGACGGCTGGATAGAGAAGAAAATAACCTCCAAACATGTGGCCGGAAAATAACATTCATTATGACGAAGTGCATTCAGCAATAATTATCGTCAAATAAGTTTATGGCTGTTTCGTGGAACTGTCAAACTCAATACAGAGATATAGCGTCTCATGTTGAAAAAAATTATGATCACAAAATATCGGCAGCACCACTATGCCGATTTTCAAGAAATTTTTTTTTGTTGTTTTCTTGTGCTCAACTTGTGCTGCATAGTGCCGTAAATATTTAAAATAAAATTGCAAATTGGCAAGCGGCAGCGCGGCAAGCGGCAGAGCGACATCGCTCTGATTTAGATTCAATTTCAAAATTCAATTATAAAACCACATTTTTGACGAAATTTCATAATTTTGTGTTTCTTTTTTAAACTAGTTAAGAATACATCCACTACCAGAAATTTTTTTTAATAGAATGAGGCACCAGTCTCTATGTAGTTTAATGACGCAGTCGCCTTCCCCAGTTTTGTAAACGTTTTTTCAATTCTTCCAATTTATATAAAAAATTACACATTTTATAGATACCAAATTTGTGTGTATAATTTATAAAATCAAAAGTACATCACATTCATAACAATGAAAATACTCATATGTTTAAATTGAAACTAACAAGACATCATGTTAAATTATGCTAAACAAAAGTCCTTTCAAAAATTCTTGCGCATTATGAACATTTTTATGTAATGTATAAATCCAATTTAAGTATCAATTTTATATTCAATCAAAGATGAACCAAAACATCCCCTTAGTCCGGATACCAAACAAGGAACAAGCAAGCAAAAAAAGAAATTTGCAAACTTTAGGGATGTCTTATAAGTAAAACCTAACATTAAATTCAATTATTGAAGAAAATACCTATACACATCAGACGAATGAAACCCAACCCAACCCACAACCATCACAATATCCAAAGTCTCTATTCAACCTTTAAATTATGAAAAGATAGATAACAGCAACCCTTTTAACAACAACAAAAAAAAGGAAAACGAACAATAAGTAAGCAAGAGGAGAACTGATGTTTTTTTGTTGAAAAAGTTTGTCTTTATTTCGATTGAATTTTCTCAAAAGAATAGTGAGACTCGTGCGTTCTCCTACTTTAAATTCGACCTACTTGTCGAGACAAAAGAAGGTTGAACGAAGCCAAAGCCAGCACATTCAAAGACTTATCTAGTGATGGATGTTTTATAAAAAAAAAAAAATTTTTACTTGCAATATTGTAGCTACTTTGAAGGTAAGTTGTGGGTTCGTAAAGTTTATTTCAGATCTTCTATTTTGATGGAAAAACTATATGGCCATTCTCTTATATTAAATTCCAAATAAGTATTATCGATTTTCTGAGATTTAAAGGTCATCAAAGTCTATTTTAGGGGAAATAGAGCCTATAAAATATTGAAGTAATTTTTGGTGGCACAGAGACATAAGGCCCAGGGACATAGCGCCCAATTTTTGATTTTTGGGCTTATGTCCCACTTGAATGGGTCATAAGGCCGAAATTGAATTTGGGGTTTAATTCCCACCCAAGTGAGTCTCAAGCCCAAAATAAAAATGTTGGGGGTAATTTCCCACTTAATAAGAATTACCAAATGGAAAGAAGACCCATTCAATAAAATGGATAGGTATATATGATATATTCAAAGGGCAGCATGGGGGGGACCCATACATACCTTACTGTTTATTTGCCGTTATGCTGGGTGCCAGTACTGTATTTATAAGGCAAGGCAAGTGTAAATAAGATCAGTGCTATAGCACCCAGCATTACGGCGAATAAACAGTGATGGATGAATGAGGATGCATGCTGTCCCCCTGCAACCCCCTCCTTGGGCACACTATAGGACTTGGTGAGGGTGTGAGGTGGGTGCATGCACATTTTGCATTTAAAGAACCTGGATTTAAAGAATTTTCGAAAAACACAAAAACTATCGAAAACTCTTCATTCTTCTGTGGCTCTAAAAAAATTCGGGATTTATGTCCCATTTTTAGCAAACATTTTTGGGACTTGGGTCTCACTTGGGTGGGACTCAAGCCCAAAATTTAATTTTAATAACCCACTCAAGTGGGACACAAGCCCCAGAAATAAAAAGTGGGCTTTATGTCCCTGGGCCTTATGTCCCTGCGCCATTTTTGGCGACATTTGACTTTTCGCAGCGATCTCTTATTGGAAAATACCTGCTTTCTTACACTTTATTGAGGGAGAATGGTGTGAATCTGCTAACTTATATCTTTGATGTGCGTATTTAAGTCCTACTTTAGGCGGTAATCGTTTCTAAGCCCATTTCCAGCTTCAACAAAACCTTGTATTAAAAACCAGGTTTTATTAAGGAAAACGATGAACTCCATTTTCCATCCATATGAGTAAGAACCTACGACCTATCAGTAGAGTAAATTTTCACAAGCAAAAGTAGAGTTTTATTCTATGAAATAGAAATTTATTAAAAAAAAAAATACATAAAATGAGTCGATTCTTCTAAGACTTTTGTAAAGAGGTAGTCTGATGGTGATGATGATGATGATGATGCCCGAGATCTTTTGATGCAAAAGCAGTTGATGAAAGGTCTTTGAATTTATTCATTCATTCATTCAGTTGGTCACGTTTTCATTTGATAAAAAAAAATCAAAAAAAAAAATCATTGATTTTTTTTTTAAGATTTTAAAATGTGAATTCTTTGTCTAGGTTTTCAGCAAGATTTTTCAAGAGGAACAAATAAATAGGTAAATCCAGAATTTTGCGAGATGATTTTTTTCAATTTCAATTTATTAGAACAGAATAAGTGCAGTGTAGGTATTAAAAAAAATTTTGTTCTCTAATTTGCGCGTTTTATAGATAAAGATTCGTCACTAATTTGCATGAAAAAACATTGATAGATCTTATCTTTATCTTGAGTGGCGACGTTGTTATTTTCAACTAATGGCTCTTCTAACAGCGAAGGAACTTGGGCTGAGGTCAATGATGTGCTGTCATGTGTTGGCTAAGCATAATATTCTGGTGATTTGGTTGAATGGTCAAAGCTGGTGTGGACCTGCGGAGAGTAGGAAAGCAAAAGAATGGACCAAATTCTTTACGGTTATATACAGATAAGTGTTAAAGAAAATCCAATCAAGAAAGTCTGCAGAATAAATATTTCTTGAATTAATAGAATATCTGAAACAGTATAACCTTTGGCAGGGGATTTTATTTAAGTCGATCATCAATCGATTCCCATAACGGGGTAATATAAAAGGATAAGACCAACGGAGAATGGGTAAGGTGAAGTGAAGAAATCTTATGTCAGCTTCCATGCTAAGTGAGTGGATGGTTTGGTAAGGAAACCAAACATGACTGGTTCTCTTATGAATAAGCTTAACAAATGTAGGTAAATAATTAAGAGTCGTTTCGGAACGGATATTGAGCTATATTTAGAACATCTGGAAAAATAGCAAGTTTTGGTATGCCAATTTTGAGTATAATATATTAATATACATTTAAAACTGAAATTTCAAAATAATTCATCAATCAGTTTTTGAAATATTGAATTTTCAAAAAAAAATGAATCTTTTTTTTTAAATCCAAAATTGATTTTTTCCAAAATTTTGGTATGCAGTATTATTTGTATTCTAAGAAAGCTTTTGTGCAAACAATTTTATTGAAATCAGATGAGCGGTTAATGAGAAAACCGAAAAAAAAACCGTTGTATGGCAGGTGCCGTTAATAATTGCTGGTAATTTTTTTTTACCAGAAAGTACAACATATCTACAATAATACACTGATTTTTATTTACGACATGGGTTGGGGTCGAAATCCCGCGAATCAAAATCCCGTATGTCGAAATCCCGCGTATCAAAATCCCGTTTTTCAAAATCCCGGAAATCAAAATCCCGCCGTTTCTACTACTATGCGACAGCTCATCAATATTTTAGTTTCTTATGCAATTTGCAAATTGCGTTTAAAGATTGAAGTCGATTTTTTCGTATAATGCGATGCATTAGTTGAGGATGGCAAATACACACGAATAAACACCGAGGTGTGTATGGGGGGGCATGTCATTATAGGCATGCCATTATAGAATTTAGGGTGGGTGCGAGGTTGGGTGTATGCAAAGTTCCTTTTGCATTTAAAGAAAAAAATATCATTCACACATAATTCGAAAAAAAATTTAAAAAAGACAACAAAAATCGCTGAAGTTTAGCCGAAAAAACTGAAAATATTTTTTTTTAAAGTTTTGGAAAAACTTTTTTACCAATTTTATTTTGATTTTTGGGAATGGGCACATTCCAAGATCACGAATATGCATTTTATAAGTCGCTAGGATGCTTAGTTTAACCGCAAATCAAGTTTAAAGATGTAAACTTTGATGCCTCTAGGACGCTTAGTTTAGACGCAAATCGCGTTTAAAGAAGAAAGTTGATTTTTCTTATGATTCGATGCATCAATTCAGCGCCAGTGTCAAGTTTTCTTGAGAAACACTACCTTGGGTGGAAAATAAACAAGAATAAACAGTGCATTTAAAGTCGCTTGGACGGATAGTTTAGCTGCAAATCAAGTTTAAAGATGCCAACTTTGATGCCTCTAGGACGCTTAGTTTAGCCGCAAATCGCGTTTAAAGATAAAAGTTGATTTTTCGTATGATTCGATGCATCAATTGAGCGCCAATGTCAAGTTTTCTTGAGCAACTGTACCTATCATTCATATTTCGAAGAAAAATAAAAAACCGAAAAAAAAAAATTGAGAAAGTTTAATTTTTCATTAAAATTTTCTTCAAAAAATCTTGTTTTTTTATATTTTTCAAAAAAAAAATTCCAAAAAGTTTATATTTCGATATATTTTTTTTTTTTTCAAAAATAAAAAAATCCCACCTGCTTCCAGAATCCAGACTCTGTCCAGATCCAAACCCACCTCAGTCTTCTTTTAGACTACCGTTCCCCATCACACAAACCGAAAAAAAAATTCCCACCTCTGTCCAGGATCCAGACCCACCTATGTCCAGATCTAGACCCACCTCCGTTCAGATCCAGACCCACATACGCCCAGATCCCGTTGTCACCCGTCCCAACAAAACCAAAATAAAATCCAATTTCTATCTCTCTAATTACCTCGAGGTATTACCTCTACGGAGTTCTTAGAAGAACTGAAGATACATAAATGCCAAATTGCCAATACACAACTGCTACCATATATACTTTTTTTTCAATAAAAATAAATTCACTAATTAAAATAAAATATTGTTTCAAAAGTATGAAAAAGTATCTAAAAAGTTGGGATTATTTTAAAAAAGTATTGAAAATCCCGCAAAATAGTAGCAGGCTACTGGCGGGATTCTTGCGGCGGGATTTCGATCGGCGGAATTTTGACTGGCGGGATTCGTGTACATAATTAGTAATTTTATTTGGCGGGATTTCGACTTGCGGGATTTTGATCGGCGGGATTTTGACCTTTTCCCTTACGACATACATATATATGTAGGTCCTATAGGGCAAGCAAAAATAACGTAATAACGGTAGCTGCGATACAATTTTTTTTAGCAAATTTACATAATCGTATTTTTCTCAAAAACGGCTCGACAACTTTTCTTTAAGAAAATTCAATAAATTTATTTCAGAAAAGGCTTTCTTTGGGTGGAAAACCATTTTTCAAAAATGTTTTTTAATGGTACCTCCCAAAGAACCTTTTTTTTATTTTCTTTAAAACCGTACGGCCTATCTCAATTATTTTATTTATACAGAGGCTTCCAAAAAATATTAATAGTTTTATTTACCAAAATTTTTGAAAAAATATTTTTTGGATTTTTAAAAAATGTTTCAAATTTTTTTTTTGAAAAGCAAATATTTCGAAAACGGCATCATCGATTTTTTTGAAACTCGATATTTAAGACTTTTTTAGTACTCTCTAAAATATTTTTAGAAAAAATTTTACATTTATGAAAAAATTCGCGGCACCTTTCATACAAAAGTTAAAAAACCGCAAAGGAAAATATTTTTGTTGCTTAAAAATGACTCCTACGATTTTGATTAAACTTTTTTCATATACTAAAATTAGTAAGATCTACCATCAAAAATTATAAAATTTTACGCATAGCAACTATTAATAGTACCTGTCATAAAACGTTTTTTTTTATTTTGAGTTTTCTCGTTATCGGCTCAACGAATTTAGATTAATTTTTTATATACAAATTTCAGGTAAGATTAAATAATATTGCATATCAAAGTTTTCAAAAAAAAGTTTTTGGATTTTTTAAAAAGTTTCAATTTTTTTTTTTGAAAATTCGATATCTCAAAAACGGGTTGACAATTTTTTTTCAAATGTTGTTTTAATATACACATAAATATATACTTTAGATTTGCATACCAAAATTTGTTCTTAAAAATATTTTATGAATTTTATATATAAAAAATTATTTTTTAAAAAACCGCTCCAACGATTTTAATTTTTTTTCCATACAATCATAATCAATCAAGAATTAAGATGGCATTCTTTTTTTCACCTAAAACTGTCAAAAGAGTTGTTTTAACCAATTTAAATGTCGTATTTCATGCTTCTCTACATTTTTCTCTCATAATTTCAATTACATATATACAATTTTCTTAAACCCGCAGTGTCTAGAACATAAGAGCAAGTACGTACGACCCAGTCGTGCATTTTATTATTTAAGGATATGGCTATATTTTCAGTATATAAAAGTTAAATATTACCGAAAACCAATTGAAAATAATGGTTCGTTGATGGAACTTGGCATTAATGGTTAATTTATCATGGAAAACAATAATCAGAAGAATCCGTAAATATATATAAAAAAAATAATAAATAAATGGTTCCCCATGAAACTTAGTAAAAATGAGTATTAAGTATTTAATAACTAAACTAATACTACTTAAAATACTAAACTTAGTAAAAATGAGTTATGAACTAACAGAATTAAGAATCAAAATAGTTTATAAAAATATTCCATATAGAAGGATGTTTTTTTTATAGAAAGAAGTGTAGTTTCATTTACCACGAGGATAAAGAATCCAAGGAGTATTTCACAAAAATATAAAGTAAATGGGTATTTTGGTAAAGGGTGTTATTTGTTTTTGAAAAAGTGTTTTTACCATAGAAATTTTTACAGACACTTTTGATTCTTCATTCCGGTAGTTCATAACACATTCCTTCCTAGTTTCATGGTGGTAAAATGTTTGTCTATTTGTTGACGATTATTATTATGGCGTTTTGATTGACGCTGGTACACGAAAGATGCCGCATCCTCAAATCCAATGTGCGGTTTACTGCAGCCGAAAGTGCGGAAGGATTGTCTTTTAAATGGTTACCTCTTAGGGACTCATTTCCAGGTGTTGAAATATTTCATATATGTATAAGCACATATCCTTCCACCATGGTGTTTTCCGAGGTACGATAAATAACATACATAAGCTCAAATTTGACAGGCACACCCACCCTTTGTATGATCTAACGCATAATTGATTGAATTAAAAATAAAAATCACTTTTATGATTTAATAAAAGAATTCATTTTAAGCTCTTCATAAAGGTATAGCACAGTATTGTAAGTATGTATTTCCATTGTTTTTGAATAGCTATTTATCTTCTATTTTAAGTCAATGTTTTGGGAACTTATCACACCCGTATAAAAAGGAGGGAGAAATACAGCCCTTTCCAATATAATTTTATTCTTAGGATATGTCCCTAAATGATTTCATATGGGTATTATTTGCATGTAACTTGGAAACATCTTGTGTACTTCTAACCTTTGAAAAAACAGTGTTTCTAATATGAAAATAAACACTGTATCAAAAAAATTAAATTGAGACATATTTAACACAACCGCCATCCTCGCAACTTAATTTGCTCTCACGGTCACGACATCCCTGGAATGACCATAAATCAATATGTAAACTTATAGACCGAGAGCCCGCAATATATTTTTTACATGAGAGGAATTCAATTTTGCAAAAAGTTCTACTTTTGATGCACTTTTTCTCATAAATGGGACCACTACGTGCTGGCAGACGAACATATTCGTTATCAACTTCACCAGGACTACCTGTAACATTAATATCGTCTGGTTCCCTCTCACGCCAAAAATATGTTGCGAGCTCTTAGACTATTATTTTTTTTGTTATTTCTGGGTAAATTGATCAAAAAACATATATTTTATAAGACAATAACATTGTTTTTAAAGTGTTTGAAATTTCTACTCCCCGTAACTTCTTAACCTTGCTCCTACCGAAAATATGAATGAAATAATTTTTTGTAGGAAATTTAATATTCTTTCATTTTGTGATGTACACTATTCCGCTAATACGCTTAGTTTTCAAAATATTCACGAAAAATTACAAAAGGGGACCTTTAACCCCCCCTTCCTGCCTAAAGCTGGCGGCCCTGGGCTGGGGAATTATTGTATTTTATACCTGGGGGTCACCCCTACCACATTAAATAATAGCCCGAAGAGCATGATTTATTGCATTTATTTTGTAGTATTAAATCTTCGTTGACTGGACTAATAAGTTAGTTGAAAAATAGGAATTTTTTTTTCATTTCTGTGTTTGTTTGGATATACAGGAGGAAGGTATTACTAAAACCACAGTTTCAATCATTAAAAACTTTCAAAGTTCATTGAAAATATAAAATTATAAGATTCGGAAAATTTGAATAATTGTTTAGTTACTTTTTGAAAAACTAAGAACTCGTAACTAGGTAAGACACATACAATGATTTGTGTTCTGTAATGATTTTTAAATGTTTTGTTTTCATAACCTTACAGTAATTATTTGGCATTTAAACGTAAGAAAATGATTCGGCGACGTAAGCAATATAATGCAGATTTTTGATGGGTCAAAAAGCCAACAAAAAATCATGTCTAACATGTATAGGTATGTTGGAATTCCATAGAAAACACCTACAATATCTACCGATTCCCAACAAACTTTTGTTCACTTTTGACTTTTTCAACGTTGCCCTCCACCACGTTGACAGCCACCTAGGAGGTCCTCAATAAAAACATTTGTATGGCCACGTCTTAGTTCATAAAACTAACATCTCATAGTTGACATATGTAGCCATAGATACTCTAGACTCAAGGACCCTTCATAGAGAATTCAATGTAGCTTTTTTTCACATTTCTCCATTGTATCAAAATATTTTAAAAACATTGAATACAAACGTCTGTCAAATCAAAGCTTGCCTGTGAAGACGGTTGTAAGTATATACAAATGTTAACTTAACAAACCTAGCAACACCACCTTAAGTCTGCAAATCCGGGAACTTACTGATCTACCCGACCACCCTTATATTTTTGAATACTTACGATTCCTTCCTACAAAACGCATACAAAATGATTGAAAGTTAGGCTAATAATTCTTTAAAAAAAATTTAAACAATGTTTCAAAAATATAAAGAAGCAGGTATAAACTTCCTTGGAATTGTGTTGTTTATTTATTTGACATCTTTTATAGATTCGTTTAGGTTTATTCCAATCCGATTTCAAATACATAACTTCATAAAACCTTCTTCCAACAATAAGGTTAAGCAAAAAAAAAAAAACGTGAATAGGTAGGTAAATACACAAAATTTTCGTATGTCTTCATTCTGTCTACAAAGCAATTTACAAACACTATTTGCCATCTCAAATTCGAATAAATATAAGCTGTGCCAAAAAATACACTCAACCCCGAAACACAACCATTCCCAACCTTAATATACAAACCACTTCCGTTGCTATCCTTATTATGGCTGTAGAAATACATGACAAGCAATTCTACAACTTTTTCTGTCTGCTGGTTTTGAATTTTTTGCTTATAAAGAAGGGTGGGTGTGAGTATACAAGCGTATCTTCTTGAAATTCAACTAGCGCTATAGTTATAGCTACACTGAATCAGAAAACCAGGATTATATTTGTTTAGCATTCTGAGGCTCATTTTGAAAATATTCAATTAAAAATAAAACAAACAACATTTTTTTTTAATAAAAACTTAGGTATAATGCCATAATGCTTCAGCCAACAAAAAACATATAAAATTGTGTATAGCTTTTGAAAAACTTTCATAAGAAATTTCGTTAATATTGTTTTCAGTGCAGAGACGAAATTCGCACCACGCTGATTTATAAAGGCAATGCAAAGGGATTTGTTTGATGATTATGATGTGTTGATTTTGTTGAGTAAATAAAGAATAGAAATATCTAAACCTATCTACTGCTACATTTATGTAATATTCAAGAGCTCTAGAAAAATCAATATATTTGATTATAATGTGATGTACTAGCTCTACTTCTTCTACTCACAATTTTCTGAATAAAAGAGTCTATAAGATCATACTTCTATAAGAAGTAAACAAATGGATTTTGTTTGCTGGCAGGTTTAATCTTTCAGGTTTAATCTTTCTGCGGATTTAACACTTACTTACATACTACCTTAACGTGGAACTATACAGTCAGGGATAGACAAGGACCTCAGCCAACACGCTTCTGCCAGCCGGATCCATCTCTGGCAAACAGTTTCCAGTTTTGCACGCCGAATTGGTTGAGACCCTCTTCCAATTGCGTGCAACAACTGCTACGCTATCCTCCTCTACTGCGTCGTACTATGGAGTTGGATTCAAAGACTTTCCGGGCCGGATCATTGATGTCCATTCGCCCTAGATGACCCAGCCACCTAAGTCATTGGCTTTTCACTTAAATGGTTCATTGTTATATCTTCTTCTCCATTCCCATATATGCAGACTAGACCAAAAATCACCCGGGGAGCTTTCCTCTCAAAACAACCTAAAGCGTTCTCATCCATTGTTAGTAGTATCCATGCCTCTGCACCATACATCAGGACCGGGATGATAAGTTTCTTATACAAGGACACTTTTAGTTCTTCGTGAGAGGGCTTTGCTTCTTGATTGTCTTCTTGCAATTGACAAGAGTAATTCTTTGTTTGATCTCAGCACTGGTATCATCCGCTGAGTTGATAGCGAAGCCTAGGTAGACAAAGTCTCTGACCACCTCAAAATTACAGCTGTCTTTAGTGACGTTCTGTCCGAGACGTCGGTGTTGGCTTTTCTTTCTTGTTGACAGCATACATTTCATTTTGCTTTGATACACCGTTAACGCCACTCCTTAGCTTTCTTCTCAATACTCACAAGAGTACCACTGACATCTCGCTCAGTTCTTGCGATCATGTCAATGTCGTTAGCGTAAGCGAGTAATTGGGCGGAATTTTGAAAGACTAGGCCTTAAGTGTGGACGTGAGAGTCTTGCACTATTCTTCCAAGAACGATGTTGAAGAACTTGCATGACAGCGCGTTGCCTTGCCAAAAGCCTTTTTCGACATCAAAGGTGTCGGTGAGGTCTTTGCCGACCTTGATGAGGCAGCGTGCATTCTCCATCGTCATACTGCACAAACGGACGAGTTTGGCAGGGATGCAAAAGACATTGCTCTATAAAGCTCGTCTCTATAGATGCTGTCATACGATAGGATGAAAAGGTGGTATCGATTTGAAACTCCTGGGTTGTTGGTGGACTTCCCTGGCCTAAAGCCACACTGATATGGACCTATCAGGTTGTTGACGACACAAAGTACGGCAGAGAAGATCTGGTAGGCGATATTAAGAAGACTGATGCCTCTGTAGTTGGTGCAGTCTAGAGGATCGCCTTTCTTTAGAATCGGGCAAACAATGCTGAGGTTCCATTCATCGGGCACGCGACCATATTTTGCAGATGAGCTGGTGCATAATCCTAATGAATTCAACGCCAGCCACTTTGAATAGCTCAGCTGCAAGGCCATCAGCTCCAGCAGCCTTATTGGACTTAAGTATTATGTTTCCATATCTTCAGAACCGACTGTGATTCTACCACGATAATCCCCTGATCATCCTTGCATGCTTTAGTTCGGGCCTTGTAACCCTGGGAGGTTCTCTTTACTTTTTGGCAAGACTTCCGAACTTCATTCCTGCAATGGCATTCTTCTATTTCCTCGATCGTACGCTTCTCGTGCTCTTTCTTTTTCATTCTTAGAAGCTTGTGTTCCTCCCTCCCCTTCTGCTCGTAGAGCTCGCGAGCAGCTCTGGTGCTTCTATGTAGCCCCGCTTTGTATGCCTGTTGTTTGGCTGCATGAACTTGTCGGCATTCTTCGTCGCTGGTTTCGCTGTGTCAGAGGCGGTATTTCTGATGGCTTTCTGACAATTCTTTCACTGGCTCTCGATACTTGCAGTTGGTGGCATAGGACTATTTTTAAGAGGGTGCGCAAGACTCGATCGGAAAACAACCTGGCGATTTCTTACGACTGTTATTATCCGAAGTCGAACTTCCTCACAGTATTACCCTGTTTTGGCTTTGGTCTGGATATCCATTGCATAACCTTGACTAGAATGCGGTAGTGGTCTGTGTCAACGTTCGCTCCTTGGAACGTACGGACATCTTTAATACTGGAGGAGTGCCTTGCGTCGATCGCAATGTAGTCAATCAGGTTGAAGGTTGATTGACCAGGAATTCGCCATGTCCCCTCGTGTATATCGAGATGCGGGAACTGCGTACTAGCTACCACAACGTTTCGCCCCTCAGCAAAGTCGATTAACCTGAGTCGGTTATTGGAGGTGGTGTTGGGCAGGCTATATCTTCCGATTGTGCCACCAAAGACGTCTTCTTTTCCTAGCTTGGCATTAAAACAACCCAAGAAAATGTTAATGTCATAGCTAGGGCATTGCTCATATGTCTTGTCCAGGAGCTCATAGAACTCATTCTTGGTGTCGTCATCTTTCTCCCCTGTGGGGCATATGAGGCTAATGTTGACGAATTTAGCCTTGCGATGCGAATTGTCGTGAGGCGCTGGTTCATACAGTTGGAACTCAAGATTTGTTGCCTAGGTCTGCCTCTAACGTCGAGTCCACATCCAAAAAGACGCTGCCCTTGTGGTCGGTAACAGTCACCGTAATAGATGTCGCAGTCTTTCAGTTTTTTTGCCCGGCTCATCTGGTCTATAGATAGACAAAACACTCTACGTGCAGATCCGAAGTTCGTTGTCTTTATTTCGTTTGCTAGGTTCGTCAACAGTAAATCCATCCGTATCCCAGGCTAGTTGTTGCTACGCAACTAAAAAACTTTACGTGGCCGGGAATTCACCCCGACGGCACGAGCCCCAACCTAGAGGAGCAGGCCCTTAGATTATAACTCCAAGGGCTGGGAGCCGCATTAACCACTCCTTACAGGCCTGAGCTCTGAATATGTCATAGTCGCCCGTATACGGTGTTTACTAAGTAGTTCAGCCTAACTGGAACTGTAGACGGTACGGTTGATTCCATCTGTAGAATTCTTCCGCTGCCGGCCGCCTGGATAAAGGAGAAGTGCCTTAGTGGGAACACTCCTCCCCCTGTCTCGTTTACTGCTGCCAAAAACCGTCCAAATGGATTGAAACCCCATCTCTCGTTTACTGCTGCCAAAAGCCGTCCAAAGGGATTGAAACCCCATCTTCAGTTAAAAGCCACCCGATGTTCACCACTGGGAGGTGAGAATAGAAGTTGATAGACAGAGGTTCTTTTTGAAAAAAAAGCTTGTGGACACTTATGGCCTCTTGAATGTATCGCGTCTACCCTTTGAACATCGGGACCAGACCCTTAGTATGGCTCCAAGGGTGGTGAGCCAGACTAACTGCTGACAGCTGAGCTTTAAATATGTCTTAGTAGCCGGTAGAAGGTGTTCACTAAGTGGTTCAACTGGACTGGAACTAAAGTACACAACCATTAGTTTAACGGAGAAGTGCCTAAGTGGAAAACCTCCTCCCCCTCTCATGTTGGCTGCCAGCAACAACCATCCGTAGGGATTGAGACCCCATCTCCAATTAAATGTAGGAATCAAAGGGCACGGTAGTGCCCAGCCAAGTTCGCGGCACTACACCCTTTTTACAGGAACAAACTCAGGCTATTTTCAACCCCCCTCTAACTTCAGTACCAATAAAGTCAGAAACTTCAAATTCGCAGTATTTGCTGAACTGATCAAACACAGGTGGCTCACCAAATTTCAACTCTTTATCATTAGTAGTTCCTTAGGTATAGGACCTCAAAAATCGCAAAAACCGTAACTGACTGACTCACTGACTCACTGACTCACTGACTCACTTACTCACTGACTCATTGACTCACTGACAGATCATCAAAATTATGGAGCACTTCCCGACATCGTAGAAACTTGAAATTTCGCACAACGGTAGGCCTTGTGGTACATACAAAGGAAAAAATCGAAAATCTGCAATTTTCTAATCAGGGGGCGTGGCAACCACCCACTTTCTTAAATATTCTATAAACTATATGGAGCCTTTCTGATTGTTCTAGAACAATGAAAATTGGTAAGTCGGTAGGAATTGAGTTACTCAGAAAGAAAAAAATTGAAAAATTGGAATTTTCCATACAGGGGGCGTGGCATCCACCCACACTCTAAAAAATTCTTATAAATTATATGGAGCACTTCCGATTGTTGTAGAACGATGAAAATTGGTAGGTCGGTAGGCCTTAAGGTATTTAGAAAGAAAAAAATTTAAAAATTGAAATTATGCATTCAGGGGGCGTGGTATCCACCCACATTCTTAAAAATTCTTATAAATTATATGAAGCACTTCCTATTGTTGTAGAACGATGAAAATTGGTAGGTCGGTATGCCTTGAAGTACTCAAAAGAAAAAAATCGAAAAATTGGAAGTTTCAGTTCAGGGGGCGTGGCATCGACCCACATTCTGAAAAATTCTTATAAACTATATGAAGCACTTCCGATTGTTGTAGAACGATAAAAATTGGTAGGTCGGTAGGGCTTAAAGTACTTAGAAAGAAAAAATTGAAAAATTGGAATTTTGCATTCAGGGGGCGTGGCATCCACCCACATTCTTAATAATTCTTATAAAGTATATGGAGCTCTTCCGATTATTGTAGAACGATGAAAATTGGTAGGTCGGTAGGACTTGAAAAGTACCTAGGAAGGAAAAAAATCGAAAATTTGGAATTGTCCATTCAGGGCGGGTGCCATCCACCCACTTTATCAGAATTGCTATTATTTGTATGGAGCACTTTCGGTTGTCGTAGAATTATGAAACTTTGTAGAGTGGTAGGGCTTGACTTTCGACTGGAAAAATAAATCTTTGCAAAAAGGAGTGAAATCACAACAAAAACATAAATGTTAAAAAAGGAGCCAAGTTCTTATGTGTAAAAGAAACCTGTGCGTAAAAAGCCAAAAAAAGTAATGAGATCTAAATATATGCAGTTTTAAGATCATGAAGTTTAATATAAAATATCTTAAGTAGAGTAATATCGAAACAATTCCAAATCATGACAGAAATTTGGTAAATAATGATTACTGATTAAAATTTGGTGGATTTACTTGGCAAGTTTTCTCTTAAATACTTACTTAATCACAAATTTAAAATTAATGAAAACTTGACCAGTGAACCCACCAAATTTTAATCAGTAATCATTATTTACCAAATTTCTGTCATGATTTGGAATTGTTTCGATATTACTCTACTTAAGATATTTTATATTAAACTTCATGATCTTAAAACTTGGCATATATTTAGATCTCATTACTTTTTTTTGGCTTTTTACGCACAGGTTTCTTTTACACATAAGAACTTGGCTCCTTTTTTAACATTTATGTTTTTGTTGTGATTGATTTAACGCTATTACTCCCAGATATATGGGAAATAAAAGTAAAAATATGGTCTATCCACAAAATAAGTCGTTTTCCATTGGACATACAGAATCAATCAAAAAAAAGTTTTTGAAATCATTCCATGGGCACAAAAGACCTCTTCTGGCTATTTTGATTCAATGATTTTATTTATTAAAATTATACTCTTTTTTAGAAATTTGGAAGTGTGAGTATTAAATAATTATAATGATTTATTAGGAAATTTGAAATGAATCCCAGTTTGTACATCAATGTTCATTGAATCTCAAAATAATTCGCTTAAAATAATTATTGAATAAACTACAATAACAAAAAAAAAGAATCTTCATTCAAGTTTAATCTTCCTTCACAAATCCTCTTCTAAAAGCCACATTTCCAGCATATTTGGATGGCTATACAAATACTTTTAATGCAAATTAAATCACAATTAATGTTTCCGCACCCAAACCGCAATCATTGCAGAACCCAAACGGAAAAAAAGAAAAAATTGCTTTCGCGCCAAGCTGATGGTTTGTGTTTGTGGCTTTGCCTGTTGAATTGAATTCAGTCTGTAATTTAAGTTTTTTTTTATTTTTATATTTGTCTGACCTAGTTGCACGGTTGAATGATAAAAAACACCATTGTTTCAAATTGACTGACAAAATTAAAATCCAATTTTCCATTGAAAAAAACATCTGACACTTTTCCATTTTATTTTTACTTTTTTTTCCAAATAGACAATAAGTTTAAACTACTACGGTGACGATATTACGGAAGGCGAAACACTGGAAAAAAATGGTAATTATTTTTATAAAAACTTTTTGATAGCACATACCTAAATATGTACAAAGGTTTACATTTGATTAAAATAAAAGAGAATAATAAATTTACTCTAGGAAACTGCGGTTTAACATAAATTGAGTGGAAATGATTCGAGATGATACAAAATGAATTTTGTCCATTTTATATTGTAAATATCGAAAATATGACTGCATTGCCCAGAGAGTTGTTCTGTAACTTTTAACAGCTTCAAATGGGAGTGTTGAGCATTCAATACATTAATTATTTATGTATCATAATAATATTGGAGACCAATAGTTATCAGAAAAACTAACTGGTCAACAAAAATTCTTGACATAAAAAAGCTGAGGACTCCATTGGATTGGAAATCATTGAACTATATATCTAATATCTGCCAATTTCTTGTGCTCAAATATAGCCTATTGAATAGACCTTTCAAAAAGGGACAGTTACGTACAAGGGTTTTTATTATTAAATATGTTTGTTTGGCCCATAAGCATGCTTAAAACCGAAAATGCTACTAAATTCACCCATGCGTTTCTGAGAGAATGGTCACACTGGCCACTTTTCAATATTTTTGGTGTGACTTGAAAACTAAGCTGAGTTTGACAATTTTACATATAATACTTTTTGTTCAAAAGTTATACCAATACGCAAAGCTGGTAAGCCGTTGGAAAATCCTGAAAGTTACAGACCAATTAGCCTTTTAAGCAGTGTAAGCAAAATACTAGAAAAAGTCCTGAAAGAAAAAATCTTAAAAATTCTCTCCGAAAATCATACCCTGCCTGACCAACAGTTTGGCTTTAGGCGATTTCATAATACCTCTCAACAAGTTAAAAGAATTTGCAAATTTGTAAAAAGAAATCGTTCACAAGATAAGTCAAGTGGAATGTTAATACTGGACATTGAAAAAGCATTCGATTCTGTGTGGCATGATGGAATGATTTTTAAATTGTTGCGATTCAATTTTCCGTCCCATTTGTGCAAAATTGTCCAAAGTTTTCTGTCTGATCGATGTTTTAAAGTACATGTTAGTAGTGGTGTTTCTAATTTGATTTGTTTTGATTATGGTGTCCCCCAAGGCTCTGTTCTTGGGCCAATCTTGTACAATATTTACACGTCTGATTTTCCACACTTATCGGAATGTGAATCTGCTATTTTTGCTGATGATACAGCAATACTTTCATCACATAAATTCAGTCTCGAAATTGAGACGAATCTTAAAAATGCGATAAAAGTATTGGAAACTTATTATAATAGATGGAAAATTAAGCTAAACTTGGATAAAATGCAAGCTATCTTTTTCTCTAGAAAAAGAAAAGCTTGTTATCTTCCAAGTAACCAGCTTCAAGTCAATGGCATTGATATAGTTTGGGAAAAATCTGTTAGGTACCTCGGTATACATCTTGATTCCAAACTAACATTTCAAGAGCACACTAGCGAAACTTTGAAAATAATAAGCATTGCAACAAAAATGTTTTATCCACTTATACACCGGAAGTCCCAACTATCCAATGAAAATAAAATTATATTATATAAAGTAATCTTTCATGCAATACTTTTGTATGGATGTCCTGTGTGGGGAAGTTTAGTGAAATGCCATCTAAAGAAATTGCAAATATCTCAAAATAAAATATTAAAAATGATGTTGAACCTTCCATGGCATTATTCAACAAATGACCTTCATAGAAAAGCGGGTGTTGAATTGATTTACGACAGAATTCAAAGACTTACTGAGCGGTTTTTAGTTAGTTGTAGTTTTGCTGAGAATCGCCTAGTAAATGAAATTTGTACTTAACCTACACCATTTCTGGTTTGGTTCTTTATATATTTTATGTTTATTTGTTGTATTTATTTATTTGTTTCTTTAATTATTTATTTATTTATTTGTTTATTTATTTAATTATTAATTTATTTAATTGTTATTGTTATTTATTATTTAATTCCTTATTTATATATTTAATGGTTTATTTATTTATTTGTTAATCTATTTATTTCTTATTATTTATATGTATTTATTTATTTGTCCATTTATGTTTTTATTTATTTATATATTTTTATATTTGTCTATTTATTTATTTATTTATTTATTTATTTATTTATTTATTTATTTATTAAATTGATTGATTATTTATTTATTTATTTATTTACTTATTTATTTATTTATTTATTTATTTATTTATTTTTTCATTTATATACATAAACATATGTATATACACACAAGCTCTAGTCATTTTTTTAGTAGTAAGATTCGGTTTTAAATAAAAATCTAGTATATTTATAGATAACTAAAAAAAAACTAAATAAAAAAAAATACATAAATGTATACAAAATGATAAAAAAAAAATAATTATTATAAGCTTTCCACATTTATATTTTAATTTCTTTCTTTTTTTTTAACTTAAATTGGAGGTTTTTTTCTTCGTTTTTCCTTCAAATATTTATTTATCATAAAAAAATGTATAAACTTTATTTATTATAAGATAATGTTTCAGTAGAAAGATATAATATATCAAATCTCTGTTTGTAAAATGTGCGGTGACAAAACTTATTGAAAAATTTATAACATCTTCGCAGAATCCCCAAAAACATTGCAACTTATGATAAATAGAGCATCTGATTTTTGTAAGAAGTGGGATCTTTTGATTAATACCCAAAAGTCCAAAATTATGATTTTTAGAAACGGTGGTGGTCGTTACGGATTGGAAGAAAAATGGTTCTATAATGGGGAGGAAGTAGAAATCGTTAAACAATTCAAATACTTAGGTGTCACTTTAACCCCAAATATGGATTTTAACAAGCATTTGCAAGATAAATGCAAGGTTGCTTTAAGTCTTGTTAATGCATCGTGTTGTTATTTCTATGAAAATATGGAAAAAGTGCTTCGAAATTTCATCAAAAAAATATTTTGTCTTCCCTCAAATGTACCTAATTATGCTATCTATCTGGAGAGTGGGCTACCTTCTCTTCACAATTTTACACTTAAGATACAAGCTACCTTTATTTTAAAAACTCTGAGTTGTGAAGAAAACAAGTTATCAAAAAAACTTATCGAATATGAAATGAGGTATAACCATTTTTGGGCTAAGGAATGGAAGCTGTTAGGGCAAATGTGTGGATGTGAACTTATTTTTCATCCAGTAATCGACCTTTCATCTCTAAAAAACTCCTTCTCGGCAATCATGGAAAGACTTGATGAGATGCAACGAGAGGATTTTATACGCCAAGCAAGAAGAGTTCTGTATTCAGTGCTTAATTATAATCTTTGTAGTTTCAACTACTTTAAAGACGAATTTAGCTACAAAAAGATTTCATTACTTTTTAGGCTTAGATCTGAAACACTTCTTCTGAATGGTTCCCCCTATTCTACAAACGATAACCAATTCTGTTCAATATGTAACTTGAACGAAAAAGAAGATTGCTTTCATTTTACTTCTGTTTGCCCAGTTTTTGGTAGAATAAGGGAAAGGTATTTTGGTCACAAAACTCTGAGTATGGAGCAAACTAAAAAAATATTAAATGGTCCTGACTGGAACACACTGTACAGCTATAGTGTTGAAGCTTATAAATATAGATTTCTAATATTAAAAGAATTTTCCTGACTTACTTGCTTTTCTCATGTAAAGAAATCATTGCTTTTCTCAAAAATTATTGACTTGTTTTAAATACTGTTTCACTCAATTTTATATTAATGTACTTTATTAATAATTGTAAATTTTTTTTATATTTCCCTAAACTTAAATTTATAAAAAAAAAAAAAATTGTTAAGTTGGATTCCAAACAGACGGCTGGTGCCATGTTTGATTTGTAATTTCTTATATATCTTTATCTATAATTGTATTTAAATTTAAATTTATCATATTGTAATATGTATCTATCATATATTTATACGATTCAATAAAATTATTATTATTATTATTATTATTATTATTTGAATAAATAACGAAATAAAAATAACTAAAAAAGAAAAACTAAATTTTCTCTCGAAATGGATAGTTTGAAAAATTTCTTAAAAAAATTTAAGGAGGAAAAGTAAACAAAACCAACAAAAAAAAATCGAAAAATCAAAGATTTTTAATTTTTTTTCTAAATTGCGCATAACTTTTTTCGGACCAAGCATACGCTCAAGACATGCATGGACAAAGTAAACTGGATTTTAAGGCCTTAATATGACATGTTAAAAAATCCATATTTTTTGAAAATTGACCGAGATATAGCCATTCAAACTTTACCATTTCTTATCATTTTTCGCAGTTTTTGCCCGAAAGCCTACTTTTTGGTACTTTGTGACAAATTAAACGTTCCTTGCACCTAGTACTAAATCTTATGTTAATCGGACCAGCCGTTCGGTCTCCAGGTCTGAAAGCACTTAAAAACAGCCGAAAAACGAAATTGCGAACTTACACCTTTTTTATAAATTCTCTAAAGTTCTAATGTCATATAATATCAAAATTTTGATTTCGAACATTTTTACGAAAGTGAAATTTGCCATTTTTTACCGAAAAAGGGACTTTTGGGCCAAAACTGCGAAAAATTATAAGAAATGATAAGGTTTGAATGGGAGTATCTCTGTCAATTTTGAACAAATATTAATTTTTGAACATGCTATATTAAAGCCTTTAGTCTCAACTTTATTTTGTAGTGAATGTCTTGACCCTATCTTTGCTTCAAAAAAAGTTATGCATAATTTATTAAAAAAAATTTAGAAATCCTTGATTTTTTGATTTTTTTTTAGGTTGGTTTTTGTTAACTTTTCCTGCTTAAATTTTTTTAAGAAATTTTCCAAACTATCCATTTCGATAGAAAATTTAATTTTGAACAAAAAGTATTATATGTAAAATTGTCAAATTCAGCTTAGTTTTCAAGTTACACCAAAAATATTGAAAAGTGGCTAGTGTGACCATTCTCTCAGAAACGCATGGGTGAATTTAGTAGCATTTTCGGTTTTAAGCATGCTTATGGGCCAAACAAACATATTCAATAATAAAAACCCTTGCACGTAATTGTTCCTTTATACCCCTCATTTTCCGGTCTATTCAATAGGCTAATATAAAAGTAGAAAGAAATATAGCTGGGAGAACCCGTAAGGTAATACGAGAAAGCCGATTTTCACGCTCTAAGTAAATATCTTCCATAATTTTAACTAATTGCTGACCAAAAGAATTAAATCGGAGCCGTTAAGAGAGTATACAAATTAAAAAAGAAGGTACCCCATGATATAAAAGCCATAAACTCCATCCGGAGCAAAACCTGAATAAGTTTAAACAAGCTAAATAGACCTATAAAATTCCACAGAAAAAAAGAAAAGAGAACTTCAGTGTTCCAAAGCTGCAAAATTATTGGTAATTTATAAAAAATTTACAAATTTTACTCCATCGTATGCTCGTTTGCAATAATACTCCCGTGAAAATCTTACCAACTTCTAGCAAAGCTTGCTATTTATTTGACTCTTCCACCTTAATGAGACGAATAAATTCTTTTGCGCTCGTGTGTGTGACAGATTTGTTTAAAGATCTCGAAATAAACAAATCAGTTGGTTCAGACAGTATCTCCTCACCCATTATTTTGAAGAACTGTTATTCCACGCTGACAGAACTACTGGATAAGCTTATTCGTCTGTCCTTTTTTGCTATGCTATGGCCTATTTTTTTTAAGAAATATCGCAAAGAACGAATGCTTCTCAGCGACTCACAGTACACCCGCCCCGCCCCACTACGTAGCAAAAGATGCAATTGTAATGTGTGCATTTGGTATTGACGAGCCTCTTATGAATTGGATAAGAAATTACCTGCCTGAAATATCAGCGAGCGTCAGCCGCCATCTCGTGAGTCGTGAACCCTACATGGTGCGACAAAAAAAATACATACTTTTTTTGAAGCTAATGGTTCATTCTTTTAATTGTCTTTTACTTGCGATATAGGTACTATAGGGCAAGTTTTGGATTCGTGTCGGAAAAAAATTTCGAGTTAACAATCAAACATGACATTACGATGATAGAGAACACGAAAAAAGTGGGTGGCAAAATTCTGTCTGTCTGTCTGTCTGTCTGTCTGTCTGTCCGTACCTAAACCTACAGCCTAAACCACTAAAGCGATTTTCTTCAAATTTTGAACTTAAGGTTTTTTTGTAACTCTCCAGAGGGGAAATTGAAATTTTTTTTTAGCTCAAAAAATAACGGTACTTGCCATACAACCCTTAAGGAAAAGCTTATTTATCTCAAAAATGGCTCCAACGATTTTGATAAAAAAAAAATCAGTGTATTATTGTAGATATGATGTACTTTTTAGTAAGAAAAAAAATCACCAAAAACATTTATTAATGGTACCTGCCATATAACGGTTTTTTTTGATTTTTGATTTTCTCATTAACCACTCATCCTATTTCAATGAAATTTTTTGCACAAAAGCTTTGTTAGAATATAAATAATACTGCATACCAAAATTTTTGAAAAAATAAATTTTGGATTTTTAAAAATAGATTCAAATTTTTTTTTTGAAAATTCAATATTTCAAAAACGGGTTAATGAATTGTTTTGAAATTTCAGTTTTAAATGTATATAAATATATACTCAACATTGGCATGCCAAATTTTTTTTTGAAAAATGTTACAAAAATGTTATATATAATAAATTAATTTTTAAGAAAACGGCTCCAATGATTTTACATTTTTTTTTTGCATATTTTTTCAAGTAATCAGATGGCATACTTTTTTTTGAGCTCTAAGTTATTTATCAGGCTGTTTGTACAATTAAAAAAACGATTTAAATGCTTTTTATACTTTTTCTATAATTACTTGAATATTTTTTAAAGTTCTTAAGCCCCACATAACTTGAACATAAGAGCAAGTACATGCGATCCAGTCGTGCATTTTATTTTTTTAGATCAAGTTCTTTTTATGAAAAGTTTTCCAGTACTAAATTAAATTTTAAAGTCAATATCCCGATTTTCTGTTTGTTTGGTTATGTTTACGAGGCAAAACCATTTTTCGTTGTTTTTTTTCTCAAAAACTAAGAAAGATTTTTTCATCTGGTTTTCAGCTTTCTACTAATAGTCCAGTCATATTGTATTTTTACCATCAAATTGTGGGGTAGTTTTGATTTGTTCGCTCCTTTATGTTTTCGGGGGTGCTGAATCCGAATCGAAGGTTTGCCAACAAAATTTCGTAACGCAACATGGAAAAAAATGCAAGGAATGATGCAAAAATGCATTTTTTGGGAGTTTTTCACTAATGGCTGGAAAACTACCAACTATTCGAAAATTACATAAAAGGGCCATTGAAATTATACACAATTTCCAATAAATTTCTATTCAAGGTTTTTTTATGCAACAACCCATTTGAACTCAAGCACTAGTCAAAAATTGACTTATTTTTACTGTTTTCGAAAATCCGCTCGAAAGTTCTAAGAAATTACTTTGTGTGACAAAATTTGAATTTTTTTCTGTAACATGAACTAAGATATACTTTTCTGATGGACTTTGATGCGCTGAGTTCGAACCTGGCCTTGAAATTGCTCTATCACGTCACTTTTTTGGGCTCTTGGACTAAATGTGACAAGTGTCAAAACCATTTGTGTTTCTCAAACATGTTCGAGATCTACAGCTTGACATTTAACTAGAAGAAGAAGCACTGAACAGAGGTGAATGTAGAAGTCCTGCGCTTTCCTTAAAAAAGTGACAATTAGCATTTGTTGTTAAAAGCTGTTAAAAAATGCTTTTAGAGGCAGAGTCAAAAGATTAAATAATGGCAGCTTTGCTGTCTGAGGTGATACGGATCTGTTTTTGCATCAAATTTTCTCTGAGACAATACATAACTTTCTTTATCGCCTTAAGCTTCGCCTGCGATATACTACAGAGATTAGGAAGGCGATTGGAAAAAATAATTTAAATAATTTTTTAGCCATACCTCCAACTCCGTCAGCAGTTTTTGATCCATCCCATCAGTGATGATTTTTCTTAGAGGAATGCCATGCAAGTTCTACCTGATAGATGAGAGATGATAACTTAAATTAAACTATAGCTGTGGAATGGTTTTAATGTAATCAATTTAACTTGGAAGTGTTCCGAATAAGTTGAGAATGATAGAGTGGCCATATCTCATTATTGATCCCCTGTAAAGAAGCTTTAAGGCGAATGGTCTTGCAGCCTTTTGTTTGTCAAATATATCGAAATGTGTCAGCTGTCAGATTGTGCAGAGTATCCAGTGTACTGGAAGGAGTCGGGAAGTACACCACCCATGCAAGGACAAGCTTAATGTTGGATCTTAGGCCTGGTTCACACGAGATTGTACCGCACGATTTTTTGCAGTATAAATCCGTGCGAATGAGCAGTGGCACATATATTTTGCATAGAGCCTTTCACACGACATTTGTACGGCAAGAAAACGTACTCAGCTAGGTACGTTTATCGAATACTCAACGGACTTATCAAAAAAAACGAATGAATTGCGACGTATCGTCTTCCAGTGGCGTATAGTTTTATATAGTCTCGTTCACACGGTTTAAATCCACGTTGGGTATTTGTTCGTTGGCATAGAATGAGCTTCAATGGAGAGAAAAGCCGATGTACACAAAAAAAATTAGTCGACCGATATGGTTGGTTTAAAAAAATTATAACTCCGGTGATACTCATTGGATCTTGTAGGTCAAGGTTTTAAAATAAAGAAGAGGAATGAGGCAATAAATATGGGTTTTTAGTTTTTCAAAATTATGAAAATTTTCATCAACATTTGAATTTAGAATAAAATAAATGGAATTGAATTGGGCGGGCTTTATTCACCCTTTTAGTATGAAAATGTTTGTCCCTCCTCAATGATTTTTTTACACAATACAGCCCGTTATGTCAGCTTTCTTCGAAGACCTTAACCTTGAAGATCCAATCAGTAGAACGGGAGCTATAATTTTTTAAAGCCATCCATATCAAATTTTAATAAAAAAAATTCCATGTAGATAACGGTATCTTCTCGCTGGTGGATGGTCGTGGACAATGGTCCAAGCCGGTAATTTCAATGCAATTGTTTTGATTTTTCGATCAATTTAAAATCAAGATTGTGTCGCTTATATACCACGTAGGATAATGAATGAGGTATCAAAATAACCGTTATTTTATTTATACATATGTTATATTTAAAACTATAAAAAAATTCATTAATGCACTAAACAGATATGAGTTCATATGTGAAAGCGCTCAAATAATGCTGTTATCTCCGTCCAACGGTACTCTAGGACTCTTATTTTCTTAATTCATATTTAAATAAATATTTTCTATCATCCGTTCAAATTTCAGCTTTCTAGCCCTTTCCCTTAAAAAGATAAAAATAAAATACTTCACACATTCAAACTTTTCCATTCATTTTCATTATACTGCAGCTATTCGAGTTTTAAACGAATAAATATAAATATCGTGTGAACACCCGATTTTTGTTCGGTAAAAACCGAATGCGACAAAAAAACGTGCGGTACAATCTCGTGTGAACCAGGCTTTACGTAGCTTGGCACAGTTTCATCTGTCTTGTCTTGAGTGGTTTACCATACTGCAACACCATATACATAAATCTTTCACGCACTGTGATTTGAGTCAGGATAAATGGCAAACAGCGTAGATGCTTGTGCCACTATATCACCAACCCACAGGGGTCCGTTTGCTGAATTTCAACAGCAAAAATCATTTCCCGTGCCAATTGTTACCAAAAATGTATGAAATTTGATACACTAAGGGCCAGTTTTTCAGTGCGAGATCATCCTAGTCTCGGGATTAAACCTGAGTTAACTCCAGAAACGTGATTTCAAGTTAACCTAAGTTAACTCTGAGTATACTCACCTAACTTGGTGAGCTAACTCTGGGACCAAATTCTGGGCCTTTTCAGCTGTGGCGCCATCTCGATTTTGATATTGAAAGTCATTGCCAGTGCAATTCCGTTGTGGCGCCATCTCTATTCCGATGCGTAGAAGGCGTGATATCCATAGTTTAGTTATTTTAGTTTTTATTGACTAAATATTAAAATATACATGTACATTCCTTACCAAATTATCTTATAGTCTATATGGTTTGGCAATAAGCCGTCTACCAGAGTGACATTTTATATAAACATTCCTAAACAGCAGTATTAATAAAAAACTGGTATCCGCTCCCTAACACACGTGTTAACTGGCACACGGATAGACAACTTGTCCGCTTGATAACTTTTCTTATTAAAAAAGATATGATATCTTTCCAGTATTTATCACTTCACCAAATTCACCACTTCATCAAATGATGGTGATTTTCTAATACATGTGTCACATGCATGCGCTGCCTTACGAAGTGTATACTGGTAGTAGTAAACGGTGCTATCATACGCGTGCGTATGTGTTAAGAAGTTATCCGTTCATTACACGTGGAATCTGGCTAGTTAAAGTTATCCGTACGTTAACATACGTCACAGACTATTACGCATTTGTTAATAAGAATTACTAGTTAACAGATGTATAAACGCTAGCACGTTGTTATCCGCAGTTTATTAATATGGGGGAAAGAGTTTAAATTTAACATAATTAAATAAAAATAAAAAAAAATTAATAGGTGTTTCAAATGTCACAATACCTCCTCAATATCTAAAATATTTGATCCAAAGTACGTTCTTCGTAGTTCATATAAGATAGGGCATATTGCGATGAAATGGTATACATCCTCTCTTACTCTAGGTTGCAGAGATTACATTCTATTTCAAGATCTGGTCGATGCGGTATAAAATTTAAATTTGTGAGTTCTCCTCTTATTTTAAATATCGTGTTAATTTTTTCAGTTGAGCTCGTGTTCAAAAAATATGTTTTTTCTTAAAGATTGTAGTTAAGCCTACTATAGTACGATCGATACTGTGATGATTGAGCTTCGCTGACATACGAGTCGTAAAGAATATTACCCGTTTTTTCCAGTATTTCATAAAATTTACTCCTAAGAAGCGTGGCTGTAAAAGTGTGAAAGTTTGAAAAGTTTGTAATATAAACCAGAACTGTGCGCTAAGATGTCCCATTCTTGTACACAATTACTTTTCGTTGAGATCAAGTGAGAGAGAACTATTTTTGGAAGTCTTCGATCATCCATCCCCAAAACTTTAACTACATAATCAAAGTGTAGCTTTAATGTTTCCAGAAAAAGTGGTGGTGCTTCTGTCTCCAGGTGGATCATGTAGTTAGGTGTACTACTTGGTAACTTCAATACTCTTTTAATGCAGTATCGTAGAAACATTTCTACAGTAGAAAATGAGCGGTATCCCCACACCTGAGCTCCGTATAACATTATAGAGGTCGCAGTTGCTTGAATGATTTTTTGTTTTGAGTCATGATTTAAAAATTTGTTTCCAATACATCTTCCCATACTGAACCGATTGCTCGTTTAGCTTCAGATAGCTTGGCTTCAAAATGTTTCTTCATATAAAGATTCGCTGTGATCAATACTCCTAGATATTTATACTCCCTAACGACTTCTATTTGTTCTCCATCATATTTCCACTGTTCGTTTCTTGAATACCTCCCGCCACCATTCCTGAATACCATCATTTTTGTCTTCGCCAAATTAACGCTTAGGTTCCATTTCTTGCAGTAAAGTTCCAGCCTATTAATCATTAGCTGCATACTGTAGTGCAGGGATATAGGTCGAATTTATTCTAATGCCTCCTCCAATGTTCTCCGTTATATCATTAATGAATATCACAAAAAGAAGCGTACTTAGGATGCATCCTTGTTTCACCCCCATTGTTGTGGGGAATTCCTCCGAAACGCATTTTCCATACCATCGCTAGATTGTTTTCATATAACGATTTCAAAATATTTCTCATTTTACTTGAAATTCCTATCATGTACAGCTTATAAATTAGAGCTTCACGTGGAATGGAATCAAAAACTGCTCGAAAGTCCACAAATAGAGTAAACAACTTTTTGTTCCTTTTCATGTATAGCTCGGCGATATTCACAAGTGAAAATATTTGGTCTATTGTTGAATATCCTTCCCTAAATCCTGCTTGAAATTCTTGTAGGACCCTTCTTTCTTTTACCCATTGGGTAAGTCTATTAAAGAGTAAAGCACCAAATAATTTAGCTGTTGTATTAAGAAAGGATATTCCTCTGTAGTTTTGCGGATCGTTTAAGTCTCCTTTCTTGTGCAAAGGAAATATTATAGACTTTCGAAAGCTGTTTGGTATATTTCCAGTTTCATATATTTTATTGTATCCCTCCGTAAGAGCGAGAGTAAATTCTATTGCACAATTTTTGTAAAACTCATATGGGATGCGATCTTAACCTGGGGCCTTATGATTTTTCGCATTGTTTATCACTTTTTGAACTTCATCAACGGTGAATGGAGCATCTAAAACGTCATCTATAAAATGAGGAGCTGCATATTGATGTTTTAAGGATACTTGCTCAGATATCCATAGTGTCACACATCGTTGACCCTAAAATTTTGACAGCTGAAAGATAAAGTTAATCCTCGACTGAAAAACTGTTCCTGGGTTAGCTCAGGGTTAATTTATTTTCAGGATAGCTAACTCTGATTTAACTCAGAATAAACCCTGGACTGAAAAACTGGTCCTTAATGATTAAGGGAGGCTGATTTCATTGGTTTTGCTGTTTTATCTACTTCAAACAGGGTCTTAACAATTTACTAGGTTAGAAAATGGTCCCAAATAAAAAAAAAAAATATTGACGAAGTCAGGAACTGATTTATTTTTACGTTTGAAATGTCCTAAAATATGTGCCTGATTAAATAATGACTCCAATACTGATTTGTAAAATATTTAAGGAGTATAGTCTAAAATGTTGAGAAATGTTAACAAAGGATTAGAACTTATTTTAGTCCTAGTTTTTAAAATTTGTTGTATTTGAAATTATTTTTAGACCTAGTCTGGTCGAATCTGAAAGAAATTTGATCATTTTGACAACTGGAAGTTACCAATCAAATTTTAGGTGGACTATACTCGAAAAATCAAAAATAATCTAAAGTTATAGTTTTAATAATTTTGGAATTTTTTCTGGTTGCATTATAATAAATCTGACTTAAAGCTAAGAATTCTGATAGTTGTAAGTTGGAAAAATTGTTAAACATTATTCATGAAGCAATTATTAAAATATTTTTATACATAGGTACTTAAAAAATTATCGTAATTTAACAGTTTTTTCCAACTGTATAACCTAAAATTTGACTAGCAACTAGCAGCCGTCAATATTGTTAAATTTCTTTCAGATTCGATCAGATTAGGTCTAAAAAAGTCATAAAGTGCACCAAACTTATTTAATTTTTATAATGAATTGGCGTTGGAAATGATTTATTTTGCCAAAATTTAACAAGTGTTGGCGACCAGCAGCCACCACAACCAGAGGGCATACCTATCGCATTTAAAAATTCAAAATTGTATCTTAACGATTTTTTTCACTAGAGAGATACTTCTAGACTCTGACACCATTCGCATTGTATTATTTAAGTCGTTTTTATTGTGGAAATAATTTCATAAGAATAAATTATATTATCGGTGACTTTCACAAGTTGTGGCGACTCCCTTAAACTGGTGACCCCGACGTGATCAAACGTCAAATAAAAATGTCCAATGTTGAAGAGAATGAAGCCCTTATCAACCAACAAATCCATGAGATAAACACGGTAAGAGTGGTTAAAATTCCACCCTTCTGGAGAGAAAACCCTTCATCCAAGTGGAAGCAGCATTTGTGATTTCAAGTATCACCACCGACACCACGAAGTATCGTTTTGTTCTCATGAATTTGGACGCATCCACTCTGCCGTTCGTCTTTGTTGCTTTACCACCAGTCATAAATAGCTACGATGCTATCAAAAAGCGTCTCATTTCTTCCTTCGATGAAACGAGCGAGTCCAAACTACGCCGCTTCCTTCGTGGCACCGAAATTTTAGAAGAAAAGATCCAACCTTCTGCAGCGACTAAGGAAATTGGCAAGAAGCCCATTTTCAGAAATCGTTCTTCGAACGCTCTTCCTTGAACAACTCCCCGAACAAATAAGAGGCATTCTGGCAATAAATGAGGTAACTGACTTAACCAAATTGGCCATTGATTGACAAAATCATCGAGTATTCACGGCCCTCCATCATGGCTGCAGAAGCAATAAAGCCACCTACTGCAAATCCAGATCCAGCAGGATTAGCAGCCCAGGTCAATGTGCTTTTAAAAGAGGTCAAAGATATCAGACTAAAACTGAACAAGAACAACCGGTCTAAATCTTCAAGTCGCTCACGAAAAGGCAAACAAAGCAAACCTGTTATTTCCATAACAAATTTCGACATCAAGCTCGAAATTGCTGAGCACCATGCACCAAACATCTTTAAACCACTTAGCCCTTCAGACATCCATTGATTTGCAGGCGTGTCGTTAAAACACCTTCAGATGCACCTCTGAAGGTGTTTTAACGACACGCCTGCAAATCACTGATCGAACGAGTGGATGATGAAGTTTCTGGTGGACACCGGAGCGGATGTTTCTGTCATCTCTAGAGTCTAGACAACAGAAAAAAGGTGACAATAAAAATAAATTTCTAACCAACCCTAAACTCTTCGCAGCGAACGGATCCACCATCAGCACTTTTGGTACAACAACTATTTCACTTAACCTTGGCCTTCGACGGTCTTGTCCTTAGACTTTCACCATAGCTGATGTCACACAATCAATTCTTGGTGCTGATTTTATCAAACACCATGGCCTGCTTGTCGATCTTCGCCACCGAAGAATTATTGATGAGAAAACGAACCTTTCCTCTCCATCAAAGCTCGTCCATTCTTCATAACCGACAATTCTCACAGTCAATTTCAACCATCCATACTATAAGCTACTCAAGAAATTCGAGAAGGTGACCAAACCTGTTGTGTGCAAAACAGCTGCTCACAGTTTCCATCACTACATCACAACAAGAGGTCAATCGGTTGCTGAAAGATCCCGTGTTCTAGCAGGTGAGAAACTTCAAGCCGCTAAAACTGAATTCAACAACATGATGCAGCAAAGAATTTGTGAACCCTCCAAGAGTGAGTGGGCAAGTCCTTTATATCTCGTGTAAAAGAAGAATGGAGAATGGTGCGCCTGCGGAGACTACCGCCGTCTGAACAAAATTACCATTCCAGATCGCTGCCCCATTCCCAATGTTCGCGATTTCATGTTCAATCTCCACGGTTGCAAAGACTTTTGAACCCTCGATCTGACTAGAGCGTACTATCAGATTCCGGTGATACCGGAAGACCGCCTGAAAACAGCAGTTATCACGCCGTTCGGACTATTTCAGTTCAATGTGATGACTTTCGGACTCTGCAACACTGCACTGTCATTCCAGCGATTGATGGACTCGATTCTACGAAAGCTCGACGAACAACACCTACGAATGGTCCTTGAGAAACTTCAATAACACGGATTATCCATCCACGTATCTAAGTGCAAATTTGGTCAACCAACCGTTGGCTACACAATAAATGAGTTAGGCATCAAACCACCTGTAAGAGAAATCAAGTCTTTTATTGTGGAATTAATTTCATAAGATTAAATTATATTATCGGTGACTTCCACAAATTGTGGCTACCCCCACATAGTTGACCACTGTGCGCCATCTTGATTTTGATAGTGAAAGTTATTGATAGTGCAATTTCCACCTTGGCGCCACCTCTATCTTTATTTCGATATTGAAACGGTGATATCCATAGTGTCGCACATCAATTTCCATAGGTTTCTTTTACAACTGAAAGATAAAGTTAATCAACTTAAAAACTGCTTTTGAGTTAACTCGGTGCTAATTTATTAATAAATTACTCTGATTTAACTAGGAGTTACATAGCTCTGCACTGAAACTGGCCCTAAGTCAACGTAGTAGTTTTTCTTTAGACTTATAAATGCCCTTTTCCCTTTTTTCCTTCTTTTGACTTCTGTGTCATGATGTTAATGTTATTTCTATACATGAAACCGATTCCTTTCACCTTTCTCATAGAGCAAATACCTCTCAAAACACTGTTATCTCCCTACTCCTCTTTTAACAAGTACTTCTACTACTCTTCTACAACAGTTCGATCATCACAGGTTTTAGGTGAATATAGTTTCTATTTCGTCAATAATATCTGATTGAAGAAAAAATTCAATCTTTTGGCTTTAATAACTACTACCCACGAAGCACACACATAAATATGTTAATCAAAGCATTCAATTACATAACTCTTCGATTCAAACTAGGATTGATAGTAACCCTATTTATGAAGCTGGAAATAGTGAAATCTCCACCCTTCTTATAACCTGGCAATATTGATAAGGGTAATTATCTTGATTTGAATGGTTTCTACAGACATAAGAATGTATGCTACCTCTTAGTTAAGGATACAAAAATGTATCTGCGTTGAGCACAATAAATCCAACAAACTTCTATTCCAATTTTAGGAGCTGTGCTTCATTGATTGGCTCGCAAATCACAAAAAAATAATCCTAGTTGCCCAACATCCAACATCCAAGTCCTAATTAATTGTTTTGGCTATGTGGAAGGATTTTTCACATTCCTCGCATCCCGTTTCCGGTCCAGATTCACACAGTTCCTACTCATCCTGGCGGAAACCTTCATTAAAGAGGCGAAAACCGACTTTAAGGCTTAATTAATATCCCTTACCTTTGGCATATAATATTGTAAATAAGGTGCTTTACTTTCGTTCAGATCGAAAAAGTTTTTTTCTTTTTTTGTATTTTAATGGTGAGTGAGGTGGGACATCGACTATACTATATGTTTTAGATATATTGAAAGCTGCTGTATAATTGGTGGCAGCCCAGCAGCATTAGCTTCACCTTCAACACCCGGCGAACGAACAAAGTTAAATCGTTTTATGGTGGTAAACAAGCGTGTACGTACACAAGGACCGAATATAACTTTGCAAACAATTCTTAGCACTCTGTTCTCCATTATACCTCCAAGTAATTAAACCGCTATACACAGGTATACACACTTGTAAATTGTAACTAAAAGTAGGAAATGTTGGCGAAAACTGTTTTGTATAAGTTTCTGTTGGAGGTTCCGGTCCCTACAGAGCATATACCCACCTACCCGCGTCAGATAAAAAGTTGTCAAAAGAATGAAAAGCGAATTAATTTGCATTTACGTTAAGTGTTTTAATTTCGAATTTAAATTGTTCTTTTGTTTAATTTTATTATTTAGTTTAAATGATTTAACGATGGTAATGCGAAATGTGAAATTAATCTTCTTGTGTTTTCTGAGCTTTGCAAATTTCAAAGGACAGATATCAGATTTTAAAAGGTGATTAAGTGAGCGCTCTTGAAGTTCAAAGTTCGCATAATTTGTTATTTAAATTTGTATTGATAAGAACTTTTATTTTATATCCGATCAACAATAGAAAACATTTGTTATGTTTTTTGGGACAAAAGTTGAAACAAAGATCATAATACTTTGGCCTATTTGAAACCGTGGTAGAAATATTTTTTGGCATTTTGAAGGTGGTGACTTAAATAGCAGTTTTGTTTGTTTTTATAGATAATGTAGGTTAGGTTAAATTTGTCTTTGTTTATAATAAAGTTAGATGGGAACAAACATTTTTGAGTTAGTTCCTGAGCTGAAAGGAGGGAGTCTTTCAAAGTTGCCGACTCTCGGAAAGAATAGAAATTTTCTTCACCTCAAACTTAAAATGTTGATATTACAAAAAACCTTTACACAACATTTCCTTAACTCACCAAACTTGCAAAACTGATTTAAGTGTTTGCTCTGAATTATTACATTTTCAAATAGTCCTACTGATTGTTCAGATTAATCGCACGATTGCAGAAAAGATTGTATCGGACTTTTATTGTTTAATCATTCAACACACCTTTAATGTAAAACTAATGTAAAAGTAAAAGTAACAAGCAATAAAAAGTTCTCTGAAAACGTTAACACTTACTAGCTTTGAAGTGAACGACAGCAAAAAGGAAACAAAACTAATAATAACCACCGGATGTGAGGAAGTAGTCACGTACAAAAAGCCCAAGGTAGCCCGAAAAATTCAGGCTACATTTCCTTTGTAATTTGCTTGTTCGTCATATTATAATGAGATATGAGAATATAATGTATGTACGATGTTCATAAGAACATAAAAACGCCCTACTCACCATCAATTTCAGTCAATGATGAGTTGAGTCTTCAATTAATTTTTATAGTTGACCCATTAATCGAGAACAATAATCGTTAAGGGAATGTAAATGTATAATTTAATTGAGAATAAAGTCATATGTGAATGTGTGTGTATGTCTATAAATGTAACTTTTGATTGAGGGCTATAGGATGTTTAATCAGGCAGTTATTAGGTGAAAAATTAAGTTATGAACTATAATAATTAAATGAGATTTTTGTTTTTTTTTTTCTTTTATTGTCATCATCAAGTCCTGGTACCTCGATTGGGGCATAGGGCGCCAACAAATTGTTTCCATATTTCACGGTCTAGATATTTTTACTGTGGCCACGTCTTTCTCTGGGAGTCTGCTTCTGCTAGAACTGTTGATTTCCATGTTGTTCTTGGTCTTCCAACCAACCGTGCACCCTAAGGATTCCATTCAAAGGACTACCTTGCAATTTTATCGTTTGGTTTCATCAGTGTGTGACCAATCCATTGCCATTTAGGCTTTCTTATGTCAACGTTCAGTCGCTCTTGACTTGTCCTGCGCCACAATTCTTCATTTCATATTATTTGTGGCCAGCGAATCTTTAGAATATGGCGTAGACAGCGGTTTACAAAAGCCTGCAATTGCTTCGAGATGGTAGTCGTGACTTTCCAGGTTTCATAAGCATATATCAGCACGGATTTGACATTGGATTCGAAGAATTTCAACTTAGTGCTTAAGGAGATTTGACTGGATTTCCAAATTTGGGACAGAGAACCGAAGGCTGCGTGAGCTTTATTTATTCTACTTTTAACGCCCAGATCCGTCCCACCAGTTGCAGAAACAATACTGCCAAGGAAGTTAAACTGTTTGACTTCTTCCACTGGCATGGCGACTCCTATAGAATAACACGCTGTTGTGTGGAGCGGCCTGTGAGCACTATTTTTGTCTTTGTTGCTGTTTAATCTTAGACGACTTGACTATCCCTTTCACTTGCAGTGTTTGGCACATCCCGTTCAGTCCACTGATGTTATTTGCCAGTAGATATATTTCCTTGGCATATTCTAAATGACTGAGCCTTTCGAACGGTCTCTATTGAATGCCCTGTCACTCAGCTCTAACAACACTGGCCTGATGGCCAGTCATCCATCACCATAAGGAAGAGAATAATTGGCGATAGAATATCCCCTTGTCTCAAACCCTCAGTATCAGTATCAGTATCAGTATCAGTATCAGTATCAGTATCAGTATCAGTATCAGTATCAGTATCAGTATCAGTATCAGTATCAGTATCAGTATCAGTATCAGTATCAGTATCAGTATCAGTATCAGTATCAGTATCAGTATCAGTATCAGTATCAGTATCAGTATCAGTATCAGTATCAGTATCAGTATCAGTATCAGTATCAGTATCAGTATCAGTATCAGTATCAGTATCAGTATCAGTATCAGTATCAGTATCAGTATCAGTATCAGTATCAGTATCAGTATCAGTATCAGTATCAGTATCAGTATCAGTATCAGTATCAGTATCAGTATCAGTATCAGTATCAGTATCAGTATCAGTATCAGTATCAGTATCAGTATCAGTATCAGTATCAGTATCAGTATCAGTATCAGTATCAGTATCAGTATCAGTATCAGTATCAGTATCAGTATCAGTATCAGTATCAGTATCAGTATCAGTATCAGTATCAGTATCAGTATCAGTATCAGTATCAGTATCAGTATCAGTATCAGTATCAGTATCAGTATCAGTATCAGTATCAGTATCAGTATCAGTATCAGTATCAGTATCAGTATCAGTATCAGTATCAGTATCAGTATCAGTATCAGTATCAGTATCAGTATCAGTATCAGTATCAGTATCAGTATCAGTATCAGTATCAGTATCAGTATCAGTATCAGTATCAGTATCAGTATCAGTATCAGTATCAGTATCAGTATCAGTATCAGTATCAGTATCAGTATCAGTATCAGTATCAGTATCAGTATCAGTATCAGTATCAGTATCAGTATCAGTATCAGTATCAGTATCAGTATCAGTATCAGTATCAGTATCAGTATCAGTATCAGTATCAGTATCAGTATCAGTATCAGTATCAGTATCAGTATCAGTATCAGTATCAGTATCAGTATCAGTATCAGTATCAGTATCAGTATCAGTATCAGTATCAGTATCAGTATTGATCTGATACTGATAAATTCCATGCTCCGAATGAGACTTATCAATGTGGAAATGGGTGAGAGGAAGTTAAAAGTTTGGACGTGTTGGGGTACTCCACAGGGTGGAGTCTTATCTGATCTGCTTTGGCTCCTTGTTGCTAACCAAGTTTTGGTAAAACTAAATCTGAGTGGTATCAAGGTCGTTGCATATACCGATGACATCGTGTTAATAGCCTGGGGAAAATTGACTACTACTACTCTATGCAAGCTCTTACAAACGTTCTTGACAAGCTCAGTAATTGAACCAGCGGCTGCGAATTTATCGTTAACGCACAGAAGATAGAACTGGTGTTGTTTACAAGGAAACGTGTGTAATATTCCAAACCTTGACCCGCCAACCATTAACGGAATTCCGTTACAGGTTTCAGTAACAGCCACATATCTTGACATTTACTTGATTATAAACTAAACTGAAAAGAAAATATTAAAGAAAGAGGGAAAAAGCCTAAACATTATTCTACACTTGCAGTAGAATTATCGGCAAAAAACCCAGAACCATTCATTGGATGTATACGTAGCCATATGGCCAATTCTTACATAAGTACGCATGCATGGTCTAGTGGTCAGCCTTAGATAAAAAAAACAATGTTAAGGCCAGGACAAGAATAAAAAGACTAGCGTGTATCGGCACAGCCAGTAATATGAAAACTGCACTAACGGGCGCCCTAGAAACTTTCCTATCATTAACCCCACTCGATCTGATTACGAAAGAGATGGTGGCCAAAAGTGCTTTAAGACTTAAACAGTCTTATAACTGGAAAGGGGGCCACTACGGCCATAGAATAATAATGAACTTTACAGACATATACGTTCAAAGAGACTAAATCACATCGCATATAGATTTTAACCTAGGGGCGATGACAAATATCCCAACTAGTGAATCTGGAATGAAAACAGGGTCATTAGTGCAAATCATGTTTCGGTGTTTACTGACGGTTCCAAATCAAACGAAAGGGTAGGGTCAGGTATCTATACTTTAAAAACCCACCTATTAACACAAATAAAGCTTCCAGACTTTTGCAGTGCATTTTCAAGCGGAAATGCTTGCAGTTTGCGAAGTCGCGAAACATCTTAGCTCTCATAAAGGAGTCAATAGTACTATCGTATAATAGTACGTTTCTTCCTTGCCACTAAAGAATATCTTGGAATTCTTTCAGAATTCAGGATGGTTTGAGGAGGCATCCCACACCTAAACTCCCGTCAATCCCCTACATTCCTTATACCTACCTACCTTAATACTCCTAAGCGCAATGGACCCGCGGAGATCTGATTGAAAGATGTGGCCTGTCGTATCAATGTTCCAATTTTGTTTAAGTATTGAAATAGTATGGCATAACTTTTCTTCGATTTGTTTGTCATCAATACAAATAAAATGGAAAAATCTAAAATTAAGAATACCTTCAGAAAAATGAGACTTGCCTGCCATGTGAAATTCAAAGTTACTGCATGGGGTGGGGAGGTGTGTGGAAAGCTCTGGGGACTTATTTAATTTTTTGTTTGGGGACTCATTCCATGCGTTTTTGGGTTTAATTTCATTTTCGAACTTGGGGATCTATTTCAAAATGCAACAACGTTCCATTTTCATTTTTGATTTGGGGAGTTATTTCATTTGGAGATTAATTTCACGCCTTCACGGAACCGTATTTAGCTCTCCAACACTATCCCCATAAGAGTGCTTATTCCTCTTCTACTGTCTATGCAATGTGTGCTGCTAAGTGGATCTAATCGTCTACCTATACTTTGGTTTGTGTGAACTTCTTTTTTTTTTGTTAAAAATTTCCTTCAAATAATTTTCGAGGATGAGTTTCAAGTCAGCAAAACAACTTTGACGAATGGGTAGGTAGATAATTTACCGCCAATTAGTCGTTAATTAATTGTGGCAGGCAATTTCGAATTTATCGTTCAATGTTTTCTATGTTTTTCTCAGGGATGAGCTAAGTCGTGATGTTTCAATCACAGGTAAACCTGTGACTGTGATTTGCAATTCACTATGAGTTTAACCTGTGATTGTGATTCTTGAATTAAAAAATAGGTATATTAGAAAATCGGAAAAATTTTATAGTGGCTCATTTTACTGCACACTTTATTATTGAAAAAAACTTAAAAACAAGCATCTTTTTGAATAAAAAGTTTTAACTAAATTTATTTTGTAGATATCTATAATATTTTCGCATCAAAGATAAATGTCTCCACATTTATATGAAAATAAAAATTTCAATTTCTAGGCAGCTACTTTTAAAATGTTGCTCTTAAATAAGCAGGTGTGGCATTGGGTAGATTTCTAAAAATTTCATATGAAGGTAACGTAGGCTTTAAACCGCTTATTGACAAAAATTTAAACCCTCTGAAAAAACTGAGAAGGGTTAGATTTCAAATCCAAGAAAAGTAGGCGTGGCAGTGGGTGGATTTCTTAAAATTTAGTATTTTGCTTTTTAAGTTCAGACAACTTATTTACAAAATGTCAGCTTTCTAAAGCAAGGTATGAAGGAGAAAGCTCAAATATAAGAAAAAGAGGTCTGGCAGTGGGTGGATTTCCAAAAATATTAAGATATTTTTTAGGCTCTAGACAACTTATTTACAAAATATAAGCGCCCAGGGGCAATATATTAGGGGTAAAACTCAAATATAAGAAAAGAAGGCGTGGCAGTGGGTGGACTTCCAAGAATTTGATATGTTGTTCTTTAGGCCCTAGATAACTTATTTACAAAATTTCAGCTCTATTGGAAAACGTTCTAAGGGTAAAACTCCCCAAGTAACAATTTTAGCTCTTCAAATGCTTTAACAGCGTTTTTAGAGCAAATCTTAAAGCTCTTTGATTTCAAAAGAAGCTCCAGATGCGCTTCTAAAGCAAGTGTAAAGCATGCTTACAGCGAATTCATTGGGTTTGAGAGCTAATTTTTGCTCGAAGCCAGCTCTTTGTCAGTGGCTAGTGTGGCTTTGAAGCTCTTTGCTTCATGATTCAGATATCTTTAAAGCAGCATTTTTGACAGCACTTTGTTTGTATTAGTTTAGATAATACAAATGATAAATTAAAATAATATTAGGGAGATGTATTTCATGTGTGTGATAGTAGCAATCGAAAAGGTCATGTGATGTCGCGGAAATTAATTAAATATTCGCAGAGAAAATGTCGTAGTGAGAAATAAAATTAATATTTGTGAGTGCCATGTAAGTGATTTTTTAGTGCGCGTTTAGTTTTATCACAATTGTACTGAAGGTACCTCGAAAAATAACAACGCGCCTTCGAAATTATTTATTTTACGCTGTGAAATATTTAAAAAATTTACCTAAACAATGTAAAAAATTGACAAATAAATTAAATAAATCATGAAATTAAATATTTTTGTTTTCATTGCAATATTTTATTGTGTTTTTGTTGAAAGGAAAGATTTTGCATTCGTTTAAATAAATAAAGAAAAATTATTCAATGATTTTTTTTTCCGTCGCCATAGTTTGTCTTCAACCGAGCTCTTCTAGAGCTAGTTTCCACAAAATGAGAGTTTTGCGTTCAGTACTTAAAAAGTAGGGTGTTCGGAAATTGAAAGTCATTGGCTAATTCTAATTTCTGGAAAAAAATTCTTGTTTATTTAAATTCTATTCAACATTGAAGTGCATTATGATTTCTTAGCACGTAAGCAAGTACTTTTGCGACTCAGCGATAGATTTAATATTATTTAAAAAAATTGTTTTAGTAAACTGTTCAATTGATTTTAATGAAAAAAATGTGAATTTAGCATCTAATTTGATATTTGTGGTGCATACTCGGTATTCACCAGAATGTGAAAGGAATACATTTATTTTCTAGTTTTGGTTTAATTTTTCCCGTTGAAGTCATGGCTAATAAATTTTATTGTGGAACACCCTAATATTGAGTAGTAGTATTTTATTTGAGAGAGGTTTAGTATTGAGCTCTATAGTCGATTTGCTGTAGCTCTATCGAGTCTTCACATTTCCCAATGCTCAGAGATAGATTTTATAATGCTCAGAGAGATTTCAAGCGCATGCGCTAGTGTTAACTTCACAAGAGTTTGTGTGAAAGTATTAGTAATTAAACTCTACAGCCATTTTTTGTGTAGCTTTTGAAGTGCTATTTTTTGACATTTCTATAAAGTCATGCGTTAGTATTTTGAACATGAAATTAAGCAGCTCTACTATGCTTCTTTATGTGCTGATATCAATAGTTAGCTCGTTTAAAAAACGTTGAACGTTATTAAAGAGCTATTTTTAAATCGTGAGTCGTTATAAAATTAATTGAGCTAAAAGTGTTCTGAAACTTCGATTATAGAACATCATTTTTATATGAAATGTAGGGAGCTGTGCAATAATCTATTTAAGAGCTTAAGCTTTGGATTTCACTGCTTACAAGCTGCTTAAGAACAGTTTTGCTTCTATTAGCTCCAACGATGTTACTTGGGTCAAATATATAAAAAGAAGGCGTGGCAGTGGGCGGTTGTTCAAAAATGTATGTGTTGTTCTTTAAGTTCTAGATAACTTATTTACAAAATTTCAGCTCTCTAGGGCAACGTATTAAGGGAAAAACTCAAATAAAAGAAAAGGAGGCGTGGCAGTGGGCGGATTTCCAAAAATGCATATGTTGTTCTTTAGGTTTTTAACAACTTAATTGCAAAATTTTAGCTCTCTAGAGCAACGGATTAAGGAGTTAACTTAAATATACGAAAAGGGGGCGTGGTAGTAGGTGGATGTCAAAAAATTCGCACTTGCCTTGCTGGTCAGATTCAGAATCTCCAGTTTAAAAATCTACCAAATTGGAAAGCAAAATCTATCAAAAAACCAACCCATAAAATGCAAAGAAAATCACGACATCGTTCTCATTTTTTATACTTTCATCTTGGTCTGTGAGATTTTTATTTTTTTGTGATTTTATTCTGGTCGTGATTTTGTTCACAGGGGAAAATGAATGAACGACCACAGTTCTTTTCGTGATTTGTGAATTGTTCATGTTCGTTGTGATTTTAGCACTGTGATTGGGAATCTGTGATTTACCATAGAATGTGAAATGTGCGCAGGCACATGTCAAATCACATTTAAGGCGCTCACAGTTTGTTCTTGAATATTGTTCACAGGTCGTGATTGTGATTTCCTAATCACAGGTTCGAAATCACAGGTCGTGATTTTTCGCTCTTCTCTACTTGGGTGCTTTGCTAACTCTTTATCAAGTTAGCAAAGAACCCTGTCGAAAATCGGTAGAAACTTCTTTCATCTAATAGCTTAATAATATGCTGTTAATTATTCGTTAATTACAACAAAACAATTTGACAAATTCAATTTGATTGTGCAGTGCTTTCTATGTTTTTTTTTTTTTGGGCGCTTTGCTTTCTTGATATCCAGTTAGCAAAGCAACTCTTTTAACCAATTCAGAAATGAAATAATCGAAAAAAAAATAATCAAAGACGAAATAAAGTTCGAACGAACTAATCAGAAAATAAACTTAAAATAGTCTGAGCAATAAAAAACGAAATAAATGAAAAGTGGAACAATGAAATGCGAAACAACAAAATGCAAAACGACCTACACAAAACAACGAAAAAACGAAACGAACCATACCCTTTTACAACAATCGGAAGCGATCCATATAATTTATAAGAATTTTTGAAAAAGTAGGTGGATGCCACGCCCCCTAAACGGAAAATTGTAAATTTTCGTTTTTTTTTCTTTCCAAGTAGGTACTTCAAGCCCTAACGATCTACCAATTTTTATCGTTGTACAGCAAACGGAAGTTCTCCATATAATTTATAAGAATTTTTAAGAAAGTGGGTGGATGGAAGGCCCCCTAAATAGAAAATTGCAGATTTTCGATATTTCCTCTGTATGCACCACAAGGCCTACCATTGTCCAAAGTTTTAAGTATCTACGATATCGAGAAGTGCTCCATAATTTTGATGATCTGTCAGTGAGTCAGTTTGCGATTTTTAAAGTCCTATATCTCAGGAATTACTAATTCTTAAGAGTTGAAATTTATTGATTCACCTGTGTTTGGTGAGCTTAGCAAATATACTGCGAATGTGAAGTTTCTGACTTTAGTGCTACTGAAGTAAGAGGGGGGCTGAAAATCACTTGAGTTTATTACTGAAAAAAGGGTGTATGTAGTGCCGCGAACTGGACTGGGCACTACAGTGCCCTTGATTGTGGAGTTCGTTTTTTTGTTGGTAAAATGTATTTTAAATTGATTGATTTCGATTATTTGCAGTATTTTGTACATCTACTGCAGTATATTGCAATCTACTGCGTTTTTTCCTCAGATATACCACACTCTGACATCTATAGGGTGGCAGCGCTGCTCACAACTAGCTAAATAATTAATGGCTTACTATTCACCTAGCCATTTTTCAATTCATCAAAGTTGGTTTGATTGCAAATATATGTAACATTGAACTCAAATTAAAAGTTTCTTGCGACCATTAGTCAAAATGCGTTTCACCCAGGTACAACAGTTGGGCTCAACAGCATAACTGATGAGTCCAACTGTTGTACCTGGGTGAAACGCATTTGGACTAAAGATCCACAAAAAAAATCCACAAAACATAAACAACAATAATTTTCTATTATTTGCGTTTTTCTTCATATGGTCAAGGCCACGGACTGATAACGTTACATTTTTACTTGTTTTTTGCCTATAACTCGAAAAATAACTGTGCAAAGCCAACTCTTTTCATATACCTAAGATTGAGTCCTGTAAGACTCACACTTTGTACAAACAAAGTTTTTTGATATCTTTTATAGTTTTCGAAATACGGCCTTCAAAGTGGGCTGATAACGTTACATAATTTCGGAAGTGAAATGTAACGTTATCAGCTACTTTGAAAGTCCGTATTTCGAAAACGATAAAAGATATCAAAAAATGTTGTGTGAACAGAATGTGAGACATACGGAGCCCTATCATACGCATAAGAAAAATGTCAAGCTTTGAATCAGTTTTTCGAGTTATGAGCGAAAACCTTGTAGAAATGTCAATTTATCAAACCGTGGCCTTGACCATATACTGAAAACATTGAATGATAAATTCGAAATTCTCACAACTAATTAATTTATTTTTATTAGAATGTTGGTTAATGATACTTTTTAAACTCTATTATCTCAAATTGATCAAAATCAGTTTAACATTATTTAAAAAAATGCAAATCTTTTTTATTGAAGTTTATTCAATTTTGTGTTTATAAAAATCTATTCAACCGTTTTTGAGAAAAATAAGATTTTATTGAATGGCTTAAGCATTTTGTATGGTAGGTACCAAATATAAAAGAAATTGACCCTGTCGTTTACGCCGCTACTGAGAAGACAGAAGGACAGACTTCCTGAACCCACTTATTTTGTCCTTCCCAGTCACTAGAATCATATAATATGTAAATTGTGTACAAAATTTTTTGACAAAATTTGTCGTTTAAGAGTTGTAGGTGAAAAACCCATATTTTGAACTTTTCACCTCTTTGAAGTACTAATATCATCTAACTGATCACTCCTAGAAAAAAGTTGAACAGTATTTCTTGTAGACAATAATACACATAAAGAAGGTATATTTTTCTTGACAACTTCGTCATTTGAGATTAAAAAGCAAAAAACCAGATTTTTTAACTTTTTATGAAGTTTTTGATATAGTGATGATTTGGAACTATCACTCGTAGAAAAAAAAAATTATATTTTCTTGTAGAAAATCTAATAGTGTAAAAACTATATATGAAGTTGTTTTCGATTGCAATCACCGTTCATGTGTTACAGACGAAAAACAGACATTTTCGTCAAAAAACGTTATACAAAATTATATGATCTACAAGGTTTGTATGAAGTACTTTTTGCTAGCATTTACCGTTTAAAAGTTATAAGAGAAAAACCAATTTTTTTGATATTTGACCTTGAATAACTTCTAACGCGCACACGATTCGTCAATGGACTTTTGGATGAGTATTCCCTTATACCAAAATAAAGATTATTGCATTTAAAAACCTTCACTTGGATTTTTTTTCCGCAGTTTGGCTTTTTTTGTATATTTTTCGTGGGCTAAGAGATTTATTGGAAATTGTGTATACTTTCAATTGTACTTTGATATAATTTTTGAATAGTTGGTAGCTTTCGAGCCATTAGTGAAAAACTCCCAAGAATGCATTTTTGCATATATTTTTGCATTTTTTTTTCATGTTGCTTCACGAAATTTTGTTGGCAAACCTCAGATTCGGATTCAGCAGCCCCGAAAACATAAAGGAGGGAACAAATCAAAACTACCCCACAATTTGCATGGTTAGGTTAGGTAGAAGGGCTGACAGTTGATCTCGTTACCGTCACACTTAGATCTATGTAGATCCGTTGTGATACCCTAGGAAATTGTATTCCACTTTATGTAAAAACCTATGTGTTTTGTTAGCAGTCAGGCCATTTAGAGGCGTTGATGAAATTCAGAAGGCTAATAGCCGAAGTTCCAGAAAGTTCCTCTAGGTCGTCATAGAAATGATTTCCTAGGTGTTTCTTTCTTAAATGACAGAGTGCTGGGCAGTGGCAAAGGAAGTGTAAGGTATCCTCATGTGCTTCTTCGTCACTGCATCCTCTGCAAAGGTCATCAGTACTGAGCCTCATTTTCTTTTTATGGTATCTCAGTAGGTTGTGTCCAGTGATTATGCTGACAAGGGAACGGAGATGTTTCTTGTCCATTTGCATAATTTTGTCTGTTCTCTGCTTATTGAAATTTGGCCATAACTTTCTAGTTGTGGCGCATGTTTCAAGCAGATTCCATCTTTCATTGGTTTTTTCTAATATTTTGTTACCAATTTCCTGTTTGATGCTACAGGTTGGTACTTTAATATTTTGTTCGGCTTGACTTGAATCAAGCGACGAACCCGTTCTCGCCAGCTCATCAGCTCTCTCGTTTCCCTGTACATCACTGTGACCGGGAACCCAGCAGAGTCTAATGTTATGCTGCATGCCAAGAACCCTAAGCTCTTCGCGACAGCAAGTCACAAGCTTCGAATGTATCTCGGTGGCAGAAATTGCTTTTATTGCTGCTTGGCTATCAATAAAGAGGGTGATATCAGCTCGTGGTATCGACATCATTGATATTTGCGTAGCTGCTTTTGTCACTGCCAAGACCTCGGCTTGGAAGACACTGCAAAAGTCCGGAAGTCTGAAGGAGCTAGCTAGTCCCAGAGTTTCCGAGAAAATTCCTGCACCAACTCCAGTGTCCATCTTCGAACTATCAGTGAAGACAGTTATCGTAGATGCATTACTGAAAGGTTGGTTGTTTTCCCACTCCTCTCTATTAGGAAAAGAGGTAGTGAAGGGTCTGTTGAAGTTTAAATGGGGTGTTGTGTAGTCTGTGCAAACATTATTTCCCCAGTGGCGTAGCGAGGGTTCGAGCAGTGGGGGGGTGACTTTCATTAAAATGCCGACTTATTTTAGGAATTTGCCGACTTATTTTAAAAATTTGCCGACTGTATAAATTTAGCATTTTTCGGGTGAAACTTAAAATAAGGGAAAAGAAAAAAGGGATTTTTTCCGAGTGGAATTAGTTCTATCTAGATTTCAATTCAGCGATGTTTTAATAAGGACCATTCTTCAACGACCTCATCAAGAATAATTTCGTCCGCTTTATCTTTCGAAGAATAAAACAGCATCAAATTATTCAAACGATCATCACGTATTGTCGTGCGCAAATAGTTTAAGACTAATTTTAATTTACTAAGGCCCATTTGCTGATACGAAACTTAAATATTTAAGTAGAACATAAGGGCTTATGTGACAGTTTACGCAGAGGAAAAAGTAGAACATAAGCTTTTTAAGTTGAACATAAATGCTTAAGTATCGTATGAGCAAACGGCTCTAAATGATCGTTCACAAGAAGCTGATGTCACAAGAGCAGTTAAAATGAAGCAAAAGAGTTTGTGCGGTAAGGTAATTACCATTTTCAACTTGAACATAACTTTGGTAATGTCTTCGAAATTTATACAATTTGTGGATGAATCAAGAAGAATTTGCAACTCAGAAAGCAAATACTCTGGATCTTCTTTAAAAAATAGGGGCTCCAATTTCATTATGGATTCCACTGATTCTATTGTGACATTTCCTCTGTCGACAGGAATTTCAAAAATCTTTTGAAAAGGTTCGAAAGATGAAAAATTATCTTTTAAATTATCGTTTATACACGTCGTAAAAACTTGCAAAACCATTCTAAATTCTTTTCGATAAAATGTTTGGAAATCGAAGTTGAAAGCTGTTTCTGGATTTTCATCGATTCTTCTTGGTACACGGCGTGTTCTATGATGTTTCAGAAAATCATTCTCTGGATTTATTTTTAATTTCTCAGCGAATGAAGATGAACTTTTTATTAATGCATCGATTTGGTCGTCATCGTCATTCATTTGTTGAAATGATATTGATGTGCTTCGAATCAACAATACAGCATCAATGACATTCAACTCTTCAGCTTCTTAATTTTCTTTTTTTTTACTTTAAACATGACGTTTTTACAAATATATAACGAGCTTATTAAAACAAAATCCAAGATTTTTTTCAGCAGACCAGAAGCAGAGGTACGAGTATTATTATCAAAAGAACTTATACATCGGTTTTTATTTTTTCGAAACCATGTACAATGCCTTCGAAAGATATCCAAACAGCCTTTACTGTTTCAGCTCTAGCTGTCCATCGAGTTTTTGACAAATTTTTCAGTTTTGAATTCCTCACGCATACATTGAAAACGTTTTGTGCTGCCGTAGAAGAAAACATACATATAATGCTTCCAAAACATTGAAAAACTTTTTAATCAGCACACTCGAACTACATGCTGTTTCAACGAATATATTGATACGATGCGCTTGGCATGGAATGTAAGGGATTATCTTACCGCATTTTTCCGATAGTTTTTGCTGCGTACCGTTGTACTTTCCGGACATGTTTTTGGCGAAGTCATAAGATTGAAAAGCAATGTTTTTAATGGAAATTCCTACTGACTGAAGGGTCACTATTATTTTTTGGGCCAATTCTTCTCCCGTTTTTTTCGTTAGGAAGACGTCCATTTTCAGAAGACGTTCAATAGGAATAAGTCTTTCGTTTGCTTTCACTACGTATTGAACATTTATAGAAAGTCGATCTTGATGTGATGAGTCTGGAGTTGTGTCAACCATTACAGAAAAAATACCAGCTTTATTGATTTCATTTACAATGGCTTTTCGAGTTCTTGTTCCCAAGAGATCAATGAATTAGTCGGCATATTTGCGAAATTCGCAATCGACAAAAATGCTCGTTTTATTAACTTTTTTTTCAAACTAAGCTTCGTTGATTTGCCGACTCTTGAATAAGTCAGCATATTTGCGATATTCGCAATCGGCAAAAATGCTCTTTTTATATTTTTTTTTTTTTTTCAAATTAAGCTTCGTTGATTTGCCGACTCTTGAATTAGTCGGCATATTTGCGAAATTCGCAATCAGCAAAAATGCTCGTTTAATTAAATTTTTTCAAATTAAGATTCGTTGATTTGCCGACTCTTGAATTAGTCGGCATATTTACGAAATTCGCAATCGGCAAAAATGCTCGTTTTATTATTATTTTTTTTTTTTTTTCAAATTAAGCTTCGTTGATTTGCCGACTCTTGAATTAGTCGGCATATTTGCGAAATTCGCAATCAGCAAAAATGCTCGTTTAATTAAATTTTTTCAAATTAAGATTCGTTGATTTGCTGACTCTTGAATTAGTCGGCATATTTGCGAAATTCGCAATCGGCAAAAATGCTCGTTTTATTATTTATTTTTTTTTTTTTTTCAAATTAAGCTTCGTTGATTTGCCGACTCTTGAATTAGTCGGCATATTTGCGAAACTCGCAATTAGCAAAAATACTCGTTTTATTAGATTTTTTATCAAATTAAGATTCGTTGATTTGCTGACTCTTGAATTAGTCGGCATATTTGCGAAATTCGAAATCGGCAAAAATGCTCGTTTTATTAACTTTTTTTCAAACTAAGCTTCGTTGATTTGCCGACTCTTGAATTAGTCGGCAAATTTCCGACATCCGCAATCGGCAAAAATGCTTAGGCTCGTTTTATTCATAATTGTTGGCAAATGAAGCTTCGTTGATTTGCCGACTCTTTAATTATTCGGCATATTTCCAAAATCTGCAATCGGCAAAAATGTCGATTTGCATAGGTACATTTAAAAGTTTAAAAACCTAAATATAATGAAAATACAAACATACTTTTTTTTAACTTTTTCCGAAAAATATTGTAAAATTGCCGGTTTATTATTTTTTTTTTAATTGCTTGAATTATTAAATCTAGCTTCCTGTATTTGCCGACTCTTGAAAAGCGTGGGGGGGTGGTACACCGTGATATGGGATCCGCGGAGCTTATCTAGGGAGGGGTGAAAACCAATTTCGGCTAACACGATTTTCCTCGAAGTTGCATTCATATTTTTTTTTTCGATGCACTGTTTCTCGCAAAGGCCCCAGTTGTGGACTGCAAGACTTTGATTTTTTTAATAGTCTTTAATGGAGCTTCCGACGCCTATACTTCTTTTTTTGCTATCGTTCACACCCAAAATTTGCTGTGGGCTCTTAGTCTATATACAATTGGAGTTAACTTACAACTATTAAATTCATTGAAGAATATAAATCTTATGGCACATAGGGGGCCTTTTATTATACATTGGCTTAGATTTAAGAAATATAAATATATATTATACATGTCAACTTAAAAGTCGGTTGACTTTGAGGTTCTCGGGATGTTCCGTCCCGGTTGCCCATTGGTGGTTTGGTGGAAAGGGTTGGCGTTTAGCCACGGCTGTAGGCTGACCCTGTGTCAGCGTAAAAGGATACGGCTGCTTCGTCGTTGTCGGTGAAAATATTGGCATCCAGGGTTTCCATCACACTGAGGTACCTCGGCTCGGAATGTCGTTGCTGGGTGGCCATCCTTCTCTATTCTATTTGTCCAGCGGTATAATCTTTAATTCTCTGTAAAGATCCTCGTTCCTGTAATGCTTTCTTCGCTGCCGGTCGAAGTGGAGCCCGGTGCAGATTCTTAGCATCTTCCTCTCGAAGACTTGGAGATCCTTCATCGCTGATTTTGTAATTGTGAACCAGACTGGGAAACAGTAGCTGATTACTGATCGCAGGAGTTGCTTGTAAACAAGTATCTTCGTCTGTTGGCTTAGTCCTGATCTTCTCCTCATCAAAGGGTGTAGTCGGTGGAATGCCCAGTTCGCTTTTCTGAGTACACTTTTTGAGTGTGGATTGAACTTTAGCAACTCGTTGAAGTTGATCCCCAGGTATTTGGTGTTCCTTTTGGCGGCAATGGTGGATCCATCAGGAAGTTTCAGAACTAAGTTTCTGCAAGTGGCTGCTGAGCGACTTCTGCCGTCACGGGGTCTCCTGAAGCAAACAAGCTCCGATTTTGCTGAGTTGATCTTGATGCCCCATTTCTTGTAGAATTCGAACAGTCTGTGTATGTGACGAGTGGTGACATTGAGGTAGCGTATGTGAGTGAGTCATCTGCAAACAGCAGGTTTTCACAGCCAGTTGGGACGGGTTGGTCTGATGTCATCAGGCTGTAGAGGAAGGGGCCTAGCTTCGAACCTTGTGCAACTCCGGCTTTGATGTTCTTCACAGTTGATGAGCAGTTTCCCAATTGCACAAAGAAGTTCCTGGAAGAAAGAAAAGAAAAAAGAATTTTTATTAGCGGCGGAGGTAAACGTAGCAGATGTAGTTTGTGTATTAGAGCATCTATCCAGACGCTTTCGAATGCTTTCTCGACATCCAGAAAGCATCCGACGGTGACACGATGACTGTTGAGGGCTATGGTGATGTCATGCTGGAACTTCTGGAGTGGGTGTAGTGTTGAGTGCTTCTCCCTAAAGTCAAACTGCATATCGGGAATAACGTTGTTGTCGCTGCAAAACTTCTTCAGTTTCCTTAGTATCAGCTCTTCTAAGAGCTTGCTTAGGTTGCTGAGGAGGGATATTGGCCTATAGTTAGATATCATGTTCCTGACACCTTTCTTCGGGATCGCCACGATCTTCGCTGTTTTCCATTTTTGGGGGGAGTAGTTGTTGTTGACACAGATGTTCAGGATGATGGTAAGAAGGATCAAAACTGTCTCTGGTAGCCTCTTTATGATGAAGTTGGATATTCCATCTGGTCCTATTGACTTCTTTGGCCTGCAGCTGCTGATTATTTCAACAATTTCTTCTTGGTTGCTCAGGTTTGGGCTGTCAACTGGGTCACTCGCTGGATTGGTGTCGCTGAATATTGCTCTGTCCATGTTAGGTTCCAGGGTTAGTTGAATGGAATCCTTCACTTCATCAAGAAAGACTGGATCAGTGGATGGGTTGGGGGTGAAGTTTCCTTTAAAATATTCAGCAAATGCCTCAGCTTTGTCCTGTGTCGTTGTCATTTCTCCATTGTTGGTGTTTTCCCAATCAGTTTGTTAATGTTTTTGAAGGCGTCAGGTCCAGGTTTGATGGCTTGCAGTCTCTTGCTGAATTGGTTATTGTTATGGTGTTGGATAGAGTTCCGCAACATAATGTTGACACACTTTAGTTCGCTCCATACTGTCTGGTAGTTGCTGTTTGTTGTGTTCAGTTCGCGCTGGTGGATCCTTTAAAGACGTTTCCTTAACTGTTGCCGATGAGTGTAGAGATTCTGGATATACTCAGAAAGGTGCTGGTATCTGTCCTTTGATGTCTTGGGCTCTTTTTGGATGTCCAGTGCAATAGAAACAGCCGTTTCCAGACAGTTGATGGCTGCGTCAATTTCTGTGTTCTGCAGGTTCCTGTTTTGGGGTGGCAGAGTTATGGTGGCTTCTAAGTCTCGTTGAAATCTATCCACATTAAGTCTCCTATAGTTGATGATGTGCTCAGTTGGTTCTGTCGTTATTGTAGAACAGGTGAAGTTCCTGAGTTCTGGAAGTATACAAGAAAAATTAGAGGTGGAAATAAAAAAATCAAGTGTCGATGGTGTTCTGGGATAGGTTGGTTTTTTGTTGTGAAACAACCACCAAGGAGTGTTGGTCGTTGTTGGTGTCCAGCCAGTCAGCAATCACCTTGCCCTCGGGTGAGATCGTTGTATCCAGCCACAGGTGATGCCTGGCGTTGAAATCACCGCCGATGAGTAAATATGTGCTTCTTTCTAGGACACCGCTGAAAATTCTGAGGTCATTGTGAATATTCCTCATGCTGGATTTGCACTTGAAATACACACTGATGATGGTGAGGGCTTCATCTCTTCCAAGTTCAATGGTGACGGCAGTGGCTTCGCTGGTTGTGAGACCTGTGATGATGGTTTTAGTGGTGTTGGAGGAAATCTTCTTCTTAACGTAGATTGCTGTCCCTCTACGGCCCTCATCCTTGTCCCTTCAATAGGTTTTGAAGCCGGCCATAACGATGTTGTTGCGTTTGGTGACGTTGGTCTCACTGATGAGAGCGATGTCCGGATTGTTGTTCTTCATCCACAGGCTGAATGTCGTCCTCTTCTCTAGGCTGTACAATAAATTGACATTGTACGTCAGGATGCGGAGCTTCTTTAGTTGCATATTTGGAACAGGAAGGTGGCCAGTGCCACGGACTTCTCGCCTTCGCTAAGCTGAACATAGTTTGGTGGAACTGCACTTCGAGCTTTTCCCATGACTGTTAGTAAGTCGGATCCAAAAATCCTTTGGACTTCGGTGTTCAGGTTTGTTGGTGGGGCTGATGTTGGCTTCGTTGGTCCACTCCTAGGTGTTGTTGTCCGGGGTGTGATCACTTTTCCTGGAGTCACTTTCTGTTGTTGCTGTTGGTTCCTGGAGTTTGCTAGTTTCTGTGATGATCCACCTTTCACCATTGCTGCAAAGCTGACTGCCGGGCGGGTAACCACGCGTGCTGATTTAGCAGTAAATTCCTGCTGTGCCTTTTTTTCTGCAGCCAATCTGTTCCTTTCGGTGAGTCTTGCTTTGAGGGTTGGGCAACCTTTGAAGCTGTCTGGGTGACCTTCCTTTTGGCAATTGGCACACCATACATCCAATCCGGTGTTTTCCTTCCGTTGGCATTGTCCGGGCTCGTGCTCCTCTTTACACTTGACGCACACGTACTGGCGTCCGCAATTGCTGGCAACGTGCCCGAAGCGCTGACAGTTTCGGCACTGCACAATGTCGTTGGATTTCAGCTTCTCCCAGTGGACCCTCTGGTTAATTATCAGCGTCTTCGTGTAAACTTCACTGATGTCACAGGTTTTTGCCAGTTCCACGACGAAGTTGTTGTAGATTTTCCACATTGCCTTTTTGGCCTTGAAGTGTGTCACCTTGACGACTGGGAGTCCTTCGATTCTTAGCTCATCCTCCACTTCGATGGCAGCGTAGGTGTGGTGAATTCCTTTCAGTAATAGAAGATTCTTTCTATCTTCTCTTGGCGTAAACGAGTTATACTGTATCTTTGTTGTCTGCAGGAATTTTTTAACTGGCTCAAACGATGCCCTGTCTCCAGCAATAATGATGGTCGTCTTTGTATTTCTGTTTTTGAAGGTGATGCTTAGGTTTTTGGCTTCTAGGTCTTCTTATTTCAGCTACGTTCGCGGAAAAGCAGAAGATTGGTGGCATTCCTGGTCACTTTACTGGATTCGTGGTCGGGTTTTTTTTTTTTTTTTGGTGGCTGCACTTGAGTTGCTTTGACGGCTGCTGATGTTGAAGCTAGTGGTTTGGCTGTCTTTTCTGCGTTGGTTTGGTCCGGCACTGGTGTTGGCGTTGAGACGTGTGGTTTGGTCGTTTTGGCTGTTTTTCCGGCTTCGGGTTGGACTGTCATTGGCCCTTTAGGCGGATTCGTTGGGCAATCCTTGTTAAGTTGGATGCGCTTTACATTGTCCTTCTTGGAAGCCTTATTCGGTCTTTTTTACCCCAGGCAGGGGAAACTCGTTGGCGTCCTCTTTAGAGCTAGTGGTTTCGCTGTCAATCTCTCTGGTATCCATATCGTTTTCCATTTCATGGTTGTCAGTGATTATTTTATTGGGCTTCATATTGCTGTTAAAAGTCATTGGTAGCTTATCACAAAATTCGGGGCCGAGGTCCTTGACGATCCGCTTAAGCAATGTCTGGAATGAGGCGATTGCCGAATCGGGATTTAAAGGTTCCATTGTTGGATTACCTTTGCACTTTACTTTTATTGTTTTATTGATTCGGATCTAAACACGCACAACACTTATTTTTAAAAAAAACTTCTGTCACACACTTAATCCGCATCAATATTTAAATTGCTTGCTGAGATAATCCCTTTTTTTCACTTGTGGGCAATAAAGCAGGTATACCTGTACTTTTGACCCTTTTGTAACACGGGGTGGATTTAATTTAAATACAAATTTCTTCCGCTCTGTCAGTCCGTACTGCACGATGCACACTGATTGAATCCACTTATTTTGTCCTTCCCAGTCATTAGAGTCATAAAATCTGTAAATTGTGTACAAAATTTTTTGACAAAATTGGTCTTTTAAGAGTTGTAGGTGAAAAACCCATATTTTGAACTTTTCACCTTTTTGAAGTACTAATATCTTCTAACTGATCACTCCTATTAAAAAAGTTGTAGAGTATTTTTTGTAAACAATATAATAACACATAAAGTAGGTATAAATTTATCTTGACAACTTCGTCATTTGAGAGTAAAAAGCATAAAACCAGATTTTTTTACTTTTGACCAAGTTTTTAATATAGTGATATCTTTGGAACTATCACTCGTAGAAAATCAAAATTTATATTTTCTTATAGAAAATTTAATAGTGTAAAAACTTGATATGAAGTTGTTTTCGATTGCAATCACCGTTCATGTGTTACAGGCGAAAAACAGACATTTTCGTCAAATAACGTTTTTTTTTAAATGGTGATATCTCCTAAGCGATCAGTCAGAGAAAAAAAATGCGTTAACATTTCTTATAGAAAATTAGATTATCTACAAGGTTTGTATGAAGTACTTTTTGATAGCATTTACCGTTTAAAAGTTATAAGCGAAAAAAACAATTTTTTTGACATTTGACCTTGAATAACTTCTAACGCGCACACGATTCGTCAATGGACTTTTGTATGAGTATTCCCTTATACCAAAATAAAGATTATTGCATTTAAAAACCTTCACTTGGATTTTTTTTTCCGCAGTTTGGCTTTTTTTGTATATTTTTCGTGGGCTAAGAGATTTATTGGAAATTGTGTAGGTATACTTTCAATTGTTATTTGATATAATTTTCGAATAGTTGGTAGCTTTCGAGCCATTAGTGAAAAACTCCCAAGAATGCATTTTTGCATTCCTTTTTGCATTTTTTTCCATGTTGCTTGACGAAATTTAGTTGGCAATCCTGAGATTCGGATTCAGCACCCCCGAAAACATAAAGGCGAGGGAACAAATCAAAACTACCCCACAATTTGCATGGTAAAAATACTTATATGACTGGACTACACCCCAATGTCAAAACTATAAAATATGATTTCAACACAGCAATTCAAACTATGTTAATAATTAAATCATAAAAGTACCCATGGTTACAGTTCCTAAATATTAACTTTAATTTAATTTATATGAATACGATTCTTTTTATTAATATTGAAAGAGATTAGTTTTGATCTCAAAAATGATTACTCGCCAAGGAATATAGGGATTATGGAATAATTGTATCAAACTCGCAGAGTAAAAAAAAAAGGGGATGATAAATGAAAAAAAAACCCACCAAGTCAGCGGTGTTAAATTAATCCAAAGAAGCAAAGAAAAGTCTGAGAAATTCTTGTCCGTGTGCCTCATTTATGTATTTTTAATACAGACATACACCCTACCTATCTCTTTTAATAATTTAAAATTCAATCCAGCCATATTGGCGCGTCCATAATTTTCTTCGTATTATTTAATTAAATTTTGCCAACGTTTTCTTAAAACTCCATTCAAAAATATAAATAAAGAGAAAATTCACTCAAGAACACCTTCAAAGTTGAAATCTCATGATTTAAAAAGGAAATACAAACAATTTAATCCTTGTTTTTCTTCTTCTTCAAATAACCACCACAAACACCAACCATAGAATAAATATTTTACCTCTTCCGTTACTTAATTCAAGAATAAACTCGGCCAAACCCGTCAGCAGTAGTTTGTATTGCTCATTCAATTTAAAGAAGTTAAGCCTTTGCAGCCTTCCTTCTCCCATAATGCATATACTCGCAACACAAAATTCCGGAAATTGTTCCTGGTAGCCTAGTCTAAACCGGAACGAAAAAAAAAATCCCAAGAAAAAACAAGAATGATAAAAAAGGAAGACACAGAAAAAAAACAAGCTTGTTAGTACCCAATTTCGGTATAAAAAAAAAAACAGATCTTACAAATGTTCGCATCACACCGACACGACCAAAGACTGACGACGCACTTAACGGCACCACCACCGTACTTGTTTATTTCCGTGATGAAAGTTAAAATTTCCTTTACAATCAGCTGCAGATAGAAATTCAAGGCTTAGGCATCCTTTTTTTTTCAAACACCACCAACCTCAATTGCTATTCCTTCTTTACATGCATCACCATCGCGTTAGCTTTAGTCATCCCTTTAAGCAATGCTGTGCCCCAAATTCCACCAACCCCTACTCTTTCATGTTTGATAAGAGCCGGAAATGATAGGAAAGTATGAAAAAGAAATGGCGAACCCAAAGGAACACACACACGAAAAGAAAACTTAAATGACTGTGGCACTATGTATATACGAACTGTGGCGGTGCGGCGGCAATGCTGAAGATAGATCTCAAACGGGCGTGAGGGTGGAGAAAAGAAATACTTCTTGAATTCCATCTCTCACGTCCACGTCGGTCGCACCCAGTTCTTAAGGCTGCATAAATTTGAACAAACCCCAAAATGACTATAAAAACTTTGCCTATATTGCAAAGATATTTATCAGTATAGCCCTTGCGCTATCACGGCAACGGGCCGGTCACATTCCTCCTGACGAATAGGGAGCACCACACGCTCAAGGATACTCAGTGACGGAGTATAACTTAGACACTCTATCGACCGGCCTTTGGCGCAAACATATGAGAGTTGCGAAATGGAATCTAAAATCTCAATAAGAAACTTTTTACTTACCACAATCAAATTGTAGGATAAAAAATGGCTATGGCCTTAAACTTGATATGATCTGAGTACTATTTAATTTTGATATCTTTATTTCAAATTATGATTTTAAAAGAAGTATACATAAGTATTTAAAATTTCTTGATAGGTTTAGCCCAGTTGCTATACACACTAACTTTACCTGAAGAGAAAAAAACTTACTGTACACTTTTCTTTCACTATTCGTCGGGGGGTCATTAGGAGCGTGTGTATTTTATTTTGGAAAATTGCGCTGGAGCTGGAGTTTGGGTAAGTAAGGTTAAAAAGGGTGACGGTACGAGAAGATCGCATCACCTCTCTCAGATCTCAACGGATTTATTGTGCTCCCCAGGGTGTAGACAAGGGAGGCATATGGGTTCAATAGGCTCCCATTGTGATGTGACCTGTATTGATTCCAACCAGAAAGGACAGTTGAGGCCTGTTTAGCTTGAGTAAAAATTCAGTTTTTTTCTCTGAAATATTCGGCCATAAGTTCCTCCAAACACGACAGATGTCGATTGTTGACCATCTGTCGTTGGCAACCTCTGTCTATCAACTCCCACTCTCTCCTCCAAGTGGTGAACATCGGGTGCCTGGGTACCTTTAACTGAAGATGGGGTTCCAATCCCTGTGAACGGTTTTAGGTGGCAGCAAACGAGAGAGAGGGAGAGGAGTGTTCCTATTAAGGCACTTCTCTTTTATCCTGGCGGCAACGGAGGAATTCTCAAGATGGAATCAACGGAATAAACCAGTTTCGAGGAGCCAACATTGACTCGGACCACTACCTCATTGCAGCCAAGGTCATGCTACGGATATCCAGACCAAAGCCAAAACAGGGAATACTGTGAGGAAGTTTGACGTCGAACGGCTACAGTCGCAAGAAAGCGCCAGGTCCTTTTCCAATCGAGCCTCTTGCACCCTCTTAAATAGTCTTTTACCGCCTACTGCAAAAATCGAGAACCAGTGGAAAAACTGCCAGGAAGACATCAGAGATAACGCCTCTGACGTGCTGGGCCTCGCACGACCACCACAGCGAAGCCCCTGGTTCGACGAAGAATGCTGGCAAGTACATGCAGCCAAGCAACAGGCATACAAAGCGGCACTGCGTAGAAGGACCATAGCTGCTCGCGAGCTCTACGAGCAGAAGAGGAGAGAGGAACACAAGCTTCTAAGAAGGAAAAAGAAAGAGCATGAGAAGCGTGCGATCGAGGAATTAGATGGATGCCATTGCAGGAATTAAGTTCGGAAGTATTACCAAAAAGTAAAAAGAACCTCCCAAAGTTAAAAGGCCTGAACCGAAGCCTGCAAAGACGATCAGGGGAAAATCGTGGTGGAATCGCAGTCGGTGCTGAGGATATGGAAAAATCATGTTTGCAAATTGTTAACGGCGATGACGAATCGAATTTCGCTACCATGCAGATTGCGCCATTCAACCTGGAAGACTTAGGCCAACAATGCCGTCCACCCGATCCCGACGAAGATAGCTATATCTAAACTTAAGTCCATTAAAGCTGCTGGAGCTGATGGACTTGCGGCAGAGCTATTCAAAGCGGCTGGCGATGAAGTGGTTAGGAGTATGCACCAGCTCATCATGTTCATGGTCAATCTTTCAATACAACAGCGAATTGTACGGGCTGTACAGCGACACCAACGTAACGACAAAAGTGAAAAGCCAACGACTGAGATGGCACCTAGAGCGAATGTGCACCAATGCTCCGGCCCGGAAGGTCTTTGAATCCAACCCCGTGGGACAGTGCAGTAGAGGTGGACAGCGTAAGGTGACGCACGCAAGTGGAAAAGGACCTCAACCAACTTGGCGTGCGAAACTGGAGACAGCTAGCTGGAAACCGAGCCGGCTGGAAGAAGGTTTTTGGTTGAGGCCCTGGTCCACCCCGGACTGTAGCGCCACTTTAAGTAAGTAGGTAAGTAAGTAAGTCGTTGGCAACTTTGAGGAATCTCTGGCAAATTCCGAACAGAGTAGTCGGTTTGGCTCGGATCAAGAGATAATCCGTTTTTGGCCAATTCATATGCCATTTCGTTCCTGTATATTTCACGATGGCCTGGGATTAGCTGAATGGTTATGTCTGAATGGTTATGTCGGTAAATCTCATAATAGTTCTATGACTGTAAAAGGCCCTGTTTCCAATTATTGCATTGTTAAAGTCGCAGAGCACTTTTGGCCGCTATCTTTTTCGTAAAAAGATCGAGTGGGGCTAGTGACAGACAGGCTTGTTTTCAGGGTTGCAGTTGTTGTAGTTTTCATCGCACTGGTGACTGGTTGTACCGATACATGCTAGTCTTTGAATTTGAGGCATGATTCCTAAGATTGGTTGCCTTATCCAAAGCTGGCCACCAAACCAAACATGCGTATGACAGTTTATCCTCGGGTTGTTCAGTCCCGGTTGTTCTGTGGAAGTGCATTTATATAGGATGGGGGATAGAGTGACCCTGGGTCAGAGTAGAAGCGTCCTGCTTCATCATTGGTTGTTGAAGTTATATCCAGATTTTTCTTGGCGCCTAGATACCTTGGTTCCGGATGTCGTTGTTGGTTTATAATCCTTTTCATCAGTTGATTAGGGTGGTTGGCGATGCTTCTAACCAGTTTATCTGCAGATATCAATAAGTACTTGTCCAGGGGGACTACCTTGGCTTCAGAGTAGAGTTGTTCGTTCTTGAAATGACGATCGAAATCAAGCCCAGTGCATATCCTCAGAATTTTCCTTTCGAATATTTTTAGTTCCTTCATGGCTGTTTTGGAGATTGTGAACTAAACTGGGAAGCTGTAACTGATGACTGGTCTCAGAAGTTGCTTGTACATTAGAATTTCTGTCTGCTGGCTTAGCCCAATTCTTTTTTTCATCAGCGGGTAGAGGCGAAGGAAGGCAAAATTTGCTTTTTAAGGACAGTACATGAATGTGGGTTGAATCTCACTAGCTCGTTGAAGTTTATACCCAGGTACTTGGCGCTGCGCTTGGCTGGTAATCTAGTTCCGTCTGGAAGTGCTAGGGTGATGTTTCTGCAGTTTCCAGCTGAGCAACCTCGTCTGCCTCCTGGTCGTCTGAAGCAGACAGGCTCCGATTTGAATGAGTTGATCCGGATACTCCATTTGGTGTAAAACTCGAAGATTTTGCGGATGTGGGCCTCGACTGCTCGGACAGCTGTTAATGGAGATAATGATGAGTAATATGTGAGCGAGTCATCAGCGAAGAGAAGGTTCTCGCATTCACTTGAGGTTGGTTGGTCAGAGGTCATGATGTTGTATAGAAATGGTCCAAGCTTCGACCCTTGGGCAACTCCAGCCTTGATGCTCTTCACTGTCGATTTGCAACTCTCCAGTTGCACGAAAAAGTTCGTGGAAGAAAGAAAAGAGAAAATAATTTGTATTAGTGCTGAAGGAGAGCCTAGTAAGTTGAGTTTATGGATAAGGGCTTCAATCCATACACTGTCGAATGCTTTTTTGACATCCAGAAAGCATCCGACGGTAACTCGATATGGTTGTTCAAAGCTGTGGTGATGTCATGATCATGATGGAACTTCAGGAGCGGATGCGCAGTTGAATGCTTTTCCCGAAAACCGTACTGCATGTCTGGGATGATGTTGTTCTCGCCGCAGAACTTCTTGAGCTTCCTGAGTATCAGCTCTTCCAAGATATTACTTAGGCTATTGAGGAGGGATATCGGTCGGTAGTTGGTTACCATGTTCCTTGCACCTTTCTTGGGAATCACCACGATTTTTGCAGTTTTCCATTTCTGGGGGAAATAACTGTTGTTGATGCAGTTGTTGTGGATGATAGCTAGGATTGGCCTTATTATGGCTGTGTACTTTACATCCAAAATTAATGGATTTAGGGCTTGGACCCCATCTTTTACCGAAGATTCTACTGCAAGTGTAGATTGCTCTTGATGCTTTCTTTCCTCTTTCCTTTATGTTTCCTTCCCAGTTGAGTTTACGGTCAATAATCAGACCAATATATTTTGCCGTACCAGTTATATGGGGTGGTGTTTCATTTATAGTGGGGGGAGGGGGGCTATATTTGGAATGTTATGTTTCCTTGCAAACAGAACTTATTCCGTCTTGAGTGGGTTGACATATAGTCCACATCTTTTGGCTCATTGATTAAACTTGTTAAGGGATTTTTGTAAAAGCTCACACAGTGTGGGTACAAATTTCCCTGAGGCTATAATAACAATGTCATCAAGATATGCCACGACTTTGACCCCGCTGAGACTAACATTAACCAGGATCTGATTAACGACCAGAAGCCAGAGCAAGGGAAATTAAGCCCCTCCATGTAGAGTGCCCCTACTCGTCCTTACTTTAAGCTTGCTATGACTCACATGTGCACTTACAAGTCTTATCTGAAGCATATGGAGTCAATCTAATTGGAGAGCCTTGGATCGATACCCATCGAGTGAAGGGCTTATCGACTTGCAATGTTTTCAACATTATTGAAGGCCCCTTATATATCAAGGAATGCTCCCAATGTAAATTCCTTGAATTCTGTTGATTTCTCAACTGTGCTGACCACCTCATGAAGAGCTGTCTCAATCAATGCAAGCATGTTGGGCCTGCGAGGGAAAACTCATTTAGCCTTATGTGAGTTTCTATCAATCTTTTGGGTCAGTGTGAGTGGCCTTGTCAGCTTTGGGAATGAATATGACATTGACTTATTTCCAACTAGAGGGAATATAGGTGATGTTTAGACAACCCCTAAATATTTCCACTAGATAGGAACAATTATGTCTTGAGAGCTTTGGAGCAAAACTAGAAGTATTCTATCAGGCCCTGCAGACTTGTATGCTGAGAAGGAGTCAATGGCCCAGACCCCCTTCCTACTATCTACTATTTGGTTACCAATGTTATTGGATATTTCACTAATGTAAGGGCCTCTGTCCACAAGGGATATGTCGGTGACACACCCAGGGAAGTGAGTGCTCATAAGTGATTGTAAAGTCTCAGAGGAGGAGTCTGTTCAGGTATTGGCTGGTCTTTTGAGAAAGCCCGAAGGAGCATGAATCTTAGACATGACTTTGTTGAGCCTAGTAGCATCATTTATAGACTCTATGTCTGTACAAAATTTCTGCCATGCTGCTCTTTTTGCATACCTAAGTTGTCCGGATTTTGGATGGATAGCTCCTTCGACTACCATACGGGGTTGAGCTTTCCCTTTCCTTTAGTTATGGGGCAAGAACTTTCGTAGGCAATGCGAATTGCTGACGTTAGTTCATAGACATTTTTTTCTATATCTGAGCTGCTTAACATAGGTCGACTTCCATATAGGGGCCTTAAGATAAGGCCAATCTAGAATTGAAAGCTTCCCAAGCTGTTTCCCTGGGGTTTCTTTTGGATTTTCTAAGTTTTGTTCTAATTAAATGTTACATATCATTCTATGGTCTGAAAATGTAACCTTACTTGAGACTTACTGATTGCAACCGAATCAGAATTAGTGGAAAGCGTCACGCTTCTCTTCTACTTCTGGGAATGAATGTTGGTTCATTACCTCTATTTAATATCAGGAAATTGTTTTAAATTAAAAAATTCCCCTCACTCTCACCCCTTGCAATAACAGAACTACCCCACTGTAGATGATGGGCATTTGCGTCGCAGCATGCTATCAGGTCCCAGCCGTTTCTACCTGTTGTTCCAACTAGGTCTTCAACGACGTGTGATGGCAGTGGCATCGGTTCGTCGCTTGGCATGTATGTGGAGGCTAATATCAGGGGTGGTGCCCCCTCCTTTTCGCAATTCAGTGCCCTTATGTCTCTACTACAATGGGGAGATAAGAGGAAGAGGTTTAAATTCTTTTAAAGGTCCAATAGTTACCTTCTTAAAGCCCTTCTTTGAAGTACAGGATATACTCTTTGGACCTAAGTCCGCTTATATGGGCACTGTTAATCCACGGCTCCTGTATCAGGGCAATGTAAATATTGTCTTCCAATAAATAAAAGGTTAAGGTGACAGAGGCCAACTTACTGCGCTGTAGATTTAGTTGTAGACCAAGAACAACATGGAACTGTCTTAGCAGAAGCAGAATCCCAGAGAGAGACGTGGGCACAGCTAAAGTACCTTGCAGCAGACCTTGAAGGATGGAGACGTTTTGTTGACGCCCTATGCCCCAGCCGGGGTTACAGGACACGATGATGATGATGAATATCGGAAAATTGTTCGTTATTGAAAATTCAAAAAGGATTCACCCCTTGCATTAGTATCAGAACTACCCCACTGTAGATGATGGGCATTTGCGTTGCAGCTTGCCATCAGGTCCCAGCCGTTCCTACCTGTTGTTCCAACTAGGTCTTCAAAGGCGTGTGATGGCGGTGGCATCGGTTCGTCGCTTGGCATGTATATGGAGGCTAATATCTGGGGTGGTGCCCCCTCCCTATCGCACTTCACTTCTGTACTGTCTCTACTACAATGGGGAGTTAAGAGAAAGAGATTTAAATTCTTTTTCGCTACGATAGTTAACTTCTAACGGTCCTTTTTTGAAGTACAGGATATACTCTTTGGACCTACGCCTACGTCCGCATATATGGCCACTGTTAATCCATTGCGCCTGTATCAATATGTCAATATTTTCTAAATAAGAGGTTAAGGTGTCAGAGGCCAACTTACTGTGCGTGTGCTGTAGATTTAGTTGTAGCACTTCCATCTTTTTTTTTCATTTTTTTTGTAAGCTGACAACCGATACCGGTCTCACCTTTACCTCGTTGATGCTTATACCCTCTAGATGGAAGCAAAGCCATCGTTTCATGGTTGAGCATGATGATAGCTTCCTGATTTGTTTTGGTAGGCTCTTCCATCTCCATGACCCACCAATAGGCATTCGGAAGGTCAGGATTGAGTCTTCGTAGGAAGTTCAATATCCTCTCCTTCGTCATGCGCGGGCCCGGGATATTTATTCGGACTTTGGGTCTGGCGGAGAGATCATTTTGAAGGCTACTTTTAGGGTTATCCCTTCAAGCAACACTTTCATTTCACGTGAGAATCTTAAACCCTTTGAACGTCAACAAAGGCCGGAATTTTGGCAAAGTGTTGGTTGAGGAGAGCACTTCGTCGCTTACGCGATCAAGCAACTTTTCCTCCACCAAAGCCCACTACTTATCACTAAGCTTTCTATCCGAGCTCTTTTCATTGATAACGGCCACCTGAAGGCTATCTTTTATCAAATCAGTTGGCGTGCTTGCTTTTTTTGCGGTCTTAGGCTTCTTATTTGCTGTGATCGGAGGGGGCGTCGAGTCATTGCGCCTGTTTCTTTTCCTTTCACTACTTGGATCAGCGTTATCGACTCTTGAGTGTTTCGGACCACTGAAAGTAAGTCTTCCAGAGATCGTTCTCCCCTGTGAAATGCTGCCTATCGTCGTGTAAGAGGAGGAGGCACATTATGGTATTTAGTTTTGTTTTTTTTTTTTTGTTGCTGGCATCCACTTTGGGTCCGAATGGGGGCTTGTTATTGGCCTTGCTAGAAGCTTGTGGGCCCAGCTTAATCTTTTCTAAACTCGTAGATTTAGCTTCTTGGGGTCGTATTGGCCATACCTTCGTACGACTCTTCTGGCGTTCTGAATCCTGTTTCCCTTCCTTGTTCTACTTATTGGGATGCACCAGTTTCTCCTTGATCGGGAACTTTTGGGAGTCGAGGTAACATTGGCACCCAACAATGTGAGGGTTTTGGCCAAAAAATCGCCATGGGAGTGTTTATTACTCTGTCCAATAGCAGGGTTTTCAGCCACCGTGACGTCTTCGTCCGAAATGTCTGAGCTGGAAAATGATTGCTAGTCATCTTAGAGGAGAGTATTCTCCTCGTCTGATGCCACAACGCCCTCGTCACCCCCACAGCCCCAACCACAGAGTCAAGGAAGTCCATGAGATCCTCACAAAGGACATCATCAACCTCATTGGCACCACTAATACAGGCAGGATTGCCGTCTTTAGCATTTTTATTTTGTTGTTATTGGATATTTTTCAGTCACCGACGAGCTATTCTCTTTTGAGGCCAAGCCATCGCCGACGGCCGTGACTATGCTGCCGACTCTTGAGCGTATATCCCCACTCGAGTTTTATTTTCCTTATACTTACTTTTATCCGTATTCATTTTGATTAACATCTCTGTTTTGTTGTTTGGTTTGCTTGGTTGCATGACACTGAAAAACGTAAGCCCCCCCACCACGACAAGGTGAAACCTCTGGTTGGTAAAAACGATGATAGAGAACACCAAAAAAGTGGTTGGCACAATTCTGTCTGTCTGTCTGCTTTTTTTTCATTATTATTTTAGAACCAAAAATAACGGTACTTGCCATACAATTTTTTTTAGCAGTTTTATATAATCGTATTTTTCTCAAAAAGGGCTCCTCAACTTTTCTTAAAAAAAAATTCAATATATTAACTTTAGTAAAGGCTTCCTTTGGGTGGAAAAAAATGTTTACTAATGGTAGCTCCCAAAGAACCATTTTCTTAAACTTTTCATTTTCTTTAAAACGGTATGACTGATTTCAAAAAAATTTAAACAGAAGCTTCCAAAAAACTTAAATATAAAAATTTAAAAAAATATTTTTTTGGATTTCTGAAAAATTTCTCAAATTTTTTTTTTGTTTGAAAAAAAAAATATTTCGAAATCGATATGATCGATTTTTTTGAAGCGAATTTTTGAATACTCTCTAAAATATTTAAAATACCTTCCATACAAAAGTTAAAAAACCACAAAGGAAAATTTTGTTCTCAAAAGCGACTCCAACGATTGTGATTAAACTTTAAAAAAAAAATTATAAAATTTTACACTTAGGAATTATTAATAGTACCTACCTGTCTTATGAACTTATTTTTATTTTGCATTCCTCATTATCGGCTTAACCGATTAAGATTAATTTTAATAATATCGCATATCAAAATATTCAAAAAAAATTATAGAATTTTCAAAAAATGTTCGATTTTTTTTTTTTTTTTTTGAAAATTCGATATCTCAAAAACGGGTAGACAATTTTTTTTATCTGCACATAATTATTTACTTTGTGTCCTTAAAAATATTGTAAGAATTTTATATATACACAATTTTTTTTATTTTTTAAACCACTCCAACGATTTTAAACGTTTTTTTCCGTACAATCATATTCAATCGAGAATCAAGATGGCATTCTTTTTTCATGTATATAAAGTTGGCAGGACACTTTTTGAAATTCAGGGTAAAAACTATCCTATCATTAGATGCTACTTAATTGCGAATTAGTTACGCAAAAAAAAAATTAATTGCATTTTTGGTTTAAGGCCAAGATTACACATGTAAGTTTTACTTACCACTTACATATATGTATAAGTCTTACAGAAGCAACCTACAAGAGGCTTTACATTACAGATGAAATTAAAGTAAAAAAACTTCCGTAAGTTTGAAAACTTATCACTGCCGTTTGAGTAAGCTGTGAGAGTTCCGTAAATTGGAAAAAAACGTTTTTATACTTGTAAGTTTTTCTTTCAACTTACAGCTTACGTAAGTTGATAAATTTACTATAAGTCACTTACAGAGCTGTTTACACTTGTAATTTTATCAAAAGTTGCTTCCGTAAGTAACTTACGAAAGTAAAACTTACATGTGTAACCTTGGCCTAAGAAAAAATGGTGTCCTGCTAACTTCATATGAACTTAACAAGACAACTTTCTCAAAAATGTAGATAAACGATCCGAAAAAGTTGGTTGTTGAGAACTAATTAATTGTGAATTAATTACGCAAAAATAAATTAAATTGCATTTTTGATTTGCGAAAAAATGGGTGTTCTGCTAACTTCATATGAACCTAGCAGGACAACTTGCTCAAAAATGAAGATAATCGAGCTGCGTTTTAGGTTTGCGAAAAAATTTGTGTCCTGCCAAGTTCATATGAAGTTAGCAGGACACCCATTTTTTCGCAAACCAAAAATGCAATTAAATTTTTCTTTGCGTAACTTGTTCGCAATTGATTAGCAACTAATGGTAGGATACTTTTTAACCAGAATTTCCAAAAGTGTCCTGCTAACTTTTTCTTTTTTCACCTCAAAGTGTCAAAGGAGTTTTAGCTAATTTAAATATCGTATTTCAGGCTTCTCTACATTTTGCTCTCATAATCTCCACTTTTTATATACAATTTTCTTAAACCTGCAGTGTCGGGAACATAGGAGCAAGTACGTGCGACCCAGTCGTGCATTTTATTCTAATAAGAAATCGTTTAAAATAATATTCAATTTTATTCAATTTGAAATACAATAAAATGCATTTATCTCAAAACGACTAAAATGGAGATACTTTCGCCCTTTTTCCTTATAATGGAATTATAAACTTGTAAACCTATTGGTAAAAAATTTTACTTAATTTTGAATTCCTGATAAATTAAAAAAGTTCCCAAAATCAGCTTTTTTATATGTTTACTTGAAATATTAATAAAATCAATGAATCTCATATTTTAAAGTTAAGTAAAGGGAAGAGTAAGGTCAATGACCTTAGAATGTTTTAACTCCAATCCGCTTCTGTATGAAACCCAACGTAACCGCCCGCCAAGGACACACACATTAGGTATAAAAGCAGAATGATGGTTCTTCGATAACGATGCATTATATTACTACAAGCCTGGGGTAGGTGTTGTTTCAGTGATGCCTTTAAGGTCTTTTCCGGGGGTGTTTCTGGGGTGTTTCTATAGTTAAATGAGATTCGACGCGGGTCGTAAGTCATTTCGATCCCAGAAATAAAGAATTCGAGATGTAAACACCACTCACACTGTCTGATGTTGGTTTTATATCGCTTCAGCCAATTACCCCGATTCGTAGGTTTATTTCTTTGGCCTTCTTTTGATATTAACAGAGAGATTTCATAATTCATATCTCCCATATTATTGCTCATGATATGCTTCTTCCCTTGGTCCCTAGAGCGTAGTCGGCTACAGAAACTCCAGCACGCGCTACTGGCCTCTAACTCCTGTCGCTCTGAATGTCCTAATTACGTGCAATCACTGTCATAACGAAAGAAGGAGGAAGGATGATGGCTTTTAATGTGATTGTGTGGATGTCACTACTTTCTATAATTTTTTTTTCTTTCCCTTTTTCTATGTTGCCTTTTCTCTGCAGATAATATTTTACTTAATTTTTGTTTTCTTGAGAAAGTAAAAAAAGTAAAGATGTAATATTTGTTTCATTTTTTTAAGGATTTTATTTTTTAAGGGGCAACTCTAAGCCTCTGTTACCAGTTAAAATTTTAATTTCTTTTTATTTCAAAAGGCTGTGTGTCTCTGTAACAAAGAAAAAAGGCCTTAAAAAAACGAATAAACGCGATGGCACGGAATCAGTGGCAAAAAAAAGTTAACAATATTTCATTTGCATGGTAAACCACTAAAAAGATTTTTTTTTTTATTTTTCGGCAGCCAGACAAGCATAATTATTGTCAAAGGAAAAACATTTAAATTACATTATTTGCATTTTCAAGTCGTCAAGTTGAAGTTTATTTTGGTATTTTTAAAATTAATGAGAAATATTAACGACACTTCTTCTTTTTTAGTGGAATTTTGATGTTTGTTGGTTAAAGTCAATAATTTCGTGGATATTATGCAGACAGTTTCTTTTATTCTTCAATTTGAAAAATTGTTTCAAAAGAATGCTTTATTGTGAACGACAGTGATATTTTTGTATTTTATTTCATACCTTGAAACTTTGGTTGGGTTAGGGTGGTTAGGGAGGCCACAACATGTGTTAATATAATATATAACACTTTTATTTTATTAAAGTAAACACTTTCATTCAACTACCTTCCTTTCGCCCTTCAACTTTTACTAAAAAAAAAAAGTTATCTTTGTTCTTCAAACGACACCCCTATACCCGTTCGAAAATCACTTTGTTATGACTGCGTTCCCGAAAAATGCTGTTGTTATACTTTAATTTTAACTTTTTAAAAATGCGCCAACTTGGAGGCCTCTTAAAACAAAATCTCCTAGGAAAATATTTGCAAGAATTCTGTATAACGACTTTCTAAAGGGTAGCCCTCTAGATAGAGACAAACAAAGGCTTGAGTTGATGTCTGCAAATTTTTGCTAACCATGAAAAGTAGAAAGACCTCCTAATTTGAACTCAGTGAACCATTTGGCATTTGGAACTTCTTATGAAGCGTCACAGACTTTCTATTTGTCTATGTTTGCTAGATAAATAAGATCATTAAAGTAGAATTCACCAAGGTGAAGTCTTCGTTTACGAGGCTAAGCAGGACACGTGCATAGAAGAAGAGGGATCAATTCAATATCTTCCTCGTCCATACAGCTTCTGCAAAAATTGTTAGAGAATACGCCAAGATACCTTGTGTCTGCGTGCTTGCCTATAAAACAGTGTCCGGCTATAACACCAATCATGGAGCTAATGTACAATCTGTTTTGAGATATCAAACACTTAGATCGCTAAAAATCCAATACTGGCCAGATTTGTTTAGTTGCCTAACAAATGGTGATATCTTCTCTCTAAAACATCTTGCTGTATACTTTATCTGGTCTTCCTAGGTAGAAGAGGTAGAGTTGTTCCACTTTCAGCGTGTCAATCCGGACTTACAATTACGTAGGATGTCTCTATGCCCCAGCACCCAACACAGTTGAATTTTTAGCTGCTGCGCCAACCCCAGCAGAGATGAACGGCTATAAATTATGGTCTATTATAGAGTTAGTAGAGACCGGTTCCAAGGATTTGATAGCTGCTTGACTATCTAAGAAGATACGGATATCTGTGGTTTTTCCAGCCAAGATAAGGCTTTTTTGATTGCCATAAGTTCCGTCTGGAACACACTACAATGATTGGGAAGACGGAAGGAGTGACTTAACTGTAGTCTTTCTGAGTACAAGTACACACCACCATCAAACCCTCTGTATCCTTTTTAACACTTATTTGTATATAAATATTTTGCTTGATCAGCGAATGTTAATGGAATACCATTAATAGAAGGAGGATCTACATGAGGAATTTTAAATGGTTTTGTAAGAGTTATTCTTTTAAAGTAGTCGTATGCTTTCCTGATACGGAAATAAAAACATCGTCCGCAAAGGCAGTCACTCTGTAACTCCCCGCTTCCTGGAATGTTAGCAACTCATTTACCACCAAATTCCAGAGAAGGGGAGAAAGGATACCGCCTTGCGGCGTGGTATACCTCTACTAACAGACCTTATAGTAGAAAAGCCGCCCTATATTGAGTTGTTAACGTTGCTAGTCAGCATTTGATTTATCAATTCACCAAACGAACCATCTACTTTAAGGGATATGTCAGTGCAGATCAGTAGCGGATCCAGGATTTGGCTGTGGGGGGCGGCTTGAGGCTCCTATCTTAGACATCTCTCAATCCTAATTTTCTTTTTTCAGACTGTAAGAGAGTCGACAGAGTCAAACAATTGTTTCATAATACAAAAATATACCTAATGAAAAGTTTTATCATTGGAAAAGAAGTAGCTGTAGATAATAACAAGATAAATACATACACTGAACAAAAAGTTGATAGGATAATTCAAATGTTTTTTTTTATACTGAATGTTTTTTTTTTTGTAGAATTTATACATTTAGGCAGTACGCAGATCGTGCTGAATTTTAAATCCCACATTTATCTGCAAAAGCGAATATTCTAGCCCAGCCATACTCAACCTTTTTCCATAAGGGCCACAAACACGTTTAGTTATGTGGCCTCGGGCCGCAACATGAAATATTTTTTGCACTTAGGTGTTAAGTACTTCAGATTGAATGGTTTATTATTCATTTAAAAATTAACTTGATTTCTGAAACTAAGGACACTTTTTCAAGATCTGGCTTGTTCCTGCATGCTAACCTAATTCGTTTTTTCTTTACATATTTTTTGTAGGATAGAAAACGATGATTTCAAAACGTATGTAGATCCAAGATATGTAAATTTTTAATCCAACGTCAATTTTCTGATTTTTACTTGCGATTATAGGTACTATAAGGCAAGTTTTGGATTCGTGCAAAAAAAAATTTTGAAATAACAATCAAACATGATATTACGATGATAGAGAACACCAAAAAAGTGGGTGGCACAGTTCTGTCTGTTCGTCTACAGCCTAAACGGCTCGATCGATTTTCGAGCCTTTGTACATAGTGGTTTTTGGTGATTCTGCCGACACGATTTTTTCATTTTTTTAGAACCAAAAATAACGGTAGGTACCTGCCATACATTTTTTGGCAAATTAACATAATCGTATCTTTCTCAAAAACGGCTCGACAACTTTTCTTAAAAAAAATTCAATAAATTTATTTTAGTAAAGGCTTTCTTTGGGTGGAAAACCATTTTTCAAAAATGGTTATTAATGGTACCTCCCAAAGAACCATTTTTTTAATTTTTATGTTCTTCAAAATGGTATGACCGATTTCAATTATTTTTTTTATACAGAAGCTTCCAAAAAATGTTAATAGTTTTGTGTAGATACCAATATTTTTGAAAAAATATTTTTTGGATTTTTAAAAAATATTTCAAAATTTTTTTTTGGAAAATCAAATATTTTGAAGACGGCATCATAGATTTTTTTTAAACTCGATATTTAAGACTTTTTTAGTACTCTCTAAAATATTTTTAGAAAAAATTTACATTTATGAAAAAATAACGGTACCTTCCATACAAAAGTGAAAAAACCGCAAAGGAAAATATTTTTTTGCTTGAAAACGACTCCTACGATTTTGATTAAACTTTTTTAATATACTAAAATTAGTACGATCTACCATCAAAAATTATAAAATTTTACACATAGCAACTATTAGTAGTACCTGTCATAGAACGTATTTTTTTATTTTGAGTTTTCTCGTTATCAGCTTAACGGATCTAAATGATTTTTTTATATACAAATTTCAGAAAAGATTAAATAATATTGCATATCAAAATTTTCAAAAAAAAAGTTTTTGGATTTTTAAAAAAAGTTTCAAACTTTTTTTTTGAAAATTCGATATCTCAAAAACGGGTTGACAATTTTTTTCAAATTTTGTTTTTATATACACATAAATATATAATTGCATACCAAAATTTGTTCTTAAAAATGTTTAAGAATTTTATATATAAAAAAATAATTTAAAAAAAAACCGCTCCAACGATTTTAAAATTTTTTCCCATACAATCATATTCCATCATGAATTAAGATGGCATACATTTTTTTCACCTCAAACTGTCAAAAGATTGTTTTAGCTAATTTAAATGTCGTATTTCATGCTTCTCTACATTTTTCTCTCAGAATTTCCATGTTTGTATATACAATTTTCTTAAACTCGAAGTGTCTTGAACATAAGAGCAAGTACGTGCGACCCAGTCGTGCATTTTATTTTTTTTCTGTCAGGAACATTATCTATTACCTGAAGTAGAAGGAGGAAAATTTATGTTGTGGTCGCTCAATTCACACTGTTTTTTTTTTTAGTATGTGTCTTCACTTTTAAGAGCAAAACCGGTCAAACTTCTCAAAATTACTTGCGATTTAAGTTGAATCAGCTGCAAAATCAGTGCATTTCACACGTAAGCAAAATATTTGTTTTTTTATAACGTTTTCGTTTGGTAATCCGGAAGAACTCTCCGGAGCTCTCCGATCCAGATTCCAGAATGCTAAATGAACAAGTTGCAATTCTTTTCTTGGTTGTTGGGTTTTTATTCTGCGTAAACTCCTTACCTAAGCAAAGATTCTACTGCAAGGTATGAAGATGACGAAACTGGAGAGGTTGAAATGTTTGGCCTATCCATTTTTTCATAATTGTTTCATTTTAACTCCACATCACTCTTTGTTTGGAAATGTTTTCTATTTTGGGCTTTATTTCCCATTTGAATATTTGATTTATTATTTGGGGCATTGTTTCATTTTATAAAAGAAAGCGACGAAATTAGGAAATATCATCCAAAATGTTCAGTCTTTTTTTGGGTGTTATTTCCAAATTGATTTAGTTTGGCACTTTTTTCAAAAGGCTAAATTTTGATTTATGGTATTCCGTTTTTCTATGCAATCGCATATTTATGTAAGAATGCCAGGTGGGCCACTAAAAATACTCGACGGGCCAAATGCGGCCTTCGGGCCGCAGGTTGAGTATAGCTGTTCTAGCCCTATTTTAACACACACACATAAAACAGCTGTTCTTTGAATACAAATTTTACTCAACCTTAATAAAGAATTTTTTTTCAATATTTCAAGTAAATCTTATAAAATAAAATTCGAGAAGCTCTCGTTTTCGATTTTCATTCTAACAAAGTAAAGTCCACCTACATAAATCTCGTGAATAAAATAAGATGTACAAACAACAACAATTATTATTTCATAGACCTAATTTTGACAGGCATCTACTTGGTGATGTACAGTAAAAACGAAAACTTAATTGGAGTTGCACACCCAAACTACTAAGAAAAATTTTGGGGAGAACCATTTAAAGTCACACCATTTTGTTTGAATGATCCTACCATTTCATAAAATAAATATTTATCAATTAATTATTTTAAGGAAAGCCAAAAAAGAGAAACGATTAAAAATCACATCGTTTTAAGGAAACGTATAAAATCTTCAAAATATCTTCGAGCTGAAAATCTTTAGTTTCAATTTTGAGGACGCATTTAAATTTCATGCAAAGCTATTTCTTGCAGTTATAAGCCCTAGAATTTCTCGGGGGTCAGCTAAGCCCGAAAGATGTCAAAAGAAGAGCTTTGGAAAAAGGTGACATTTTTGCTCTTATGATCAAAATCAATAGGATCCTTAATGATGAATTCTATCGATATCTTTAGCTTTCGTTTCATTCAGCTTAAGACATGCTATACTTACTAAAAATTTTACCTAAAAAAGAATTTTCAAGGCAAAAAGCAACATTTTTCACTCAATACAGACACCCACATATCTGAATTTCGGTTTCAATTTCTGAAAAAAATTATTAAATGAAAATATCTTGTGTTGTCCTTAAGCTCCTCAATTGCATTGAACATGTAAATTTGCTGAACTAGCCCCGTTTGTTTAGCCCAATGCTCTACGGGCTTGAACAAAATCGAAGCATTTTTTAAGTCTACCTTTTTTTTGGCCAATTACCTAGGGGCTTAAAAAAGCAAAGTTAGCATGTAACAAGCCCTATCATATTTTGGTTCAGTTTCCTTGAAGCTTGGGAAATCAACAGCTTACATGTTAAATTGTTAAGCCCCAACCTCATCGAATTTCTTTAAGGCTTCTTTAAGAAAAAACACGTTTTAGGCGTTCATTGGTTAGCTCCAACCCTGATTTTCCATCCCTCTTGTAGGGCTTGGAATAAAAAAAGCCAACGTTTTTTATATTAAAATTGTTTTATCTCAACTTCGTTTTTTCGTCTAATTCATTTAGTGGCTTAGAAAAACATACTTTCATGCAAATTTTTCAGCCCCAACCTTGTTTTAATAAATCCCACAAAAAACACAAATATAATCGATGATTTAAGGGATCATTCTTTATTTCATCAAGTGGTTTTAAAAATTTTAGCATCGTAATGTATTGTATTTTGCTATTTAATTAAATGTACTAATCGACTGTGGGGGGGGGGCTTCAGCCCCTATAGCCCCCCCTTTGGATCCGCCACTGGTGCAGATGCTATTGCAGATGTGTTGACAGGCTCCGTGAAATAGGTCCCCACAATGACCTTACTCACCAAACTGAAAATGAAATAACGCCCCAAATTGTGTAGAGTGGCGTACAAAGCGAAAAGAAATCCATTTCAATGCATTGAACAGAATATCTTTGGGGACTTTTCTTATTGCATATTTCATCATGAAATCCCCAATAAGCCATGAAATAAATACCCAATTTTGGGGAGTTCTTCGATTTGAAAACATTTATCAGCTCCATACAAATTTTGGGGAGTTATTTCATTTGGGAGTTATTTCACGGAGCCTTGTCGACATTTTTAAAAGTGCCTTAAACAACTTGATTTAAAAACCAAATGCAAGAATGGAGTATTATAGCTTTCAAAAAAACTATAGCACATTATTAGATGTGTTGTCGTTGATTTCAAATGTTTTTTTTTCATTTAATGTCAATGTTTCAGAAAATGCCACGAGTCGGACTCATCGCCACAATCGGAACTGTCCAAACATTGGTATCGTGTAGGTAGAGGACATTCCTAGCTTTCATTTGATACCCCATTTAGAGAAATTTCTTTTATAATAGGTGCCTTAGCAGAAAATTCAACCTGAAAAGTGCATTTTCTAACCATTGCGACCAGATAAAGCTTGTCCAACCAGTAGTTTTGTAAATGTTTGAACTAAAGCTATCGGGTGGCATCCTCTTTTTGCGTTCTCTCGACTATAGAGTATGTGTCTCAGGTCTGGTCACCTTATTATCATGTTCACATTCAGGGAATTGAATCCGTTCAATACCACTGTTCCATATACCCTTTCACAGAGCCGAGTATGGCCAAAATGAACCGCTCACAAGAATGTTAAGAAAAGCCAACAATTCAAGTATGTTTGACTTAAACTATCTTTTTTCCTCTTCCACATTAATCATAAGCTATTTTAGTTGAAAGTTTTAAAATTTCTTGTTATTTATTTAAAAGATGCGAGTAACAAGTTAGCAATGCAACTTTGACGAATCGAAAAATGGGTTGGTGGATAATATAACGTTCATTAGTCGTTAATTAGTTGTGACAATTTTGAATTTATCGTTCAATGTTTTCTATTTTTTTTGGGTGCTTTGCTTACTTGATATCAAGTAAAAACTTCTTATACCATATTGCTTAGGCTTAATAATTTGCCGTTAATTACTCTTTAATTAAATGTGACAAATTCAATTTGATCGTGCAATGCTTTCTATGTTTCTTGGGTTATTTGTTTTCTATAAGTGTCAAGTTAGCAAAACAACTTTGATGAATCGATTTGCTTAGTCGTTAATAAGTTTTGACAATTTTGAATTTGTCGTTCAATGCTTTCTTTGATTTTTTTGAGCACTTTACTAACTTGACTTAACTCGAAAAAGGGGAAACATTTATTATATTTAATGTCTTATGGCTTAATAATTTGCCGTTAGTTAGTCTTTAATTAGTTGTGAAATATTTAATTCAATCGTACAATGCTATCTATGTTTTTTGGGTATTTAACTAGCTTTGCTATCAAGTCAGTGAAGCACCACCTAAATAAGGGGTGAAAACTGTTAAAACTGAATGGTTTATGACCAAATAATTAATCTTTAACTAGTCTTTAATTATTTGTGACAATTAAGAATTTGCCGTGCAATGTTTTCTACGTTTTTTGGGTTCCTTGCTTAATTGACATCAAGTTTGCATAGCACAAAATCAAAAAGGGGTAAAAACTGCTTAAACCGAATGGTGTATGACTAAATAATTCACCGTTAGTTAATCGTTTCTAATTTTTGACAGTTTAGAATTTTTCGTTCTATGTTTGCTATGTTTTTTTTTCAAAAAGTGGTAAAATCTTCTAAAACTTGATATTTGATTGCTCAGTAATCTGCCATTAATAAAGCACTAATTAGTTGTGAAAAATCCAATTTTTTCGTGCGATGTTTTATGTGCTTCTCATTTTATTTTCCTAAATTCATATGAAGTAAGCAAAGAGCTCCGGAAAAGTTCTTAGAACCTTTCATATTGAAATTTAAATTAAATAATAATTTGTCTTTTAAATAGCCATTGACTGTATGTGACAATTTTAAGATTCTCGTGCAATGTTTTCTATGGTTTTTGCCTTAATTCAATTATTCATATACAGTAACATTTAAAAAGATCTTAAAATTGATTATGTTGAACCGTTTATTGCTTTATTGCGTTTTCACAACTAATTAATGACTAATTTACGGCAGATTACTGAGCAATAAAATATTAAATTTTAGAAGTTTTACCACTTTTTGAAAGAAAAAAAAAATTCTTTTAAATTCTTTTTCTTCTTCTAAGTTTTTTTGTTTGTTTGTTTTGTTTTGTTTTGACATTTAAATTTTGGACCCACGAGTATCGAATAAAGGGTGGTCACTCTACACAGGGATTCGTGTATGCAGAGAAGGCAAGCTGATCCGAAAAGTGCCAAAAATCGGATACTCCGTTAACGACTGGGCTAGTATTTTTAATTGGGCCCCCAGCCAGGCTGATCATCGGCACGGGTCGTATAACACCTTAGATCCAGCCCAATAGGAAAATTGGAGTGGGTGAGGAAGGGAAAATGATAAGAAAGAGTGACAGACAGCCATTCGCCGTACTGTCAAGGAAAGGATTAATGTGTTTAGGAAAACACGTCGAACAGCGATACGCCGTACCGACATGGAGGAAACCTCGATGAACAGCTTTTTCGCCGTGCCTCCGAGGGGGATAACGTTGGACAGCTATTCGCCGTGCCGACGAGGGACAAGGATGGACAAGGATTGGGAAGGTTTAGGAAGTGAAGCGCCCTTTGGTTTCAGGACTCATCTGGAGTTAAACTCGAGAATCTTTGACCTTACTCAGCTTCTACAACTCGACAAGTTCGACGCTCAGGTAGAAGCAAATCGCTCTAAATGAAGAAAAAAAAATTCCCTAATTTTTTCAGATTTTTATTTTCATCCCCTATAGTCGCTGTAGGGGTAAATTAAATGTCCCCCTTTTTTTTACATACTAGAAAATTCGCGTAAGATCTGCCAAAAAAATTCAGAGCATATAGGTGGGAAGTAGACAAGAAAAAAATCCTATTGGAGGGGGGTAATATCTACCCTCACTTGGACAGGAGGGGCAATTTAAAAAATATTCGCATAAAATAGAAAAAAATAATTAAAAAACAATGGCAATACTTACAGTTATATTTTGTTGCTTTTTGGAAAGCCAGAAGTCCATTGTTACGGCTTGTTTTTAAATTAAGTTTTTTTGGTAAATGGTTTTGGCAAAAAACTGTTTCAAACTCAACATTTTGAAGAAAAATTATTATTTTTTTTTTATGATAGGTATAAAAACAGATTTTGCTGAAATTGTTTATTCAAAGAACTTCATTTAAAAATCAAATATTGGAAAGGACTGGCTTTGCAAAAAGCTACAAAACATTACTGCAAGTGTTGCCGTTGTTTTTTAATAGATTTTTTTCTATTTTATGCAATTATTTTCTTAAATTTCCCCTCCCGTCCAAGCCCCTCCAGCTGGATTTTTTTCTTGTCTACTTGTCACCTACATGTCCTAAATTTTTCGGCAGATTTTACGCAAATTAAGAAAATTAAGGATTTTTTTTTATAACGACCACCCTAGTATATACATCCAGTCGGCTCCCTCTAAGTCGAACTCCCTCTAAGTCGAATTTCCTAACTCGAACTTTTTCGCCCTAATTTTCATTCCCCTCAAATTTTAAACCATATAATATTTCTCTCTAACTCGAATTTTTGCAAAACTTTCTCTAACTCGAACTGATTTTGATATCCTGTGAAAACTCGACTTAAAGGGAGTCGACTGTATATACATACAATCATTTAAAATTTAAAATTAAAAAAAAAAATTCTATCGTTATTTAGCGTAAAGCGAACAAATTTGAGATGTGAAAATAAACAATATTCGCACGCAATTCTACTCGAACATTTGTGTGGTTTGAATTTTCTGATCGATGCGTCAGGATGCAACCGAAGGGTTTAGGGTTCGAATCCTGGTGGTACCCAACTTTTTTTTAATTATTTCTTGTCAACAATTAAGTTAAAACGATATTATTAACATTAAATATTTATCCACAACAAAAATTGCGTTTTTCATCTAGTTAAAATGTGATTAATAACGCACAAAACCAATAATTTTGTTCATGAAATTAAAACCCTGCAAATGTTTTTAATAAAATGAAATTTGTTGAACAACTTTGTCGATTGCTATCCATTTGAATCGGGTTACGTTCGGGTCAACAAATGTTGAATGGCTTTGTCGATCAACACGTCTACACTTACTTACTCAAACACTGTTGATCAACGATGTTGATCTACACAATTCGACAAAATGTGGACGCGGCTTAAAAACAACAACAAATTAAAACTGAAACTGTCAGAAATGAAAATGGCTGGGAACGTGATGACTTAAATACAAGTAATAACAACAACAAATATTGATATTTGAACAAAAATCAAAACTCTAATGATATTACCTTTGTTGAAACCAGAGAAGTTCCATGTAAACAACGATTTTCGTTCCACATGGTCACCGTGTAAATCACTATGATTTTATCCAAATGTTGGTTACTAAACGCACTCATTCTTTAAGTATTTTTGTTTTTTCGAAGTTGGTACACTGGTTTCTTCTTTTCGGTCGTCTTGATGATGTCATCCTTTCTTTCATTCTCTTTGTGGCCATCAGCAATTAAACGTTCTTAAATCTAATATCTTAAAAGTAAAACTTAAAGCCTAAAACTTAAAATCTAAAAGTAAAATTGTAAACGGAAACTTAAAACTATTAACTAAGAATAAAAGATAAAACAAAAAGAAACAAAAACTATTGTGTCGTCCGTCATTTTTATCGAAGTTGGTGCCAAGTATCGGCAAAATATACATGGTCCAATCGAGCCAGATGTGGATACACGTGGTCATCAATTAAAATCCTAAAATTTCTTAAACATCATCCAACTAAAGCTCTTTTTATATCCTGTTTCGAAAGAAAAAGTCTTTCTCTACCGCTCCACATAGGAATTTTAACAATTATCGTTTGGAAGAGGGCTTTAAATTGTGTCGCCAACGTGGTTCATCCTGTGGAACAATTTTGTTGGTTACACAAAGCTCATCATCATATATAATCCTTTTTATCATCAACTTTAATCATCCTTGGTTACCAGTGTCGAAGTACCAACAATCTTCATCGTTGTCTGCCATAGTGTAGGCACAAAAAAGCATCCAAAAATCATCAGCGTGTACCTTTGCATACAAAGTGTATAGAAGCACATTTCTAATTTGTTTTCACCAACGTGGTTCATCCTGTGGAACGATTTGGGGGCCACAAAAATCTCCGATCATCAGTTATAATCAAATTAATCACCATCTTTAATCATCCTCGCGTACTGCTGAATGCAAAGTGTGCAAAAGTACGTTCAAATTGTGTCGCCAACGTGGTTCATCCTGTGGAACTTACGTTGTTGGTCGCACAAATCCTTTATCATCATCTTTACACTATTTGGCTGCCATTATCCAGGCACCAAAATCCTCGTTGGTGTGTGCTAGATTAAAGGTACGAAATATCATCATCATCTGTAAACTGCGTCGTTGCAGGTGCATACGCAAACGAAACGCATCGTGTCTTGTGTGCCAGTGTTCCGACACCAGAAGCATCGGCCTTATATCGTTGTGTCCCACTGCCCAAGTACCTAATTCATCGTTACCTCATCGTTGTGTGCCATTGCCATAGAAGCACAAGTTCATCCGCATCTTTAACTCATCGTTGTGTGCAATTGCCATAAGCACCAAACTATCATCATCTTTATATCATCATCATCAAAATTAACACCATCGTCGTCAAGATCATCATCAGCATTTTTATATCATCATCTGTAACTCATCGTTGTGTGCCATTGCCATATAAGCAAAATTATCATCTCTACATCAGAGCATCATCCTCATCAAAATTATCATCATCGTATATCATCATCTTCAAAATTATCATCATCATAGTCATCATCATCATCGTAGTCATCATCTGCAAAATTATCATCATCATAGTCATCATCATCATCGTAGTCATCATCATCAAAATTATCATCATCATCAGCATAGTCATCATCAGAATCATCATTAGCAAGATCATCATTAAAGAAGAAGTCATATTAACTAAACATTTTATGTAAAAGGTACGTCATATAATTTAATTTTGGTGCGTTGTATTGAATATATACTTTCTTTTAAACATATAAATTATATTTTTCTTATAAAACATATAAAATTGTATATCCTACATCGGTATTAAAACAAACATATATATCTTGAAGTTATATTTATACGTAAGAATTTTGTTTGCGTTTACATTTATTGAAATTTTGAATCTTAATTCAATCCGGTGGTAATTAATCATAGTTGCCTGTCGATATAATGAGTCAGTTAGAAGATTTAATTTTCGCTGCCGACCAATTGGTCGAGTTTCATGCGGCCTTTAAGGCCAAACCAAGTGCCACTCATACGGTTTCTTTATTGGAAGCGTATCGGACAGAATTATTGAACTTATGGCTTGATGTCAAAACGACATATACTCAATGTATGAAAAGCGTTGATGCAGAGTTGATATCCTCCTTAAGTGAGGTTAAAGCCAAGTATCAAAGTTCCGCCGAAACGTATTTTCAATGTACCAGCTCAATTTCAGACTTTCTAAAGTCATTGAACCATATTCCTTCCGATTCTTCGAAAATTTTAGAAGAAAAGGATCACAGTATTTCAAAGTTTGATCAGAGCTCGCACAGCATTAAAGTCCCTGCTTGTGATACACAGGAATTCCATGGTAATTATTTACAGTGGCCATCCTTTAGAGATATGTTCACAGCGGTGTACATAAAGCATTCCAAGTTAAGTGACGTGCAGAAACTATTTCATTTACGTGCCAAAACCAAGGATCAAGCATTCGATATTGTTAATAAATTCGGCTTAACAGATCACAATTTTAATCTCGCATGGAACGCGTTGAAGGAACAGTATGAAAATAAAAGGATTTTGGTTAACAACCAAATCCAAATTCTATTAAATCAACCACAAATGCTTATAGAATCTAGTAGGGAAATAAAGTCACTACAAAGCAATATTAATGATGCCTTAATTGCACTTAAGTCTTATGATATCAATGTTGAGTCCTGGAATGCAATCATCATTTATCTTTGTGCCTCTCGGCTTCCAGATACTACTCTCAATCTTTGGGAAAGCTCATTGAAAAAACCCACTGATATTCCAACATGGGAACAAATGAATACGTTCTTATCAAACCGCTATCGCATCCTCGAAAGTGTCTCTGAAATGAAACAGAACACTACAAAATCAATCAAATCTCAAGTTATCAAACCCACTTCAATCAGTTCTAACTCTAAGGCCAAACCAATTCGAAATTTCCACATGAAAATTATTCCTGCGTGTCAAGTGTGCAGCGAACAGCATCCACTTAGACTCTGTCCAGTATTTTTAAAAATGTCTGTGAACGACAGACACAAAACAGTTCGCAAACATAAATTTTGTTTCAATTGTCTTGCACTCACTCACAATGCAAATCAATGTCAGAGTACTAACACTTGCCTTCGCTGTAAGGGCAAGCATCATACTTTGTTACATTTTGAACGAAGTTTGCCCACAGCTTCAAATCCAAAAGTTTCATCATCCTCCTTATCTCAAGTCACTCCTGCATCTCATGTCGCTTCTTCATCTCAAGGTTTAACTCCAACTCAAGAAAATTATCAAAGCATACAGTCCACTCCAACTACTAATCATAATGTGATGTTTTCTAAAAGTTTTCGTCAAGTTTTACTAGCAACTGCTCTAGTTAAGATTCGACATCAAGGAACTGACTTTAATCTTCGAGCTTTAATTGATCAAGGCTCGGAAGTATCTTTCATATCGGAACATTTCCAGAAACTGATCGGTCTGTCAACTCAATCTACTCAAGCCCGCATATGTGGTATGGGTGCAACCGAAACTGCTTCGTCTTCAAAACTTTGCTCTTTTACTCTTTGTTCAAATAATGTCAAAGATTTTGGGATACATGTTCAAGCCTTAGTTCTTAAGAAGCTAACATGTAACTTGCCTGCGGTATCACTGGATCTTGGTCAAACTGAATTCAATTTTGACTTTCCTTTGGCAGATCCTCTCTTCTATCAAAGTTCAACTATTGACATGCTCATCGGAGCCGATCTTTATCCACATATTATTTTGGAAGGTTTGAAAACAAATGTTTTGAGTACTATTCTTGCACAGAATACAGTTTTTGGTTGGGTTCTTCTAGGGCCTTACGAAAATGTTCCTATTGTATCAACTTTTTCTACTTTCGTGACTCAAGGCGATGATTCGTCCGTCGATCAAAAACTTGAAAGATTTTGGAAGCTGGAGGAATTACCTCAAACTCCTATGCGAACTCCATCTGACCAATTTTGTGAAGATTTGTTCCATGATACGACTTTTCGAGATCCATTAACGTGTCGATATGTCGTTAAGCTTCCGTTCAAAAATCCTCCCCACGAATCTCAATTGGGTCATTCACGTTTCAATGCGATGAAACAGTACCTTCGAAACGAAAAATCATTGATGGCTAAACCAGCTCTCAAAGAAGAATATCATAAAGTTTTGTCAGATTATATAACATTAGGTCATATGTCGCCTACTCCCCCCTTCGAATTGTACAATGACAACAATGTTCAATCGTATTATCTTCCTCATCATGCCGTTTTGAAGCCACAAAGTACCACTACCAAATTGCGGGTAGTATTTAATGCGTCAAGCAGTTCTTCCAATGGCAAAAGTCTTAACGATCTTCTACACACGGGTCCTATTCTTCAAAACGATATCACTTTCCTCATCCTTAACTGGCGTTTTTATAAATATGTATTTAATGGCGATATTGAGAAGATGTATCGCCAGATAAACATCCATCCTGATCATGCGCAGTTTCAACGCATTTTATTCCGTCCTAGTCCAGATCAAAAGATCATTGATTATAAACTCAATACTGTTACGTTTGGAGTCAATTGTGCTCCCTACTTGGCTATACGCACTTTATATCAATTGGCTTCAGATGTTCAGGAAATTTATCCTCTTGCTTCAAAAATCTTGAAGAAAGAATTCTATGTAGATGATGTTCTTTCTGGCGCTCATGATGTTTTTACAGCGCGAAGAAGCCAAATTGAACTGATAACAGCCCTTCAATCTGCTGGGTTCAATTTGAGAAAATGGACTGCTAACCATTCCGAGCTTTTAAATCATATTCCTAAAGATCATCTCCTGAATAAAGATTTTTTGAAATTTGAAGACGACAGTTCCACGAAAACTTTGGGTATTCAATGGAATGCATCCTCTGACAGTTTTTCCTTCTCTATCAATCCTGAAAGCCTGATAATGCCTTCTATAACAAAACGATCGGTTTTATCGACCATTGCTAAGTTATATGATCCTGCGGGTTGGCTTGCCCCAATCATTATAACAGCAAAAATCTTAATGCAACAAATTTGGAAAGAGAAAACCGGGTGGGATGAGCATCTTTCATATATTTCGGAACAAAGTTGGAAATCCTTTTCGGAGGAATTGTTGGATATCCAAAAAATCTCCATTCCTCGATGGATTGAGTTTTCTCCTTGGAAAACTTTCCAGCTACATGGGTTTTCTGATGCCTCTGAAAAGGCTTATGCCGCCGCCGTTTATGTTCGAGTGCATCAGAATTCTTCAAGATCTTCTTCACATCTATTATGGGCGAAATCCAAAGTTGCACCCGTTAATACTATCTCACTTCCTCGCTTAGAGCTCCAAGGGGCAGTCCTTTTATCAAGAATGATCCGATCACTCCTCAGTCAATTTGAATTTTTTAATGGTATTCCCATTAAACTATGGACAGATTCAACCATTGTTTTAGCTTGGCTGAACAAGTCGCCAAGTAGTTGGAAAACATATGTAGCCAACCGGACGTCAGAAATATTATCAAATGTTGCTGATATAAATTGGAGTCATGTTTCCTCTCCTGAAAATCCTGCCGATCTGGCTACCCGTGGTGCTTCCCCAATGGAATTAAAATCAAGCGATTTGTGGTGGAGTGGCCCATTCTGGTTAAGAGAACCAGAAGAAAATTGGCCTTCCTCCGAATTCCCTTACCCATCTGACGATTCTATTCCTGAACGTAAACTAATCCAAGCAAATGTTGCTCTAATATCTAACAATTTTGAAAGTGAAATCTTAAGTCGATTTTCCTCCTGGGGCAAGGCGTCAGAATCGTGAGTTATATCCTTCGTTTTTGTAATTCAGCTCGAAAATTACCGATTAGAGCTAAATACAGTTCGAAAACTCTTCTTCACGAAGAAATCAAATCAACGAAATCAAAAATTATCCAGTTAACTCAACAACAACATTTTTTCGAAGAATACAAAACTTTACTTCAAGGTACAAAATTAAAGTCAAAAAGTAGGCTTTTAACCCTTAATCCTTTTTTGGACTCTAGCCAAATTTTGCGGTCTCATGGTAGACTTGCATCATCCACTTTAGCATATAACGAAAGATTTCCTATCCTTCTGCCATATGAATCTTATTTATCCACACTTTTAATAGCTTATATTCATGACCTATCTTTACATGGTGAAATACAGCTAATGGTCCGAATAGTACGCTCTGAGTACTGGATACCCAAACTTAAAACTCTAATCAAAAAATATATTCGCACTTGCAAACCTTGTATTTTATACAAACAATCTGTCCAATCTCAAATAATGGGTTTGTTGCCCGTCGAACGAACCACTTTAAGTTTACCCTTCACCAATGTCGGTATAGATTTTGCTGGACCGTTTGTAATACGTAATTACTATGGCAGAAATTGTCGACTAGAAAAAGGTTATGTATGCCTTTTTGTATGTTTCGCAACAAAGGCGATACATTTAGAAGCCGTCAGTGATTTATCTACAGCTGCCTTCCTTGCGTCCTTTACTCGCTTTGTTGCTCGCAGGGGACTTCCTGCAAAGATCTATACAGATAATGGCACCAATTTTGTCGGTGCTTCAAAACTAATGATGTCAGACTTTCAAAAGGCCCTTAGTTGTTACCCTGGCAGTACAGCACTGAATTTTTCCTAAATCGTTTGGAATTTCATTCCTCCTGGCTCCCCCCACATGGGTGGTTTGTGGGAGGCAGGAGTGAAAAGCTTTAAAATACATTTTAAAAAAGTAGCTGGAAATTCCAAATATACTTTTGAGGAATTCTGCACCCTGTTGGCCCGAATTGAGTCTTGCCTTAATTCTCGGCCTTTATCTCGAATTTCTGACAATCCCGACGATTTGATCCCTTTGACGCCAGGACACTTTTTAAGAGGTGGCCATTTGTTGAGTCCTCCAGAACCATCCGAATCTCATAAAGACATTAGTTTCATACGTAGATGGAACACGCTTAAAATCATACATCATCAGTTCAGTATACGCTGGAAGGAAGAATATTTAAAGGAACTCATCAAGCGTTACAAATGGAAATATCCTCAACGTGATATGGAAATTGGTGATCTTGTTGTTCTTAGAAACGAACAACTTCCTCCGAATGAGTGGCGACTTGGTAGGGTCTTAAAGGTCTATCGCGGTCCTGATAATAAAGTCCGAGTTGTCGATGTGAAAACTCAAAAGGGAGTTGTTACTCGTTCTGTCGTCAAGTTGTGCATTTTATCTTCGGATTGAAGAGTTTATCATTATCGTTTTAATCTATCTTTCTAATCTTTTTCTACGTACGAATTAATACTTCTTGACTTCCTTTCAATTCATAATTTAAGTTAAGAAATTATTATTAGCGAAACGCATCTAAATTGAACTTATATCATGTAAACTTATCTTTGTATTATGAAAATTTTTTCTGAAGTTGAATTATATAACTTAATCTCAATCTTAATTTTCCATTGTTCATTAAATTTCATTAAATTTTCATTCATTATTTTACTTTATTAAATGAGTTCTAATAATATCTTTTAATTTTTGCATACGAGGATGCAAGGCGGCCGGAATGTTGAAACCAGAGAAGTTCCATGTAAACAACGATTTTCGTTCCACATGGTCACCGTGTAAATCACTATGATTTTATCCAAATGTTGGTTACTAAACGCACTCATTCTTTAAGTATTTTTGTTTTTTCGAAGTTGGTACACTGGTTTCTTCTTTTCGGTCGTCTTGATGATGTCATCCTTTCTTTCATTCTCTTTGTGGCCATCAGCAATTAAACGTTCTTAAATCTAATATCTTAAAAGTAAAACTTAAAGCCTAAAACTTAAAATCTAAAAGTAAAATTGTAAACGGAAACTTAAAACTATTAACTAAGAATAAAAGATAAAACAAAAAGAAACAAAAACTATTGTGTCGTCCGTCATTTTTATCGAAGTTGGTGCCAAGTATCGGCAAAATATACAACCTTTAATATGTGTACTGTGGATGTTTTGTATCAGGAATGAATATAAGATTACTTTCTTTTCCCAAACCTTCACAAAAATCAAATTCGAAAGTTAAATCACCGGTATTCGACATAATTAAAAAATATTTCAGCACGTTGCACTTGACACTAAATTAAAGTTATACAGCACAACAATACACAAATATAAACACAACAATAAATTCAATGTTTTCAAAAGGCCATACAAAAAAATTGTGAAGTAGCGTAGAGAAGAGTAGAGTAGAGGTTCTGTTTTTGATCCATATAGTAAAAGAAAATTCAACTAATACCATCTTTGAAGATCTTAATCATAAATATATAAAAAAAAAGACATCTTATAATGGAACCACAAATAGCTTATCATTGAATGAAATCAGAATCCTTTTGAATATTCAGCACATTTCAATCTCTCTAACATAAATAAACCAACCTTTTTCCGTCTTTTTTAAAAAAGAATGAATCGCATGAGAATAAATCTACACAGAACCATTTGGCATCTTCTTATATTCTTTGGGTTGAAAATATTTTCAACCATTTTATAGCATTGTAAGCATAAAATACCACTTTCCATTCCAACCCTTTAGCATCATACACATCACTCAATCACGATAATTGTGAAGAACAATTTAAAACCACAATAAACAAGAAGCACTAAGCCATTACGCAAATTAAATTGCACGCAACCCGACAATTTCCACAAAAATGTGAACAATTTCACTTCAAATTGAACAAACTATGTGCTAAGTGTTATTAAAGTACTGCTTAAGACAAAGACAATAGTAATTATGAACCAATTAATATGTAATTTAACTTTTTTTTTTAACGACAACGAATATACTAAAGAGACAGTTATTTCAAGAATATTACGTATACGCACGAGTGACCCAGCTCCATTTGTATGACAATGAATATAAATACAAAAGTAAGCACGGACGAACGTAAGCTATGAGTAAAGAAAAAAAAAGAAGAATTATTATGCTTAGAAGAGAAAAACCCAATCTAAGAAAAAGGTAGATTCTCTCTATTGAAACCAAGATACTTAACAAATTAATTTTTAACAATCCATTGCCCCGATTTCATTCATGTATGCAACTTGGGAGGAAAGACTTCTTTCTTTTTTGTGTTTCACATCATCCATTTCCAACCGAAAATTTATGAAAAATCTCATTTTCTAAACATAATTTCTCCCTCCTGACAGCATACCCTACGGTATAATGGTCCAGTACTGTATGTGGATGGATATAGAGAACGCCCTTGGCTGGGGGATAACCATGGAAGTCATCATATTTCCAAAAGTGTATTGTACAACTAAAAGCTCACAATTTTTCTGCTCTATCGAAAGGGATATATGGAAGAAGGACAAAGCACAAAGATTTGTTTGTTGTGAAGTGAATATATATCTACGTGCTGTGTTGATAAAGGGAAGTAGTTGTTTTGTTGTTTTTTTTGTAAGGTTACCATATTGTCGATTCAAAAGGTAAAACTGACTTTGTACCCAAAAGAAATTTTAAATAAATGTGATTGAAATATATTTTGCTGTATTCAAAAAAAAAACTTATTTTGCATGATATTAATGCAGAGTTTAAGGATAAGCCTTATGAGGATGAAGATCAAAAATCCGAGAATTTTATCAAAACACAAAAAAAAAACTGAAACGCTCTTTTAGAGGGTCCGCCAAATAACTTTTTTTTTTTAAATGCTGCTACTACATGGAGTGTAGCTCCGGCTGTGTGGCACGCAGCGCCGTCCTGTTGAAACCAAATGTTGCCAGTATCCTCTTCTTCAATTTTTGTGAACAAAAATTCGTTCAACATGGCCCGATAACGATCGCCATTGACTGTAACGGCCACTCGAAGAAAAATGGCCCAATAATGCCTCTGGACCGCAAAATCCGCACCAAACAGTGACTCGTTTTGGGTGTATCGGCTTTTCAATGGCGTGCGGGTTTTCTGTGCCCTAAATGCGATAATTTTGCTTGTTTACATACCCGCGAAGATCAAAATGAGCTTCATCTGAAAAGATGATCTAAGTCGATCGCAGGCCCACTTAGCGAAGCAGCCATTTGAATGAAATTATTTTTCATTATTAACCGGAAGGATTGTACTTTCAAATAAAAAAAGAAATTTGAGAAAATATTCAGTAGTTTTTTTTATAGCATTTTCAAAAAAAAAGTTTTTTGGTGGACCCTTTACTTAGATTTATTTTGAAGTTTTATCAAGTTATTTTATTTAAAGGCATTTTCGAGAAAATTTGAACAAAAGAAATATACAAAGTTGAAAGTAGGAAAGCTTAGACGAAAAATCGAACATGAACTTGTCAAAGCATACTTTAGTTTCGGTTGATTTTTATCCTCGGAGCTTGCCATACTGGTTCTCCAGTGGTGATTTTGGTGTGGATTATTGGGGGTTTGGCATTTAGCAGCGATAGTTTGCTGACCCTGTGTCAGCGAAGAAAGAAAAAAACAGCTTTCTCATTGCCCACGGTGATAATATTTTCATCCAGGGTTTCCATCACACGGAGATACCTCGACTCGGACTATCGTTGCTCGGTGGCCATCCTTCTCATTTACTGATTTAGGTGACTGTGGATATTCTCTACTATCTCTACTAGATCCTTTGCACAGAGCGCTTGCAATCTGTTCAGAGGGATAATGTTCGCTTCTGTGCAAAGGTGTTCGTTCCAGAAGCATGAAGTGTGCAAATTCTAAGTATTTTCCCTTCAAACACTTCCTTCCTTCATGGCTATTCTATAAATTGAGAACCAGATTTGAGAGCAATAACTTATGACTGGCCGCAGGAGTTGCTTGCATATAACTTTCTTGTCTGTTGACTTAGTCCGGTTCTGCTTCTCATCAGGGGTTGTAAACGGTGAAAGGCGTAGCTGACTTTTTTGAGCACACTTCTTGAGTGCGGGTTGAACCGAAGCAATTAATTGAAGTGTATTCCCAGTAACTTTACGTTCCGTTTGCCAGCTATGGTGAATCCGTCTGGGAGTTTCAGAACAATATGCTTCTGCTTGTTGAGGGTATCCTGAAGTAGACAAGTTCCGATTTAGAAGTGTTGATTCGAATGTCCCCTCTTTCCTGTAGAAATCAAAGAGTTGGTTGATGTGAGCCCCTACTTTCCGGACGGTGAGTGACAATAATATTGACGTGTAGTTGGTGTGCGAGTCACCAGCATATGTACAGCAGGTTCTCACATCCAGTTGGGTTCAGGGTGCTCACATGTCATCAAGTTGTATAGAGGAAGTTTCAATCCTTGAGCGACTTCAGCTCCGATGGTTCTTATGTGATGTTGTTGAGATATTTTTCTGATGTTGTTGAGAAGTGAAATAGGCCTGTTGAAATATATACACCAAGTTAAAACATCGATTTTTTCGGGATCACCACTATCTTTGCTGTGTACTAACTCGTGGCACAATGGTGAGTAAATTGGACTGTCATGCTTTTTATGGCCTTTAGTCCTCCAAATTGGTGTTTCGTCCGGCTTACTCTCTTGGACTCATCAATAACATAGTGAGGGCCTTTGTCATGCGCAATTTGTAATAAGCTCAGTTTAACTTACGTGTACAAAAAATTTGTCCAAGGTACTGCATCTTGTTAGGAACTGAAAAATCCTCCATTTGTTGTCATGAAAAATACATCTCATCTAGCCATTTGGACTTGGCAAAAAATTGTAGGCCCCCTCCATTCCTGCCAACAACACACACCAGAATGGTTGATAGTTGTAAGTCACTAGATCCTGATTCTCCTCGAGCTGTTGCTGTTTATTTACTTTCTTCGCTGTTTTCCACTTCTGAGAGAAGTAAAAGTTATTGATACAGTTATTTAGGATGATTATAAGGCAGACCATCATACATGTGTGGAAGCCTTTTGAGGGCATTGTTGGAGACTCTGTTTGTCCTCGAATTTACAATAACCTTTCTCCAGATTGCATTGGTGTGGGTTGCTGATTGGGTCACTTGCTGAATTGGTGTCATCGAATATAACTTTTTCTGGGATTAGGCTGTAGAGTCTGCTGAATAGATGCATCAACTTTGTCCAAAAATGCCGAATCAGCAGGTGGATTTCGAAGTTTTTCTTCCAAGTAGTTGGCAAACGCTTTCACTTTTTCTTGTGTTGATTTTGCTTCAATGTTTGAAGCTGATAATAATTTCTGGGATTGGTGGCTGCTTATTGTTGTGTTTTATGGAATTTCGGAACATTATATTGCAACATTGCAGCTTATGCCCAAACTGTTTGGTTATTGTTGTTGGTCGTGTTGAAATCTCTGATGGATCTTTTCGAGAAGTTTTCTCAGCCGTTGTATGTGTGGGTATAGGTTTTGCAGTCATCATCATCAAGTTCAAATAGAACGTATTGAAGGCATCCAACGCAGATTTTTGGGTTTTGCTTTGTGGGGGCTAGGCTGGGTTGATCCTTTTAATCTTCCTTCTTATACTGACCGTCTTAAACTTTTAAACATTCAATCCTTCAATCTACGCCGAGATATTACTGACATTCTTATCGTTCACCAAATATGAAATGGTATCATTGATTGTCCTAATCTGCTCCAAAAGATCTCCCTCTGAATCCAAATCCTCACCAGTTTTGATCGGTACCTTTCTTCTTCATTGATTATACCACCATACCTAATCGATCCTTTGACTCCATAGCAATGTAAGGCTACGAGTAATAAAGTGAATAACTTCAACCCCGCTATAAGTAAGCCTGCGTTAGAACTAGCTATTCTCGACTCACCCATCTCATAGCCCTTTTCTTCTTATTCTAAATCTCGCCTCTTGATCATTTCAACCTATTTTTACAAAGGGTCCCACAAGGCTGTTTTATTGAGCCTATACTCTTCATTTAAAAAAATTCAAACAGCAATAGCTTATCATTTTTATTTCATTTAAAAAACAATAAACTGGTATCACTGAATTTGATAAGTTCCTATGTCTCTAACCAATATTATCGGATGTTGGTCGTTTAGATATGGTGACAGACAAAAAAAAGGAAAGAAGTTCCAAAGGCAAACCGCCGCATGAATTCTCAATTAACTGATGAAAATCTCTTTGTATGATAATTTAAAGAATATGGTAAAACCTATCGCAAAGGATTTTCACAAGGAGTTAAAAATTCCTTGTTATGCGAACAAACTGTTTGGTTGACTTTGAGGTTAACCAGATTAAGATAAGCAGGATTTTTTCTTGAGAGGTGGTAGGTATACCAACAACCTTAACGTGAACAATATACATACCTGTATTAAATTTCATTGTAATTTTGAAGAAAAAAGATAAATCATTTAAGTAGTGATTTTATCTAATTCAGAATGTCTGAGCTGAAAAAGTAATTTGATAAAGCTCATATCAGTGTTTTGTTACGATGTTTGATAAATTATTAGGAGACAAGAATGCAGAATTTATATTGATATGTTGATATGAAGGCATAGGAACGTGGTTCTCAAAAGGTTTAAAATTAGATTTACCTAACATGACTGAGGTTGAATATGTTTCCTAAAATCCTTTTCGGGTGACCCTTCAGCTCTCATAAATTAGGTTAGGTTAGGTTGATGGGCTGACGGTGGATCTTGTTCCCGTCACACTTAGATCAATGTTGATCCATTGTGGTACCCTGATGGATTGGAATACCTTTTTAAAAATATAACCTATGATATCATATGGAGCATCGAGCCATTTAGAGTCGTTGATGAAGTTCATAAAATTTGAGATATTATTGCCTGTTGACTTCGAGATCCCTACTAGATAATTGAAGAAATATAGCTACACAGCACTTCTCCTTATATTGCAGAGTTCCGGACATTAACCTAGGAAGTGAAGGGTGTCCTCCTCTACTTCTACGTCAACCTCAGCAAAGGTCTTCAGTACTCAGTCTCATCTTCTTCTTATGGTACCCTGAGAGATTATGTCCGTGGTAGTTCCTATTAAAAGATTCAGGGATCTCTTTTTCAGGTTTATGATATGGTGCATTTTTTTCTTATTGTAGCTAGGCCACAAATTCTTTGTTGTGATACAATTTGCGAGTGAGTTCCATCTGCCATTGTTAAGTTCCACCATCTTCTTACTAATTGTCTGTTTAATGGCACAGGATGGAATTTTAACACCGGAGTCCGTTAGGCTTTGATCTAACGATGAACCAGTCCTTGCCAGTTCATCTGCTTTTTCATTTCCTAGAAATCAACAGTGCCCAGGAACCCAGCAGAGTCTGATGTTCTGCTGCGTGGCAAGAACATTTAGCTCTCCACGACAGCATGATCGCTGCCTGGATGTCAATGTAAAAGGTGATATCAGCCCGTGCTATCGCCAACATTGAGATCTGTTCGGAAGCCTTAATCACTGCCAGAACCGCCACTTGGAAGACACTGCTGTAGTTAGGTAGTCTATAAGAGTTGGCTAAATTGAGGGATTCTGAGAAGAAGCCCGCACCTACTCCCGTATTCATCATCGATCCGTCGTCGGTGTAAATTTCTACCATCGGTGAATCTGATTGTTGTAAACCAGCTTCCCATTCTTCTCTTGTGGGGATGGAGACAGAAAACGGTTTTTCAAAATTTGGACGGGGTGTTGTGTGGTCTGTGCCTACATACCCTTCCGTAAATTTGTTCATTATTTGTGCATGACCAACGGAGTTCCTTTTCCAGCTATCGGTCTGGCTTAGTCTTAGAGCACTTTATAGGCTGCAGTTTCTTGTACGAATAGATCTAGGGGTCTTAGATTCAGTGTGGTTTCCATTCCCGCAGTGGTAGTGGACCTCATTGCCCCTGTGATTCCTATGCACGCTAGTCTTTGAACTTTATTAAGCGTTTTATAATTACATTCTTTATCCATCGCGCTCCGCCAACCAGACTACCATATGTGAGGATTGGTCTTATAATGGCCGTGTACATCCCCATTATGATTTTTGGGTTTTGACCCCAGGTCTTACCAAAGTTCCTGTTACAGGAGTAAAAAGCAATCATGGCCTTCTTGGCTTTTTCTTTGATGTTCATACCCCAGTTTACCTTCTTGTCAAGAATTACGCCTAAATATTTGGCATGATCTGATAGTCTAAGTCCTGTTCCTTCTATTAATGGTAGGACAAATTCTGGTATTTTCCTTTTGTTAGTAAAAAGAACCAGTTCGGTTTTTTGTAGTTTGACCGAAAGTCCACATTTCCTCGCCCAGGAGCAGACTTTTGACAAAACGTAATTAATTTGTTTGCTGGTTGTGGAAATAAATTTTCCGGTCGCTAGCAGCGCCAGGTCGTCTGCGTAGGCTATTTTTCAGCTCAATCGAGATTTCGTTCATAATTAGTATCCACAATAGTGGTGAGAGAACTTCTCCTTGTGGAGCCCCCCTAGATGTGGATACTTTGATCCGTGCGTCCCCTTGTTCTGAGTTAATCCACTTGTGTTTTAACATACAGATAATCCAGTTTACGAGGGAATTATCCACTTCATCAAGGTCTACAAGTGCTCTTTTTACCGCATCATTTTGTACATTATTGAAAGCGCCTTCAATGTCCAGAAAAGCTGCTAGAGTGTACTCTTTGTTCTTGAGTGATTTTTCTACTATACTTACTAAGTTGTGAAGGGCTGTTTCAACACCTTTTCCTTTCGTGTAAGCATGTTGGGCAGGTGACAACACATTCGGTCTTATACTACTTCGTATGTGTATATCTATTAGCCGTTCGAAGGTTTTTAAAACAAACGATGTAAGACTAATGGGTCTATAGTCTTTAGCTTCCGTGTGGCTTGATTTCCCAGCCTTCGGTATGAAGACTACTTTTACTTCACGCCACGCCAAAGGAATATATCCCCACTTAACTGGCTGAACAGAATAGAGTGCTGCAACTGGAGCTGCAGCTGCAACTGGAATAGCTGTCAAAAAGTGTCGTACGTGATTTTTTTTACGCGCCCACAATGCAGCTGTACAGCTTTCTGACATTTTAGTATCGAAAATTAAAATGAATAATGATGAAAAAGAAGGTAAAATTGCTTTACGTCTTTATGAGTGATTGAAAATAGTTTAAAAATCACTTTAACCAACATGTAAACACTCCGTTTTGCTCGCAATTTTGAAACGTCAAAAAAGCTGCAAGCAAAAGTTAAAAGTTGGCCAACTTGTCCAGCTGCGTCTGCAGCTCCGTCTGCAGCTGCGTCGTGTTCTGTTCGCCTCATTGAATTTGTGTGTATTCAAAATTTTGACAGCTATTCCAGTTGTAGCTCCAGTTGCAGCTCCGTCTCCATTCTGTTCAGCCAGTAAGGCTGCTTGCAAAGAAGCTCTTGAAATGTTGGGTTACGTGTTTAGTGGTCTTCTGTAGCATCGTGGGAAAGATGCCGCGCCGTCTGTTCCTGGTGATTTGAGGGGTGAAAATGAATTTGTCACCCAGTTTATTTTATCCTCCGTTATAATATCTGGTGGCACCGTGTGCTCTGTTTGTACTGCATTTTCCAAGTTGTTAACATCAAAGTTGCAACCAGGAAAATTTGATAAGGAGCTCTAGTGATTCTCTCATTTTCACTCTTCTTAAATCATTTTTCACACAACTTATTTGTTTAAAGGCTTTCACTTTTTCCCCACAATTAAGGGATGTGGTCAACCTATGTACATAGTTTGAGACAATGGACCGCTTAAGTGATTCTCCACATGATTCAGTCCATTGATCATTAGGATCCCTAAGGGAACTGGTTCTCTTGCAAAAACTTTTCTAAGTCTCGCTGATTCATTAGTTCCTTCAATTTGGTTGCAGAAGGTTAATCACGAGCTGCATTTCACCCGTGAGTTTCAGCTTTGCATATTTTTTTTAATGTTATTATACGCTTCCCAGTCCAATTCACTTTTAATTCGTCTTCTTGTTTCTTTTCTAATAATGCCATAAGTTCGTATGTCCACCAAGGTGGTTTCTTACTACCATTCATTACCTGTTTAAGGGGGCATGCTTTTTCAAAAGCCTTATTTAGATTTTCTGTGAATTCAGTGGTGGCGCTCTCATAAAATTGTTTTAAATTTCATTCTTTTAGAAAATCGCCCAAGCTTATCAAGCAACATTTCCAGTACAAGATGCTGCTCCTGCTGAACTCCAATTGCAACCAATCAATTAAATGTTTTCTTAGTTTGATTTTGTTACATTATTTGCTTTTATAAGGATCTTTAAAATTTTGAAGCAACACATTGCCATAAAATTCACAAAATGCTGATATGCAAATATCGAAATGGGAGAAACTTTCTAACAAAGAGCATTCCACACGAGTCTTATTTGTCTTATCCTTCAATTGAATTAATTTTGACAATAATTGTCTAATAAACCTGTGATGTGTGTATTATGTAGATTCCTAACATACCTACATTTAACGCCTCAAGTGTCAGATATTTTATCAATTCATTTCACCAAAACCCACATGCATGTCATTCCAATATAAATCTAAACTATATCCCAAAGGAACATCACATATCCAAATACATAATGTATGCATATATTAAACCCCAAAAATGCATTCAAATGGCAGAGCTTTTGTTTATAAAGTGCCTTGAAGAATTCCTTATCGGGCTACATATCTCATAAAATGTATCCAAGGACTAAAAACACAAGGCCACATAACATAGAAACTACTATACATGCAGATTTTCCATTGCAATTGTAAATTCCATTTCTAATAGCTAACAGCATTTCAGTACATTCCTGACGATACCAATTATATTATCATTCTTCAATTGATTTTACAAATCTGCTTATAGCCGAAAAAGGTAAACCAATAAGAAATCTTCGTTCGAGAGAAAATCATCACAAGTTCCCAATCAGCATTAAAGTCAATTCCAATTTACTTATAACCTCTACAACTAACCAACCAATATCTGCTTCCAATAAAGAGGCTTCGAGCTGGCTATGGGTGAACTCCGTTCCTTAATCTAAACTTGATAATAATTGATTTATTGATTTTAATGCCTTTCAACGTTTCCCAATTATACTGCCTTTCGTTTTGTTTGCTGGCACTCATCCAGGTTCCTAACCTACGCCTTGAGAGAAGGTGTTCGTTGCTATGATTTTCAAAGCCATAAGTTCGAGGAAGTGTGAAACATCGCTGAGGGCTTGTAGCCTTCCATTTTGTATATTTAAGTCGGAAATAATTCTATTCGACAGCGCTATGCAAATGCACCCGCCAGCCAACCATTCTGTCATGGTCGCTTTGCAAATTTGCATCGTAGCTTCCTCTATGAAAACTGAATGAATGGATGAATGAAAATGAATGATGGAAGAACACCACCTGAAGATCGAAACAGGAAAATCCGCTTCCAGTGAAATAGAGTTAAATATCGTAACAACCTTTAACACCATTTTCCAATTGACTTGCCGGCAAACATTGTTATTTCCTCAATTTCGAGGTCATTTTATAAATAGTACCATACTGTCACGACGACGACGACGACGCTACATCTTCCTATACATCGGTAACTACAAAAAAAAACAAATTCTGTGCATCAAATAGGTACATTTATATGTTTGGTTCTGCTATCGTATAGTTAACATCCCCAACAATCATACCCACCACCCATTTTGCCAGGACGTTATCAGGGACGAGTGCGACGTCATTGTTGCCGCTCGACTGACTTATCCTCCTCCATCCATCTTCCTGTGTATTTTAACTTGTTCAATGGGAAATGGGAAACGACAGATTTATTTAGCGCACAAATTCCCTCCTGTAAAACACACCGTAGTGTAGTGCCTATCGCACGCGGCGGCGGGGCTATCCTCTACCCATCTCATTCCAGAAATAACGGCACCAGAACAAAACGCTCTAGGATAAGATAGAATGTCACAGGCAAATAGCACACCGAAGCTATATAATACAGCCTTGATGGAGCTCGTTATATATTATGTATATTTGCTACGTGCTACACTATGGGGTAGATTAATCAAAAAATTGGAACTTAATCAAACAAATAATGAAAGCTTGTACATATTTCTGAAGCCATTTTAATAAATATTTGTTTGTAATCCATTTTGGAAAATGGTATTGAGAATCTTTTTTTTTTGTTTTACTTTTGGGGAAAGTGTCTCGTTGATCACCCCCCTCGGGACCACTTTCGTATTACTTCAAGGGGGTCCTGTTTAAATAGCTGGTTCTGTCTCTTCGCGAATTAGCCTTTCTCTTTTTTGGGTTTTCCGGATCTGGGTCAGGTATGCTTTTATTTGCTGCCATTGCTCTTCGTTTTCAAGCATCTCCGTGATTATGTTTTCCTTATATAATTCAACAATGTTTCTGTGTAGGTCCTGGCAGAGGGTTTCCCATCTGCTGCACTCAAAGACAGTGTGGTAGACGTCATCTGAATTCGAGTTTCCAAACTGACAGGAGGACCTGTCTATCTTAAACAAAAATACGTTTAAGTACCCGTGTCCAATGAGGAATTGGGTGACGTAGTAGTCCACTTCACCGTATCTCCGATTCAGCTACGTCTCCGATGAGCCTCGCTGTCCAGCGCCCTCTGCTTTCAGACTCCCATCGTTCCTGCCACTTCTGTTGTTTAATTGCCTTCGCTTTCACCATTGCTTCAACAATTCCGATTTCCGTTCTCTTTTCGTGCACCTACTTTCGCTCTGCTGCCAGAAGGTCTATTGGCGTTACTCCTTCCGTACGGAAGGAGCTGACCACTCGTAAGGCTCCGCGTCTCTTTACCGCTGCCATCTGCTTGCGATGCTTTCCTTGTCGCAGTGCATCGGCCCAGATCTAGCTTCCATAGAGGAAAATGGAGTGCATTGCCGCCATCAGTAGTTTCCGCTTGCATGCAGTAGGTCCACCTGTATTTGACATAAGTCTGCTTAGGAACACTGTTACCTTTGATGCCCGATCCGCTGCTTTCTTTATATGATGCCAGTAAGAAAGTTTAGAGTCGAGAGTTAGTCCTAGATAATTTAATGGCTTCACTGCCTCTGATTAATTCAAGTCCAACCTGGAAGTCTATGTAAATAGGGATTCTTTTTCTGGCTAGCAGAACTAGATATTTTTGTTTTTTTCCGTTGCTAGGCTGAGACCATGTTCACTCATCCATAGGTGTAATCGACGCATGACTTGGTTAAGCTTCCACTGTGCCTTTTCTGAGTTCTCTGCTGTGATCACAGCCGCTATGCCGTAAGCATACCCAACAAGAAAGCAGTCTTCTGGCATGTACATACAGAGTATTCCGTTGTATGAGATGTTCCAGAGATCAGGTCCTAGGATTAATCCTTGAGCAGCTCCGGAGTTGATCTTCTTCTTTTTCTGGCCAGCTGTGGTATCGTAGATAAACTCTCGATCTTTGAGGTAGTACCTGATGATTCGTAGGAGGTAAGCTGGAATTGTGAAAGTTTGTTCAAGTTCGTGCAGAATTGAAAGCACTTCTTACATCTAGAGTTGCTAGAAGAACTATCTTCCACGAGTAGTGGTTTTCTCTGTATGCTAAATGGGCGGTATTTACGCCTTTCTCGATCGCTCTGACTGTAGAGCGTCCCTTCCTGAAACCATACTGTTTTTCAGATGGATCTCCGGCTCTTTGGACTGCAGCTATGAGTCGCAGTTTTATCATTCTCTCTAATAGCTTTCCAGGCGTATCTAGCATGCATAAAGGTCTTTATGCTGAAAGGGTGTTTGGGTCACCCTTACCTTTGCTGATTAGCACTAATTAAAGAACACTATAAGAAGCTCTTAAATACAAAAATATTAAACAAATTATTTAAGTCGTAAGCGAAAATTTTAGAGTTGCCACTTTTCGGGAACGTACATTTTTTATGTCAACGGGTAGAACCTTCACTTTTTTGATAGTTGCTAATATTTTGCACATGAAAAAAGTTGCAGAATGCCACCAGCTTCCAAACGCAAATGGGGAAATGATAAACGATTCCAATCTTAAAAAAAAGTATGTTCCCAAATAGTGGCAACACTGACAAAATAACCTAAGATGCTTCTACTCAACACCCACCTTTTAAAACATCAATAGCTATTTTTCCAACACACGTTTGGTTTCTTGAGGCAAAAGAAGTATATTCCAACCACCTATCTTTTAATACATCAACTACTATTTTCCAACACACATTTGGCGTCTGAAGGCATTTCCACAACTTTTTTCATATTCAAAAAATTTAAAATTATCAAAAAAGTGATTCCACCCGTTGACATAAAAAAAGTATGTTCCCGAAAAGTGACAACACTGAAATTCATCTTATCAATCGTTATTTTGATCATAGAAATTTTCAAAGTAATTAACGAGGTTTTTTATTTTACTATTACCACAAGCCATTTTTGAAAATGGCGTCCTAGCGACGGGATTTAAACACTGACTTAGAAACACCAATCATATTTTTCTAGTTGTCTGAATTTAACCAAATTCCACTAGAACATTATATAATTTACAGTGCTTTTGTGCTGTTAATTTTATACGTGTCGGTAACCATCGACTAAAAAATTATGCGTCTTAAGAGGGTACAACAACATCGAACTTATGAGCCCAATTGTTGTACCTGGGCGAAACGCATATGGACTAAAGGTCGCAAAACTTTTAAATTTGAATTTCAATTCAAGATTCCACAAAAACAAAAACAAAAATAATTAATTTTCAATTATTTACGTTTTTATTCTTAATCTTATGGTTCCTTCCTCTCGAACCGTTCAAATAAGGAAAGGAAAATGACATTTGACGAGAGTAAAAAGTTTTGAAAAGCCTAAGTTACGCAAAATAGAGTATCAAAATCTTTTGCGAACTGAAGTGATTTCAATTAAATTGACACCTGATAGCTAATACAGAAAAAAAAGGAATTTTCAAAACGGCGGGCGCTTCAAACATATATGTCAAGCGATTTTAATGAAATTGAATTGAATATTGCAGCCGTAATATTGTCGTATGCAAAATAAATTTGGTGGCGCGACAGCTCGTGGAGAACCAGGATACCAACTCTCAACTGTGTGCGTGCTGTTTGCAGGAATGGAGGGGACCTACGATTTTTTGCCGAGTTTGAACGGCTAGATGAGAAACACTTATTTACGACAACTCTTAGAGGATTTGTCAGTTCCTCGCCAGAGGGAGTACCTCTCGGAAAAAAAATTATTTTTAGGTGATGATGGCTAAGAATCGAAACCAGACCTTTGGCATGACAGTCCAACGCACCAACTTTTATGCCACGAGAAACTAAAGATTGTTTTTTTAGACGTGTGATTATCAAGAAGAAATAAAACGCATATAAAACGTTTTGGCAATGAATTTAGCTTTATTATAAAATAAGGGTTTGCATGTTTTAAAAATGTTTTCGGGCAAGTGGCCGCCGCGGCTGGATCGAATAAATTCCAGCCGAGATGCCCAATTTTCGACCACCAATCTTCGACGCTATGGCGGATGGACTCATTCGGGTCTTCTTCGATACTCTGCTCTACAGCAGCAATAGCGTCTTCGGTGCGCACTGTACGGTGTCTTTGAGGATGCACATTATCCACTAGAGTAAACGTGGTGCGAAACCGATCCATGGTTGCTCGAATTACCGACTCTATCGACCGAATATTGGACGCAGCGCACGATATCTACCTGAACCGAACCATTATTTTGGTAATAAATTTTCACAATTTGCAAACATTATTCAGGAGTTGAAAACAACACGCCTAAAAAAATCACCCTTTAAACAATAATGAATATCGTGTGTACTCCGACGTGGTGTTCTGTCTAATAGAAGGCAGCACCTAAGGCTCTGTTTCACAAACTCTAGAATTTTTTTCTAATTCCTATTGGGCACCTTATAGGCAATTATTGGCTGGATGCTGGCTGTTTAGCAAACCACCTTCGGGAGTGGTATGAAATCTCGCAATTAAAAATCGTGAATAAACAAATCTGGCATTTTTTTTTAATTTCGAAAAATGATATCTCGCAAATTGATAATCTCACAATTACAAAATCTTGCTTTTAACAATCTTTACGAGTAGGTACGTCTCGCACTTAAAATCTGGCAAATATTAAAAAAAAATCTCTAAATTCTAAATCTCACAAATCAAAATTTTAATTCGAATTTTATAGTAACATAGCGCTGTCAGTTTCGCACTGAAAATAAAAATCCAAGCCATAAAATAAAAATAGCTATACCTTAACTCAAGTCGAATAATGCTGTCGAAGCTGATGGACCTGCAGCCGAACTTTTCAAAGCGGCTGGTGTTGAATTGGTTTACAAAATACACCAGCTCATCTAAGAAATTTGGTTGGAAGAAAGCATGCCTGATGAATGGAACCTTAGCATTGTTTGCCCGATCCTCAAGGAAGACGATCCTCTGAACTGCACAAACTACAGAGGCATCAGTCTCCCTAACACCGCATACAAGATCTTGTCTGCCGTACTTTGGGAACGCTTGAAGTTATTCGTCAACAACCTGATCCACATGCACATTAGTGTGGGTTTAGGATAAGAAAGTCCACCATCGATCTTGGAAAAGACCCAGACAATGCCAACCAACCTTTCATCTATTTCAATGCCACGTATGACAGCATCTATTAAGATGAGCTACAGCAGTATGCAGTCTTATGTTTTTGGGGGCGCTTTTTTCAAATCTGTTATCCGTTTGTCATGAAAAAATGATTCTCCACGAGTTGTTATGCCACCCAATTTATTTGTATGTTAATTTAATGTCAACTGGTTTTCAAGGCATATGTCGTAGTACAACGTTGGACATACCATCGATTTCTGCTGACTTCTTTTTCCTAAATTGATCGTAAATGGGCTGGAGCTCCACTTCAATAGGTTTAATATCGCTCTGTAAGTCTAACGATAGATTCCCAGCGTCCTACACATAAAAAAATTCTTACAAAACGCGTATGACAAAAGCCCTCACTATATCACTGATGAATCCTATTGGACGAAACGCCGATTTGGAGGACTAAAGGCCATAAAAAGTTATCTTGAATCAAAAGTTCTTAAGCGGCATTGCCTCTTGGGAGGAAGTGACAAATCCCCCCCAAAGTAATTCTCCTCGTAAGAAATTCATATCATCTAAGGCGTTCGGACTTCAGCTTGTATGCCTCCTTCTTCCCATTCATGCCAACAATATGCACACCAGCATATGAATGGTTGAGAGGCACTATATCACGAGCCACCCTCAATCTTTAAGCATGGTCCATTTTCAATTCTTGAAAATTTCAAAATAAAGTTTTCATGTACCTATAGATAAATTATCTGGTGCTGTATACAGTGAGTATAGGGCAGGGCTACAAGCTTATGAATAAACAAAGCGTTGAGCCATATGCTCTTTCCGACTTGTTTACTAAAAAAAATACTTTATAACCTCAATATTAATTGATGAATTACATGAACATTCATAAATCTACCTATATCAGATTTAATTCCGAGTAGAGTATAAGATTCCACGGCCGCCAGTCGTATGTACGTCATAGCTTGTATGAAGACAGTAAATAAGAACGAATAGAATAATAAAACAAACCGTGATTCAGAAAGGATTAAGAAGGTACAAAGTGCAAAGGGTTTTTACAAAGATGCAAAACTACGTCTACGCCAATTTTGTAATTATGTAGTTTAAGGGAATGTTGTAATAGCTTATCAGATCACTTTCCAGACACAATAAATAATATATTTAATGAAGTTACATACAAATTGGATTTGATATCAAAACGTACATCTCTCAGTTGGCATAAGGCTGTGGTTCGTATTGGTCTGGCAAGAGTCTAAAGTTGATGGTAGATACTGGTTTTGCGTCAAGCAAAATTAGAGATTTTAATCAAATTTAACCTCATGAAGGTGGAGAAATCATGCCACGCACCGCGTGGCCTTTCGTTGTTTTGTTTATCTGAGCATCTGTTCATCTAATCATGCAGGTGTACGTCGAGCTATAGAGCTTAAACAAAGTGACAAAATTTGCTTCGTTAATAAAATTGATAGGAACATAATAATAATTCCAAAGGCTTCATAGTTTTATTTTGTAATATTTGTTTATTTCTTTTTATGATTGCAATGTTCATATCATATGCCCCACTGTAATCCGCGAATACAGATCGCAATAATGTGTTTGACGATGAAGTGGGGGATATTTTTGTTGTTGTCTCTCATAGTTCTATTTCGTTTTTCATTTTACTTCAGACTAAGTCTAATTACAAGGCCATTTTGTATTTTTTTTTTTTTTTCTTTCTCTAAGGCAGGCATTTTGATAGCTTCACCTAAATCTGACACTTGTTGGATGGTGTATATTCTTTGGAGGACAAATTTTTTTTAATGGATTTACAACTTATGGGAACAATTTGTTAAAATTAATGGTGTTTCAAATTGATATTTAAAAAATTTAATGGGGATTCTAAGAAAATCATCAATCAACACAAAATATTCAATATTATTAAATTATAAGAAAAGCCTTTGAAAAGGGAGGAAAGAAATTAAAGTCTTGAAATTTATTAAAATTTACAGAAGATTTGTAGGTATTGGCCTCATTTAGGGACGTGCGGTACACATGTGTGTTAGCAAAAGTTCAAACATCCCTAGAATCTCAAGTAATTGGAACAAACTAACGAAATTTGTGCTATTTCGTCCGTGAGTATTTTAGGCACAAATTATTATTTGTGATTTTTGAAGTTTCCTTGTAATTGTGTAAGACCGGTAGCAAATTTTGTGGGACGCATAAGGGCGATTCCGCTAGAGACGATTTTTGGTATCAATTTTTAAATAACAATACATATATTTTACTTTTATTGATAACAACACAAAGTAGCAGGACTCTTTTTATTAATAAAAAAATTTTTGCTCACCAAATTTAAATAAAGCATTTTCTTACGCTTCGCAAACTATCATACACGAAAGGTCTGTGCAAACTGCAATTGTCATGACTTTTAAGAAAGAGCGAAATAGACATTCCGACAGTTTGAGGTAATGATTAATTTGGTAGACTTGTGGACACAAATGTAATATAATTGTTTTTCCGAAAATATCGATATATTTGTTATTACTTTTTTAGTATTATTTATAGGCTATTGATTATGTCATATAATGAGGAAGTAAGACGTTCATGGGATTTCATAGTAAAAATCATCAAAGGGGTCATTGAAGATGAGAAAACCGCGGAGTGCTATTGAATTGACGGTGCATTTCTTAGACGGGGGTGCATAAGCACCCCTATTGGCTTTTTGCATGTAACTCGAAAACGAAGCAAAATTTCGAGATAATTCTAAAAACCTTTTTTTATAGAGAATAAAATTTACCATCAAAATAGAATTCTAAAAAAAAAAATTAATGAATTTTTAGTTAGCTAAATTTAAAAAAAATCATTGCAAAAAAATGTGAAAATCGCATTTTTTGTTTTTTTTTACATATTTGCTTATAACTTTCTTACCAGCAGAGATAGGTATAGGCATTGCTCCATATAAAAGAAAGATAATTAAATTTTCTTTAAAATACATTAAAAAAAAACGGTTTGGATAAAAATCGACCGAGAAATAGTCGTTCAAACTAGGCTGATTTTAAGTTTTTAAGGCTTTATGAATGTCATTTTTGGCTATTTTGATGAACTTGTTAGATTATACGCTCAAACTGGGTCGAGTTATATGCAAAAAGCCAAAAGGGGTGTTTTTGAACCCCCTCTAAGAAATGCACCCTCCAATTTAATAACACTCCCTTGTTTTCTCATCTTCAATGACCCCTTTGATGATTTTTGCAATAAAATCCCATTAACGTCTTACTTCCTTATTGCCCTGTTTTTTAGGACATAATCAATAGCCTATATAGCAAAAAGCCATTTGTTGCACCCGCAGTATAAAAATATAAAAGTTTATTTTTTTTGCAAAAATAAAGTGCTATCGTTTTGAAACTCTGTGAAAATAAGATAAAACCAAAAACAAAATTAAATCAGTCGTATCAGGAGTAAATTGTTAATTGAATTTTGAAAAAAACGTTGATTCAAATTGGTTGCACCCGCGATCGTGAAATTAGAATCGTGGGTGCAACTAACATTATTGAGTGATGTTTTATATTTTATTTTAAAATATGCCTTGAATTATAATTGTTGTTCAAGGTTCTTTTTTTTTTACAATTTAATATAATTTTTTGTTCTTTTTCATAAAAATATAATAGTCCAGGCAATATATGATTTAACATGGGCAAAAATGCAACAGAAGCTTTTTAAATTAATTTATGATCAGTTACCACTACTGAAAAACATATCCAAAATCGGACAAAATCCCTCCATGGGAACACCCCGAAAAACGGTTTTCAAAATGGCGGACTTATTGGTTTGTTGTTTTTGGTTGTTTTTTTTACCACGCTGTGATTTTTCCTTTTAATTATATGTTTAATAATAATTATCACTGGTGGATCCTTTATGACATTCCCGAGTCGTTACCCCCTCCCCCAGTCATGACCCTTTCCCCATATATTACCTCCCCACTGCCTTCAGAGCCCTAGAGAATATGATAGACCAATCTTCACGAGTATAGAAAGAAACACTCCCCATTTATGATCCCAGCAAATGATAAACACGACCAATCTTCAGTAATGGTCCTAGAAAATGAGGACATAAATACATAAATAAGCCTATTGTAAGCGTTTGGCACGCTTACATACACACATTATTCTAGGGCTTGAACCGTTTCTTAAAATTCTTTCATTAAATAGCTTTGCTAGCCCTGAAAAATATAGGCTATAAAGTTTTCGGAGAACCCAAAAAGAAAAAGTTTATTTAAAATTCAAGAACAAATTACCAAGAAGGTAAATGTATTAATTCATTAGTTATTTATAAATAAAAAAAAAACAGTAACGGTATTCAGAAATAACTCTCGAAAAAATTAGAGTTGTATTAGGTAATATTGAGTACACATATACCCAGCGGGAAAAATTAAAAAATTCATTGAGGAAAAACCTGCTTTTTCCTTGAGGAATGGAAGCTGTACCTGCCACTTTTCAGCTTATTCCTTTGATGAATTTAACATGGGCGTGTCATTGGCGGGAAGCACATGCCACTTTCTCGAAGAAAATTCACTAACGAGTTCACTACTTCAATGGAAGTTGTTTATTCACCGACCTAGGTGATGAAAAACATGGTGATTGCATAATCTGTGAATTCACTACATACGTGTACTTAGCTTATTTTTCAGTTCAATAATTTCGATGAAAAATCTAATGAAAATTCAGTTATGAAATCACCAGGTTAGAGGTAGTTTCTTTTTCATCAATTAAATCCTCCCATTTGTATTGTTTACTAAATCCCATCTGTAATGCACCCTTTATTTTAAAATGAAAACAAACCAAAAAGCTGTTTCCATTTCAAATCAAAAGTTTTTGGCGTTTCGGCAAACGCAATTTCTATTGACTTCAGTTCGTCTTACATGGACTTTTTTACAGAAAGTCGCTGTGAACTGTATCCAACAAAATGAGAATTTATAGTTGCCAAAAAATTATAAACAACTTTGTGCATTACTATTCATCGTTGGAATCATCGATTACAATTCACCATGAGTTTCACTCACATTTTTTTTTCTCTCGCCATGAACACTTTACAAAGCAGATGAGTGGATTCAAACAATTAACTGATGAACTTGTACATTACTTTTCTTCAATCTTTTCATCACATAATTTTCCCTTTTAAATTCACCGAAATAAAGGGTCGTTTCATAAACACAAAGCAGAAAGTGGAATCAAAGCTACGAACTGAGGAAACTTTGCATTACTCTTCACCTACTAAATCATTGCATGTCGTTTCTCTTATGATTTGGCAAGTGAATTCATTGATTTTTTCAGCAATAAATTTCATTGAGGACGATATTTCCCGCTGGGTAATTGAAGTTATTTTGTGCATACGCATACAAGCCCCATTATCTGCCTGAAAAGATTCTGGTTGTGATATCGCGGCCCATGAAAGCAAATAGAAATAGAAGCAAGTTGCTACTTTCATGACCTAATAGAGATTACATTTTAAGGATATCATACACTGAATTTGAAGCTGGTCCACATCTTACTGCGATGATTTAGTTTGCGATCTCATGGTCATTTGCATGGTAAAAAAGCAAAATCAGAAGATCAATGTCGTCTTCTATCACAGTGGTATGAACATGTTCTGAAGATGAGTTGCGGTACAAACAATGTGCACATCAGCATCCCAATTTGCGTTACTTAAAGAAGATCCTTGTTTCTTCAGCAATTAACCAAACAAGGCAATTATTAAAGGTTGCTTGTTATTTCGATAGGCTTGAAACTGTTCTATTTGCCGACTAACTTCATGCCTTAGTCCAGGATGCTACTGTAAGTTTAGGTACATATCTCATCGTAACTTTTGAAAAACAGGAAACCAACCGGTAGATTTTGTCCAAAAATTTACAAAACCATGGATTGGCCCTCCTCCGCCTCTTCGTCCTGGCACCCTCTGTATAAGTAAAAAAAAGGTTGGATAAGTATTATTGGGGTACCAAATTGAAGCTAAGACTGTCGATATACGATATTGATGTTTGGACAGCTTTATTGGTTGTCTTGACTCGAAATACTTTTTTTAAAAAAAGCTAAAATTAAATATCTCTACTGGTCTTTTTGTACCGTGCTTCGCGTCATTCTTGATATACGTCCTTTACTGTAGAGGTCCACGTTTAATTGTAATAAGACCCTGCAATTTTAAGAAGCACTTGGGAGCTCATGACTGGTGGGGGGAGGGGCTAGTTGACTGCGTCATGACTGTGGTATTTTTCTTCAGTATTTGTTGACTATAGAAGAATATTTTGTCGTGTCTATAATTTTCTCTAGGGCTCTAATGAGATCATTGTTGACAGAAGAACATGGCTGGAGGGGGTTTTTAAAGGAAGGGGGTTTTGAAAGAGGGGGGGTCATAAATGGGAGGGGGTGTCTTTTTTCCTCAGTTTCTTAGACTTAAAGTGAATAGTCGAAGTATCCATTATTTCCTCTGGGGGTCTGATATGGGGGAGGGGTTATGACTAGGGGAGGGGGTGACTGGAAATATTATGACTGGTAAGTTTAATGGCCCTCTCGTAGGATAAGCAACTGATTTCTGCACAAAAAAACAGTAAAAAAAACTGCGTAGTAAAAATAACAACCTAAAACAGCAACCAAATCAATCCGCCATTTTGAAATCCGATTTTGAGGGTGTTCCCATGGACGGATTTTGTCCGATTTTGGATATGTTGTTCAGCAGTGGATACTGAAAAGCTTCTGTTGCAATTTTGCCCATGTTTGGGGTATTTTTTAGCTTAGATTGCCTGGACTATAAGTTAAATGGCAGGGAAGCAAGGAAATTCACAACGTAGCATGCAATCTATCAAAAAAATTCTAATTGATATTTATTTCTGAACAACAAAATAAAGAAGGCAAAGGCGTGTTAGTTGATAAATGGGAACGGTTGAAAAATATTTCGGGTTTTCAATCAATTTTTTTTTTATCAGAAGAGGGCAACAACATAACAGTGGCACGAACCTTATTGTCTCGTTTCAAGAGCAGTTATTTTGAAATCTATCATCATCGAAACAGATAGTGTTAGGGAAGATGACGATTTAAAACTACTTATACAATCGGTGCACAAAGAAATTCAGTTTTCTATTATATGTACATATATCTGCTCCCTCTCCTCATTAAAACCAAAAACTGCGCGCTTCCAATTAAGAATAATCTCCAGCAACCTCTCTTGAACTTTTTATATTACCAGCAGAGGCATGCCTTGAAACATGTACTATTTTCACTGCAACTGTCTTGCCAAGAGATATTTGCGCGCGTTTGTATCTATGTTATCTTTCAGTACCCTGGAAGTTCAGCAGAAAAATTTCAATATATTGTTACGTAGGGTTGTATCTAAACGATATGGATGAAGAGGAAACTGTAAGATCACAATTTCTGAGGATAATTGAAGACATGATCGTAAAATTGCGAGCACCAGAAAAAAATATTGATGACAATGATTTATACACAGTATTTTCGAAAAATATTGACATATTTGATAAAAACTTATTAATAATTAATAGAGAAGTGGACTAACTAGCATTATTATGTTACTTAATCTCTAGTCCAGTTCCGTTATATCATTTTTTTGTATATAAATATTCATTAAAGTTAGACACGTTGCAACCGCGATAATTTGATGTTGCACCCGCGATTGCCTTAAGATCGAAAAATCCATTCTTTATGTTTGAAAAAAAAAAAAAAACTAAACTGTACAGTAGGGTGGTCCTTAAATTGGACATTGTCTTGGATAGCCCTCATTCGATTCAAAACATTGAAAAACAATTTCCCTAATTTTTTCAGATTTTTATTTCACCCCCCTGGTCTCCCTTTTTTCACTTCAAGGTACAAGTAATGGAGTTAGGGTGACTGTTATAACACGCAAAAAAAAAGTCGGAACTTATAGATTAGATTCAGACGAAAAAAAAATCGTATGGGAGGGGGGGTCTATTCCCCCCCGTTCAGGCAGGAGGGGTAATTTTCTAAAAATTTGACCAAAAATAGAAAAACAATTATTAAAAAACAACGGGACGACTTACAATGGCATGCTATATCTTTTTTTAAAAGCCGTGAATCCAGTCTCTAATATATTTTTTAAATCAAGTTTTTATTGTAAATAGTTTTTGAGAAAATAATTTTCAAACCTTAAAAATAAAAACAAAAATAATAGTTTCTTACGTTTGAAAATTATTTTTTTTTCAGAAACTATTTACAATAAAAACTTGATTTAAAAAATATATCAAAGACTGGATCCATGGCTTTAAAAAAAGCTATAGCATGCCATTGTAAGTGGTCCCGTTGTTTTTAAATAATTTTTTTTCTATGATTGGTCAAATTTTTAGAAAATTACCCCTCCCGCCTGAACGGGGGGAAATAGACCCCCCCTCCAATACGATTTTTTTTCATCTGAATCTAATCTATAAGTTCTGACTTTTTTTTTGCGTGTTATAAGAATCACCCTAACTCCATTATTTGTACCTTGAAGTGAAAAAAGGGAGACCAGGGGGGTGGAATAAAAATCTGAAAAAATTGTGAATTTTTTTTTTCTCCATTTAGAGTCATTTGATGCCTATCCAAGTTGGATTTTCAAAAAAACCCAAAATAAGGACCACCCTACTGTACAGCCATCAACTGTCGATCTATTAATCCTCAAAAAAATTCAAAATTTTCGAGATTGAGTGAGATTGATGAGATTGAGATTGAGATGTCAACGTAAAGAAAGATACATTCAACGCGTTGGTGAGTATAGTCTGTAAGAAAAATCAACGCATTGGCCCTTTAATTCAAATTAGCATATAGGATAACATTTTTGCAAAAAATAAAATGAAAATCTATTTTTTTAAGATTCCGCTGGCCTTTTTCCGAGCCTATGTTAGTGAAACCGGAAATGCTAATTTTTGAGTTTGAATTTCAAATAAAAGCGAACTATTCAAAATTAATTTTGAGCAATAAATTTCAATTTAAAAAGCAACAAATTCTGACACAAAAAAAATGTAAACATTTTTTTTTATTTTTTTATTTTAGCGGGAAATTTAATACTGTAGCGGGATCTTTGTTTCGGTAGAGCAAAATTGTTTCCGGGGATCTTCCAAATAAAAACTCTAGACCCGCGTTTCCCGAACTGTGCTCCGCAGAGCACTTAGTGCTCCGTGAAGAATATCCAAGTGCTCCGGAGAAATATTAGGGGTTTTTCTCTTTTAATTCAGAGCAGAGCCTGAACTGTCAAACAAAAAGTTGTGTTTCTTTTTTAGCTCTGAGCGTTCAGAGCTAAAAATTGGTATTTCTTTTTTCGTTCTGAGTGTGTTCAGAGCGCGCTCTATGAGCTCAGAATAAAATAACTGAGCAGACTGAGTTCAATGCTGAACGCCTAGCATTTGACAGCTAGTGTTCAGGTGTATTTAAAAAATAGTTCAGGGTGGTCAGAAAAAACTTGCTCAGATGATGTTCAGAACATGCTCGACGTCGAGCATACATGCTCGGACTCTGTTCAGAGCTCTTTTCTGAATTAAAAAAGAAAAATGCCTATTGGGAAAAAATCAAATATCCATTACATTTGTTAATTTTGCGGTTCTGAATTTTTCATTTGGATCAAAGCAATCGAATTTGAAATCATCGATGTTGACCTTCTACCGCATTTACATGACTTGAAATTTGGCAGTATAATGACCAGACAACAAAAGAGACAAGAGAAATTCATTCCTTTTGTCATTAACATGGCAGTTTTTCAATCATGTAAATGCGACATTATTAAATATTTCTTAATTTGTTCGTTTTTTTCTATTCTCGTATGTAGGTAAATAACGCAATAGAGATAGTGCCGTCAGAACTTTCTGAAGTTTTTGAGATGGATAATCTGCCTAATACCAGTTCTATGAAGATCAGTGCTACAGAAAACAAAACAGTTAAAAGGAAGTACCACGATTCATACTTGAATCTTGGATTTGCTGAGACAAGTGACAGCAAACTCCAATGTGTAATTTGTGGCAAAATTTTACCGAATAGTTCTATGTTTCCAGCAAAAATGAAACGTCATTTTGATTCATCCAGATTGCAAAAGCAAACCGACTGATTTCTTTAAAAAGATGTATGCTAACCTTATAAAATTTCAGACAATCATTAATTACCACTCAAAGACAGTGAACAAAAACACATTGATGGCGACCTACTTAGTAAGTTTCCGAGTTGCGAAAACTGGCGAGCCCCATACAATAGCTGAAAACTTTATCAAGCCATGTGTTAAAGACATTATTGAATACATGTTTATTATTATTATTAGTTGAAACCGTTCCTTTGTGAAATAACACAATATCACGAACTTTCGGAGACTTAGCAGAGAATGTGAAAGCTACTTTATTTTCAAGAATAAAAGTCACGAAATTTACCCTGCAAATGGATGAAGTAACGGATGTTGCAGACTTGACCATTTTAATAATATTTGTGCGCTAGCAATGCCTACAGTCCTTTCAAGAAGATCTGCTTTTCTGCAAGTAGTTGCCAACTACTACAACTGGTGCTAAAAATTTTTAAATAAATAGACAATTTTTCACTATCATTGATATCCCATGGTTTAACTGCGTAGATGTGTGCCCAGACGGTGCCAAGGTCATGGTTGGAAAAATTTTCGGTGCCGTCTCAAGAATAAGACAAAATGTCATTGCGTTACACCGTCATGCCCTTGCAGTGAAAAAACTGCCACTCTCCCTCAAAGAGATCTTGGACGAAAGCATGAAAATAATCAACTTTATTAAATAACGACCTTAGAATACCAGGCTATTTGAAGTATTGTGAGCTGACATGGGTAGTCTGCATACGTCGTTACTGCTTCACGCAGAAGTAAGATGGCTTTCTCGCGGAAAAACACTGACGTGGTTCTTCGAATTGAGGGCTGAAGTCAAAACCTTCCTAATTGATAATTTAAAAAAGCTAAATGATTTAAATTGATCACTTAAGGGAAAGCTAATACCTGTTTCCGATGTCAGTGATAAAGTAAAAGCATTTAATAAGAAAATCCAGTTTTGGGCTAAATCAATGAAAAATCGAAACCTTGACAGCTTCCCAACGGTCAACGAATTTAAAAAGGAAATAAATTTGGACGTTCCCGAAGATATTTTAATGAGTTCCATATACTCCTGCTAGGTTTGCTCGATAGCTTCCACTTCTATTTTCCCGCTCAAAAATTTAGGAAAACCTGTGGGTCGCAAGCCCATACTCTTCCGCGTTGGAGCCAGATTCTCTGAAATCGTTGCAATTTGAGTGCTTGAATGATTTGACATCAGATTCTTCGATAAAGGAGCATTTTGAAACGAAGAAGTCCTTGTCAGAATTCTGGTGTATGTTGGAGGACGAATTCAAAATTTTATCGAACAAGGCCAAAATAATTATTCTGCCGTTTGCAACAACATACATGTGCGAATCAGGATTTTCCGCCTTCTTTGGAACCATAACAAAATATAGATCCCATTGCAGTTGTCTCAGTTTCCAGTTTTATGTAAATCAAAACAGGCACATAGTTCTCACTAAAAGAAGCTTCTGGAGCTATTTATTTAAATACCATATGTACCTACCTATATATCGCCCCCTGTTTGCAATAACTAGGTAACTCAATTTTCAATTTTTAAAATACCTCGGCAAAAACTGTATTATTCAGTATAGTTTTCAAAACTTTTCGTCCAAATATAGAATACTTCTGAAGTGTAAGAAACATTAAACTTTCCCTCGTTCTCTTGTAGTAAGGCATCTATGAACGTTGCTATCTCCAAAACTTGTAAAATTGAGTAACCTAGTTCTTGCAATCAAAGGACGATATAATATATATCACATAATTACTAAACCATATTTTTTTAGTTCATCTTGTTATTGTGTTTCGTTGAAGTAACTTCTTTCTTGAATTCAATAAAATTTAAACAGAGTTTGAAAAACAGTTATTGCTGTTTTACATAACTTTTATATCTTACTGCGAAAAATGGAATACGCGGAACGAAGTGCTCCTCGAGAAATTGTTCCCCTAAAAAGTGCTCCGTGACTAAAAAAGATTGGGAACCGCTGCTCTAGACAATGGAATCTCGTACAAAAATTTGTTTTATTGAAAAATTATAGAAAACTACTAACAACAATACTTTTATAGGAATTGCAATGCTGGGCATTTTCCCTTAGCGATTATGCGGTCCGAAGTCCGCAGTAATTGCTGAAGGAAAAAGACACCAACAATGAGACCCTTAGAAAAGTTGGAAAGTAATAAAAAGCGGTATGAGAATAACTCTGAAGTATTACTTACCAGTTTCCTGGTCAAACTAAAAGTGATTTAATTCTAATTTGGGATCTCTTTTTATAGTGCCGAAAATAAGTTTATTATTTAACAATTTGTAGGCTTTGATTTTTAATAAAATATTATTTTGTGAACAAAAATAAAAAGTATCATCAAAGGCGATTTGAATCTTTCAAACAAAAATAATTATATAACACAAAACGTCAAGTGACTTATTAATGAAATTTAAATGTATAGTCAAAGGCGTATTTTATAATTAATTAGTGTGTTGTTACAATACAAAGAAAACCAAAAGAGTTACAAAATCCATAAGAACAAACTCTTCAAATTTCCTGGAAATCCTTTGAGCTGTTTCCGAAAAACAAAGAAATAAGAAAAGTGGGCGTGGCAGTAGGCGGACTTTATTTAAACATTTTTTTTTTTATTTTTCCTTTGATCATATTAACAAACTTTGAAAATTTCACCTGTATCGGTGCAGCCGTTTCTTCAGATTTAAGGAAAGTGGGCGTGGCACCGCCCCTGCAAGGGGTAGGAGGTCGCCAACTTAGATTTAAATTATATATACCTACCCCCGAAACGACCTGCAAGATTTCAGCCTGCCGCTATTTTTTTCCATTTGGTCAGTAGTAAAATTTCTCTATTAACTAAACTATAAACCTTTTCCCTGCGAAAGAAAAAAAACTGTGATAATTGTATCCAAATCTTTAGAACAGGAATTGCTTTTGTAGTAAATTATTTATTGTATTCAAAACTCCATTTACAAAGCCGATACTTAATGATACTACTAGTTCAGTCATATTGTATTTTTACCATGCAAATTGTTGGGTACTTTAAATTTGTTCCCTGCTTTATGTATTCGGTGGTGCTGAATACGAATCTGGGGCTCGCGAACAAAATTTTGTGACGCAACATGGAAAAAATTGTAAAATATGATGCAAAAATGCATTTTTTGGGAGTTTTTTTTACCTATGGCTGGAAAACTATCAATTATTCGTGAATTACATCAGATAACAATTGGAAGTATAAACAATTTCAAAAAAATCGCAGTTTTAGGTTTTTTTTTTGCGAAAACCAATTTGGACTCAAGCGCTAGTTGAAAATTGATTGATTGATTCCAAAAATCCACTAGAAAACACTAATTTACTACTATGCATGACAAAATTTGAATTTTTGTTTTTAACATGAACCAAGATATTCTTTTCTGGTGGTCTTTAATGCGCTGATTTCGAATCTGGCCTTGAAATTGCTCTAGCACGTCACGTTTTTGAGATATTCCAATGCGTCACGAAATTTTGTTCGCAAACCTCAGACTCGGATTCAGCACCCCCGAAAACATAAAACAGGGAACAAATCAAAACTACCTTACAATTTGCTCGCAAAGAGCCCTTTTGAGCACAAATTGATTGGACTATACCGAAAGTCTCAGAAAATGTCAGTGCAGGAAGTATGGTATCTGCTCGGTAACTACCGTTTAGCGTTTTGTATATGGTTTTGGATGCCTTGGAGCTAGTATCGTCTCGGTATCAGTACCAAACGATACCGAGAGTTTCCTGGTAACGTGGCCAGCCCTACTGTTTAAGGAGCTCTAAGCGTCGTTTGTATTGGTTGTACAAAAATACTTTCTGAATCAGATTTGTGTGAAGTTTTTATTTCAACAAATTGCCACATAACTTTTTCCTATTTTCGGTGTTTTTTTAGGATGGTGGCGTGAGTGTAGAAATTTGGAACCTTCATCTCCCAACCATACCATATATAAGTTGAAACCTTTCCATTTATCTATTGAACTATTGATTTATTATTCAAAAGCATTTGACACAATGTTTTTCACAGTTAAGGTAGAGGCTAAAAAACCTCGCTGTAAAGTTTAAGTTGTTAAGTTTATTTCTTCCTCTTCATCCAATAAAATGCAAACAGCTGATATATGAAATTACTTTTTCATCAGGCTTTTTTAAAACCACAAGTAGGTCGAAAGGGATCCATTCTTATTCCATTACATTTTAACATTATATCAATCACTTTCTTTCTGTCATTCACAGCTGCTCAGTGTATGCCTTTGCATATATGCATGTCTTTATAAGCAGATAAAGCTCAGCAATCAGCTGGGGCTGTAAGTTTTATTACAGGTGCTTGTTGCGTGGATTAGGACCTCAAAAATGTTCTTGCAACAATCTATTTGTAGATGCTTGGTAGCTAGATTAAAAACATTTTGGATGAAGCTTACTTACTTACTTGCTTAAGGTGGCGCTACAGTCCGGGGTGGACCAGGGCCTCAACCAACAAGCTTCTTCCCGCCGACTCGGTTTCTAGTTAGCTGTCTCCAGTTTCGCACGCCAAGTTGGTTGCGGTCCTCTTCCACTTGCGTGCGCCACCTTTTACGCTGTCCACCTCTACTGCGCTGTCCCACGGGGTTGGTTTCAAAGACTTTCCAGGCCGGAGCATTGGTGTCCATTCGCTCTAGTTGACCCAGCCATCTCAGTCGTTGGCTTTTCGTTTTTGTGGCTTGGTCGGTGTCGCTGTACAGCCCGTACAGTTCGTTGTTGTATCTCCTTCTCCATTCCCCATCTATCACAGTTATCAGAATTAACCTCTCAAAACAGCCTAACGCGTTCTCTTCCACCATTAACAGTGTCCATGCCTCTGCACAATACATCAGGAGCGGGATGATAGTTTAGTTGCTCCATAGAGGGCTTTTGCTTCTCAATTGCCTTCTTAGCCAAAGAAACAGCGATTTGCAAGAGTAATTCTTCGTTTGATCTCAGCACTGGTATCGTTCGCTGAGTTTATAGCGGATCCTAGGTAGACAAAGTCTCTGACCACCTCAAAATTATAGCTGTCTATAGTGACGTTCTGTCCTAGATGTCCTTTCTTGTTGACAGCATATATTTCGTTTTGCTTTCATTCACCGTTAAACCCATCTTCTTGGCTTCCTTCTCAATACTCACAAAAGCACCACTGACATCACGCTTTGTTCGTCCAATTAAGTCAATGTCGTCAGCGTAAGCGAGTAATTGGACGGAATTTTAAAAAATTGTGCTTCTAGTGTTGACGTGAGAGCTTTGCACTATTCTTTCAAGAACGATGTTGAAGAACTCGCATGACAGCGCGTCGCCTTGACCAAAACCTTTTTTGACATCAAAGGTGTCGGTGAGGTCTTTGCCGACCTTGATGGATCAGCGTGCATTCTCCATCGTCATCCTGCACAAACGGACGAGTTTGGCAGGGATGCCAAAACTAGACATTGCTCTTTATAGCTTGTCTCTATAGATGCTGTCATACGCGGCCTTGAAATCGATGAAAAGGTGGTGGGTATATCGATTGGAAACTCCTGGGTTTTTTTCAAGATCTGCCGCAGTGCGAATATTTGGTCGATGGTCGATGGCTTCCCTGGCTTAAAACCACACTGATATGGCCCTATCAGGTTGTCGACGAATGGCTTCAGGCATTCACAAAGTACAGAAGAGAAGATCTTGTAGGCGATATTAAGAAGACTGATGCCTCTGTAGTTGGTGCAGTCCAGAGGATCGCCCTTCTTGAGGATTGGGCGAACAGTGCTGAGGTTCCATTCATCGGGCATGCTTTCTTCCGACCATATTTTACAGATGAGGTGGTGCATACTCCTAACCAATTCATTTCCAGCCGCTTTGGAAAGCTCAGCCGCAAGGCCAATAGCTCCAGCAGCTCTATTTGACTTAAGTTTAGACATAGCTATCTTCACTTCATCGAGATCGGGTGGACGGAATTGTTGGTCTACTTCGTCCCGGTTGAATGGGGTTTCGCTATGGTGGTATTGCGAGGCCCAGCACGTCAGAGGTGGCATTTCTGATGGGTTCCTGGTAGTTATTCCACTGGTTCTCGATATTTGCATTTGGCGGCAAAGGACTATTTAAGAGGGCGCGAGACTCTCGATCGGAAAAGGACGATTTCTTGCGACTGTAGCCGTCCGACGTCGAACTTCCCCACAGTATTTCCCTGTTTTGGCTTTGGTTCAGATATCCGTAGAATTACCTTGGCTACAACGAGATAGTGGTCCGAGTCAACGTTGGCCCCTCGGAGCGTTCGGACATTCTTGATACTGGAGGAGTGCCTTGCGTCGTTCGCAATGCGGTCAATCTGGTTGGCGGTTGATTGGCCAGGAATTCGCCATGAATGAAGCTTACTACATATTCTCAAATAATTTTTTACTATAAGTAATTTTACTCAAAATCTTACTTGGAATAATTCTATTAACGTTACATCCGCTTTGAGTTTCCCATTTATGTATGTACATTTACCCGGATGTAATGCTTGCAAGGATAAGGGAGCTTCGTTAAATACAATTTGCTGCATAATATTAAACAAAATTTCATTTGTAATTCTGGAAAATAAACAAAATGAAAACTTCTTCAAAATTTTTTAATAATAACTCACTCAACTCAAAACATAAAACAAAGCAGGAACAACAACAGTTGAGAGAGAAAAAAACGCAGAAAGATATAATACATGTAGGTATCTAGATATAGGTACCTTATGTATGCTTATTCATCAACCTGAAGTTGTAGAATTTAATTTTACTATGGAATATGACTTTTTGATTAAATCATCAATTTTAAATTTCTTAAAAGCCCTTCAAAAGTTATATATCCAAATTAAAAAACAAAATACATAAAAAAGATAATCTACTTTATGAAAAAATCTCAAAGGAAAACAATCCAATTAACCATATTCATAACCTCCGTCGAAAAATAAAACATGAACGATTCTAAACTCAATAAAATAACATAAACCCCAAAAGTAGGTTGGGATTTGGTCTAAGTGCAAAAGGTTGCTGACTTAATATTTATATAGGTTTGTCCTTGCTTTTATACTCGTACACCTATATGTACTAGTATGTATAAACAAATCTCCCAAAATGATATCATTTTCCACTAAATCTCCTTGGGCATGTGAGTATATAAATTCCCAAAATATATTCTTCTAAGCCCACAAAATAGGAACACTCTTTCATGTGCACACCAAACAAAAAACCCTTCTTGGGTGTAGGTACCTACATTAATGGGGAATTCTGCAGAAAAAATCTTATTTGGTTTCAAAGCAGCATCGAGCGGATGCTGCTCTGAAGGGATTAAAATTCTGACCATTTGGGGTTACTATACACTCCCATTTGGCCATTCAAATCAGAGTTTTCATTAAGAGAAGAATCATAAAGGATACAAAAAAAACACACACAAAAAGATCATAAAACTAAAGAGGAAAACCTCCCATTTCTGGTTAAAATACATTCACTTCATCACTTCGTCCTTTTTATCCTTTAATCTTCTGATTTTACGATGGTCTCCCTCTCCATGTGTGTATATTATATCCGCAAGTACCTTCACATTTTTGTTAAGGAAAGTTCCATGGAGATGAAGCCCTTCTCTACACATTAAGTGGACTAACCCAATGTATACCAAACCAACCAACAAAAATACACTCATGTTCCACAGAGTCCGAGGAATATGCCCACTTGAATCAGTATGAGTTTGCATCTAACATTTAATATTGTTTCCAAAGCAAACAATACTATGGTTGGTATCACATGTGTGTCAGTAGTAAGAGGCTCATCACACTGGAATTTTTGCTTCATTTTTTGTATATTTATGTATTTTTTCGTGCAAAAAGCAGATGCATTAACCCATTGACACTCCTACTCGTCATCATTGTTTTGGTAGGCGCTCTCGCATCCAACAAGCAGTGTGGTTTCAAGGAGAATGTTGTGCTGCTTGTACATTTTCATTTCCCACTCGCATATATGAGCCCAAAAGCCTCATGTTCCGTGAGCAAATATTCATTTTCATACGACCACTAACACGCCTTCCAACCACTGCCTCCTCTATACCTCCCGGAGTGCTGATGCTGCCTTATTGCAACAAATAGCACGACTGGCAACGACAGCGGCAATGGCAACCGAAGCCGAAGTCGAGGTGAGCTCTCATCATCATCATCATCATCGTCATCATCTTGCAAACAAATGTGTTGCTGGGGTTATTGTTTGTAACGTGGTGGCCGCCTTTATAGCTATTGAAGTATTCATAATGGTATTCATTTAAATGGGGACACAACTATACCCAGCAAGCCACCCACCCCAACACCCATCCACTCCAACCCTCAATACCACCTCCTGCTTTGGTTGAAAATTGTCAACATATTACGGTAATGTGTTCGTCCTCCTTTTCCGAGTTGTGCTGAGAGAAAGGTTATTTGCACGGAACCAGGATTCAGGCCTACTATACAGGAAAAAAATAATACAAATCTAGATGTTTTGTGTTGCGGCCTCTTTGGGAAAGTGGGAAGTGCCCCCATATGTGATGTGAAAGTGCCGATACAATGGGATGGAGTGGGGGATGCGGGAAATCTTTGCTATCCATCCGGACCATCACCAGTTGAATTTTTATCGTGTTATTGTGAGGAGAAACGCTCAGGTGCACAGCACATTCTTCTATATAAACATGCGACAATGCACCCTGACACAAAACCAGGGTCGCATTTGTATGGTTGTTTTTTTTTAAGATTTCTTGGGGCTGTAATTAAAATATAATTGCGGAAGGATCAAAAAAATATTTTACAGTTTACAAAATATTTATTTTAAGTTTTTGTGAGAGGATCATTTACTTTTTACATGCTTTGTGTTTTTATTCTTCAAAGCCAACAATGTTATCCTTTCCCCCTGTACCCGACCATTTTTTTTAATGAATTTATTCCAATTACTATTTTGTGTGGATGAAAATTCTTAGTTATAAGTTTTGAACATATCGTCACAGGTCTCACTCTCTGTGACTAGGCCCAAATAGATTTAAAGCGAGTAAGCCCCAAAAATCTTTTTTCATATTTTTGGTCAATACCACAGAGAGTCGAAGCCATTACACGAAATGTTAAAAATTTCAAGCAAAATATTTTTGTTTACAGAGATAGACCCAATAAAAATGTTGTTGTATTAGAACTCGTGACATCCTGTTAGCTCATACAGAGCGTATAAATGCCTGGGGATAAATATTTTTCCTCCGCATATGTAAATCTCCAGCGCTGGATGGTATATACTGCAAATTGTGCTCCAAAAACAGCAAGGTATGCATGTTTTGCTCCCTTGGCTGGAGATGATCTTCAAAGGATTTCTCTCTCTCAACCATGTTTCAAAGTCGTGCTCACATGTTGGAATGGTTTTATACCGTAAATTGGAAGGCATATATTAGATTTCGAAGAGGATTTTCTACTAATTAGTCTGACTCTTTCATGTCTTGAAACTTGGGCCGCATCATAGAAAATAGACGCCCATAGTAGACAAATACTAGATGGATGTCGCTTTGAAAACTCTGAATAGGTATTTCTTAAGGTGAGTACTGAGTATCTATTTGCGAGTATGAAGAATGCGAGCAACTCCCAAGCAGCTCTCGAGCGTAAAACTCGCAAGGGAACACAGCTATGAAGAATGAAGTTAGCTCATAGAGGGATAGACAAGAGTAACTCGAAAGTTTTTAATTAAAAAGACCGTATCACCTGGCTTAAAAGTGTGTTTTCATTTAAGAGTAATTTCACTACAAGACTCTCAAGCAGCTCTCGAGAGTAAGACTGGGAAGTGTTATGAAGTTAGCTCATAACTGTGTACACTTATAGGATCACACCTTAGCGGATCTTATTTGATCTTATTCTTACCTTATGTATAAAAGATGGGCGATTGATTCTAATCAATATTTAATGATTTTATTTAATTTAACGTTATAAAGAAATATGTTGCAGAAGGCGAGTTATACATTCAACGAATGGTAAAATCAGAATGCCGCTACTCTATAGGTTTTTCGATCTGCCGACCCATTGTGACTTCATTCCACACGACGGTAAAAATACGTTCCACAATTATTCAGTTCGTCAAGTGGCCTAGTTCAGTGAAGTGATGATGGTTGACTTCAGCAATGCCTGTGCACTGATCTCTATAATACACTGGACAGTGTATTCCTTATAATGTATAACAGTTTCTTTGCTTCCATTTGAAGATGACAATTAGGTGGTCGGCTTCATAATTTGACGTCTGAATTATACAAAAAAAAGTATTTTCCAGATAGGGATGTGCGATATTGAAACAACATCGAAGACCAAACATCGATGTCAATAAATATCGAACCGAAAACATCGATGCTACTTAACATCGATATTTTTCAGGTGTTTTTGTTTAATGTGGAATTCTTTACAACCATTTCAAATCGATTTTTTTTTGGTTGTAAGGAATACACAAAAAATCAATTTTTTCCCGTGGGATTGTGTGTGTGCCATTTGACAGTAGCTTTGAGCAAAAAGTAAACAAACTAATGCGTATACAAATTAATTATAAATATTCAAAAGTGTATTCAGTTAATTACGTCCATTTGTTAAATTAAAAACATATATATTTCCGAGAAAAGTTGCAAAAATAGACTAAAATAGTTGTGCGACCATTGAAGTTAAAAAAAAAAACAAACAAACAATCAATCGAGGAACACATCGGCCAGGGCGCGCTTTATATCCTTATATTGACTTTAGGCACTTTGAATCGAAGTTAATTGATATTTTGATAACTTCTTATTAACTATTCACTATTTTCTGATGAATTAAAATTTGTTTAAGTAATTTATTTGCTTTTAATCTATTCAAATGAATGACGAACACTTTAGAATATTTGTTTAACCCGCCGCAGAATACTTTCAACTCCAGAGAAATGTCAAATCTGTGTGAAAAGTGTGAGTGAAATCGATTTGAAATCTTGCTGAAAATGCAAGATTTGTTTTGACAGAATAAAATCGATTTTGTTTAGAAAAAAATCGATTTTGTTCAGAAAAAAATCGATTTTGGGGTTGTAAGGAATTCGACATAAGTTTTTTGTTTGACCAAAGCAAAAAATGCGTCATGCTATGCTCTAATGTATTTTTGCTTTCAAAATTTCTGGTGCTGGCTATTTCTTCTTAAGTTTTTAAAATCGATTTAAGTTTTCATACAAATAAAAAATATGAAGTCATAAGCAAGGTATTTCAACTTTAAACATCGATATTGCAAAATACTGATGCACAGAAGCTTGTATTGTAAAACCACGTGTAAGTGGTATCTTTCTAGGCATCAATGATTTTAATGGGTGAAAATCGATGTTAAAATATGTATTTTGCACTATGAATATCAACAAATTTGATAGAATCAATATTGCGAGGCAATTCATGGTGTTAAGCTGTTATGTGTGCCCTTTTTGAAATCCGATATTTCAAAATCTTGTTTCACACGAAGGTGTGCGCAAGAACTGCGGTGTAAACTGGGTGTTTCTGACCATCGATAATTTTAATTCGTGAAAATCGATGTTAAATATGTACATATTTTGCAGTAATATTTCAAGGAATTTTGTGTAAACTGTTTTCTGTGGCTTTTTGGAATATATCGATATTGCAAAACACGAAGTTGTGTGCAAAAACTTGCATTGGTGTAAATTGGGTCTTTCTGAGCATCTACAATTTCAATGTGTGGAAATCGATGCTAAAATTTGAATTTTGCAAATTATATCGGCCACAGATTCTATAGAAGCAATATTGCAAGTATTTCATGTGTACACTGCTATCTAACGATATTGCAAGATATTTTTGCTTACAAAAGTGTGTACAAAAACTTGTGTGGTTTTAAATGCGTCTTGCTGAGCATCGATGATATTAATGCTTGAATATCGATGTAAAAATATTTCTTTTGCAAAAATAAACACAAAACAAATTTGATGGAAGCAAAATTGATAGGCACTTCATGTGTAAACTTATATCTGTGCCTTTTTGCACATCGAAAGTTTCGTTGTGGTTCTGAATTTTTAAGTTTGGTTTGGATGATCCTTTCATGATTTCCTTTTTCAAAAAATTCCAAATGTTACAGATGACTTAAAACTATGAAAGTCACTCCATCTAGATTTTACTAGCAGAATCAATCATTTTCGTACTAACTTTTTGTTTGTTTTTTAGTCCGATGTTTTGGATGTTAATATCGATGTTGCAAATATCGAAATCTTTACTATCGATATTTTGCAAATATCGATTAAATTCGCTCATCCCTATTTCCAGATGTCTATCTGAAAAAAGGGAACAGACCATGATATGAAAATATAAACTTTTGTGGAAGTTTGTTTTTAAGTTATTCACTGTGTGCATTTGGTATATTTTTTTAGTATAGTTACATAGTGGAATGGGATAAATCTTTGCAATTTGCGAACAAGTTGAGCAAAATAGCTAATAAATAATTATGATGAAGAGGATGCGATTGCGTATTCTGCGTTTTTTATGATTTTACCTCCTTGTCACACTTTTTACGTTTGTTATTCCGTTTCATTTACTAATTAGTGAATGAATTTAAATTACGAACACAACAAAAATGTTAGCAAACAGATCTCGGGGGGTGAAACGAACGGATAATTGATGTCTGTTTAATGGATTATCTTTGTATTTAAGTTATACAGTTATACTGGTATACAAAAAAGTGGTCAGCTTCATAATATAACAATTCTTCAAATGGAAGCAATATTTTTGTATCGATACATTATCCAGTGTTATATAGAGATCAGTGTGCCTGTGTCGTTACAGCACTACCCCACCAGTTGATTCCCAGGAAACCGGATTCAACGATGTTTTAAAGGACGGACGATTTTTCGTCCTATTCTGCTTTTTATTTCTTTTTGCTCTGGTGTGTGGTTTGTAATGTTTTTTGAACATTACTTTCTTTTTTGCTTTGATGACCTGTAGTGGCTTTTGCGGAGGTCGTTCCTCGTCAACGTTCAAATTTAAACCAAATCAAGGTTTTAAACAGTCGATGCCTACTGTAGCTTCATTTCCGTTGACCAATAGCTTAAACGTTTTATCATTTCGCGATAATATTTCATGTTTTTTCGTAGGTTAAAAAATTTGAGGGTAAACAAATTGTTTTTTCGAATGTGAGTTCAGCAGAACTCGCTTGAAACTCTTCCCCGGTAAGCTGAACGAAGACCTAAAAGTATAAAAGGAAGACTTTTTGTCCATTGTGGGTCATTGTGGCATTTGAGAGAGGCTTTCAAAGTTCGATGACATCTTTTGACGAAACCGTTTGCCTTGGGATTGTAAGCCGTAGTTCTGTTATATTTGATGCCTAATTTTTTGCACAAGTCGTTAAAAAGCGCCGATTCGAATTGTGCTCCTTGGGCAGTTACTATTGCGGTAGGTATGCCGTAACGTGCAAAGCATGCGTTGGCTACTGTTTCCGCAGTGATATCACGAAGAGGAACTGCCTCTGTCCAACGTGTATATCTATCGATGATAGTAAGCAGGTACCGAAAATTTTCAGATGGAAGGAGTGCTCCAACTATGTCAATATGAATCTCGTCAAAACGTTTTGAAATAGGTTCAAAATGTGCGTGCTCAACGTTTCTCGAAATTTTCGACTTTTGACATTCTGGACAAGATCGTGCCCATTCTCTACACATTTTGTTCATTGAGGGCCAAAAGAATTGTTTTGCCGTCATTTTCACTGTAGCTCTGGTACCAGGATGTGCTAGGTCACGAACGCTTTTTAAAACATCTCTTCGAAAACTAGATGGTTTAAAAGGGCGTAGAAACTTGATTGAGGTGTCACAAATGAAATTGAGCTGCAAGTTAGGGATATAAATCTTTTTAAACGCCATTGACGATTTAACTGACATAAGCAAGTTCTTCATCGCTTATTTGTGCTTTTCCAATTGCTTCAAAATCTATATTAGCTGATAACGAAATTTCATCGAGTCTTGAGAGCGTATTGGCGGCAACATTTTCTTTGCTAGGGACATATTGTATGTCGGTTGAAAATTAACCTATAAGATCAAGTTGTCTCAACTGTCTGGGAGACGCTTTGTCTGGTTTTGATTGAACGCAAAAGTGAGTGGTTTGTGGTCTGTAAGAATACGAAAAATTCTTCCTTCCAAAAGTTAACGAAAATGTTTGATAGCAAAATACGCTGCTAGCAATTCCGTGGCATACGCACTATACTTCCTTTGGCTGTCATTCAGTTTGGCTGAATAAAAAGATAGAGGTGGCCAACCTCGGCTATCTAGTTGTTGTAAAACGCTACAGAAACGTCCAATGCATCAACGTAAGGCAATATTTGGCCATTACTTGCTGGGAATGCTAGCAGAGTTGCATTACAGAGTTCGTCTTTGCATTTTTGAAATGATTCATTTGCTTCACTATCCCAGTTAATAAGAGATTTGTCGCTTTTCTTTCTTCACTCTGTCAGACGCATTTAAAATACGGCTGCTGCTGGTATAAACCTTCTAAAAAAATTAATCATTCCTAGAAAACGGCGAAGTTCTTGGACATTTGTTGGACGCTTGAAATTCCTTATCGCTTTTACTCTTTCAGGACATGGTTTGATGCCATCAGCAGATACCGAACGACCGAGAAATTTAAATGTGCTTTAAGCTAATTTACATTTATCAGTGTTGATAACTAAACCAAATTTTGTTTGCCTGGCGAATAGCATATCCAGGTGCATCAAATGTTCAGAAGTATTTTCTGAGGCGACCAGTATTTCTTCGATGTAAGGGAAACAAAACGGCAAGTCCCTCAGAACTGAATCGATGAACCGTTGAAAGGTTTGTGTAGCGTTTCTTAAACCGAATGTCATTCTTGAAAACTCAAACAGACCAAAAGGTGTTGAGATGGCTGTTTTTGGAATGTCATCAGGATGCACGGGCGTGTCGCAGAAGGCGTGTTATACGTTCAACGAATGGTAAAATCAGAATGCCGCTACTCTATAGGTTTTCGATCTGCCGACCCATTGTGAATTCATTCCACACGACGGTAAAAATACGTTCCACAATTATTCAGTTCGTCAAATAGCCTAGTTCAGTCGAAGTGATGACGGTTGAGCTCAGCAATGCCTGTGCCGCTCCACACACTTTTTTCTGATTTTTTGACAGGTGTATTGAGATGCTATCTTAATGGCGGGAAATATGTATAAAAGTGCCTTAATTACGGAGCATTCCTTTTAAAACTTAATTGGAAAAATGATTGCCAACGCTAATGGTTCTAACAATAAATGCGGCCCTGAGGCTGTGTATATGTAGTATCAAATCGATGCGCATCGTGTCGTGCCGTTGCTCGCCGTGCTCTTTCATAATGAAGTACTTGGGGCTGCCGAGTGCATTGAAATATATTGCTGTTATTGTTGCATTCAATTGTCATATTTTCCAGAAAAAGTTGAATAAAAAAAGAGTCATCTCATGACTGTTCCAGAAACTATACACAACGAAGAGAGATATAGATGCCCATTTAACTGGGGCACGTTCAAAGCTCAAGCAAACGTAGTACCTACGTAGAAAAAACTATTGGCACAACAACTTGGGAAAGCATTTTCGAGCACACACTATATTCTCTGCTTTGCATTCCTTGTATGTTTTGTAGGTTTTGCGTCACAAACATAAAAGAAAAAAGAACACTTTTCCTGCAGCCTCCTCAACGTCCTTAACATAAAACGAGAAAGGATAATTTGCAGAGTATATGGATAAATCGATGTAGCAATAACGACGAGTGTATGGATGGTGCAAGATTAGCTACCTTTCCAATTCCATCATCAATGGATGAAGTTTTCTATGGTTAATCTGCCGCATAGTTTTTTTATGGTTCAGAGAGAGAGAGAGAGTCAATGTTGATGCTGTCGATGCTGCAAACTAAGTTCAGTAGAACTACCTGAAAGGGCTCTGGCTCTTCATAACTCAGTTACCTTATTTCGATTGAAACGAGTACCTACGTTATATATGTAGGTTTTATATGCAGACTCAGTTAATCTCCTTCAAATCGATACCCCAGTTGATGTAGATCACCTATTGTGTATGGCCTTATACCTTCGTCTATACGTGGCCAGTTGAGTACATTCAATGAAGAGGCAAATTGACAGGTTGTCAGTTTATTTTTCCTCTTCTGTGCCTTTTGTATATCCCTGTGTTCTGTATTCTGTTTTCTTTTATCAGAAATTGTCGGTCCTTGTATCCGCTCTTGCTTGTAGCTGTGTCCTTTTTTTTGTATTGATAGATGGCCTCTTAGAAAGCTTTTAAATGTATGTTTATTCAAAAGAAACGCTATGGTTATTCTTTTGTATTCTTACTTTATTGACGGTCAGTAGGGAATATAAAGGAAATTTTTCGTAGCTGGGATTTGAAGTGAGCAGGATATTCAATCGAAAAAGACTTAAGTACATATCTGAGTTGAAGATGCACAAGATTTGTTTTTTTTTTTTGCTTGATAGAAATTTGGGCTTTTTATTTAATTAAATTGGTTCCCAATATAGATGTATACGAGTACATGTACTGAGATCAAGTTCATAATTGTAAGTGTTTGGCAACACTGCAAATTGCATGTTTCATTTATGTAGCAAATCACTGTGATAGGCTAGAAAGTTAAAACATAATTTTCAACCACTGCCTTCTACGATATCTAAGCTTCCTCTGTATCAATATCATTACCCTAAGTTATGTACATGGTGGGCTGGATTTGTATTTTGGATCAACACTATGTCTGATATGAGCTCCTCATCAAGGCTTGTAGTTTTTGATTGATTTTCTGACAATTTCACTACTTTTTATGTCAATCGAGTATGAAAACATCGTCTGTCCAAACTAACACACCCACTATCAAACGCCAATATAGTAAAACAGCGTTTTCAATAAGTTTTTACTCAAGTAGCACTCTGACAAAAAACTTTATGTGTAGGTATGCCTACATACAACAGAAAAGCACCGAAAACATTAGTCGAAATAGCCAATCAATATGGCTTTTCGAGTTTAGCAGGAGTGAAAATGGAGTGCAAAAGATGCTCCAAACGTTCAATCGAAAAAGGGCATAAACCTAATATATAGGAGTCTTTTAAAAATAAATACAAAAATCAGTAAGGTCACTCCATAAGAAAAAGTACGTATACGCCCGAGTGTACTTTAACATTTTAATTTAAATGCCAGATTTTATGGCACGGAATTGCTATTGCATTTTAAATTTATAATGTGGTTAAGTGTTTAAGAAGTTATCACCACCAGCTCATTAAAACACTCCCGTTCAATTGAATAAGTGAACAATTTTCTAGAGCGATTAGGAGTTTTAGATCAAAACCGAACTGAGTTTTACACAAAGCATCCAGTTTTGGAGAGTCAAACTGGGTTGACTCAAACCGGGTTGACTCAAACCACGCTAGCACAAACCGGGTTAACTCGAACCAGGTTGACTCACACTGGTTTGACTCAAACGAAGTTCAATCAAACCGGGTTCCCTCAAACCGGTTTGATTCAAACTGGGTTGACTCAAACTGGGCTGACTATAATTCGGTAGACTCAAACCGGGCTGACTCAAACCAGGTTGACTCAACCCAGGGGGAGTCACACCGGATTGACTCAACTGTGTTGACTCAAACCAGGTTGACTCAATACGAGCTGAATCAAACCTGGTTGACTCAGCTCGCTAATCACAGAACAATTATTTTACCAAATCCTCTGCATACGCTACTGCCTTCATACCACATCTCTCAAGTTCAACTAGAATTTTGTTCATAACTAAAAGCCATAGAAGTGGTGACAGAACCCCACCCTGGGGTGTTCCTCTACTAATATGTTTTATCGAGTTTGTTTTTCCTAAGTTGTCATAAATCATTCTGTCGTTGAGCAGAGATTGGGGTTGTCCTCAACCCCAAAGTCAATGAGTGACTGAAGAATGGATTCACGTTCACACGTTGCTGAAGGTCCCTTCTTCATCCAAGAAGGTAGCGAGGGGATATTCTTTGAAATTGATGGTTTTTTTCAATTGTACACATTACCTCTTGATGGGCCGTTTCCGCGGCCTTACCTTTGAGATATGCATGTTGAGAGTTTTCAAGGGGACAATTTACAAGAATGTCTCTTATATGGGTGTCTAAAATACACTCCAGAGTCGGAAATCCTTCGTGGATTCGTGACCTTACCTTCCTACTTTCAGGATTAGAACCACTCTTACACGTCTCCAAGAATCTGGGATATGGTTGAGTGAGAGGGATCCTTTGAAATTCATCCCTAGCTGGGAGCTTACCACATTTGCAGCTTTTGGAGTATGATTGTATCATTAATACCCCTAGCTAATTTTTTTCTTTAACGGTTTTTATATGCTCTCCACGAGCTAAAGGAATGTTATGAGTTTTATGAGATTCGAGGTTGGAGGTTGCTGTTCTTGCAGTTCACAAAGTGTCATAATCAGCAGTTCCGAGGACTCCATCGAAGAAATTGTCCAAGATTAATCAGGCTTTTTCAAGAAAGAAGGATTACTTTATTCATTAACAAGAATCTTGTATCTTCTATGCTCTCAATAGAATGGCAGTATTCTCTCCAACTTTGTTGCTTAGCTGATACGACAGCACGCTTATAAATATTTAAAGATTGTGGCAGATATTGAAGATTTCCTAGTCATTTTTCTTAGGTTAGACAGGTCTTCATTCTACCATGGAGGAAGGGTTATACGGCTTTATTTAAATGGGCATAAAAGCAGTGTAAAACAGTGTTCATAGACGCTTCAAGGGTTTTCACCATCGACTCTAGATTTTTAATCGATTTTTGACTCAGATTCGTTATATTTCGCAATTTGGAATTTAAGATGTGGGGAACTTCTTCCAGCCATTTCTTTTAGGGTTTCTATAGAGAGTGGGGGTTTTAGACTCGAAATTAATATTGAAGTGTATACTCTCCAATTTCCTACTGAAAGCTTAAGATTATTGTTAACGACACGGTAAGAAAAAGAGACTTACCTCGTTTATTAATCTCTGAACTATCCCAGAGAGAAGTTTGTGCTCGTGCGTTAGCATCCAGTCGGAAGGTTTGTCCCTTTCGTGGTTACTTCGGTTGAAAGGGTGCGCCACTTTTCCAGCGGTGAGAGCCTGCCATGCGCCGAGTACGTGGAAGCCACCGTTTGCATTTTGGTTGTCCAACCTGATGACTGTCAGATCGGAGGTGCTAAGGTTAAGACACAAAAAAAGCTTTTAAGTATTTTTTAGCTAAAATACATGTTCTAGGTTTACCTGTGTCTTAGTTTGCTGTTTAGAGAACAAATCATACTGGTTGTCTCGGAGGCCTTTCACTCTAAGGCCACCCACGGTTCTTGAATGATGCCGACGTTGATGTTTTCCTCACTCAGAAACACCCGCAGATAATCAGGTGCACATAACGAGTGCTTCAGATTAATTTGAATGACCCTCATCATCAAATTTTTAATTCAGTTTGGATACTGTCGGTTCCCTGACTAAGCAGAATCATAATCTTAACACACCTGATGCCAAAACGAAGTTTAAAATCAGCCTTCTCAAATGCCCCTATGCTTTCCTCGCTAATCATCAGAAGATAGGAGGCACTGTTCTTCTGGGGCACCTTGGTTTTTTTGACCACCCAGTCACGCATCGCAATCTGCGGATTTAGCCCCTGAAGACCTCAGATCAGTTACTCCCCACTTGGCTTGATGCTCATGAGGGACAGCCAATGTGCGTCTTTGGTTGTCTAGGGATATCCTTAGCTGGGATAAGCTTGAGCCTCTAATCATCCGAGTCATTTCTGGTTTTAGCAAGTCCGCACACTTGACTACCCTGTATCCCCTAAGCATCTCACCAGAGTCAAAACTGGAGTCTTGCTTGCCATCGTAGTATAGAAAAACACCATCTCCAAGATCTTGGCCTCGATGGATCCACGGTTCCAGCAGAACTCTACTGTTAGTGGAGAGTTCATCCACCACCAATACCTGGAGGTCATCTCTGACCACAGTACACAAATCTAAGGTATTATCTTCCGCATGTTGTCCGAAATGAGAACTGTCAAAGAAATTCAAGATGGCAGCCTTACAACAAAGAAAACAAACACAATAGGATAATTTAAATAACACTAAAAACCAAGTAGGAATATTGTATGCATGACAAAATAATGTTAATAAACACTAAAAAGCTTGAAACAATTGTATTTGCTAATAAATAAACAACAAATGAACACATAACACACAACTAATTTTAATGTTTAACGAGTTGGGGTCACGGGATTCGCCATTTTCCACTGATTTTGATGGATGCGCAGAACTGAACAAAAATGAAAACGCTAATGATATTACCTTCAATATGGGTACTGTGATCTCTGACAACCTCACTAAAAATACGCGGTCGCACCGCTGTGGGAGGTGGCACCTTCTGTATTTTCTTCGGGCTATTAAACTTGCTCCTCTTCGGAGGTTGGTTGGTCTCGTCTCGAGGCCAATTGCGTTTGACAGTTTTTTTTTCTTTGTTGACCTTTTCCTGTGTAGCAATGTAGAAGACTGTTGTACTCTTCAACAATATTCTGGTACTTGATTTTATCAGCGAAATCTCTCTGAAGAGCAGCTCTAGTTTCCTCATTCCTGGCAATCTTATCAAGAATGAAGGAGGCCTTTCGGAACTGATATACTTGAGAAGAGTTCCCTCCAATTTATTTGCTGCACGATGGTTCAGGTTCGGTATTAGTGGTTGATGGGGGCACAGGAGTACTATAGCTGGTACTGCAAGTGCTCCCTGAGTGTGCAGGGTGCCCTACGATGGTCTCCTCACTGGAGGCCGAAAATTTATCCTCAGTGTCAGCGGATGGTAAGTCTGTTATGTCAAATTCGTCCATAATAAAATAAAATTAAAAATAAGGTCCCACGAGTAGGTCGGAAAAAATTATCAGCCCCGGCAAAGCCGATGTACCGGGGTACGGCTGATTTAGAAGAGTCCTGCCAAGGCATCCGAATGAGCTCGTTAATGACAAGTTTGCACCCCAGCCTTCCATTTCTTCGGCACGGATAATAAATAATCACTCACCCCACCACTGAAGATTAGGGACTTGCATCCATGGTCAAAAAAAATTGCTGCAAATTAACAATGCCCGAAACGAGTCGAAGGAGCGCTCGTTAACCTTAATGTTTATAACACCATTATAAGATGGATAATGAGCATGGTAAGAAATAAACAGATCAACTCGGAGCTAGGAGGAGCAAAACCAAAGTATGTACATCAAGAGGGATACCACAAGGTGGGGTCCTTTCTCCGCTTTTTTGGGTACTCGTGGTGAACGTAGCTTTAATGAAACATAAAAACAGTGGAGTCAAAGAAATTGCATATGACCTAGCATTACTATAGTGACAGGTATGTAAATTTCTTTAGGTACACAATCAGTGAACAAATAGAGAATGCCTTATCAATAGTAAAAACATGCACTAAAAACTGCGGTCTAGCGGTTAACCCGAAAAAAAAACCAAACGAGCGGTCAACCTGCGAATCGATGACACCGACCGCGACGCGACGCACAGTGGGCTCAAAAGCAAATCTAGCGGGTCAAAAATCCAAATCCTTGTAAACGAGTGGTGTGTGTGTCCGTATCTTATTTAAACACCTAAAAAGCCTAGCAGGGGCCAAATAGAGAGAATAGTTATTTCATGGTTATGTGGACAATTAAATATTTTTAAAAGACAAGAAAGACACAGAAATAACGATGAAATGATGCCTCAATGCCAGTTTTTGGACTAAATTATGGTTTGAACAAAGGTAAAACTATATTAGCTAATATTATGTTGACCTCTGAGATATTTTCCACTGATAATTTTTCACTTTTAGCCGAAGAATTTGGACCACTGTCGTCAAATAACCTATAAGATGTCATGTTTGACTTTTTCGAAAACGGGCAAGAACGGGCAGATGAAATACAAAAATATGTTATCTCTATTAATTCTGGAACTTAGTTTAAGTCCAGTCTTTTTGTACAGGTTTGTACAGAAAAAGTTGCAGCCTACAGAATAAATGCTTAATCAATTTTTTCTTACTAATAAAGTAAATGCCATGGTTCGCTTAGTTAAAACACCATAAATCATAAATAAACAAAATTGCTAACCTTCTTAAATATAGTACATTTGGGAATAATAACAAAAATGTTCATAACTTTTCAAACAAATAAGAGGTAAATAAAGTCCTACCATAATTAAATATTGAACGAACAGTGACTGAATGATGTGTCTGCAATTAACGGTATTATTGCTTGAAAACTAAAGTCCTCTGTCAGTTAATTTGACTCTATTCATTGTCTCTGACATGTGTACAATCAACCTATGTACTACCTGCCCTGATATAAAATGTATATTTTTTGGACTTTTGACCCGCTAGATTCGCTTTTGAGACCACTGTGCGACGGTTCCAAGAATGATACTGGTGTTGGTGCAGGGTTCTATTCGGAAACCCTCGGACTATCCGACTCATTCAGACTTCCAGACTACAGAGGTGTCTTCCAAGTTGAGGTCCTAGCAGTGACAAAAGCTGCTAGACAAGTCTCAATGATGGCAGTACCACAAGCTGATATCATCTTTTTCATTGATAGCCAATTGGCAATACAAATCTGCCATTGAAATCAAATCGAAGCTTGTAACTTGCTATCGCGAAGAGCTAAGGGTTCCTGGTCACAGTGGTGTGCTAGGTAATGAAAGCGCTGACGAGCTGGCATGAATAGGATCAACTCTTGATCTTAAAGCCTAGTACAAATTTGCATTGCTGTTCATCCGTGAACGTGCTGGTGAAGCTATGTGGAGAGTTTTCGTTCACGAGCAATTCCCGTGCAAAAAGTACGAGAACACTTGGTGAATAGTTGACAGTTCGATTACAAAAGAAAAATGCCTCACTGGAGGCATTGTGGTTTTAAACGTCAAACGTTCACAACAAATTTGCAAGTATGAGTGAGCAATGTCAAAAATTCACTTTCTCCACTGGTGATTGTTCACTTCACGAGGAAGTATGTACTAGGCTTAACTGGGCAAAACAATAGTTCAGGTCCCACTCTCTTGTACTAAACAGATAATCGAGAGCTAAAGTTCTAGTTACGGCAAACAAGCGATGGAGCTCGGCACTGAACGGACAATGTGCACCTCGTTCATACACCAGCTAGTATCGCATCTGCGGTGAACACGAGGATCAGTGAGTTGATTGGGCCACCTCTCCTTAAGATTGGTAAAATCCTCTTGAGGATAATCCTGACCAAACGAACGGAACATACATCAACCACTGGCCTATCATACTCATCTACCAGACGTTGTAAGGAGCCACTGCTCCTAGGGGCCAGACGGAGGGATGATTTCTTAAGTGAGGTAAAGCAAGAATTATGCCATTAAAAGGCGTTTTCCTCTCCTCAGCCTGGTATTTATGTGACGACAGACAATTCTTCAACGACTAAGAAATACCCACCAAATTTTCAGGCTATTACCTGCTGAAACTTATCAAACCCTTAATGGAATTGAATTGACATGGGATTTAACATAGGTTTCATTTCATGGGGTTTACAATACCTAGGGTACGATAATGGACCTACATTCATCTAAGTGTGACGGTAACAAGACCAATTGTCAGCCCATTAACCTTTTGTTTCAAGATTGTAACGGGTGATTTTTTAAGAGGTTTAGAACTTTAAAAAAAAAAAAAACACAAAAAATTCGAAAAAATGAATGAAATATTTATTTGAATCGATAGTTTGAACCTTGCAATTTAATGTTTAAAGATAATTTCATGCAAATGTTGACCGCGGCTGCGTCTCAGGTAGCCCATTCGCTGAGTCCAATTTTGGCATACCTACTCTTTCACACATATCGGCCGGTATCTCACGAATGAATGCATGGATGTTGGCTTCCAGTGCGTCAATCGAAGCGGGCTTGTCCCTATAGACATTAGCCTTGACATACCCCCACAAAAAATAATCTAATGGTGTCAAATCGCACGATCTAGGCGGCCAATTGACCGGCCCGAAACGTGAAATTAACTGTTCACCAAACTCGCCTCGCAATTGCGCCATTGTTTCGCGTGCTGTGTGGCATGTGGCACCGTCTTGTTGAAACCACATATCATGCAAGTCAAGAACTTCCATTTCGGGCAAAAAAAAGTTTGTTATCATCGCTCGGTAGCGTTCACCATTGACAGTAACGCTGCGATTCGCATCATCTTTGAAGAAATATGGCCCAATAATGCCGCCGGCCCATAAACCGCACCAAACAGTGGCTTTTTCGGGATGCATTGGTAGCTGTTGCAATGCTTCTGGCTGATCTTCACTCCAAATGCGGCAGTTATGCTTATTTACGTACACATTCAACCAAAAATGAGCCTCATCGCTGAACACAATTTTTCGATAAAAAAGCGGATCCTCGGCCAGCTTTCCAAGAGCCCATTCACCAAAAATTTTGTAAAACGAAATTTATAAGACGATCCATGGTTAAATTGCAAACCAAACTGAAGCTGTTTGACAGTGACACAAGGTACTAAACACACGTCAGCTGTCAAAACCAGTGTTGCCAAAACCAAACCAGCTAAAAAATCACCCGTTATAATATTAAAGCTGGCAAATAATAGCCAGGTTATTGTCTTAAATAACAAAAAAAAAAACAGAAAATAATCAATCCTCGAGAGGGAAAGTTTTTAAAAACTTTTTTACTTTTTGATTGGATTTTTAAGTTGATGACTCCCTGTCTGAAGTGCTTAATCCGCTTTTGCCTGCATCTGCATTGAAGTGATGGTTTTTCTAGTGGTTTTCCCTATATTGCAGCCCCCAATGAAGTCGAAACTTTTTTTTCATCGTAATTGTGATTAAAACTTTCAAAATTTCAAATAACTCGTTAAAACACCACCAATATATTAAATCTTTATTACAAAAACCAAAAATTCATTCTTGTGTTTATTTTTTTCAATTGAAGATTAACATGCTCTTTCCATTACTTTAATTTAAGGCAAAGAAAAATTAAATACATTAATCCCCTACAATGCTAAGCCCTATACAGCCCCTTGCCGTATAAGATAACAAGAACGTGCGGGCCAGGTGAACATTACATTTTGTTCTGTCTTACATAAAGTACATTCAATGAAAATATACTGCTTATATTATTATACTCGTATCAACACAAAGAAAAAAAAAATATCATAACCATTTTTTCTACACGATTCCAGACAAGACCATATCAGACTCTAAATGCTCGTATTTTCCCTCTCATATAATACATGTAGCCTCTTAAACAAGAATTGCCTTGAGCTATTTCAGCCTAATATGAATTCATTCCCACCCTTTTTGTGTGGGCATAGGTTATGTATATGTGGTATACCTACCTTTGTAAATACATACACGACTTAGGTATATCCTTTAAGCTAAACACTGCTTTACCTACCAGAAAAGATGAACAACAACCTTATGAAACAAGCAATTTCTTATTCTAGTAATGTAACTTCATCGACTTCATGATGGTTTTGGCTTCCCAAGAGCAACAACAACTACAGAAAAGAAACAAAACTTGCAACAAAAGCACTTCACAAAAAAAAAGCACATAATGAATTTGTAGGACCAAGACAAACATTTAGATACTCTCAAAATACCCCATGGCCATAACATTGAACCATCACAGCCCCTCTCCATTCTTCATTCGTGTCCCAACAGCTTTATGTCATAAAATTGTGCACCATAACATTTACCAAAGGAATTCCCTACGGCTTTTTAATAAGTGTTGCCTACTGACAACTGACTGCCATTCATTTAAGAACGTGCGTCTTCGCAGTTTGTCGTCTTTTTCGTCCCTTTGTCAAGGAAGGTTGATGTCCTTCTGCACATAGATATTCCTTAGACAAAACTTTGGCAGAAGATTCGTTTTAGCATCAGCCATTCATAGTTGTTGGTACAATAAGCATAAGTAAAATATCGCATCATTATTGTCATACACAAAGATTATCCATATTATTATTTCAAAATAGTATCTCAATATGGCAAACGTTTGTAAGTTACATAGTCTTGCAGCTTGGAAGCCTACAGCCTTATAGAGCATGTCAGTCAATTTTACGATTCGAGAAAATATTGGCTTTTACGAAACGCCTACAACGTGAAATTAAACCTTTACTCAGATATGAACAAAACCGATATCCATTGGGAATACTATGCTTTAGCTGCAAATGGCTATTGGCTTAAATCTGGAAACATAATGGGGTGAAAGGGTTTAAGGCCTTCAGGGAGATGAAATGCTGATTTTGTTCTTTTTTCATAAGACTTTTGAGATCCATTGAAGTTAAAATGAAATTGATGGAGAAATTGACGCAAATTATTATTTGTTCTCAAGTTACTAAGTAAATTGAGCACAAGTTACTCCAGTTAGTTTGATATTATGTACCAACTGACAACAATATACATACAGTATTAAGGTAAAGATGTAACTTGAGGGTGTTTGAGAAACCAAATTAGATTTTTCTTTGTTTACTGCTGAGAACAAGGAAAAAGTGTGCTTTTATAACTTAAAAGGAATAAATTCCGGTCGCAATAAAATTAAAAATTGAAAATAAATTGATGTTTAAAATGCTAACCTTAACACACACAAAATAATAATTTGAAACAGGCTGAACATTGCATGTTATTGTTCCTCAAAGTCTGAAGTAGAGGTAGTAAAGTGTACGTTATATGTCGAAATCATTTTTGTTTAATGTCAGGCACAAAAAGAATGCAAAGAATGCATAAATCAAAAGTTTATGTCCCAAAAAATTCTGATTAAAACCTGTGCATCAAAGGTCAATTTTGTTTCCATACAAATTTGCAGTATGTAAAAGATTGTACTTCAATTAAAATATTGCATTCTTTACATTTTTTTTTTTTTTTTGAGAATGCGACTTCGAAAAATGCAGTCGCCATTCTTTTTTCGTTAAAAAGATTGCAATCTTTTTTGTTTCCAATCTTTTGTCGCCTGTTTAGTAAACTTTTCATTGTATTCTTTCTAATGTTAATCTCATTAATTTCTTCTAAGTTCTAAATTTTTTATAAATTATTTTATATGTTTAAAATTCTCTTTGAAATAACAAAACAAACATAACTATTTTTCTAAACAATTGTTAAATGAATTACATACAACTTCACTCAACTTAACATTAATCTTAACTTAACTTAACTAACCTTAATCTATAAATTACATTGCAACATCTTATGAAGCTCTCTTTTTGTATTCTGAACTTGCCAAAATCTGCTGACCGTGTCAGCCATTAAATCCTTTGTAACTTAATAAAAGAATTCTTAAAAATACAAAGGACTAAATATTGTTTTAAAATATTAAGAAATTAAAAATCATTAGTTTCACGTTAAACATTGGTGACCCCGACGTGATTTCATCAAGATACACGTCAATTAATAAAAAAGAAATCTTCAATATAACCCTACCGCAACCACATGGGTAACGAAAACGTAGATGACGATGGGCAGAAAGGTTCAGTTAGCGATAAGAAGCAGAAGCAATTGGAACAACTGCGAACACGTCGATCTGTTCTCATCGATCAAATAAAACGATGCAGTGATTTTGTGTTGAGAGTTGAGCAAAAACCCGATCTAACCTCAGTTCCAGAAATCAAACTTCGACACGAGGCACTCATGGAATCATTCGCCAACTTTCAGAAGGTACAATTAAAAATTGAAGAAGGAGATCCCATCGAAATTAAAACTACAACTCGATCGGATAATGAGGAAAAATACTACTCCACATCGTCATCACTTCAGGTTATGCTAAATAAATTGGAAAGTCCGTCGTTGGACTCATCATCATCATTTAATATGACTCAAAACAGGTTTGACCCAGTTAAACTTCCAAAAATTGAACTTCCTATTTTTACAGGCGACATTACTACGTGGATGTCGTGGTTTGAGACCTTCAGTTCTCTCGTACACAACAACCCACACCTCAACAATCTTTCCAAATTCCATCATCTAGTCAGCAAGCTAGGAGAAGCAGCGAGATCTCCAATTGATGGACTAAAAATTGTGGAAGAAAATTATGAAGAGGCTTTGCAGAGGCTTAAGGAACGCTTTGAAAACAAGCGTGTCATTGCTCAGGAGCATCTCCACCGCATCTTTAATTTGCCACGAGTTATGAAACCATCAGCTGAGGAGTTGCGAAATTTAATGGATAAGAACAATAATCATCTGACTTGTCTGAGGAACTTGAAGCGTCCCGTCGACCAATGGGATGATCTTATAGTATACTTATTGACATCAAAATTGGACAACTTTACTGCAAATCGTTGGAATGAAGAGTCACCTGTGGATCGCTTACCAACTCTAGTAGAATTCAATGCTTTCATCAAAAAAAGGTGCCAAATAATAGAAGGTAATATCTTAAATCATTCATTATCTAACACCAGTTCAATTAAGAATAATACTCACAATAAGGGTAATCTAAATAATCAACGTTCTGTACAAAAATCTTTTATTACAACAACAGAATCGAAAATCAAATGTTCATTCTGTCACAAATCTGGTCATTTTATATATAAATGCTTTAAATTCTTAAACTTATCTGTGCCTGATCGTTATCAGCAAACAAAGAAACTACACTTGTGCGAAAATTGTCTAAAAACAGACCAGCATGCATCATCCCATTGTTGTGCCAGTGGTTGTCATATATGTGATCAATTGCATCACACTTTATTGCACTGTGACAATGCTCCGTCATCAAACCCAGTTATCGTCGATGAATCGACTTACCAGTTGGACACAAACGCAGCTGTTTTTGATCCCTCCTCCTCCGGTGCCGATTCTAAACATATTCTCACGTCATCATCTCTTTCTGATGGCCTAAGCTCAAACCAAAATACACTGCTCGCTACTGCTTTAATTAACGTCTATGATGGCATAAATAGACTAGTTCCATGTCGCATTTTATTAGATTCAGGCTCTCAATTAAATTTGATTACCGAAAACTTTGCTCGCCTTCTCGGACTAAAAATGGTTAAGACTAGTCAATTAATTAGTGGAATAGCGCAGAGCCTCTCTTCTTCACAGTTTAAAAGTTCCCTAACTTTAACTTCGCGATCATCGGAATTTAAAACGACCGTTGAAGTCATTGTTCTTAGAAGATTAACTAATAATATTCCTGAACATAATATTGACATATCCAACTGGAACATACCGAAAAATATCATCTTATCAGACCCATCGTTCCACGTCTCACAAAAAATAGATTTAGTATTAGGCGCTGAAATATTTTTTGATTTGATGTCCATTGGTCAAATTAGATTGGGAGCTAATCTACCAATTCTTCAAAAAACTGTACTCGGATGGGTAGTTTCAGGACCATATCAGCATGGTCAGGAGAAAATGCTATACAGACAGGGTTCCTATTTATTAACCCAAGCTCAAAAAGATATAACATTACATGAAGAACTTAAGAAATTTTGGGAAATCGAGAATGGATGTGACATGATTAATACAAAACACAAATTTAAAGGGTCGGAATTAGATTGTGAGGAGCACTTTAAAGCTAATGTATGTAGATTTGGTGATGGTAGATACCAGGTTCGATTGCCTTTTAAATCAAATTCCTTGAAGTTAGGTGAATCCTACTCTCAAGCCTTGAATCGTTTTAAATCTTTGGAAAGACGCTTTCGCAAAAATAATAGCCTTCGTCAAGAGTATACCGCTGTTATTAATGAATTCCTTACGTTAAACCATATGGAAATTGCACCAAACATAGATCTCTCTAAACCTCATTTCTTTCTCCCTCACCATTGTGTGGTAAAACCATCTAGCTCAACCACAAAAATGAGAGTTGTTTTTGATGGCTCTGCAAAAACTACAACAGGAGTATCTCTCAATGATACTCTTCTCACTGGTCCAGTTATACAAGATGATCTCTTCTCCATTGCAGTTAGATTTCGATTTTTTGCTTTCGTCTTTACTGCTGATATATCAAAGATGTATCGCCAGATTGTATTGCATCCAGCTGACCGTTGCTTTCACCTTATTCTCTGGAGAGAAAATGAAACTGATAAGGTGAAAACATTTCAACTTAATACGGTAACATACGGAACCGCCCCCGCTTCTTACCTAGCCACAAAAACATTACAACAACTATCCGTAGATGAAGGTCGAAATTTCCCTAATGCTGCTAGGGCTGTTAAAATGGATTTTTATGTTGACGATTTGTTAACAGGTGCGGCAACACTCGAAGAAGCTTTAAAGTTAAAATCAGAGTGGATAGAATTGTTGTCAAGAGGAGGATTTGTTTTGCGAAAATGGTGTTCTAATGACAATAGAATTTTGGAAGCTGTAAATGAGGTCGATAGGGAGTCTTTTTTCAGAATTTCTGACTCCAACGCAATAAAAACATTGGGAACTTATTGGGATCCAACATCTGATAAGCTGCTTTATGACTGCCCTGAGAATAACAACAATAACTCCATTACTAAAAGAATAGTGCTATCTGAAATTGCGAAGCTTTTTGATCCATTGGGACTAATCAACCCTATTATAGTTTTAGCAAAGGTTTTTATGCAACAACTCTGGCAACATGGCCTTGATTGGGATGAAAGTTTGCCAATGGAGTATCACAGTCGCTGGTTACGGTTTAGAGAAGAATTAGAACATGTTGGGAAATTTCAATTTAATCGTAGAGCTTTTTATGGTAATGAAAACATTCAACTTCATGCTTTCGCTGATAGCTCTGAATACGCATACGGTGCATGTTTATATGTTCGATCCATTAATGAAAACGGAGAAACTTCAGTTAACCTCTTATGTTCAAAATCTAGAGTTGCTCCTGTAAAGAAGGTTTCAATCCCTCGTTTAGAATTATGTGCTGCTGTATTGATGGTTCATCTAGCAGAAAAAATTTTGAGTATCTTTGAAGGCAAGTTTTCAAAGGTTTTTTACTGGACAGACTCCACTATTGTGTTGAGTTGGATCTCAGAAGCATCTTCAAATTTCGAAACATTTGTTGCAAATCGAGTTGCAACTATTCAAAATCTGACAACAGTGGATCAATGGCACCATGTGCGATCTAAACTTAACCCTGCAGATATCATATCCAGAGGAGCGTACCCTCTTGAACTACTGAAGTCAGATCTATGGTTCTATGGTCCAAATTATCTTAGATTAGATGCAGATAAATGGCCAGTGCTAACAGAAAATTATCAAAATTCGATTGATGAATCCATTCTTGAACGGAAAACACAAAAAATTATTCTTTTTGGATATAAATTCGAACCATTTTGGGAAACAATCAAATTTCATAACAACTACCTCAAAACACTTAGAATTGTGGCATATTTGTTTAGATATAAAAATAACTTTTTAGCAGTCAAACGAGAGTATCTACAGCCAATGTATGGAGAAATTACTCCAAAGGAGTTACAAAAATCATTGAAGTGCATACTCCGAACAGTTCAACAAGAACAATTCTCATCAGAGCTCCAGCTTATACGAAACAAAAAACCTCTTCCTGGAAGATCACATTTAGCATCCCTTCGTCCATTCATTGATGATGATAATCTTTTACGTGTAGGTGGTAGAATAAGTAACGCTAGTCTGGATTATGATGCAAAGTTCCCGATATTAATACCCAAGGATCATGTGTTTACTAAAGCCATGGTAACATACTATCATAATAAATGCTTACATGCCGGCCCTCAAACGCTCCTCAGCATAATACGCGAGAAATTCTGGCCTATACACGGGAAGATAATTTGCAAAAAGGTGTGTCGTCGTTGTATAAGATGTTTTCGTGCTCAACCTGTTCCAGAAATACATATTATGGGAGATTTGCCTAGATCTAGAGTTCAACAATGCCGTCCTTTCTTGACTGTTGGAGTAGATTTATGTGGGCCGTTCAACATACACTTCCGACGCCGGGGAACGTGCCCTATAAAGGGATATGTTGCTGTATTTGTCTGTTTCAGTACGCGTGCAGTTCATCTGGAAGTTGTCGATGATTTGTCAACTGTTGCATTCCTTGCAGCTCTAAAAAGATTTATCGGGCGCCGCGGTTATCCTTCCACAATATATAGTGATAACGCCACTAATTTCATTGGAGCTCGTAATGAGCTTTCATCTGTTTATAAAATGCTCCAAACCTCGGACACTCAAAATGAAATAATTCGTGCCTGTGCTGCGGACAATATTACATGGAAAACAATTCCTCCTAGATCCCCACATTTCGGCGGATTGTGGGAAGCTGCCGTTAAATCAGCGAAGTTTCACATGAAACGTATATTACAGGATGCATCTCTCACATTTCAAGAACTAAACACGATCATAATTCAAATCGAATCCGTACTTAATTCGCGACCTATAACTCCATTATCTGAAAACCCTTCTGATTTATATGCACTAACCCCAGGTCATTTCATTATAGGTTGTCCACTTACCTGCTTGCCAGAGCCAGACATCCTTGATGTAAAATCCATCAACTCGTTGAGTCGTTATCAGCTCCTTCAATGGTACTTTCAAATGTTTTGGAAACGTTGGTCGACAGAATATCTCCAAAACTTGCAACAGAGAACAAAGTGGAAAGAGTCACGGAACAATCTTAAAATGGGTGATATCGTGCTCATAGTTGACGAAAACTCACCACCCCTCAAATGGAAGCTTGGGAAAATAATAGAGACGCAGCCGGGAAGGGATGACATCGTTCGCACAGCAACAGTAAAAACTTCAACTGGCTTAATTCAACGTGCATCAATGAAACTTAGAAGACTTCCTATTGAAATTGAGGAAACTGCATCCCCTCAAGGCGGGGAGGATGTTTAGTAAACTTTTCATTGTATTCTTTCTAATGTTAATCTCATTAATTTCTTCTAAGTTCTAAATTTTTTATAAATTATTTTATATGTTTAAAATTCTCTTTGAAATAACAAAACAAACATAACTATTTTTCTAAACAATTGTTAAATGAATTACATACAACTTCACTCAACTTAACATTAATCTTAACTTAACTTAACTAACCTTAATCTATAAATTACATTGCAACATCTTATGAAGCTCTCTTTTTGTATTCTGAACTTGCCAAAATCTGCTGACCGTGTCAGCCATTAAATCCTTTGTAACTTAATAAAAGAATTCTTAAAAATACAAAGGACTAAATATTGTTTTAAAATATTAAGAAATTAAAAATCATTAGTTTCACGTTAAACATTGGTGACCCCGACGTGATTTCATCAAGATACACGTCAATTAATAAAAAAGAAATCTTCAATATAACCCTACCGCAACCACATGGGTAACGAAAACGTAGATGACGATGGGCAGAAAGGTTCAGTTAGCGATAAGAAGCAGAAGCAATTGGAACAACTGCGAACACGTCGATCTGTTCTCATCGATCAAATAAAACGATGCAGTGATTTTGTGTTGAGAGTTGAGCAAAAACCCGATCTAACCTCAGTTCCAGAAATCAAACTTCGACACGAGGCACTCATGGAATCATTCGCCAACTTTCAGAAGGTACAATTAAAAATTGAAGAAGGAGATCCCATCGAAATTAAAACTACAACTCGATCGGATAATGAGGAAAAATACTACTCCACATCGTCATCACTTCAGGTTATGCTAAATAAATTGGAAAGTCCGTCGTTGGACTCATCATCATCATTTAATATGACTCAAAACAGGTTTGACCCAGTTAAACTTCCAAAAATTGAACTTCCTATTTTTACAGGCGACATTACTACGTGGATGTCGTGGTTTGAGACCTTCAGTTCTCTCGTACACAACAACCCACACCTCAACAATCTTTCCAAATTCCATCATCTAGTCAGCAAGCTAGGAGAAGCAGCGAGATCTCCAATTGATGGACTAAAAATTGTGGAAGAAAATTATGAAGAGGCTTTGCAGAGGCTTAAGGAACGCTTTGAAAACAAGCGTGTCATTGCTCAGGAGCATCTCCACCGCATCTTTAATTTGCCACGAGTTATGAAACCATCAGCTGAGGAGTTGCGAAATTTAATGGATAAGAACAATAATCATCTGACTTGTCTGAGGAACTTGAAGCGTCCCGTCGACCAATGGGATGATCTTATAGTATACTTATTGACATCAAAATTGGACAACTTTACTGCAAATCGTTGGAATGAAGAGTCACCTGTGGATCGCTTACCAACTCTAGTAGAATTCAATGCTTTCATCAAAAAAAGGTGCCAAATAATAGAAGGTAATATCTTAAATCATTCATTATCTAACACCAGTTCAATTAAGAATAATACTCACAATAAGGGTAATCTAAATAATCAACGTTCTGTACAAAAATCTTTTATTACAACAACAGAATCGAAAATCAAATGTTCATTCTGTCACAAATCTGGTCATTTTATATATAAATGCTTTAAATTCTTAAACTTATCTGTGCCTGATCGTTATCAGCAAACAAAGAAACTACACTTGTGCGAAAATTGTCTAAAAACAGACCAGCATGCATCATCCCATTGTTGTGCCAGTGGTTGTCATATATGTGATCAATTGCATCACACTTTATTGCACTGTGACAATGCTCCGTCATCAAACCCAGTTATCGTCGATGAATCGACTTACCAGTTGGACACAAACGCAGCTGTTTTTGATCCCTCCTCCTCCGGTGCCGATTCTAAACATATTCTCACGTCATCATCTCTTTCTGATGGCCTAAGCTCAAACCAAAATACACTGCTCGCTACTGCTTTAATTAACGTCTATGATGGCATAAATAGACTAGTTCCATGTCGCATTTTATTAGATTCAGGCTCTCAATTAAATTTGATTACCGAAAACTTTGCTCGCCTTCTCGGACTAAAAATGGTTAAGACTAGTCAATTAATTAGTGGAATAGCGCAGAGCCTCTCTTCTTCACAGTTTAAAAGTTCCCTAACTTTAACTTCGCGATCATCGGAATTTAACGTTAAACATCGCCATCAACTGATTGCAGTCTTTTGAGACTTCATATATTCTTTTTGCATTCTTTTGAATTCTCTTGCATCCTTTGAATTTCTTGCATTCTTTTGAAATCTTGTATTCTTGAACGCAAAAAGAATGCAAAGAATTCAAGAAGTCTCAAAAGATTGCAATCAATTGATGGTGACAAGAGATTGGAAACAAAAAAGATTTCAATCTCCTTAACGAAAAAAGAATGGCGACTGCATATTTTGAAAACGCATTCTTAAAAAGAATGTTAAGAATGTAATCTCTCAATGAGAGATTTATGTAGACTACAATCGCAAAGATTGAAATCTTTTCCAACTCTGCAAGTTTGTATTGGATGTTTGTACATTTCACTTTTTACTTTTTACTTTAAGTTTTTTTTTCAAGGTCATGAATGATTCGTGACCTTGAAAAAAATACTTTAAAAAATCTTATAAAAGAATCTATAGCTGACCAATAACTGAGACTAGCTGACCTTTTATATAAATCTTAGGGCCTTTTAGGTAGTATTAAATTTTTGTAAATATTCCATAAATGAGGTGCCAAAAATCGCACGTGACCTTGAACAATAGTTTAAAAATTCATTAAAAAAAACTATGGCTGACCAATTACTAAAACTAGCTGACCTTTTATATAGTTCTCAGGGCTTTTCTGATGGTATTAAATTTTTGCTAATTTCCCATAAATGAGGTACCAAAAATCGCTATGACCTTAAAATTTTTAAAAATTCATGAAAAAAAATCTATACCTGAACAATTACTGAAACAAGCTGATCTTTTATAAAGATCAAGAGATCTTTCAGATGGTATACATTTCTTGCAAATTTCCCTAAAATAAGGTGCCAAAATCATTTTGACCTTGAAATTGTTTTTAAAATTCATTAAATATTCATAAAAAAAATCTATGGCTGACAAATTACTGAAAATAGCTGACGTTTTACAACCGTGAAGAGGCCTTTCAAATTGTATACTTATTTTTTTTAAATGACCCAAATGAGGTGCCAAGAGTTTTTTTTTGTGACCTTGAAACGAACTTCAAAAATTCATAGAAAAAAATCTATGGCTGACCAATTACTGAAAATAGTTGACATATTATCCCGATCTAGAAATCTTTCAGATGGTATACATTTTTTCCAAATTCCCCATAAATGAGGTGCGAAAAATCACGCGTGACCTTGAGCGACATTGAGAAAGTTTAAGCCTTTATTACAAGTTATCTAGGGCTGACCAATTTCTGGGACGAGTTGACCTTTTCTGACCAATTAGATGGCATCTTTTTTTATCAAATTTCCCTCATATGAGGTGCCAAAGGTCCAGAGCCGAATTTTAATCCATCATCCGTTTGTGACAGCTCAGGTTTTCAAGAAATTCCTGTTAGAAAATGACCAAAAATCATTTTTTTTGCTATTGCTATAATTGAGAACTTCTAACATCTAGAAATAATTTCTTTTAACAAAATTTGCGAAGCTATGTGAAAACACTTATGTATCTTCTCTTTCAAATATCAGTTTAAATCTTTTCAACATCTCACTTACATTCCGAGAAATTCTTAGCTAAATATTAGCCTTCCCTCGATATTTCTTAATGTAAAATAAACCGTGTACCTATGATAAAATATGCCCAAAGCATACATTTCAACAAAGGATTTATTAGAGAAGAAAGAAGATGGAAAGATAATAAACTGATATTTGAAAGAGAAGGTTAGAGCTATCAGAAACTTTCGCAAATTTTGTTCAAAAACTATTATTTAAGATGTTACAAGGTCTCAAAAATAGTTTAAAAAAAAACTACTTTTGGTCATTTTCTAATGGGAATTGTATTGAGTTATTTTCTATTTCATATCAATCAAAAATAATTTTTGTTTTATTATATACAGGGTGTCCCGTAATGAGTGGATAATACTGCAACTGGTGATAGCAGGCCTTATGACTGCTCAGAAAAAAAATATAAAAAAAATATTTTTCTTGTGGACTCCATGGTATAATTTATTTTCGAAAAATGTTAAAAAATTCAGGGTCTCCTAAAATACCTAATTACAACGGCCATCCATAAAGGATTCTTATTATTTTTGTATTTTTATAATATTCTTGAATAACCGTTCTAAATGATGGGTAGTAAATTTTAACACCAGCTGATGCATTTTTTGTGTTATAATTTTTAAAAATTATTTTTTTATTCAAAAATAATTCAATATTTTTTTTCACCAAATTTTGAAAAATAATAAAGGGAAAAAAATGTATGAGAACATAAGTGGCAAATTTGATAAAAATTGGCCTGATTAATGTACTTTCCAAAATGGTATAACACATGTTTGTGTCTACAACCATAACCAATAAAATTGGCATTTAATCTACTAAAGTAGCTTTTTAACATTTTATCAGATGAAATTAAGTTACAAAGTTAAGTAAACACTACGACGACGAATGAATAACTCATATTGTTTTTTTTTAATTTGTATTGCATTTCAAAATAACCGTTCTTAAATAAAGACAGTAACATTTAACACTAGTTGCTGGATTTTTTTTTAAATTAATTTTTTAATAACAAAATGATTAAATATTTATTTTCATCAAAGTTTGTAAGTTAATAAAAAAGACAAAAAAATGAAAACTTTCGTGGCAAATAATGTTAAAAAAATCTCCTTTTAATGTACTTTCCCGAATGGTAAATCACAAGCTTCTATCTACAGCAATAACACATTAAATTGGCTCTTAATCTACTAGAGAAGATTTTTAACACTTTCTCAAATTAAAATTGACTTGTAATATAATAGGTATTAAAATGCATAAAAAGTATTCTTTGCAAATATTGTCTCTGTCATTACATAACGTATAACGTTGTTATACTGGTTTCGTCAATTAAACGAATTTTTGAATTTGATTAAATTAATAATAATAATAATATAATAATTTTAACTATATGCCTGTAAGACCTAAGGTCTTTTAAATGCAACCTGAATTGCACGGCACTAGTTAGAAAGAGTAGGAAGATAGGAAAAGATTTGGCACAGTGGATTGAGATCAAGGTGTTTAATATCTCATTAAATCTCACGGTTGGCGTCCAGTTAAGCTGGGAGAATATAGAAAAGAATGCTGCCTAGAATGGGGCTCGAACCCACACCTCTAAGCCAGCAGTCAAGCACTACATCCACTGCACCATTGCCACCCGCAATTAATACTGATTAAGAATGTCACAGTATACGCCGCTGGAATATCCAAATTTAATGCGCGAGGACAGATCGCAGTTCTTATTCAAAATCAATTACTGGGCAGGTATCCTGAATGGACAAATTATAGGCCCTTTTGAATTACCAGGCAACTTAGATGGTAGAGCCTATCTTAATTTCTTGCAAACTAATTAGCCAACTCTATTGCAAGAAGTGCCCGAGGAGCTAAAGAATTCAATGTGGCTTCAAAACGATGGATGTCCTGCTCATTATGCTGTAAATGTAAGAAGGTACTTGAATCGAACGTATCCCAACAGGTGGATAGGCCCTCTGGGCCCAATTTTGTGGCCACCACGTTCGCCAGACCTAAATCCTTTGGACTTTTTTCTACTGGGGGTGCCTGAAAGAAATGGTTTATACTAAACCAATTACATCCATTACGGAACTGCGTCGTCGTGTTCAAGACGCTGTGATGAAAATAAATGAGCGCCAATATGCTTGTTTTATTGAGAGGTCCTTCATTAGAAGATGCAGAGCCTGTATCACAGTGAATGGGGGACAGTTTCAACACTTAATATAAATTTATTTAAAAATACAAATAAATCATAATTTTTAATACTGTTGTTTTTATTTATCGCATTTCCCATACCTAAATCAAAACCTTTTTGAAAGTGGGTACTATTATTTTAGTTAGTGAATTTAGCAGACATAATAGTGACACTGGTATAACTATTGACTTTTCCTTACAACTCAATTTTTGTTGTCATCAAACTTTGATGAAAATAAATATTTAATCATTTTTTTATTAAAAAATTAATTAAAAAAATTATTAAAAAAAAATCCAGCAACTAGTGTTAAATGTTACTGCCTTTATTTAAGAACGGTTATTTTGAAATGCAATAAAAATTAAAAAAAACAATATGAGTTATTCATTCGTCGTCGTAGTGTTTACTTAACTTTGTAACTTAATTTCATCTGATAAAATGTTAAAAAACTACTATAGTAGATTAAATGCCAATTTTATTGGTTATGGTTGTAGACACAAACATGTGTTATACCATTTTGGAAAGTACATTAATCAGGCCAATTTTTATCAAATTTGCCACTTATGTTCTCATACATTTTTTTCCCTTTATTATTTTTCAAAATTTGGTGAAAAAAAATATTGAATTATTTTTGACTAAAAAAACAATTTTAAAAAATTATAACACAAAAAATGCATCAGCTGGTGTTAAAATTTACTACCCATCATTTAGAACGGTTATTCAAGAATATTATAAAAATACAAAAATAATAAGAATCCTTTATGGGTGACCGTTGTAATTAGGTATTTTAGGAGACCCCGAATTTTTTAACATTTTTCGAAAATAAATTATACCATGGAAACCACAAGAAAAATATTTTTTTTCTGAGCAGTCATAAGGCCTGCTATCACCAGTTGCAGTATTATCCACTCATTACGGGACACCCTGTATATAAAACTTACTGACGGGACGGTGAAGGCTTAGCTTCCGAAAAGCATTAAAGTAAATAAATAAATTAAATAAGTGATTTTAAGTTATAAAAAAAAACACATTGAAAATCTCCAATATCAAATCAATTCACTTTTTTGTTAAAAACAAAAGTGCAAAAAGATTATTGTATTTTATAGTAATAAGATAAATACATATAATTAGCACATACAATTTTAAAAACCTGAGGAATAGTCGAGTCAACGAAGACTGCTTTCTGGGTTATTATTTTATGAGGTAGGGGTGAACGGTGAACTACAGGTATTACACAGTAAAAATCCCGATTCCACGGCCGCGAGCTTAAGACTCGAGAGGGGTTTAAGGTCCCTTTTTTGAAAACTAAGCGTTTAAGCGGAGAATTATACACTTTAAGATTTAAGATTTAAGATTTATTTCCATTTCATGTTTACAATTGTTGACTTAGCAAAATAATGTTTAATTATAATGATTAATAGCGTAAAGTTAACAATAAGTATTTAATTATATTTTGTACATAAAGTATTAACAAGTTCGTTATTTAAAGGTTAACAGTATTTAATTATATATGATGTATTATAAAAATCATTACTCATTAAATTATAATTATGAAAAACTATACAAGACAAAAGAGTGTTTGACCATGAATTAATATTAATTCCAGATGAAGGAATATTAAATTTCCTACAAACAAAATTATATTGATATTTTTATTAATTTTGAGTTCAGTAACGAGTTTTTCAAAAATTGTTAGCTTGGTAAATTGGTAAATTGATTTGGCTATACAGGGTGTCCCTTAATTCTTCAATAAAATTTGTAGGCATGATTTTTGGGCATTTTCTAAGAAAAAAAACTATATGGGGGGAAAGGTGTATCTACCCCCCCCCCCCTCTTGAGGCAGGGGGCAATTTTTGAAACATTGTCTTTAAATGCAAACAAAAAATATTAAAAATCAACAAAAGAACATAAATGTGCTACACTTTTTTTAAAATTAATACTCCGTCTAACGTAAACTTTATCACTAAGCATTAGGGTGGTCCTTATTTTAAAAACTTTTGAGCACCCGTTTTTTTTGTTCATTGACATCTTAAAACACTACCCTATTTTTTTTTTATTTTTTTAAATCACGTTAACACGTGCCGCATTGAGCTTAAAGTTGATGCCCCTGTGAGAGTTAGGGATTATTTGAATACTGTGTGGCTGATCATTTAATACATTTTCAATATAAATCACTTTGATTCTTTAAATTTTGTACTTGTTCTTAAAAACTCATTTTAATAATTTTTTAGTAATCTGTTGTTTTTGTAAAATATTTTCTTTATAGTTTTTCTTCAAATTAATTTTCATTCTAGTTTGTTATTCTGTATTCAACAGTAATAAAGTTCCTTGTTTTTAATTAAATTTTTTAAATAAAGTTAGATAATCATTTGAGATATCTACATTGGTGACCCCGATTTAAGAACAAATTTTTTCAAATTAACTACCATAAGAATTTCTTACAGTTCATCGCATCAAATAATCAATTTATACAATGGAAGATGATCAAGAACTTAGAAGCAATGAAGGTTTACAGAATAATGCTGCCATTACAAAGGGTGAAATGCATCACGTTAGCATTAAACCACCAGCTTTCTGCAAAGAACGACCGGAACTTTATTTCATACAAATGGAATCGCAATTTGCCATAGCTAAAATAACACGCGATGACACAATGTATCATCACGTAATTGGTTCCCTAGATGCACAAGTTCTGATGCAAGTAGCTGACATCGTATGCAAGCCCCCAGAAAAAGACAAATACGTTACAGTTAAAAACGCTTTAATCACCGAGTACACGGATTCAGACCAGAAGAAACTGCGTAAATTGGTGAAAGAAGTTGAATTGGGTGACTTAAAACCAACGCAATTGTTGAAGCAGATGAAAGAGCTATCGAATAACAAGCTACCCGATGATGTACTGAAATCTTTTTGGCTCGAACGTTTGCCGGATCAAGTCCGTGCGGTTATTTCAATAGGAAGTGGTGATTCAGTGGCAATGGCCAAGCAAGCTGACCAGATGATGGACATGTTAAACTATTCTAATGTGTCAGCAGTACAAATCGAATCCCCACTCCAAAAGATGATAGACGAGCTACAAAAGCAAATTGAAGAACTTCGTACGTCGAAAAACCATCCACGCAGTAGTAGAAAATTCAATCAAGACCAAAAACGTGACCGAAGCAAATCAAAGCCAAGATTTCCATTCTGCAAATTTCACTGGCGTTACGGCTCAAATGCGAAGAAGTGCATCGACCCTTGCCAATTCAAAAAACTAGACATGACATCGGAAAACTAGAAGAAGCTCTGTTAACACAAACGACGCACAGAGCATTAAAAACAGAAAGTCGTCGTCTTTTTCTAAATGACCGTAAATCAAATCAACGATTCCTTATCGATACTGGAGCTGATTTTTCAGTTATTCCATCAATCAAATACGACAAACCGGACACATCATACAATTTATGTGCAGCAAACGGATCATCTATTAAGACGTATGGAACGCGAATTATCTCAGTCGACTTCGGACTTAGAAGACAAATGGACTGGATGTTCGTGGTTGCTGATGTTACAAAACCAATCATCGGAGCTGATTTTCTTCATGAATATGGACTACTGATTGACCTGAGAAGAAAGAAACTAATCGATACGACAACGAATTTAGAAGTAAGTGCTATTGAATGTTCTTCCAAAAGCGAACAAATTTTTACATTTGCACAAAATTTGCCTCAATCAATCAAATCAATTCTCGAAAAGTATCAAGATCTAACAAAACCATTTAAAGCTTTAGCTTCTTACCCAAGCACTAGCGTCCGTCACCATATCGTGACATCAGGTCCTCCAATACATTCCAAAGCACGCAGACTTAATTCTGAAAAATTCGAGATAGCTAAAAGGGAATTTGACTATATGCTTAAGCAAAACATTTGCCGACCAAGCAGCAGCCAATGGGCAAGTCCACATCATCTAGCACCAAAAAAGGAAAAGGGCTCGTGGAGACCATGCGGAGATTACCGTAGGCTCAACGCACAGACCCAGCCAGATCGCTATCCAATCCCACATATTCACGATTTTACTCAAAAGCTTTCCAAAAAATCAATTTTTTCCAAAATTGATCTGGAACGTGCGTACCATCAAATTCCTATAGCTGAAGAAGACCGTGACAAAACGGCAATAATAACGCCCTTTGGATTGTTTGAATTTAATGTGATGACGTTTGGTCTTCGAAACGCTAGCCAGACATTTCAGAGGTATATGAACAAAATATTCCAAGATCTTGATTATGTCATCGTGTATATAGACGATATCTGCATTGCGTCAAGCACCCAAGAAGAACATGAACGGAATTTGGAAACAGTTTTGCAACACCTCCGTGAAAACAACTTAAGAATTAACTTCTCAAAATGTGTTTTTGCTCAAACTGAAATCAATTTTCTTGGACACAAAATCACGAAAGATGGCATCGCTCCAACAACCGAAAAAGTTGACGCAATAACAAATTTCGCAAAGCCTAAACTCGCTTTCGAATTAAGAAAATTCATAGCAATGATCAATTTTTATCGCCGATCTCTTCCAAACGCAGCGTTTGTGCAAGGAAAACTGCAGAGTTTAATCAAAGGCAACAAAAAGAAGGACAAGACGGTAATCCAGTGGAACTCAGAGGCGGAAGAAGCATTTGAAATGTGTAAGAACCAGCTCGCCAAAGCCGTTCAACTAGCTCATCCCTCACCAAGTGCCAAACTCGTTCTACATGTTGATGCAAGTAATTTCTGTGTTGGAGCTGCAATTCACGAGCTGGTCGATAAAGAATTAAGGCCACTTGGATTTTTTTCAAAACGTATGTCTGATTCCCAAAAATCTAAAAGCACTTTTGACCGAGAACTACTAGCGATTTACCAGTCAGTCAAATATTTTCAATACCTGATTGATGGACGAGATTGTACTATCTTAACGGATCACAAGCCATTAACTTTTGCATTCAAACAGAGACCAGAAAAGTCAACTCCAAAACAAACCAGACAATTAAGCTTCATAAGTGAATTTACAACGGATATTCAAAACACTTTTCAGGAAAGGACAACATAGTCGCTGACTTTTTATCTCGGATTGAAACAATTTTCGAAGGCGAACAAATTAATTTTGAACAACTTGCCGAAGATCAGAAAACCGATGAAGAATTGAAGAACCTTGAAAAAGACACGTCACTCCAGCTTAAACTTATTGAAATTCCAAATACAAAAGCCTCGTTGATGTGTGACGTTTCTACAGCACGTATTCGACCATATGTTACAAAAAGCTTTCGAAAACGAGTCTTCAATTCTTTACACAATTTGGCTCATCCAGGTAAAAACTCAACAGTCAAACTTATTACAGAACGTTTCGTGTGGTTAAATATGAACCATGATATCAAAAATATGGTAACTACTTGTGTTAAATGTCAAAAGTCGAAGGTCAATCAGCATAATCGTTCAGCACTTGAAAAGTTTCGAGTCCCAAGCCGACGATTTCGACACATTAATATTGATTTAATTGGACCTCTTCCTCTTTCTGCAGGTTTTAAGTATTGTCTTACATGCATTGATAGATTTACCCGTTGGCCAACTGCAATACCTATTCAAGATTTAACAGCAGAAACCGTTGCCAGAGCTTTAGTACACGGATGGATAGCTAACTTCGGTGTTCCGGACGCAATATCGACAGACCAAGGAACGCAGTTCGAATCAAAGTTATTTCGAGAACTATCGAATTTGATTGGCGCTAAACATTTTCGAACTACAGCCTACCATCCCCAAGCAAATGGCATTATAGAACGCATGCATCGGACACTCAAAACTGCTATAAAATGTCATACAAGCAGAGACTGGATTGACTCTCTTCCAATTGCATTATTAGGACTCCGGACTACATTCAAAGAGGACCTCAAAGCAACACCGGCGGAAATGGTTTTCGGAGAAACGATAAAACTACCAGGAAAATTCTTCAGCAAACCTACAGATGAGTACGTAGAGAGCAATTTCATTAAAAACCTACGTAGAGTCATGAAACAACTGAAACCAGTCGCTACATCGAATCATTCTTCCGACAAAGTCTTCATTCAAAAAGATCTCACAAAATGCACACATGTCTTCATTAGAGATGATTCTGTACGAGCTCCTCTCAAGCCACCGTATGATGGCCCTTTTAAAGTCATCAATCGAAATGACATCGATAGACTCAAGGCAGCACACACAACGAATGAACTCAAAGTTTCAATCATCAATCCAAAAATGCAACCTGTATCCAAGAACACATCAACCGAAGCAAATTCAAATAAAATAGAAATTGAAACTAAATCGACAAAATCAGTAGAGAATTTTCCCAAGATAACTCGTTCCGGCAGAAAAGTCCATTTCCCTAAACGCTTTGCGGACTTCATCTCATGATGAAACTGAAGGGGGAGTGGATGTGGCTGATCATTTAATACATTTTCAATATAAATCACTTTGATTCTTTAAATTTTGTACTTGTTCTTAGAAACTCATTTTAATAATTTTTTAGTAATCTGTTGTTTTTGTAAAATATTTTCTTTATAGTTTTTCTTCAAATTAATTTTCATTCTAGTTTGTTATTCTGTATTCAACAGTAATAAAGTTCCTTGTTTTTAATAAAATTTTTTAAATAAAGTTAGATAATCATTTGAGATATCTACAACTGTTTTAGCTCCAAAAATAACGGTACTTGCTACACAACCGTTATAAAAAACCTTTTCTATCTTAAAAACAGCTCAAGAGATTTCGATAATAATTTTAAAAATGTTTGTATAGTTACTCGGATATTTTAAAAAATTCTTAATTTCCAAGCAAATTGAACTTTTTGAGCAAGAACGTGCGACCCAGTCGGGCCTTTTATTTTTTTTTTATTTTGAAGCAAGAGTAGGTAACAGATTTAATGTGCACTGCATTAATTCTGCAAATCAAATTTTTAATAGCACCCGGTTTTAGTCGATTTTATGAAAATTCAAATTTTCAAACTCATTGCGGCACGTGTTAATACAATCCGATTAGCATGAAATTTTTTTGGTACACGTTTTAAATGTAGAAGAACAGAAAAAAATGGTGCTCAGTAAAAACAAACAATTTTTTTTTTCCTCCATATAAATAAGGACCACCCTACTAAGCATGTTCAGCAAAAAAGTAAAGAAGCGAAAATTGCCCTCAGCATTATGCGGCCCACATTCTTCTTAACAAAATATTGACTTAGGTTCTAAATATTGAGTTTTTCAAGCGACTATTAACAGCTGTATGTGTTATGGTATTCAAGATTTTGGTCAAACCTTTTTCAAAGAATTTGAGTTGATTCAACATTTTTTTTTTTCAAACGCTTATTTCGGCTGCCCAATTAAACACCAAACACCAGGAATAACATTTATTTACGTAAAAAAAAAACTGAAATTCACAATCAGATTTTCTTACGAAAGTTATGAGAAAACCAGGATGTAATCTTTACAAATCCATTATCAAGAACCTCTTGCAAACGTGTACATCGCCTTTCAAGGAGTGATGGAATGAACTTGCCCAGTCTCACAACCTTTCTCTAGATATAACGGAAACGAACTTAGATAACTGGAAGGAAAAATTTTCTATTGTTATCGCGAACATTATGATTAAAGATATATCTCCAACATTTGAATAGATCATCAATATCGGTCACACGAGAAATGTATAGAAACTTAAACTATTCTCTAAACTCCAGTAATTTCTTCAAATATGGACTTCCTGTGAAAGCCATAACTACAATTTTTAGGGCAAGGGTAGAAAGTCTGAATCTTAACTATTTCCCACATCGATCAGATTTGCCTACTATTTGTAAATTTTGTAACAGAAATGAACGCGACGATGTTTATCATTTCATTGCCATTTGTCCGGTACTGCAAGAAATTCGAAGGCTAAACTTTGAACAGAGTGTCCTCTCAAGAACAATTATTTGATATACTGAATGGGTCCGTGGGGTGGACAAATCTCTTCATATTTTGTGATCATGCATTAAATTATCGAAATAGTTTTTGAAATGTTTACACCATAATGGCTGTTCAGTGTTCAACCTCTTCATCATCGTGTCCTGTAACCCCGGCTGGGGCATAGGGCGTCAACAAAACGTCTCCATCCTTTACGGTCTGCTGCAAGGTACTTTAGCTGTGGCCACGTTTTTCTCTGGGACTCTGCTTCTGCTAAGACAGTTGATTTCAGTGTTGTTCTTGGTCTTCACCCTGAGGACTCCATTCAAAAGACTGCTTTGCAATTTCATCGTTTGTTTCCTCAGTGTGTGACCAATCAGTTGCCATTTACACTTTCTTATGCCGACGCACGTCCAGCCGCTCTTGATTTCACGTGCATTATGGCGCACGTTCCTCGTTTGATATAATTTGTGGCCAGCGAATCTTTTGGAACTGGCAAAGACAGCGATTCACAGAAGACTGCAATTTCTTCGAAAGGGTAGACGTGACTTTCCAGGTTTCACAGACATATAACAGCACGGATTTGACATTGGATTCGAAGAATCTAAATTTAGTGCATAAGGAGATTTGACTGGATTTCCAAATTGGGGACAGAGTACCGAGGGCAGTACGAGTTTTATTTATTCTACTTTGAAGGTCCAGATCCGCACCACCGATTGCAGAAACAATACTGCCAAGGTAGTTAAACTGTTCGATATCTTCCACCAGCGGCGTCTCTTGTAAAATAATACGCTGCTGTGTGGAGCGGCCAGTGCGCATTATTTTCGTCTTTTTGTTGTTTATTCTTAGACCACTCGACTCTCCCTTCACTTGCAGTGCTTGGCACATCCCTTTCAGCCCACTGATGTTATTTGCCAATAGACATATGTCATTGGCATAGTCTAAATTACTGAGCCTTTCGAACTCGATCAAAGGCCTTCTCGAAATCCACAAACATGGAAAAAGCGGTGATTGGAATTCCATCGAGTGTTGAAGGACGATACGCAGGGTGTTGATATGGTTGACACACGATCGACCACTGCGGAAGGCAGCTTGATGCCTCTTGAGTGTGAACTCGATTCTATCCTTTATCCGCTCGAGAATGATTGTTTCAATTTTTAAGGTCACCTTTCTTTGGCAGCTTAACAATCAGAATCACACAATCCTTCCAGTCCTTGGGATAGCTTCCGTTTTCCCAAATGATTTGTATCAACGGATGTAAGGTACTAGCCGCTGTTACGGGATCGCCTTTCAGGAATTCAGCTGGTATTGCGTCAAGTCCAGTTGCCTTGTTGTTTTTGAGGAGATTTATTGTTGTTTAGATTTCCGATTCTGGCGGGGGTTCGATGTCAATACCCCTATTGGACCTGCGCATCTCGTTAAGCTTCAGCACTCTGCTCAACGGAATCCTCATTGAGCAGGGCACAAAAATGGTCCTTCCATTTAAAGGATCCTCAATTGATACCAAAAGTGTGCCATCCACATCCATTACAGGATGATTGGTGTTGCTTTTTTCCCAATAACATCTTTGTTTATTTGGTACAATTCCCGGATATCTCCTCTTCTTGCAGCGATCTCCACATTTTCTGCGAGTCCATCCAACCTCACCCTTCTGTCACATCTCATACCAGAGATAGACCGTCTTATGTGCAAAGCGGTATTCGCTTCGCAATTCAGCCTTTCGTCGAACATCTACTTCGGCATTTATTTGCATTTTCAACGATTTGCGAAGTTCGATCTTATCCCAGGTGTCTTGGGATATCCAAGAGTTTCTACCTCTCATCCGCTTGAGTACAGTTTCGGATCCAGCCTCCATAAAATCACCTTTTACTTCACCCCACACGTCATCAATTGTTGTGTATTGAATACCGGTTAATGACAAATATTTGTCGTTAAGGGTGGAGACATAAGCCGTGTTTTGTTGAGAAGTTGCAACCCAGCCAGTTGAAATTTTACACGCAGTACAACAGCAACCACCAACTGCCAATAACTTAACCTTTTCTCTGTAGTCAAATATGACTAGCGAAGAATGTTTTGGAACAAATTGGAACTATGGAATTCTCATACAAAAAGAGCTTTATAAACCAATTTATTCCGCATCGTTTTGTTGAAAAGCTTTCGTGCTACTGTATATAGTTTTCAACAAAACACGGCTATAGTTACGACAAATGTTGGGGGAAGCAATCGTATCGAATTTTGGACTCCTTGCTGCGTCCTGCACTAGTCCTTGTATACGCCAGCAGTGCGTAGTTTGAGACTCATCAGAACCAAATGGTGGTCGCTTCCCACATCGGCATTTCTTATGCTTCGAATATCTTTAAAGAAATAACAAACGAATAGGTAAGGACTATTTGACTGGAATTAGGGAATTTGTTAAATTACGATACGAAATCACGTTCACATCTAAGCGTTTCAGGCACCAGTATCTGACTGCCCCCAAAAAAAACATTTTGTATCGTCCTTATTCAACTAGGCGTCCCTTTTTATCGACGTATTATATTTAGGACAAAGTACCTACTGCCAATGCCAAGTTCTTTTTGTTACACATCACACATAGACTTCCTCCATCGCTGCTCTATCATGATGTGGTCAATTTGGTTTTCAGTTTGACCGTCCGGATGCACCCAGGTGATTTTGCTGCACGTCTTATGCTTAAATACAGTCCCACCTAGAACAAGACGATTCGCATAACAAAAGTGTATAGCCTTCTCTCAAACAACCAAAGAGAGTCTGGTAACAGAAGCATGAACTTTATAAGCTTCAGATGGAAACTTTATGGCTAACTTTTAAAGAAATATTTGGAAACATGAAAAATTCAGCAAACGTAAAATTGGTTTAAAAAAAAAACTGATTATACGGCAGCAGAGATGTCTAGGACACTTTAAGTCAATGGACCTAGACAGAAACATACCCGACGACGATTAAGTATTCAAACCGTCCCTAATGAACAACGCAGCACGCAGTAAGACCCACCTCAGTTGAAGTGTGCAAGCGGAAGGTAACCCTAATCAATTTTGTATGCTAAAATTGAGGCAATTAACCTTTCGAACTGGCTTTGCGTTCTGTCCTTGAGCATTATTGCCTAACACCCTTTTGTTTTTTATTCGTTCCGAGCAATCAGACACAATTCATGTTCCTTTTTTTTTAACTCAGCATACTGAGAGTTAAGAATTTCCTTTTTTTCCGCTTGAGAAATGGAATAAAGAAATACAATTAAAAATGTATTATATTACAACAATTTATTTGAAAAGGTTTAATAGAATTGAACCATTTTATGCAGACAAACAATTTAGTGAAAATCAAATGCTATTGTCAAAAATAAGGTAAAAACTTAACACCAAAGTAAATTTGATTCCTTAATTTATTTACATTGTTCTTTTGCCTACCATATAAGCTTTGGTATCCTAAGCAGGACGAAGATCTCATTGTCTTCAAACCATACTTTATTTACTCCCACCTGAAAGAAAAAATCAATTAAATAAATCTATCTTAGGGAGAGCACACTGCTTCCAAATGTCAATTCACTCAATATTGAATTTTCCCTGGGAAATATTTAAGTAGCAGGCTTCATCATAAAGCTAACACAACAAACCAAGACAAATGCTTTCATTTCATTTCAAATCAAAATGATTTTCTTTTGAAAATGAAGAAAAGAAAAAAAAAACACAAAATAAAAAGCAATATCCGAGTTTCCATCGCATACATAATATAAGAATTTGTGTATGATGTGAGACAAAAATGTAAGTTTTCGTCTTCTTATATCCATCAAGGATTCTAGATTTAACCTCCTGCTCCTTGTATACATTTACCTACCTCTATACAATATAGCACACAAAAGATGTTTGTCCGCAGCGCAATAACTTAATGGCTGATGACAAAAAAAATAGGTTTTCCATTTAAATTTCCTTCAGTTCATCTTTATATTTTGATGGTGACATTCTTATAACATCAGACAAAGGTATAAGAAAAACGCTTTTTCATTGATTACTCCTGTTGCTATTTCATTTAGCATAAGTTGCATGAGATTCAACTCAACACTCAACCCAACTCAAGTTGATACCTCGGTCCTCGATACCATCAACATCGCTATTTTCAATTTACACTTCTTATTTGATATTTTTGAGTATAGAGAGACAGTTCGCCGAAATCCTGTGTTTGTGTCGTCACTATCAATCTACTTCCACGCTGTTTGCCCCCAGAGATTACTTTAAGGCTGTAGAAGGCTCTGATTTAACACTATACCACCCACAAAATACCTGTACCTATCTAGGTCCTTTTCAATCAAACCCCTCTACACTGAAGAAAATTCTAAAGAATGCTCTGAAGGTTCTACTATCGTCCCGAAAAAGTTTTTAGTTTTATGAAATTATTTTAGGTATGAAATCTTTTCAGGTTCATTATGTACATTGCTCGTAAAATAGGTAAGGTAAGGTTAATGGGCTGACTGTTAATCTTGTTACTGTCACACTAAGCTCAATGTAGATGCATTGTGATACCCTATGGGTTTTGACCACCATATGAAATGAAACCTATGATAAATCCCGTCATTCAAGTCCGTTAAGGGTGTTGAAAAGTCGGTGGGTATTTCTTAGTCATTGAAGAAATCTCTGTCGTCACATAATCATCTGGTTGAGGAGAGAACGCCTTTTAAGGGCGTGACAGTATATGAGGCCAATACACCAACAACATTCACAGGATATTTTCATTCACCTCCTCTAACTGGTTACGGAAAGGTATCATGAGGAGCTGCTCCGACAAATGAAAACTAAATTGATTTGATATTTCGGTCAGTGCTCAAGTCAATGCTAGACTTAACTTGATTTAATAAATCAGTTTTACTTAAGCTGTGGACGAGTGAGGTCGATTAAGTCTAATTGCCACCAGTGGCTTCGGTACCTGTGATCTACTAGTGCGTAAGCAATGTTGCCACTAGGGGCATATACCTACCATCTTGCCACCAGGGGCTTATAACTGTGATCTTGATCTCAGGGGCTTAAGCCTGAAATCTTGTCACCAGGGGCTTATACCTGCGATCTCGAAACCAGGCTCTTATGCCTGTGATCTTGCCAACAGCGGCTTATACCTGTGATCTTGGCACCAGGAGCTTATACCTGTGATCTTTCCACCAGGGGCTAATACCTCTGTTATCTTTCAACCAGGTGCTTAAACCTGTGATCTTTTCATCAGGGCTTATATACCTGTGATCTTGCAACCAAGGGCTTAGACCTTTGATCTTGTCACCAGGGGCTTATACCTTTGATCTTACCACCAGGGGCTGTGATCTTGCCATCAGGGAGCTGTACCTGCAATCTCGCCACCAGGGGTTAATACCTGTGATCTTGCCACTAAGGGCTTAGACCTGTTATCTTGCAACCAGGGGCTGATCTATTATTATTATTGTATAAGTACAGCAAATATCAATTTGTATGCTATATTTCGTTTCTAGTAAATAATGTGTTATAAGGTCAAAGACCTTTCAAATTGATGTTTAATGTTTTTCCTCACAACCGACCTTGGCAAACCAGCGAGCAAAACCTCGACTAGAAACCAAAAAGCACATCACAAAACAAGCCTTACCGATCTATCCAATTTCAATAACCTGAAGTGCTTCATATACGTTCATGCATATTTGTATTGTATATCATAACAATTCCGAAAAAGTGGGTGCCTGCCACGCCTCCTGATTGAAACATTTCAAGTTTTTAATTTTTAGCTTTATAAGTCCTACCGCTCTACCGAATTTCATAATTCTAAAACAATCGGACGTGCTACACATAATAATTGATATCTAACAATTTTGTTAAAGTAGGTGCCTTCCACGCCTCCTAAATGCAAAATCGCTAAGCAAAATATTCCTTTTGCATGCATTACAAGCCCTATAGAGTTCTAACTTACTTACTTAAGGTGGAGCTACAGTCCGGGGTGGACCAGCCTACTCGGTTTCAAGCTAGCTGCCTCCAGTTTCGCACGCCAAGTTGGTTGAGGTCCTCTACCACTTGTGTGCGCCACCTTTTACGCTGTCCACCTCTACTGCGCTGTCCCACGGGCTTGGATTCAAAGATTTTCCGGGCTGGAGCATTGGTGTCCATTCGCTGTAGGTGACCCAGCCATCTCAGTCGTTGGCTTTTCACTTTTGTAGCTAGGTCGGTGTCGCTGTACAGACCGTACAGTTCATTGTTGTATCTTCTCCATTCCCCGTCAATGCAAACGGGACCAAAAATCACAAGGAGAATTTTCCTCTCAAAACAGCCTAACGCGTCCTCATCCACCGTTAACAGTGTCCATGCCTCTGCACCATACATCAGGACCGGGATGATAAGCGTCTTATACAAGGGCTTTTTCAATTGCCTTCTTAGCCCTAAGAAACAGCGATTGGCAAGAGTAATTCTTCGTTTGATCTCAGCACTGGTATCGTTCGCTGAGTTTAAAGCGGATCCTAGGTAGACAAAGTCTCTGACCACCACCTCAAAATTATAGCTGTCTTTAGTGACGTTCTGTCCTGGACGTCGGTGTTGTCTTGTTGAGAGCATATATTTCGTTTTGCTTACATTCACGCGTTAAACCCATCTTCTTGGCTTCCTTCTCAATACTCACAAAAGCAACACTGACATCACGCTTTGTTCGTCCGATTAAGTCAATGTTGTCAGCGTAAGCGAGTAATTGGACGGACTTTTGAAAGATTGTGCCTCTAGTGTTGACGTGAGAGTTTTCAAGTTTTGCACAATTCTTTCAAGAACGATGTTGAAGAAGTCGCATGACAGCGCGTCGCCTTGCCGCAAAACTTTTTTGACATCAAAGGTGTCGGTGAGGTATTTGCCGACCTTGATAGAGTAGCGTGCATTCTCCATCGTCATTCTGCACAAATGAACGAGTTTAGCAGGGATGCCAAAACTAGACATCTATACAGCTCGTCTCTATAGATGCTGTCATACGCAGCCTTGAAATCGATGAAAAGGTGGTGTGTATCGATTTGAATATCCTGGGTTTTCTCCAAGATATTTGGTCGATGATGGACTTCCCTGGCCTAAAGCCACACTGATATGGACCTATCAGGTAATTGACGAATGACTTCAGGCGTTCACAAAGTACGGCAGAGAAGATCTTGTAGGCGATATTAAGAAGACTGATGCCCCTGTAGTTGGTGCAGTCCAGAGGGTCGCTGAGACTCCATTCATCGGGCTACTTTCCTCCGACCATATTAATTTTACAGATGAGCTGGTGCATCGTCCTCACCAATTCATCGCCAGCTGCTTTGAATAGGTTAGCCGCAAGGCCATTAGCTCCAGCAGCTTTATTGGACTTAAGTATAGATATAGCTATCTTCACTTCGTCGAGATCGGGTGGATGGAACTGTTGGCCTACGTCATCCAAGTTGAATGGTGCAATCTACATGGTAGCGAAATTCGGTTCGTCATCCGCACTCAGCACCGACTGCGATTCCACCACAATGTTCCCCTGATCGTCCTTTCAGGCTTCGGTTCGGGCCTTGTAACCCTGGGAGCCTCTTTTTACTTTTTGGTAAGACTTCCGAACTTCATTCCTGCAATGGCGTCTCTCTAATTCCTCGAACACGGGCTTCTCATGCTCTTTCTTTTTCCTTCTTAGAAGCTTCTGTTCCTCTCTCCTCTTCTGCTCGTAGAGCTCGCGAGCAGCTCTAGTCCTTATATGCAGCGCCGCTTTGTATGCCAGTTGTTTGGCTGCATGTACTTGCCGGCATTCTTCGTTGAACCAGGGGTTTCGCTGTGGTGGTCGTGCGAGTCCCAGCACGTCAGAAGCTTTATAGAGTAGTCATATTATGTTTTTAAGAACCCATCAATTTTCGGACTATGGAGTATTCTTTCTTTCTTGGTATATATACAGAGGAGTCATTGGCAGTGTGATCTTTACACAAAATTCTTTTCTCCAAGTGTACATAGGCCTACGTACCCTATACTTATGTAAGTATAGGTATTTTACCTACCGATAAGAAGGGTGGTTTAAAGCTTTGGAATTTAAACCCATTGTAAGTATTTTGTTCAATGGGTTCGCGTGAATTGCTTCAACTTCATCTAGCTACAGGTATCCAGTGCCTTTGATTTCATAGCTCAATAAGCTTTTCGTTTATCGATTGCGTTTTGTGTTCTTGTCGTCCTTGATGTTATTTCGTAAGCCCGGTATCGTCAGCGAGGTGATATGATATAAAGGCGGGCAAACATAGGTAGATATCTACTTTTGCGGTGCGATAGGCATTTATTTTTAAACATATAGATACATATATAATTGACGTTTATAAAGTTTCCAATTGGATTTCTGCAGAACAAAAGCAAACAAAAAAAAAAAGAAAATTGTGTACTTTTTGTAGCCCCTCTACAAATCGATTTTGTATATGAATTCCAGGAATTACCTATTTACCTACTTTAACTTCAAAAAACATACCCATTCAGGCTTCTGTTTTTAACATGGAGGAACTACCGATAGAATGCGAGTTCAAGAATAGGATTCGACAAAGTCATTTGTATGTTTTATGTGTTCATCCCTCCCTCATCCCACTTTACCATCCCTTTTCAAGTGCGATGATGGCTTTCTTATGCCATGAAGAAAGTTGAAGGTTGATTTGTTGTACACTATTTATTTAGTCCAAGTTGAGAAAATACTCCTCAGCTAAATTCCTCATTACGTGTTTCGTCAATAATTCGAAACATGCTTCATGGAATCAAATTTTATTTAATGAATTATTATATGTTTGCTATTCGTTTCAGATATCCTATACTTACACATCATATCCGATTACATAATCTAACTTTAACCACTTATCAAATGGATGAAAACATATCTTACCGGGTTGTTGGAACGAATTACGAAGGATTCAATTTTCATAAGGATTCGAAAACGATTTAGGGCGAAGGAAAAAAGAAATTCGAATGGTGGGATGATGTAGCTGTTGGATTTGGTTGTTTTTTTCTTTTTTCCGAGAGAGAGAGAACAGAGTTGAATAATTCTGCAGCCGAAGAAGAAGAAGATAATAAACATCCTGCTACTTGCTGCTAAGTCATGGATCATCGATATGCTGATATAAGCGGCATTGAAAGCTCCGAGGGATATATTAATTCGACATTGGATGCCAACAATAGAACGAATCCGATATTTTCAATAAAACCTGATTTTATAACGCAATGGTGAGTGGAGTTATTATATATTAATTTGTGGGTAGTCCTTATACTAAAATAGAACAGAAACGTGGGATATATTACTAGATAGGCACCTAATAGAAGAAAACATATTAAAGACAAAAATTAATAAAGATAATCAACCTACATCCATTTGCTTAACACTCAACATTAGATAACTATAATGGAATATTATTATAGACATGTTGGGGCATATTCATAGACAAATTCGTTTCAGAATTTCACCCACAAGTTTGTAATTTTGACTTTTGTTAATTAAAAATAAAAATGCAGAAAGAACTTAATTTAAACGTCACTTCTAATTTAAATAACACATCATAAATGCCTCATAGTAAAATAATAATGGTTCTTCTACACGTGCTCAGAAGTGGGAATTTTTTGTAGTTTTACAATTGTGAACTTCGGAATCGTCTTTTACTGTGCCCTATGCGTTGATGGTCACTATATCAAACATCCTCATTCCATTCTGGCACATTGCCAGTATATTCAGAGCACACCATTGTATGACATTGTAGAAACTTATGGCATGAATCGACGCGGCCAGGTTTGTGACAGAAATTCTGGGGTGGAATCGGCTACATAAGTTGATTTATCATAGTTGACAGTCACAATAATCAAACACCGTCTGCATAAGGTGATTGTCAGAAGTTAATTTCAAATTCATCATAATTTTGTAACTTTTTCTTGCATTAGACAAATTCGGTTTCATGACACTGATTTTCGACTCTAAAAATACAAAAGCTTTAAACAAAATGCATTTCTTTTTTTGCGTAGTAGCACACGCCGGGTATCCACTAGTAAGTGCATAAGATATGCGGCCAAATTATATAATGTGTGAGATATAGTTCTTGACTTGAGCAGTCATATTATAGAAAATACCAACGATTATGATCGCTCATATACTTTGGACTTCAGAAAGGCAAACTTTCAGTTGCTATCAGAAGAATTAGCTAGATCTGGTGCTATTGATAGTATATCAGTATCTAGCAATATTGACGAAGCAGTTAATAACCTTAATACCATACTTAATAATTGCATAAATAATACTATCCCTATAAAAACACTAAAAAATACGAACTTTTGCCACTCATGGTATACGAAAGAGTTAAAGTCGCTCCGAAATAGAAGAAATAGAGCATGGAAAATATATTTAAAAACTCTTTCTTTTCGAAGAATTTAAATCTCTTTCAAAGTCCCTATACACCAATCATGTATACGAAATGGGAAGATCTCTTGAAGAAGACCCCAAGGCATTTTGGAAGTTTGTAAATTCGAAGAAAAACTCAGATGGTTACCCGGCAAACTTCATATATGAAAATGGTGAGTTGAAAGAAACCATCGATATTTGCAACGCATTTGCGAAAAACTTTCGTAACTCTTTTGTGGACACGCCTTTTGATATTGATGAAGATTATTTCAGAAATTTTCACTCCTATGCCCAAACGAATTGCAATAATTTCGCTGTGCAACAGAGTACTGTTTTAGAATTACTATCATCGTTAAATGATGATTTCTCATCTGGACCAGATGGAATTCCCCCAATATTATTGAAAAATTGTAGACATATTCTAGCTGAACCTCTTCAATTTTTGTTTGAGCTTTCTATTAAATCAGGCAAATTTCCTTGTCTATGGAAAACTTCATTCCTAACTCCAATTTTTAAACAGGGTGATAAAACTGATATTTCTATAGGCCTATATCAAAACTGTCATGTATACCAAAGCTCTTTGAACAAGTTGTGTGTGAGACTTTAGCATTCCATACCAAGAATTTAATATGTGATCAACAGCATGGGTTTGTGAGAAGAAAATCAACAGTAACAAACCTACTTACGTTCATGCATAAATGTTCATATGCCTTAGAAAATGGAAAATGATTTCTCTAAGGCATTCGACCAACTTAGTCACAACATTATTATTATCTTCAAACTTAAAGCTTATGGGTTTCCAACTTTCTTTATCACATGGATAAAGTCATATCTTGAAAATAGATCGTACCTAGTAAGATTTAAGAAACTGCCTTTCAAATTCATTCTTTGCTCACTCCGGTGTGCCCCAGGGAAGTCATCTAGGCCCATTTTTATTTATACTGGCTATAAATGATGTTGTTTCATGTATACGCTCTAGTGATATTCTTATATTTGCTGATGATATGAAGATATTTAAGTCAATAAAAGCTAACCATGATCACGTTCTTCTACAAACCGATATTGACAGTTTCAATATTTGGTGTGGTAAGAACGGTCTTTCTCTTAACCCTTTTAAATGCCAAACAATTACTTTCTCCAGAAAGCGAATTGCAACTGCTTTTGATTATTCCATCTCGCAGCAAAAACTCTGTCGAGTCTTTAGTTTCAAGGACTTGGGTGTTAACTTTAGCTCAAATTTGGAATTCACTGAACACATTAATTACATCGTTAATAAAGCAAGCTCCATGCTTGGATTTATTAAACGTTGGGCTAAGGAATTTAGTGATCCATATGTTACCCTTTCCTTATACAATTGTTATGTACGACCTCATCTAGAGTACGCCTCGCAAATATGGTCTCCCTTTTATGAAATTCATAAAAGTCGTATTGAATCAATACAGCACAAATTCATTCGCTTTGCTTTGAAGGGTCTTCCTTGGGCTGATCCGTACAACCTTCCACCATATGAACATCGGATCCAGCTACTGCAGGTCCAAACCTTATATCAAAGGCGTGTTAATAATGATTTACTATTTCTTCACCAACTTTTAAATGGCCAAATAGATGCTCCTGATTTGTTAGCCTGTATAGGCATAAATTACCGCGGAGGATCTCACCACCTGCGAAGATTTGAACTATTACACGTTAATTTCCATAGAACTAACTATGGTATTCATGAGCCTCTTAACCGCATGTGCAAGATTTTTAATTTAAACAGCTCCTCTGTTGATTTTAACATTAGTAAGATGGGATTAAAGAAAATATTTCGAACCAGTGCTCCACGGTCGTGATTGTTCTTATTTTTTGTATATTGTTTAATTATGTATGCATGACTTAAATATTTTGTATATTGTTTAATTATGTATGTATGTATATTGATTTTTTGTTTAATTTTGTTAATGTATTAGTATTTTATTATGCATGTGTTAGATTGCCTTATTTTACTAACCACTAACACATGCACTTATGATGAGCCTCTGATTGTAGGTTGCAGCTTGCTCTAAGCTCACTACAACTAAGAATCTGAAGTGTAAAAAAAAGAGACAACTGCGTCAAGTTTCAAAATCAAATAAATGAATTTTTGACACCTCCCAGTGTCTCTCAAAGTGACGGCAATTTTTGTATTAATTTTTAGTCATCACCTTACACAAACGGAAAATGAAATGTGATCACCGGATCAGTGAAATCATTAATGATTGGTAAGGCAAGAAACCATTTAAAAATATTTGCTTTATTTCGACATGTGTGCAGTTGGAATAAAATTTTTGAGCCAGACCAATGGGACAATGGCAGGAATTTGCCTATCCTTTTCTCAGCAACCGGGCTAGCTAGGAATCTGAAATAAGTCTCTGAATTTGCAGTTTAATTTGCAGTTCAAGAAAAGGAAACACCAAATTTTTAAATCCTTACATACATACTTCACTGTGATGTTAGCATAAAAGTCCTTTTCTCAGCAACGGTGATACTTAGAAATTTGCAGTTAGGTTCCAAATTTGCAGTTTAATTTGCAGTTCAAGAAAAATTAATGTCCAAATTTCGAAGTTCAAATTTGAAAAAAAAATCGAATAAAATCTTTGCTCACTGTTAATGTCACTATAAAGTTAGCAGTACATATCCTTTTCTCAGGAACTGAGCCAGCTAGAAAATTGCAGTTAGGGTCCAAATTTGCAGTTTTTCATGCAAACTAAGTTCAATTTTTTTCTGCAATTTGGTCTTCAAAATTTGAACTTAGTTTTAGCATAGTACAGTCGGTTACACCCACTATTTGGTGAACTGCAAAATCCGTAATAGAAATGCATAAAAAATGCAAAAAAAAACTGCAAATTCCTACCATGATCCCATTGGTCTAGCTCAAAAATGTTATGCCAACTTCACACACGTTTTATGTCGCCTATTGGATGTGCTTGGGCCTTGGCTAGTAAAAAGTAGTGAATTCTTTGTTTCATAACCACAAGGTCACACGGACAAGTACTGGCAAGCAAGTTGCAATACATACGCATTTGTTCACTAACACATACAAACCCAAGCAACTTGCTCATCAACTGGTATGGAATTTTTGAAGCCCAGTAGTGGATCAAGTTAAAAAGCAAGTTTGGATACAAGTAACTTGTCTGACATGTGGAAGGCAAGTGGATTGCAAATTACAAATTTGACCGGCAGTGTGTAGCCACTAGCCAACTTGCTTGCCTTGCCAATACTTCTACTTGCCCGTGTGGCCTTGGGGTCAGTCAGTGTAAGACATTTCAATCGATTCGGTGATGTAATTTTACCAACATCCTGCATCCAACACATTTCACAATGTCGTTACTGTAAAGTTAACAGTTAGAGCGAATGAGACCCCCAAACTGTGCTCGACTTATCATAAGAAAATAGAAACTAACAAAAATTCAGCATAAACAAATTTTTGTTACACAGTGTAATTTATCTCGTTGCGGACTTACTGGGCACGTTCCGATGTTATCCGGATAGCTTTGTTTTGTTGTAATCCCATATTAAAAAACAGCTGATGACGGCTGACGCAACAACAACTCAAGTTATCTCAAAATTTTTGGGATAACTAGATAACATAGCGAATAAACATCGGAACGCGAGGACTTACTTACTTACTTAAGGTGGCGTTATACAGTCCAGGGTGGACCAGGGCTTCAACCAACAAGTTTCTTCCAGCCAGCTCGGTTTCTAGTTAGCTGTCTCCAGTTTCACAACACCCCAAGTTGGTTGAGGCCCTATTCCACTTGTGTGCGCCACCTTCTATACTATCCATCTCTACTGCGCTGTCCCACGTGGTTGAATTCAAAGACTTTTCGGGCTGAAGTTGGTGCCCATTCGCTCTAGGTGACCCAGCCATTTCAGTCGTTGGCTTTTCACTTTTGAGGCTAAGTCAGTGCCGCCGTACAGCCCGTACAGTTCGTTGTTGTATCTTCTTCTCCATTCCCCATCTATGCAGACGGGAGAAAAATTCACCCGGAGAATTTTCCTCTCAAAACAGCCTAACACGTTCTCATCCACCGTTAACAGTGTTCATGCCCCTGCACCAGAGAGGGCTTTGCTTCTCAATTGCCTTCTTAGTAATTCTTCGTTTGATCTCAGCACTGGTATCGTTTGCTGAGTTTATAGCGGATTCCAGGTAGACAAAGTCTCTGAACACCTTAAAATTAAAGCTGTCTATGGTGACGTTCTATCCGAGGCGTCGGTGTCCTTTCTTGTTAACAGCATATATACTGTTTTGCTTTCACTCACCGTTAACCCCTTTTTCTTGGCCTCCTTCTCAATACTCACGAAAGTACTCCTGGGTTGTGTTCTTTTTCTAACTATGCTTAACTATTGTTGATATGTCAAAAAATGTTGGTGATGTGTCATTGTTAGACTTTGTTAAGATTGTTACAACTTCATTTAGGAACGATTCGTTGTTAGATATTGTTGATGTGTCAAATAAACGAATGAAAACAAATGTATTTGCATTATTATAGCATAAAATCGTATAATTTTCTAATATAAATTCTCCTTTGTCGCTTACAATCGGCACAAATGATATTTCAATTTTGTTTTTTCACTGAACTTTATCAAAACCAACAAAATTTTGGTTTGTTTTGTAAACAAATCGGTTCACTTGTGCACTTTGACAGATCTTCAACACTTTCAACTTATGTCCTGGACATGAGTTGGAAATAGTTACAAATCGTAACTATTTGACACTCCAAAATGCATTTAAGAACGATGTTATGACGTCATATTGTTACGAATCGTAACTATTTTAGAATAAAGGAACGATAAAAGTCAACAATTGTTAACAATAGTTAACTATTGTTAGAAAAAGAACGGACCATTGACAACTCGCTTAGTTCGTCCGATGTCAATGTCATCAGCGTAAGTGAGGAATTGGACCGAATTTTGGAAGATTGTGCCTCTACAGTTGACTTGAGAGTTTTGCACTATTCTTTCAAGAACGCTGTTGAAGAAGTCGCATGACACCGCGTGCGTCACCTTGCCTTAAGCCTTTTTAAACATCAAAGGTGTCATTGAGGTCTTTGCCGACCTTGATGGAGCAGCGTGCAGTCTCCATCGTCTTCCTGCACAAACGGATGCTAATACTAGACAATGCTGTATATAGCTCGTCTCTAAACATCCTGTTATAAGCGGACTAAAAATCGATGAAAAGGTGGTGGGTTCGATTTGAATTTCCTGATGGGTTTTTTTTTCAAGATCTGCCGTAGTGCGAATATTTGGTCGATGATGGACTTCCCTGGCCTAAGGCCACACTGATATGCACCTATCAGGTTGTTGACGAATGGCTTTAGGCGTTCACAAAGTAGGACAGAGAAGATCTTGTAGGCGATATTAAAAAGACTTATGCCTCTGTAGTTGGTGCAGTCCAGAGGATCGTCTTTCTTAAGGATCGGACAAACAATGCCGAGGTTCCATTCAATGGGCATGCTTTCATTCGACAATATTTTGAAGATAAGCTGGTGCATACTCCTGGCCAATTTATCGCCAGCCGCTCTGAATAGCTCAGACGCAAGGCTGTCAGCTCAAGCAGATTTATTGGACTTTAAGTTTCAATATTAACTATCATTACATCGTCGAGATTGGGTGGACGGAATTGTTGGCCTACGTCTTCCATGTTGAATGGTGCAATCTGCCATGGTAGCGGAATTCGGTTCGTCATTGCCGTTATACAATTTGCAGAAATGATTTTTCATATCCTCAGCACCAACTGCGATTCCACCACGATGTTCCCCTAATCGTCCTTGCAGCCTTCGGTTCGGGCCTTGTATAACCTTGGGGGGTTCTTTTTACTTTTTGGTAAGACTTCCGAACTTCATTCCTGCAATGGCATCCCTCTAATTCCTCGATCACGCGCTTCTCATGCTCTATCTTTTTCCTTCTTAGAAGCTTGTGTTCCTCCCTCCTCGTAGAGCTATCGAGCAGCTCTGTAGCGCCACTTTGTATGCCTGTTGTTTGGCTGCATGTACTTGCCGGCATTCTTCTTTGAACCAGGGATTTCACTGTGGTGGTCGTGTGAAGCTAAGCACGTCAGAGGTGGCATCTCTAATGGCTTCCTGGCAGTTCTTTTACTGGTTCTCGATACTTGAAGTTGGCGGCATATGACTATTTAAGAGGGCGCGAGAGACTCGATCGGAAAAGGACCTGACGATTTTGTTTAGACTCGTTTGTCTAACTTTATAAAATTCAAGCACATTAACTTGAATTTATTTATTTGTAAAGGAGTGAAACAAGCACTTTAACTTGTTCACAATGAAGAACCAATTGGATCAATAATGAACACAGAATTACCTTTAATTACTGACTGATATTTTATTGAGAATTATTAACTCTATTTATACATACATTTTGCTTATATTAAAATTACAATAACTTATTTGACATACATAGAGAAATTACAAAATTAAAATTATTACGACACTAATAATAAAACAATGACTCACATAAACAAAAAATATAATGCAATAACCAACAGCAATGCCAATGCTACCGTAGGCATTCTTCAGTGGGTCAACTTCCACTCGTTCTAACTGCTGATGATGCATAACAAACGATGAACTGGGTTCCAGGTGTTTGTTGTATTACTTTAATTGTTTATATTGTCGACTTAAACAGATTTCTTGTGACTGTAGCCGTCCGACGTCGAACTTTCTCACAGTATTTCCCTGTTTTGGCATCCTTAATACTAGAGGAGTGTCTCTTGCATCGATCGCAATGTGGTCAATCTGGTTAGCGGTTGATTGACCAGGAATTCACCATGTCCCCTTTTCTATCGAGATGTGGGAACTGCGTAGTAGTTATCGCAACAATTCGCCCCGCAACAAAGTCGATAAACCTGAGTCCTTTGTCGCAGTTGGTGTCGTACAGGTAATATTATATATTCCGATTGTGCACCAAAGACGTCTTCTCTTCCTAATTTGGCATTAAAATCACCCAAGACAATTTTTATGTCAAAGCTAGGGCATTGCTCATATGTCTTATCCAGGAGCTCGTAAAACTCGTCTTTGGTGTCGTCATCTTTCTCCTCTGTAGGGGCGTGCACGTGAATTGTCGTGAGGCGCTCGTTCAGATAGTTGAAACTCAAGATTTCTTGCCTATTGCCTCCATAGTCTAAGAGCCAGTGGTCAGCAGAATTGCGGTATTTCAGTACAGTTCATATTAACTAGAGGCATTGTAGAACACCTCCTGAGCATGGAATGGACATTCGTAATCGTAATCCAAAGTCATAGTACCTCTGGGAGCACTGGGTTCATAAAATAGTAAAGGCAGACATAGGGCGTAGTACCTCTAGGAGTAAAGGAATTTTTAAAAAAGGCCTGAGCTCCAAATATTTTGTAGTAGCCCGTATAAGGTGTTCACTAAATAGTAGGATCTAACTGGAACTGGCCCATCGCTACATGCAAACTTATGCTGAAGCAAGATGCTTTAGAGAGAACAAACCTTAGGTGGAACAATATCACCACTTGCTTGGCAACAAAACAAATCTGGCCAGTAATGGATTTTAAGCGATCTAAATGTTTGATATCTCTAAGCAGATTGCACATTAGCTCCATGATCGGTGTTATAACCGGACACTGTCTTATAGGCAAGCACGCAACGCGTCTTGGCGTATTCTCTAACGATTTTTGCAGAAGCTGTATGGACGAGGAAGAGGTAGAATCGATTCCTCATCTTCTATGCACTTGTCCTGCTCTATCTCATAGGCGAAGACTCCATCTTGGAGATTTCTACTTCAATGATCCTAGTGATTTAGTAAATGTTGACATAAGTAGTCTGTTACGCTTCATAAGAAGCTCCAAATGGTTCATCGAGTAGGGAAAAAGGCTTCCCAGATTCTTGTGGTATCACAATGGGCCAACTTATGGTCTAAGTGTGTCAGTTTTCATGACTGACAGCCACTTCAACCTAACCTAACCTAACTGGAACTCTCGCCACCGTTGATTCCATCTGGAGAATTCTTCCGCTGCCGACTGGATAAAGGAGAAGTGTCTTAATGGGAACACTCTCCCCCCTCTCGTTTGCTGCCTCCTAAAACCTTTAACAGGGATTGGAACCCCATTTTCAGTTAAAGATACTATAGACACCCGATGTTCACCACGAGGAGTTCAAAGTAGGAGTTGAAAAACACAGGTTCGCTTTGAAAAAAAGCTTGTGGACGCTTTTGTCCTCTTGAATGCACCGTGTCTACCCTTTGAACATCTATTTCTTAATAGCAACTACCCAAATTCAAACATTTTCAAATTCTTGTCGTAAACATTAGTATTCTTTAACAAATACAAATATGCTTGTATATCGTAATAACACAAAAATGACGATAAAGGTAGATTTTATTATGTTCAAATTTTTTCCTCTAAAACTCATTTAGCTTTCTAACATTATTATTTATCAATTAATCATATTTAATCAATTTTAATGTATAGTTGCATAGAATAAGTAATTGGTAATTTTATGTTCTTATGTCCAACAAAATTAACACACAATTTGTTGTCTCTTATATATCTTCCCAGGAGACTACAAAAGGAACGTGAAAATATTTGCAAATCCTTTTACCAGCGAATTGTGAAACACAGCGAATGTCAAAACTATCTAGCTCTGTATCGTTCATTGTACGAGAACGCAAATGATATTCCCGGTTGGAGCAGCTCTGACGACGACAATACCCTCTTCGACAATAAATCAGCAAATGCTACTACGGTGACAGGAAAAAATAATTCAACCGATGATGGTGGACCAATGCAGGTATTGCCACCATTTGATTTGTGGCAGACGATAGTGATTGCCGTGTGCCTGGCGATATGCATTATCCTGACGGTTGGCGGAAATATTCTGGTGCTCCTGGCATTTATAGTCGACCGCAGTATACGACAGCCGAGCAACTATTTTATTGCCTCTTTGGCAGCAACGGATATGCTTATTGGTATAATCGAAATGATAGCAGGATTATGTTTTGCTGAAATTGATAGTTGTTTTTTTTTGTTTTTGCAGGAACGGTGTCTATGCCATTTTACACTGTATACGTTCTGATGGGTTACTGGGATCTGGGACCGCTTTTGTGTGACCTCTGGCTATCGGTGGACTACACCGTTTGTTTGGTGTCACAATACACAGTTCTATTAATTACAATCGATCGGTTTTGTTCGGTGAAGATTGCAGCGAAGTATCGCAGCTGGCGAACTAAGAACCGAGTTATCTATATGGTCACGATAACGTGGATTATTCCGGCGTTACTATTCTTCATATCGATTTTTGGCTGGGAGCACTTTACGGGCAAACGTGACCTCCTGCCTGGCCAGTGTGCTGTGCAATTTCTCAAAGATCCCGTCTTCAATACTGCCCTCATCATTGGCTACTACTGGACGACTCTGGTCGTACTCTTTATCCTGTACGGGGGTATTTATAAAACTGCCTACGAAATGCAGAAGCGCAGTGAAGCCAAGCAACGAAAAATGCAGTCAATGGTGGCATTGAGTGCAGGCGCTATGACCGGTATGGCCGGGCGTGCTGCAGGTATCGGTATCAGTGATGGGTGTGCCGGACAAAAGTCAGGCAAAACAGCTGCTGCCGATAGTTCTACCGTGCCCGCATCCAACCAGACTTCATCAACTTCTTCAGACCAGAAAGAAGCTCTGCCAGTTGCTGGAAAGGAGTCAACTCCTGCAGAGATGCAACACACAAGCGATCTGGGGGCAAAAACTGAAGACAAAACGAAACGGGATGTTGCCGAAGCTGAGAAAAGCGAACGCTCCAGTAGTCCAGCATTCGATTCGGATGACGAAAGTTCGGTTAATCAGATCCAAGCATCCAACCAACAACAGCAGCAGCAGCAGCAACAAACGCAACAGCAACAACTAGCTATGCTGCGAAAACGCTCGTCAATTGGTCTTGTATTTGGAGCGCAGGCGGCTCTCATTGCCACCCGAAGTAAAGGTAATGTTATTTCCAATCCTTTACCCGAGGAAATCCGCTTGAAATCAGATGCTGAAATTCTATCCTACATCCCAGAAAATTTTCAAGGTGATGACAATAAAGGCTCTCCACTATCCCCCGTCGACATTGATCCTATTGAAGTACCCAAAGAACACGTTATTCCATGCCTTGTCCAAGCTATCCTTCCCCCACCCGAAGGCTTCCAATGCAACTCACCTCTATCCGAAGGCTCTGACAAGCAACTAGGAAGTGCTACTAGTGACCTTACAGCCACTTACTACGATGCCATGAAGAGCATGGACGGCGCTGACCTACGTTACATGGACGAAAGCTCCATAATTCTCCCTTCGCCGAACCAAGAAAGTCTATCAACATCCTACAGCTTCCCCCCACATAAGATTGTACCCGTCAATGCAGTTGCACAAGCCAATCAAAATGTCACCAACCCAACACTCCTGCAAAAGGCGCTCATCCGAGCGGCTGCTCAAAGCAAGCATACACCCCACCATCAGAATCAGAGCCCCAAAACCCAGTCGTCCCAGATCGAAGTTGAAACTATTAAAAATAAAGATTTATCTTCACATCCAGGCCCAAGCAAGGACATAAACGTCAAGATTTTGGAAAATGTCCAAGAGGTGACGACAACCGTCACAACAACCCTGGTCTCTGCAACGAAGCCCAAGACAGTTGTAACCTCCACCAATAAAATAGACTGCAATATCGACAAAGAACCTTCGAAGGCTGCACCCAGTACAAGTTCCGGTTCGACCTCCATGGGAGGCAAACCGACCCAAACCGATGAATCGTCACCTGCCACTGGCATTCAATCAAACCGAACTTCGAGCAAACGGGATTTCATTCGCTCCATAGGCCAACATTTAAAAGGCAGAAAGAAAATCCCTCTAAGCATCCGGAGACAAAAATCCAAATCGGAGAATCGAGCACGCAAAGCCTTCCGCACAATTTCATTCATTCTTGGCGCATTTGTGGCCTGTTGGACACCATATCACGTGCTTGCCCTGGTTGAGGGCTTTTGCTCCAACCCACCTTGCACAAATGAGCACCTTTACATGTTCTCGTACTTTTTATGCTACGCAAACAGCCCGATGAATCCATTTTGTTATGCCCTTGCAAATCAGCAATTTAAGAAAACCTTCACAAGAATTCTCAAGGGTGATCTTCACATGACGTAAACGACACACACAAATATACACACATTTTTAACATATCTTAATTTAAAGTAAATAAAAATAGAAAATCGTTAAATTTATTATTATTTTTTTTTTGGAATATAATAATCAAGTCAATTGTCAATTTGAAAAATTAAACTAACAAAATTATTAAATAAAATTATATACATACATACATACATGCAATTATTAAATCATAATAAAATAAGAAAACAAATATCAAAAATATATATTTTTAGGGTTAAATTGTAGAAAAATTATCGATAAAATAGTAAAATATTTTTAAACTATGGATATTCATATAAAATATTTAAACAAAAATAGACAATAAAATTTTAAACTTTTTTCTAATAACTAAGTAAATAAATAAAATAATAAATTAATTATAATTAGAAAAAAAGCCAAGTATTTTCTACAGACAATTAAATTAAAATAAGTTTTTAAAAATAGGATTTAAATTTAAGAACACGTTAATGGTTATTCGCACTTAAAGATAAACATAGTTTATAAGCATATTTATAGAATACAAATTTAGAAATATTAAATTATTAAAAATAAAAAGAATAAATAATATATATCATATAACTATATATTTGTGATATTATTTGTTAAGAATTTTAAAAGTTTATTTCAGTTTTAACAAAATATGTATTTCTTTTAAGTCTGAACGTTGGTGTAGAATGCTCGATACATTTAATTGTGGCATGGAAGCTTTAATTATAATTAATATATTTAAAATTATAATTTTGGTTCATCTGTTATTTTGTTTGTTTTATTACATATTTATTTTATTTTATTTTATTTTATTTTATTTTATTTTATTTTATTTTAATTTATTTTATTTTATTTTATTTTAATTTATTTTATTTTATTTCATTTTATTTTATTTTATTTTATTTTATTTTATTTTATTTTATTTTAAATGCTGTTTTTTTAGTACAAGTAATTGCTTTTATTTTATCAACTTCAACAAATATTAGTGTTTTCGAAATTTTAGTTTTTGACTGCAAATTATAAAATTTGTAATAAATTTGCGCTTGAAAAATAAAATTCGAATAAGACACTGAACAAACAAACGAAACATGAATTGAATATACCTAATTTATTTATTTGTTAATTTCCATGTCTACTGTGAAAAAAGTACAATTTGGGTAAATTTCTAACACTCAATATTCAGACTAATATATAACTTCTTCTGCTTTAAATAAATGAGCCCCAAGCAGAAGGAGGTGATTTTAAAGATGTTAAATACAAAAAAGTTATTTATCTCATGTTGATTATATCTTTCGCATTTTTAATTAACTATGGAATATACATATGTCCAAGTTTTTGGTAAAAATGTGTTCAAATATAAAACAACAATGAAAGCATGATCTTTCTATACTTTCATAAATTTACATTTTAATTTGTTCCAAAAACAATAAAAAAAATGTTAAAAAAGTACATACAGTAACGGTAGTAACCAAATCAAAATTTAAATAAATTAAAGTTAATTTAGAATAAGAAAATTAAATTTGTAAATTATAATAGGTGTAAAATTAAAAAAAAAAAAACAACTAGATAATACCAAAAGACACCCAGAGACTATAAACAAACAAAAAAATACAGTGTTACAGGCTAAACATTTCTGTAATTCGATGAGATTGTTGTAAAGAATGCAAGAAAAAAATTAAATTAAAAGATAAACGTATTTAGTACAATAAATTCAAATTGTTCTATTTTGACGGAATAGGCTTAATATAATTGATTGCTAGTCGAATATCATTTCCATACAAAAAACCCAATTGAAAACAAGCAATGAACTTAAATGTCAGTGTCAAAAGTTACACCATGTTTTCCGTTATGCTCCAACTAGCGCTAGTGGCGTTTAGATAAAGGGGAACCAACGGGAAATTGGCTGCTAGCAGCGTATAATAAATCAGTGGTTCAAAGAGTCTAGTCAGTGAGTAATTTTGATTTCCAAAAAGATTGTGTTCATTAAGAACTACATACAAATTTTACACTCAGATAATCTTAGCCCACAATTATGACTTATGTAAAACACCCTGCATTACAAAACTTAAAAATAAAATAAAAAGTACTCACACGCTACAGTGTACCATTATTTCATATCCTCATGATGATTGATAAATTACTTATGGCCAGTTGCACCAAAATTCACTTAAAGCCGTTTTTGCTAAAATGCAATTAAAATTTATCGGACTGATAAATTTATTTGGGTTGCACCAATCTCTTCCACGCAGTTTTTAGCTAAAATGCAGTTCGCGAACCACATCTGGATTTTATCATCTGTATATTAAACTGAACGAAAAAATTTAACTAGTGCAAGTGAGATAGTAATACGGAAAATGTGAATACACAATAAACAGAAACAAGAGTTATTCTCTTTAGATACAGCCAGCGCCATCTTGGTGTTTTTTTATTATTATTTTCTTTTTTTTAGGGAAACTATGAAACTATTACAATAGATACCAACTTAGGTGCCAGTTATAGCTATCATTGAAACTCATCATTGAAAACTTTAATGATTGATTTTGAGACGTTTAGAAAGCAAAATCATTCTTTATTTTGATGGACGATTAAGCTCAAGACTTCAAAAATATTTCTAGTTAAAAAAAAATTTCAAAGAGGCACAACTTTCCACAAAAATTGACTATTGATTTTTCAAGGTAGTTCAGTCATTGAAATAAGAAAAGTCTTTTTATGTGGAAATTTGGACCTATTTGAATTATTTTTTTGGCTATATATATTAATTAGGTCTTAAGGTTTATTTTTCCATCAAAATAATGAACGATTTCCCTTCCTAAGCGTCTCAAAATCAATCCTTAGGTGCCAGTTATAGCTATCATTGAAACTCATCATTGAAAATTTTAATGATTGATTTTGAGACATTTAGTAACCGAAATCATTTATTATTTTGATGGAAAAATAAAGCTAAAGACTAAATTAATATTTCTAGCCAAAAAAATTGTTCAAATAGGATCAATTTTCCTTATAAAAAGACTTTTCTTATTTCAATGATTGAACTACCTTACCAATGATCATTGAAAAATTAAAAGTCAATTTTTGTGGAAAGTTGGGCCTTTTTGAAATTTTTTTTTGACTAGAAATATTAATGAAGTCTTAAACTTTGATTGTCAAAAAAAAATTCAAATAGGCCCAACTTTCCACAAAAATTGACTTTTAATTTTTCATTGATCATTGGTAAGGTAGTTCAATCATTGAAATAAGAAAAGTCTTTTTATGTGGAAAGTTGGGCCTATTTGAACAATTTTGTTGGCTAGAAATATTAGTTAAGTCTTTAGCTTTATTTTTCCATGAAAATAATAAATAATTTTACTTCCTAAACGTCTCATAATCAATCATTAAAATTTTCAATGATGAGTTTCAATGATAGCTATAACTGGCGCCTACACTAATATTTTTTCGACACACTGCTTGGAAATTATGAACCGATATTCTAAAGAGGCGTCATCGAATTCAGAAAATAGATTTCTCTGTGAGCCTCAACGACTCTTATGGGGTTTTCTTTTGGTAAATTCAGATTTTAATCCAAAAATTGATTTTTTTCGTCGCGAATGGTATACGAATTCAGATTGATTTTTCTTTTTAAATGTATTGGTGTATAATTTGTGTCTGTGAAGCTATAGCGATTCAGACATGTCAAACTGATGGCTTTCAATTCTTCTGGTGTGTAATGGTGTTAGTAAAAGAGGGGTAAATCTGCCGAAAAATCCAGATCTGTAAAATTGATTTTCGATCAAAAAAAAATTGATTTTTTTGCCCATTGGAAGGCTTTAATTGCCAAATTCTTTGTTTTGACAGATCTGAAGGGGAAAAAAATCAATTTTTGCTACCAAAAGAAAACCCCATTAGACGTCTCGCCATTTTTTGGTTTAGTTCGTTATCACATGAATACCTACATCTGATGATAAATTATTCGTGAATAGTTTATTTATTTAAGTAGTGAATTATTAATAGGAAACATAATGCCTTCACCTATTTTTTTCGTTATTTTAATTTGGAATCAACAATTCCGTCAAATAAAATTAAATTATTTGTTTTGTAGGTAGTTAGATTATGTTCGTTTAATCATGCTTTTAAAATTTTTATCTGGAGGAAAATGGAACTGTCGTTTATTAGCCTGTTGAATTAGAAGTGGTTGGTGCAACCGATAAATGTCATTTTAAAATTAAACGAACCAATACAAATTTAAAAGAGGTCGGTGCAACTGGTAATTAGAGGTCACTACTGAGGTATGTGTTATTTCGAACACCATACATTTTTGTTCATGGATCGAACCATTTTTGAATAGAGTTTGCCAAACTAATCTTAAATTTGTTCGGCAAATATTTTTAACAGTTCTTTTGCAATTTGGATGTCAGTATGAAAATGCCACTACCGTGGCAAGCAAAAACGTGTCCCTACCGTGGAATTTCATCATTCTTACATGTAAAATCTGGTGTGAAAAAAATGCACCCTTGCAGTGTGACCACCTTCAGCATTAATTTTATTTAGTAAACAATCATCATGGCATCAAGAAATTTTGAGAAATCTTTCTTTCGTAAATTTTCCACTCACAAAAGTATCAGTTTCCTCAGAATCGCCCATATTTACATTAAAAAAAAATCTACTTCCATGTATTGGTAAAATCAGATAGTTCGTTATACGGGAAAAAGTTGCAAGCTAATATTTTTACATAAAGCTTTTCATGAAAATTGCTGAAAGAGTTTCGAAAATGAATCAATTCTTTCTTTATAATAAGCCCCAAAGATAAGATCTTAAATGCCCAGAAGCCATTACGCCACAAGAAAATTCCCGAGGCCGAAATCTCCAGTTGTTTAATTCAGTATCATACTTTTCTGGGGCACTTCATCCGATTGAGATTTGCATATTTTACCTTTTACCTTATATCAGCTTAAATTCAAAAAAATCCTCTAAGCCCATGTGAACACTTGAGGATTTAAATAAACTTTTAGATAACTAAATAAAAGATTTAATTCGCAATATAAAACACTTTTATTAAGAAAATTAATTGAAGATAGACCATTCACGTTCAAGTATCGGTTAGATTTGAAAATACAAGAAAAATAGGAAAAAAAGAAAGACAAACACTGTCTGAATTTGAATTAGGTTTGTTCAGAACACGTTTGTTTCTCCAACAAACACAACCTCTCAAACACAAATAGAAGCTCTTCAATAGAATACCATATCGTACCTCCGGTGGAATAACGACGTAAGTGCAAATTTTCCGAATTTTGAGAAATTGCGTTTAAAGTTTTAGTCCCTATACAAAACAAAATACAATAAATAGGTAAATAGCTATGACTTCGATGGTTGTAATGATGGATATTATATTGTATGAGCAAGATTTATATCTTAGTTTTATGTCTGCCCCTGTCTTAGGCTTTTTGAGCGTTTGAAGACCTTCAATTACGTCATTAAAAAACTATCCGTTAAACTTTTGCAGCTAAAAAAATTAGCTATTTATATTTTAGAAACTATAAAAGATACAAAACTGTCGTTTTGAAAGCTGATAGAGCTGAAAATTTGTAAAATTTTGGCGTCCTTAACTCAGTTTTGGAAAAATTTGCACTTACGTCTATATTGCACCGGAGGTGCGATATTTTACCCTAGTTCACCTTTTAAAAATCTATTTTCAAAATATTAAGTTAAGGCCACCCCCCGAGAAAACCCCTTTAAACAACTTAAGAATAATGTTAACCCCATTTCACCCTATGAAAAGCGAATTAAAAAAGAAAAATATTCAGCCCTTAGGCCATCCTCTCAGTATGAATTTTCAAAAACAATTTCTTTTTTCAAATCAGACCTGAGGTTACTGAGATTAGCCCATTTCACCCTAAAAATATCTAAATTTTGAAAATATTCAGCCCTGAAGCAATCTTGCAAGAAAACTTCTTCAAAGCCTTAAAGAATTTTTGAAAACACATACTAAACCCCATTTCACCTTATCAAAAGAAAATTTAAAATAAAATATCCAGTCCTAAGGCCTTCTCTAAGTAAGACATTGCGCCCTACCAATAATCAAATTTAGCGAAGACTTAAACATTTCATTGAAATAGACCATAATGAAATGGACTCTTAATAATAAACCGGACATGGTACGACCTTAATATTTAATTGGGCTCTAAACAATAAACCATAAGTGGTATGACCTCCGAAAAAAATAACATTCCATGTATGGTTCATTATTTGGTATCTATAACATTATGGTTCATTTCACTGAAATATTTAACTCGTTGCTAAATTTGATTATTGGTAAGGCCCATTGTCTTATAGGCAAGCATGGAACGCATCTTGGAGTATTTTTTTAAGATTTTTTCAGAAACTGTAGCTGCGTTTTATTATCTCCGGGTCTGGGTTATCTATTAACATATATTACAAAAACAATATCAGACATAGATACAATTGAGGAGGAGCCAGAGTTCATAATGAATTTCACGCCATTATTTACGTTTCCCAACAAGCGACAATTATGAAAAACGTATAGAGGTGTGAAATTGTTTAGTTTTATTTGAGCAAAATAAAAGTTCTGAAAATCAAAAAAGAAAGACCTAATGAATTATTTCGGCAACTTTAGCATTTTTGCTCTATCAAGATTCATTCAAAATAATCAAATTTAATATTTCAAAGTGCTTACTGAGAACTTACCGAATATTCAAGTGGATGATTAAATATATTTTCAAAATTAAATTATTAATGCTTTCAAAATGATTTACTCACGTGTATTTTGAAGTATGAACTGCGGCTCTTCAGGCAATTGCACGCAATAAATTTTCATATCCCAACGTACATTCAATACGGAATCAAATTTTTTGTGTTAAAATTTGTTATTTGTTAATAAATTTGTCTTGCTCAAAAGAAAAATTCTGAAAATTAAAAAATAATGATTTATTTCAGACGAAAATATCGTTAGCTTTTAAATTTTGTTCTTACCAACGAACGAAGAAAAAACAATAAAACTCAGTATCTAAGCAATCTTCTTAAAAACTCTTTCAAGATCCGGTTAAGATTAATTATAATTTATAAGAATTAATTTTTTCTGTATTGCATTGGGCTTAAAGAATTTCAAACAGAGTTTCAAAACTTCACACTGAGAATTAATTATGTTTTCATAATTTTCCATTTCACGAGAGGTGAGTACTAGACTTTGATTTAAAAGTAAATAGATTTTTTTTTAACAATGCGTATATCTTTATTTGTTCTCAGGGATACCGGAAATTAAAAAAAAATGCTCTAACGTCAGTTAGATAAACATTTTAACACATTAATCGTAACCCATTAAACTTAAATTCCTGAAGGTAAAAATAATAATTGTAGTCATTTATAAAAAAAATTATAGGAAGTAAAAAAATTAACAATCTTAAAAGACAAACAATCAATAGTCAAATTAATTCAAAGCTTGCACTGCTTTTTGCGCGGCATCATCCAAATCCGTCGCCGTTTTAATGGGAAGACCAGAATTCTTAAGGATATTTCGAGCCTCGTCAACATTTGTTCCTTCGAGACGTACAACTAGCGGCACATTCAAATCAAGTGCCTTTGATGCAGCAACAATACCATTCGCAATAGTAGCACAATTTACAATGCCACCGAAAACATTCACCATTATAGCTTTTACATTTGGGTCAGATGAAAGAATTTTAAAAGCTTGAAGAACCTGGTTTTCCTTGACGCCACCACCAACATCAAGGAAATTCGCTGGACTGCCTCCATTAAGTTTGATGATATCCATTGTGGCCATGGCGAGACCAGCACCATTTACCAAACAACCAATATTACCATCCATGGCAACATAATTCAGACTATGCGATGCAGCTTCAACTTCTCTGGGATCAGATTCGCTGGTATCTTCCATTTCAAAGATATCCTTCTGTCGGAATTGGGCATTATCATCGAAATTCAATTTGGCATCTACTGAGATAACTTCTCCAGCATCTGTCTCTGCCAGCGGATTGATTTCAATCTGAACAGCATCGACATTTTTAAAGAGATCCCAAAGTTTTTCAACTTCCTTTACACACTTATCGACGAGCTGGCCTTTGAATTCTAGGAATTTGGCAATCTTCAGACTTTGTTCTCGTGTCAGACCTGTATCAATGTTTATGGGAATTGTGAGTATTTTTTCAGGAGTTTGTTCGGCAACTGCTTCGATATCAACACCACCAGCTGGGGAAGCTATAAGCACTGGACCGTTGTGCTCACGATCCATCAGAATGCAGAGGTATGTTTCGCGAATTATATTCACACTGCGGGCAACCATCACTTTTTTTACTTGAATGCCATCCTTTGGTGTTTGTTTTGTGATTAGTCGATGTCCAATCATTTTTTTCGTCAAATCAAGAACTTCATCTTTTCTGTTGGCATGAAAAAAATAACAATATTTGTATTAGTTTTTTTTTTTTTTTAAAAAATAAAGCTGCAAAATACAAAAGAACAAAGACAGTTTTTATAAAATATAAGTTAAGATAAATATGTTGAATTCAAATGAGAAAAGCAAATCAATCAGCGTTGAAGTTTGGAAATGAACAAAGCAATAACACAGTTTAAGCGGATATCTACATATATGTTTCAGACTAGATAAACAAGACATGCAGCAAAATTGCTTCTACCTATGAACGTTGTGGAACCCCTATGTTATAAAATATAAATCCACTTCTAAGGTTGCCAATTTTAGAGGTCTATCATTACGGTAGGATCCATACCAGTCGCGCATAAATATTTTTAGACCCATATTTTCTAGTTTTGTAACCATTATATCGTGCCTTGCAAGAAATACAGTGGCGAGCAAAACTGGATACATATTTTTTTTAAATAAATAAAATAAAAATGCTTCTAAATTTTGAAGAAAAAAGAATGTATTTTTGACAGTCAATTTTTTATACCTAACGGTGATTTTTGACAATTTTTTTGATTGGATATAAATTCAATTTGTATAATTCACTTTTACAAAATGTTTTTTCTTTAGTACTAACTATAACACGCCTACAAGTTATCAAATAATAAAAGTACAAAGTTTTATAAAACAAAGTATCTGATAATGAAGTGAAAAAAAACCGGTTTTATACCTACATATGTATGTACATAATTATATGCAAAAAAAAAGTTAGCAAATGACTGGTTTTGTTCACTCCAGAACACTCTTAATAGAAAGATTGATGAAGAAAAAAGACTCCAGCAAACTCAAGATGATAACCAGATTATTATTATTATTATTTATTACCAAGCAATTTAAATTACATGATAACATTTTGTTTAACGAGCCTAGCTGCCGAGACTATTAGCTCTATAATCATAAGGTTAGATAATAATGTTTGCTTTTGTAATAAAGTTTGATATTTTTTCGATATTTTTAGTGTTAGGGTTTTTTAGAATTTCATAAATTGAATCGTTTTGAAATACGTTTTGAATAATGGGTGTTAGTCGTGGACAGTTCCCCAAAATGTGGCTTAGAGTTAAAGTTGTATTGCAAGAAGAACAAACTGGTGGGTTGCTTTTTGTGAGGAGGTGTTGGTGGGTGGTAGAAGTGTGACCAAGTCGTAGCCGGACAAAATTGCAAATTTTTTGTTTGGAGATGTCTGTAGGATACACCGGTTGGAGTTTTTCGGGATTTAATGTCTTGTAGTGGTGGTGATATTGTATCCAGTCATTTTTGGTGTTGGTAACTATGGAATTTTGTGTAACTCTGATCAGATCTAGTTTGGAGAAGACGTTGAACATGTAAACTGGGGAGTTTTTTGCTGAGTTAGCTGCAATGTCTGCGTATTCGTTTCCTTGGATGCCTACATGTCCTGGAGTCCACATCAATTTGATATTTTTGGGGGATTTGATGAGTTGGTATCTTATTTCGGTTATAAGATCAGTGTTGTTCGGGTTTTTGATAGCTTCAAGGACAGATATACTATCAGAGCAAATTACATATTTTTCTCGGAGCTTCAAGGCTGTTTTGGTGGCCTGCAATACAGCAAAAGCTTCTGCTGTAAAGATTGAGGAGAATTGAGGCAAGTTACCTATGCTGATGATCGTTCCATTTTCAAATAATACAGCAAAAGATGTGTTCTCTGTTGTTTTAGATCCGTCAGTGAATATGAAATTCCAACCTTCTGATTTTAAATCTGACGATATACTTGAGAAAAGTTGGCGGTAGGTTATATTGCAGGTATTTGTTTTCTTGTATCTCGCTAGTGTCATTATCAAGGATGAAGGGTTAATGAACCATGGAGGATAGCGTGGGACATTGAATTTCGTATGTTTAGATGGGAGTCCAATATGCGATGCTTTATCGATGATAGTAGCGATTGCTGATGGTATCTTTTGTGTTATTTTATGATTTGTTGCATTTTTCACATCGTTGTCGATTACTGAATTGGCGGAGAATATGAGTTTTGCACATAGTTTCAAAGAGATTGCGTCTCTACGTTCCTCTATACTCGGTAGTCCTGCTTCTGCTAAAATATTTTTGATGGGAGTAGTTCGGAAAGCGTTGGTACTGCTTCTGGCTGCTTGGTGGTACATCGGTTTTATAATTTTTAAAGTTGATCTCGGACAATAGCCATATATGTATAATCCATAGTCAAATTTGCTTAAGACTAGCATTTTAGTAATATGTGACAAAGTATTTATATGAGTTTGACTTTTCTTACTGGCTAAATATCTTACAATATTTGTTCTGGCAGCTAGGGATTTCTTTAACTCTAAACAGTGTTGATTCCAAGAATATTTATTATTAAATACTAATCCTAAAATTCTTAAGCTACTAACATTTTCTATTTGTACATTATTAACATTTATAACAAGTTCTGGGCAGTTTTTTTTTACGACAGATATGTAATAGTTTACATTTTTGAACTGATAATATGGCTCCAGACATTTTGGACCACTCTAGAATGTCATCTAGGGCGAGTTTAAATAAAGTTTTACTTTTATCAATGTCATTAACTTTACATAAAATGAAAATATCATCTGCATAAATGCAGTGATCAAGTAGTTTGTGATTTAGCAAGATGGTATTAATATTGTCAAATGCTATTATAAATAATACTACCGATAAAGGTGATCCCTGGGGGATTCCGTTATCTAATGGGTAGTTGGAAGAGTATGTGTTATTAGCTTTTATACAAAATTTTCTATTGGTTAAGAATGACTTTACATAACTATATATTTTGCTTCCAACTCCCCATTTCAGGAGATTTTTCAAAACAATATGCAGCCCTATTCTGTCGAAAGCTTTTTCAAAGTCAAGGGACAGGATGGAAACATGGTTTTTTACTGAAAGTGCTCTTGATGTAAAATAATCAATATGGAGCAGAGCATCGGTGCAACCTCTATTGGCTTTAAAAGCTACTTGGTTAGGGTTAATAAGTTTGTTAGTTTCTGCAAACTACAGTAGGCGCTTCGCGATAATTTTTTCCATTATTTTAGATAAGCACGGTATAAGAGAGATTGGACGGTATCCTTCTATTGAATTCTTGTCTTTTTTTGGTTTTGGAATTGGAATTATTGTGGCAGTTTTCCAAGTCTGAGGTATAACCGAGTTATTAAGTATGTTGTTGTAAAGACAGATAATGCTGTGTTTGGTTTCAATTGGGAGATTTTTTAGCATGGGGTAAGAAATTCTATCTCTACTTGGAGTCTTACCCATAACTTTATTGAGTGAAGTCTCAAACTCGATTAGCGTTATCGGTTCTTCAATTCGTCGTGCTGTCGGATTGGTGGCATATTGTGGGGGGGTATTCATTATATTTACTTTTTCTTCATTAAATACAGTGGAAAAATTTATATTTTCAGAGGATTGAGACCAGGTTTGAGCAATGTAGTTAGATATTTTTGTTGGTTCTATGATTACACCATTACTGGTGTTAATGCTGTTAATGGCAAGTGATGTAGAGTCACCAGTCAAACGGCGGATGTTTTGCCATATTTTTGAAGGAGAGGAGTTTGGATTTATGTTTGAGGTAACCTCAGAGAAACTTTTAGCTTTGCATTCCTTAAGCATTCGTCTGAATTTTGCGTTTGATTTCTCGTAGATAATTAGGTTAGTAGTGGTAGGGCTTTTCTGGAAGTTTTTTAGTGCAGTCATTTTCTCTTTTCGTAAAGATGATAATTCAGGGTTCCACCAGGGAACCACGATTTTATGTTTTACAGGGGAAGTCTGAGGAATTGAAAAGTTTGCGGCAGTTCTGATTGCTTTTTGTAACAGAGCAGCTTCCTTGTTATTGTTTGAGGATGGAATTTTATTAGCAATATAATCGGTGGTTGTTTTTTTGAATAATGCCCAATTGGATAAATCTGTTTTAAATTTCGGGTCGAAGGTTTTTACGTTTGTAATACGGCCAGTATTTAATGTCGTGAGTATCGGAAAATGGTCACTGTTATGCAGGTCATTCAAAATCTTCCAAGTTATTTTTGTTAGCAACTCAGGTGAGCAGCAAGTAACATCAACATGTGTAAGAGTATTGTGAGTTGAAAGATGAGTGGGGGACCCATCATTCAGAATAATCAGGTTGTTGTCTGTGAAGAAATTTTCTAATAAGTAGCCCTTTCTGTTGGTAGTTGGGGATCCCCAAAGTGTATTCCAGGCGTTAACATCACCTCCGAATATGATTGGAAGATTAACTTGGTTAATTATACTATCTAGATCGTTTTTACTGATTGTTTCTTTTGGGGGTAAGTATATGTTGACATTAGTAAATTTTATTTGATGGTGTATTTCGACAGCAAGAATTTGTAGGTTTGAGTTCAACGATATGATTTTATAAGGGGTATTTTTTTTAATTAAAAGGGCTATACCTTGCTTACCAGTATCATTGCTAGGCGAGTTGTACAGATAACCGTCAAAGGCTTTTGGGAAGTTAAGCGCCTTATCAAAGGGGCAGTGAGATTCTTGGATAGATACTATTGTAGGGTTATGATGTTTAATCATAATGTTGAGCTCATCAAGATTGTTTATAAATCCATTCATATTCCATTGAAGAATATTGAGAGCTACATTGATGTTACATGAACTCCACGCACCTCTTTTACCTGTGGCAAGAGAGGGGTGGGTCGAAGGTATATTGTTTAGATTTTGGTTTTTGTTGATTTTTTTTTTTTTTGTGAATTGTGAAGGTTGGTATAATTATGTTGTTCTGGGCTTTGACTCTGCAATTCGGGTGCCGAGTCATTCAGGCTCTTATCAGAGTCTGACTGATTCGACACTCGAACCGCAGAGTCAGTAATTTGGATAAATGTTTCATTATTGCATATCGACATCATGGTTTTCTTCATTTTTGTTTTCTATGTAATATTCATTGTTGCCCAAAAGATTTTGGGTGACAGCTGATATAGGAGATTGTGAGAGTGGATAGGGGGGCTTATGGGGTTTTCCATTGGTAAATTCAGATTTCGATCTAAAAATTGATTTTTTTCGTTGCCAATGGAATGTGATTTCAAATTGATTTTAATTTGCCAATGTATTTGTGTAAATTCACGTGTATCTTATTACTCGTAACAATTTGCATCCCTTGAGCCACTTTTGGTAGAGTAATATTAGCTTCATTAGGTAATTAATTAAACAGCTTCCTTTTTCTATTAAAAATTATTTTCTTCATATTTTGAGCACATTTTTTACAACCGAAATAAAAAAATCACATCAAAAACCACATAAGGAAAGTGACAGGTCAAAATTGTTTTGGTATTAGTGCAGGGAGGGGTAAATCTGCCGAAAAATTTAGATCTGCAAAATTGATTTTAAATCAAAAAATAAATCAATTTTTCCGCCCAATGGAAGGTTAAAATTGATTTGGATCTGTCAAAAAGCTGATTTTGACAGATCCAAATCACAAATAAATTGATTTATTTTACCAATGGAAAACCCCATTAGAGTGATTGGAGGTAGAAGAAGAAGCTTGAGTATTTGTGTTGGTGATTGTATTTAAAGAAGTTTGAGAGGCGTTTGAGGTTGAGTGAGATGATTGAGATGTAGAAGTATTTGATTTGGATGGTGTAGTGGTAGTATTTAAGTTTTCTTTTGGTAGTCTGTAACTATGATTTTCTACCGTAGTAATTTTTAGAGCAGATGGTGTGTTTGATGTGTTATTTATGTTTATTACATTAGGTAATGAGCCAGTATTTATTTTAGCTGTATTGGAACTTGTATTTACTGTTGAAGAGCTTGAAAGGGGAAGGGATGGGGATGGGTTTGGAGGGGTGACTTGAAGATTATTCGTTTTACTGTTTAGGTTTGTTGTTTTTTTAATTGTTTCAGCGAACGTTGCAATTTGAGGTGGAACTTGAGCTGAATTTTGTTGATTGTATATTCGCTTGGCTTCTGCCATAGTGCATTTTTTAATAGTTTTTATTGTTAATATTTCTTTAGCTTGTTTATATGTTGGGCAGATTTTTGATGATGAAGAGTGAGCGAGGGAGCAATTTGCGCACATTGTGCGAGTGCAGGGGTCTGAATTATGAGGGGGAAGGTTGCAAATTTCGCATATTTTGCTACCATTGCAACGTTTTGTCGTGTGTCCCAGTAGCTGACAGTTGCGACATCGCATAGGGTTGGGGATATATTCAGTTATTTTGGCTGTATAAAACCCGATATCCACTGATTTGGGAGTTTGATAGAGATCAAATGTAAAGAGCACTAACCCTGTGGGTTTTTGCTTCCCATCTTCGCCTTTCTTAAGGAATTTATATATGTCCACGACACCTTGAGGTTTCATTTCACTTATAATTTCTGTTTCGGAAACGTTAATGAGACATGGGGCGTAACAGATTCCTTTAGTTTGATTAAGTTTATCGTGTAACTTAACAGTTACTGGACAAACACCAGCAAGATCTTTGACACGAAGGAAGATATCTGCGGTCTTTTGTGACTTGACAAAAATCAATAAGCTTCCGTCACGAAGTTGATTTATATTTTCATAATCATTGCTAATAGCGTCAATCGATTTTTAAAGCAGAAAGGGGCTCATGGAAGTAATGGGATTTTCACTTGATTTTGGGGAGATAACAATGAAGCGGGGGTTTCTTACATTGGATAGCGAAGGAAGATCAGGGAATGTGCTTAGCGGTAGAGTGTTGTGTTTTGGTTTCTTTTTTTTGGGTTGAAGGTCCGGGTCAGGAGGGTCAGGATCAAGAATCCCGAATCGACCACCAATATTATTTGGCCGACTGGCCATTACAATTAATTGTTTTTTTAATTCAATGGATACACACACGTGCGATACCGAGAAAGAGAAAAGAAAAATAAGATAAGATAAGAGGATGGTTTGAAGGGAGAAACCGGTTTACGCGCTTGGCGGCAAAAACTAATCACACAATAACTTGGGGAACGGTGTTATCGGTTCGAGAGTTAGTCGGTAACTGTAACCAGATTAATTAATAAGAATGTCAGCGAATGGACAGCTGAAAAAGCAAAAGATTGGCTTAGTTGCCAAATGTTAAACGGAAAAAGACACTTTGTCTGCCAAAAATTGGAGGGCACGCCTTAAATTTTGAAAAGAACATACACAACAGGACTGCTGCAGGCTGAAAGTGGGTGGTTTGGTCAGGTGAGTCAAAAATTAATAAATTCCAGTCGGATGGCAAGGAGGAGGTGGAAGATCGATGGTATGGGGGTGTTTTACCTGAGAGAACGTTGGTCCACTGATCAGGATCAGAGGAATAATAAACACCACACGAATCGTTCAGAGCGTGCTTGAGGGACAGGTATTTCAAATCATAAAGTGGATAGCACAAACCCCGGACCTAAACCCATGGATAATTTTGAAAAGAAGGCTCAGATCCTATGATTACCCTCAAAGTAATATCCATGACTTATGGCAACGAGTGCAGGAACAAATGTGATTATTTCCAAAAACCATAGGTACAGAAAAATTAGTCCAAAGTACGTCAAAAAGAGTTGTAAGTGTTATAATTATAACAAACAAGGTGCTATGGAAGAAGTATTCAGAAAAAAAAGAAATCAGAACAAGCATAACTGGAAACTGGATACTCAGTATTCCCTTATATCCAAGAGCCAGAGCTTATTTCCCGCCAACTTGGATAAACATTCGGGGACACCTCAGAAAAATTCCATCAAGAAAATCAGTTCAGTTTTGTTTGCAGAAAAAAGTACCCGGCTCTTGGCCTACTTACTATTTAAGTTTTGCACACAAAATCCTGAAGTTATGTTAGATTTTTTTTTATCTAAGTAGTCAAATATAACTGTACTTTTAAGAATAAAAATAATTAGCCTTATCGCCAATTCCGAGGGAAATAACTCTCCCTCGGATTTTAATTTTTCCGAGGAGTTGTATACTCTCATCGCCAATCTCCCCCGAATACAATTTCCCCCGGAAATAACTTCGAACTTAAGCGTGTTCTTGAAAATGAGATCTCAGAGCCCTCAGCAATCTCAGTCTCTTGAACAGGATTCCTCAGAAATTTAGCTGTCAAATCACTGAGGAAAGAAAATATTGGATTCGCTTGCTCAGTTTTTGACACTGAGCCCTCTGAGATTTCATTTTCCTGAACTAGCCTATTTATTATTTTCTAAAACATGTATCCAGTTTTGCTCGCACTGTAGGTAACTTGATTTTTTAAATTTTGGAGGTAGCAACTTTCTCATGCCCTAGCTACTCGTACCTCTGAACGACAAATATTTTTTTTTTTAAATAGTTTTGTAAGAAAAGTCTAGCAGACTGTGCGTAATATAAACGTTTTTGGAGAGGTATTTTAAAATTAGAAAATGCAGTTACCAAGTTCTTGCTATCAGGTGACGATATCATGGTTCACCAAATCAAGCGCTTTAGTCATATCGACTTAGGCGCCAGTTATAACTGACCTTTGAAAATTGTGTTCTTCAATTCTGAGGCATTTAGAAAGCAAAATTATTTATTATTTTGATGGAGAAATAAAGCTCAAGACTAAATTAGCCAAAACAAAATTTTCAAATGAGCCCAATCTTCCACATAAAATGACTTTGAATATTTCAATGATCATTGGGTCAAAATGATTTTAATTTTTTGAGAAATAAAACAACCACTGAAAAAATCAATCATTAAAATGATTTCAATGATGAGTATTAAGGATAGCTATATATCGTCAGCCGAGAATTACAAGGTCGTATATCGAAAAAAATCAAAATCGAGGTTTTGATGCAAAACTGTTCAGATATCAAGTAAGAAATGTTTTGCATCACTTAAAATATGCCAACATTTAAATTGAGGCAGAAAAAGCCATAAAATCAAGGTCGTATGTGAAAATTTCACTCACTTTTTAGTTCAAGGTCGTATGTTGCACATACAACTTTGTAATCGCAATACCTACTCGAAAATTGAAACAAAGTTGTAGGTAACTCTGCAAAAGAAATCAAAATTAGAAGAATAGTTCTACCTCATCACTGTTAGAGGCTAGCGAAAGCATTTCAACCTTTGTGCTATCTCATTTGAAGCCCGTTTTGGTGTTAAAAGTTTGTTTTTTGCTGCCCAAAAATCAAGTAAATTTTGCTTTAAGAAATATATAAAAATCAAATTAAATTAAAAACCAAGAAGGTAAGTCTTAAGCCCAGTAAATTATTTACTAAGAACTCAATTTAATAACAATGTAGCAAACAATGATGGAAAAGTCGACATTGTTGCTATGTTAAAAAAAAAAATCTATAAAAAAATGCTAAAAAATTAACTAAAAATGTGTTTTATTTATGTGACTTTTCTTACCATTTGATTTTTAATTCATATTTCAGAAATTTCTTTTCCTTAGATAAATTTTAGTACGTCTTTGAACTAAACAAAATTTTATTACAAAGTCGTATGTGGATTTCAAAAATGCTCATTATTTAATTTGTGGATAAAATTTTAATTTTTGTTGGTGTAATTTCAGTTATGCTTATGGGTTTAAGCATATTTAGCTAAAAAAAACAAAACAAAACTAACTCTAGATACACTAAAAAAGTCTCATTTTTTAGTTTTCGCTGTATCTCAAATGTATATGTTTATCACATATGTACGACCTTGTAATTCTCGGCTGACGATATGTATATAGCCCAGCTGTGAACTTTTTGTTATTTTAGCAATTGAAGAAATCGGTGCAATATTTAAAAAAAGAGCATCTTCCGTTGATTTAATTTGGTGACGACTATAAATGGGTGTTTCCATCGTTACGGGTGTGACAGTGAGACTCCATATTTTATTAATTATTCACATACTATTCTCAATTTATAAATAATTACTTTACTATTCTATAGGACACCTGAAGCCCTTTTAAAAAAATAGTATACTAAAGTATGAAAAATTAGTGGTTCAGTTATAGGATGCTATTTGGTTGCGTTACGGGTGTGACCTTAGAAAACTGCTGATTTGCGATTAAGATATCTAATTTCCATGTGGTGTAAAATATTGCATGAAAAGTTTGTATCATTCTTTTTCAAATATTTACCTAGATAGTTGATCTTCAGTTTCAGTTAAGAAATGAGAACCAAAACTACGAAAAACTATACAAAATTTCTAATTGAAAACGTTACGGGTGTGACAGGTCATCGTTACGGGTGTGACCGAGCATGATTTGTATGCCTTAAAACAATATAATATACTATATTTTGACGGGAAATTGTTGTCATCGATGTATAATCATTTCTCACATGATATCAGAAACACTTTTTCTAGAAAAATGAAGTTTTTCTCACTGAAAAGTGAATAGTTTTGTCACTTCAATGAGAATTTTTCCATTTTCTTTTAAAATAGGGAAATCTTTCACTTAAAGCCGATTTAAATCATATTTAAAGTAGATTTTCTTAGAATTATATCCCTACGTCATGAATTTCGTATCTAAAAGCAACAAAACTAAAATTGAGTTGAAAAACAGAATGATTATGATTTGAAATGCCAACCTGTTACGGGTGTGACATAGGCTTAAAATTTTAAATACGCGGTCAGTATTAATTTCAACGTCTTGAAATTTTGTCTGACAGTATTCTCCTTTTTTCCCCAAATTATCACATTGAAACAAATTTTTTTCTTCTAGTAATGAAACATAATTTTTTTTTGTTACGGGCGTGACACTAACCACTTTATGAATCAATTGCCTAAAAACTAAAATTGTATTTACTATTGAATAATTAAATGACACGAAAACGTGCTTAGAGTTTTCATAAGGGCAAATAACCACCAGTTCTCAAATTTTGAAACAATTAATTATTGAAAATAGGGTTTTGAGCTTCTGATAACAAAAAGTGACTTTTGGAGACCTATTTTGCAAAGTGGTTCGAGCTGCGAAATTAGCGGCGTTAAAACAAATTATTGATAATTTCACTTTTAAAATGAAACATGCAATCTTTTAAAACCGTCTAACGGTCGTTTTTTCAATTCTAAGTCATATTTTGTGATTTTTCGTAAAGGGTCGTTTTCTATGGAATCACCCAAATATGATCTAAGTCCATATTATGACTTGCAATTGGACGAGTCGAATGTAGACTCAACTCTAACATTCGACATTTAAAAAAAATAATAACTGCAATTTTGTTCAAAGATAACAGTTCAACATTGACGATAGAAGCAAACCTTTGCAATTGACATTTAATGCATTTATGTACTTATATGTGCTTACTTTTTTGTTATATGGACTCCTCCTTTAAATCCATTATCAAAGTGACCTTTGCCTCGTCCTCCAGCTAAAATTTGCGCCTTAACTACATATTCTGGGCACTCTGTAAGGAAATGAAGAAAGTTAATCATTTCATTATAAAAGTAAAAGAAATTTACTTTCAAACTAGGTATACTTGGTAACGTGAAATTTCTTGCAAATTTTCAGAAAGTTCTACAACATGCTTTCAAATCACATAAGAAGAAATCGAAGTTTTCCGAAACATGGGACAAATTTCAAGTTACCGAACAGGCAAAATACAAGAAAATGCTAATTTCAGCCCCAACCCAAGAAAATAATAGAAAAGAGATAAATACGATTGAAAGCAGATTTTATGTCTACTAGATACCAATAGTATCTATGGTGGTTGGATGCTGTAGGAACTGGGGGCCTCGAGCTGTATCTTTTCCTACACATCAAGTGCTTACAATACCTCCAAGTTGGTAACCGCCGGATACTGGTCATGGCTTTATGCCAGGACTTGCTAAACTTGTAAGTGCGAATGTTGATCAAGGAAAGAATTGCAACATTAAACCCATGGCCCTACAGATTGGAGGTTAGTGCGTTGGGCTAACGACCCGACCACAGTAAAAAAAAAACAATTGTTATGAGAGAGACGCGGGAAGCCTCGGATAACGACCCCCCTCAAATGGCAACCAGACCCGGAACGAAAATGGACTATGATCTACGAGTATGCACCTGGAATGTAAGGACACTCTACACACCAGGTGCTACTCAAAAACTTGAATCTGTCCTCTCGCGGTACAAGGCAGACATTACCGCGATCCAGGAGATACGATGGATAGGATCAGGTATAACGAAAAGAAAAGATTGCGACATTTATTACAGCTGTCACCAAAGACTGCACATGCTAGGATGCGGATTCGTCGTGGGAAATCGACTCAGATCGAAAGTCATCGATTTTAAGCCGATAAGCGATCGCCTGGCTGTGATCCGCATCAAAGCTACCTTCCAAAACATCAGCCTAATATGTGCACACGCCCCTACCGATGAAGCTGAGGAGTCTAACAAGGAGGAGTTTTACGACCTCCTGGACGGAGCCTACGGAGCCTGTCCGGAGTACGATGTCAAAGTCGTGCTCGGAGACTTCAATGCTAAAGTCGGAAAGGAAAACATCTTTGGCGGATTAGTTGGAAAGCACAGCCTCCACGAAACGACAACAGACAACGGCTTCCGACTAATCGACTTTGCTGCAGCTCGTAATACGGTGATAAGTAGCACTAGGTTCCCCAGGCGAAGGATACACACAGCAACCTGGCGATCTCCAGATGGTCGAACGGCCAACCAAATCGACCACGTGCTAATTGGCGCAAGGTACGCATCGAACATCTTGGACGTGCGAACCTTCCGAGGTGCAAACGTGGACTCTGACCACTTTCTTGTTGTGACAAAGTTCAGAGCCCGACTGTCCAATGTAAAGAAAACGAAGACCGCCCAAAGAAAGAAGTTCAACATCGCATGCCTTAGCACATCTGAGAAAGCCAGAGACTACAGTGAGCAATTGACCGGGAAACTCTCTGCCGTACACCCAGCCACAAGCGTCAACAACCAGTGGAACCAGTATCGCGACATTATTAAAGAGACAGCCGAGACCACCATAGGCTATCAACCACCCAGAAAAAAGAACCCGTGGTATGATGATGAATGCGCGGTATTGAAGCAGGAGACGGAAAATGCACGAATGCAAATGCTGCAACGGAAAACAAGAGCAGCAAGAGAGGAGTACCGTGAAAAGAGAAGGAAAGAGAAAAAAACCCTGCGTAGAAAGAAAAGAGCATCCGCAGCCTCTCAGCTCAAGTATCTCGAAGAGTCCAGCACCGCCACCAACACCCGCCGGTTCTACAAAACAGCCAAGCAACTGGCATCTGGTTATAGGACTGGCACGCAAGCTCTTCGAAACAGCGAAGGGAACCTAGTCACCGAAGCACAGGGAATTGTAGACGTGTTTAAGCAGCATTTCCAGCAGCTGCTTAATGGGCATTATGTAGAGGAGGCGACAGGGGAACAAACAAGCATTAGACCAGTCAATGAAGATCCAGTCCCAGCACCCAGTACTGAAGAGGTTAAGAAAGCCATCCACAAGCTTAAGAACAACAAATCCGCCGGCTCGGATGGCCTACCAGCGGAACTCTTCAAGTATGGAGGAGATGTTCTGGTAGGGTGCATGCACCAGCTCATCAACCAAGTTTGGGAGGAGGAAAGTATGCCCGATGACTGGTCAAATAGCTCCATATGCCCAATCTACAAAAAAGGCGATCCTATGTCCTGCAAGAACTACAGAGGCATATCCCTGCTTAATGTTGCCTACAAGATCCTATCCAACGTACTTTGTGAGCGTCTAAAACCTTTCTGCAACACTATGATCGGCACGTACCAGTGTGGCTTTAGGCCAGGCAGATCAACGATAGACCAAATCTTCACATTGAGGCAAATCCTGGAAAAGACCAACGAATTTCAAGTCGAGACCCACCACCTATTCATCGACTTCAAAGCCGCATATGATAGCATAAGTCGCCAAGAGCTTCTATTGGCGATGTCGGAACTCGGGATCCCGAAAAAACTGATCCAGCTATGCCGCATGACGTTACAAAATACGCGGTGCAACGTGCAAATGGGTAACAGCTCATCCGAGTTATTCCAGACGTGTACAGGGTTCAGGCAAGGAGATGCGCTATCATGTGATTTCTTCAACCTAGTCCTGGAGCAGATAGTGCGCAAGAGTGGTGTTAACATGGACGGCACTATCTTTAACAGGTCTTCTCAACTGCTTGGTTATGCGGACGACATCGACATCATCGGCCGTTCCAAGAGAGCTGTACTTGAAGCATTCACAGCTATTGATGAACAGGCGAAACGCGTTGGTCTTGAAGTGAATGAGGACAAAACAAAGTATATGCTATCAACAAACAAAGCCTCATCTGTCCATCGCCTAGGACAAAATGTCACTGTTGGTAGCAGTAATTTCGAGGTAGTCAAGGAGTTCACCTACCTCGGAACAAACATCAATCCCACGAACGACACCTTAGTGGAAATCCGACGAAGAATTACCCTAGCGAACCGCTGCTACTTCGGTTTGGCCAAACAAATGGGTTCAAAACTCCTTTCTCGAAAGACAAAGTGCACGCTATACAAAACTCTAATTTTACCAGTCCTACTCTACGGCGCCGAGTGCTGGACGATAAGTAAAAAAGGGGAATTGATCCTGGGCACTTTCGAGAGAAAAATTCTACGACGGATATTTGGTCCTATATGCGAAGAGGGCGATTGGAGGAGAAGATTCAATCGTGAACTGTACGAGCTGTACCAAGATGTGGATGTAGTCCAAAGAGCCAAAACACGTCGACTACATTGGCTCGGCCACATCGAGCGAATGGACAACAACGCTCCAGCCAAGAAAATCTTCGAATCCCAGCCCCCAGGTTCGAGACGACCAGGAAGACCGAACCTCCGCTATAGGGACCAGGCGGTCACAGACGCAAGAGCGCTTGGTCTCGACGACTGGAGGGAGCGTGCGAGGGACCGCAGCCGATGGAAGACCGCAATATCTCAGGCAGAGACCCTTCATGGATCGGGAGCCGGATAAGTAAGTAAGTAAGTAAGATACCAATATACTTATTGGGGCGTGTTAAAAGAAATTATTGCTTAAGCCTAGTAGCTGCTGATGCGAAACGAAACTTTCTGTGGTTTCTAACAGAACAACGAAATTTTTACGAAAATACAGACAAATATTCAGGGAGAGTTTCAACAATAATTCCAACATTTAAAACAAAAACCATTTCTAACTATATATTTTATAGCTGCCTACATCCTACATGGATGAAACTTTTGTCACAGAAAGATGTATGCTCTTCAAATATAAAAACGGAGCCTTACGCTTCGATTCGGAGGATAAGGCCATTATTTATTAATTAAACAAACTCTAAAAGAACCTAATCGACCGAACCGGAGTGACACTGTTGTTTTTTTTTTTTATTTCATCATCATCATCGTGTCCTGAATCCCTGGTTGCGACATAGGGCGTCAACAAAACGTCTCCATCCTTCACGGTCTGCAGCAAAGTGTTATAATTGTGGCCACGTCTTTCTCTGGGATTCTGCTTCTGCTATGACAGTTGATTTCCATGGTATTCTTGGTCTTCCAACCCTCCTTGCACCCTGAGGATTTCATATTCAAAGGAATGCTTTGTAATTTCATCGTTTGGTTTCCTCAGTGTGTGACCAATCCAGTGTCATTTACGCTTTCTTATGTCGACGTCCAGCCGCTCTTGACTTGTCCTGCACCACAATTCCTCGTTTGATATAATTTGTGGCTAACGAACCTTTAGGATGTGGCGTAGACAGCGATTCACAAGAGCCTGTAATTTCCTCGAAATGGTAAACGTGACTTTCTAGGTTTCGCAAGCATATAACAGGACGGATTTGACTGGATTTTCAAATTTAGTACCGAAAGCAGCACGAGCCTTGTTGATTCTACTTTTAACGTCCAGATACCGCCGTTGGCAGAAACAACACTGCCAAGGTAATTAAACTGTTCGACTTCTTCCACTGGCATCTCCTGTAGAATAATACGCTGCTGTGTGCATTATGTGAGCATTATTTTTGTCTTTTTGCTGTTTATTCTTAGACCACTTGACTCTCCCTTCACTTGCAGTGTTTGGCACATCCCGTTCAGTCCACTGACATAATTATATAATCGGCAAAGTCTAAATGACTGAGCCTTTCAAACGGTCTTCATTGAATGCCCTGTTGCTCAGCTGTACCAACACTGGCCGTCAATACGTCGTCCATCGCCAGCAGGAAGAGAATTGGCTACAGAACATCCCCTTGTCGCACACCCTGTTGCACTACGAAGGAGTCAGATAGCTGCCCATTGTGTTAAACAAAACACTTTGCGTTGTTGTAAGACTCCTTAATATGGCAACAATTTTTGGGGAAATTCTTCTTCCAATCAACGATCTCCATATACATTCTATTAATCTTTCTGTGACCAATGTTTCATCATTGCGACGTAAGTAAATCTGTTGATAGCTCTTGGTGTAGTCAGAGAGATTGCAACGGTGCCTACGTCCTTTAAACAAGGTTGAAATCTTCATCATTTTTAAAAAAGCCTACAGTCTTCATATATTTTATAATAAGATAATCTTCGCAAAAAATGTAAGTGCTGTGTTTTATCTCTCCTTTTTAAGACCTTGAATCACTGATTTGTCATGGTGAAGGCCTTTGTTGTATTTTAAATCTAAGCAAAAATACTCGAAACACATTTTGCATTTTGGAGGTATTTGTATAAATAGAAACGTAGGTACATACCTATGTGTGTGAAGATAATATTCAACAAAATAATACAGAACCAAAACTAGGTACCTACTTAATCGATTTGAGATGTTTTAGCTTAAAATAACAGAATTTTGAATTAAACTAACCTACTAATTTGCTTGAGCTCGAAAGGCATATCAGTAAATATAATCCGAATAAAATCGGAAATCAAAGTGAAATAACTTGAATTATAATCATTAATCGATAAGTCATTATGCAACCGAAAGCGAACCACATTTAAACTGGAATCTTAAAAATTGCTATATACAAATTTAAACTATTCAATCACATGAAGACTTACCGAATTCCTTTAGCACAGTACTGTCTATTTTTTCATCGAGAACTTTGAACTCTTGTATTGATACCGCGTATTTTTGTAGAAGATCTTTGCTTTGATATTCCAAGAGGTTAAGATATCGCACTGGTACAGCGTTTACCTAACAAAAATGCTGAGTGTTAAGATTGCTAAAAATACGAACAAAATTATTGGCCTTACTTTTTGATAAAGAGCTCGGCCTGCACATCTACGAATGACTGGAAACATTTTGGTGAATTATCTGAAATTGAATTGCAATTTGTTAAATTGCTTGTCAGTTTAATTAATTCAAAATAATTGTCCACTGAAATAATAACCTTGTTTTTCTTGTAATGCCGGCAATGATAATTTAAGTGTTTTTCAATTAAAGTTAAAGAAGTTGACTTTGTACTTTGATCAACTGATGTTGGAAATTTTGGAGTTTATCTCAAAATATTGAAGATGAAGAGACAGAAAACTGAACCGCCGCGAAACCAATTTATTTTGGAATAATTTTTCTTTTATTCTTATTTTCAGAAGTGATAAGAAAATTTTGACAGATGTAGAATGTGCAACGAAAGTCGCATGCGAGAAGTAGTTGGATGACAGTTGAAAATGAGAGCATTCAGCGCTTGTTTAAAAAATATGTCGGTAAGAAAGTCTGATTTTTTAAAATATTACCGACAGGAACAGTTTACTGCAATAGGCCCAATTCACATAGAACCTGGGGGTCGATCTGTGAAACTGTGAAATGAAACCAAAGTTATCCTCCCCTATTAGTGAATTCGGCGAATGAGCTTTTGCAACGATTCAACTCATTTTCAAAATTTTAGCCATTAGTGAATTCGAGGTAGAAAGTTGAACGACTGTCGGTAAAACTACCTGCACCACCGACATTTTGTTCAACATTTTGTTTGTTAGTGAAACCGCAAACCATTCGCTGTCCATACAAACTTTCCCATTTTATATCCGCGCCAATTTTGTCGCGAATCTGCTGTTAATTTTCTTTATTTTCCAGAAAATCATAATGAATAACATAGAAATGTAATTTTAGACTTATAATTCTGAATTTAAAAGTATAGTTTAGTTAAAGTAAAGTATTTAACATTATTTTTAAGGAAATAAATTGTCTACAATTTTAGGATGATGTTTAGACAGGATTTCATGTGAGGCGACTCATTTTGACGTAAGGTTTGTCTGAACACCCCTTGAAATTGCGTGTCACGTTTGAAATGTCAGTAAATGGCCACGTTCAAACACCGAACTAAAGCGATCTGGATAGGTTTGTGTTGTTGTAATCCCTTGTTAAAACACAGCTGATGACGAAACAGCTGTTGGCAAAAAAGAGATCCCAAGCTATCCTTAAAATTTTAGGATACAAAGCTATCCTATGAGAAATGTCAACAACAGCTGACTTGCGTTCAAACACATACATGGATACAAAGCTATCCAAGATAGGCTATCTATTCAAACATTGAACGCGCCCAATGACAAAAGCGATAATATAGTTCGGAAAATGGTAGGGAAGTTCAGGAATCGATTATATAGTTCATTCGGCGAGTTCATTAATTGAGAAAAAATGCGAACGCGAATCCAGTGCGAATCTGGTCAACTCCAGAGGAGTAGAATATTGCGAATTGACTAATCGGCATGATCATTTCAGATTTCATACAGCAGTATTAATAAAAAACTGGTATCCACTCACTAACACACGTGTTAACTGGCACACGGATATACAACTTGTCCGCTTGATAACTTTTCTTATTAAAAAAGATATGATATCTTTCTAGTATTTATCACTTCAACAAATTCACCACTTTATCAAATTATGGTGATTTTCTAATACATGTGTCACATGCATGCACTGCCTTACGAAGTGTATACTGGTAGTAGTAAACGGTGCTATCATACGCGTGCGTGTATGTGTAAAGAAGTTATCCGTTCATTATACGTGGAATCTGGCTAGTTAAAGTTATCCGTACGTTAACACACGTCACAGACTATTACGCATTTGTTAATAAGAATTACTATTTAACAGATGTATAAACGCTAGCACGTTGTTATCGCCGTTTATTAATATGGGGGATAGAGTTTTATCATTTTATCACTTCACGCGCGTGTTTGCAAGGCGATTTCCGAACTTGCTATGAAAAACAGCTGTCAAAGTCAGTACTAAAAAGTACTAACATGAAAAATGCTACCACTGGCTCATAGAAAAAGATGATTGTGACGTCATAGAAAGACCAAGGTGGCGACTTTGGTGTATCAAATGAGCACAATTTGTTTCTGTTTATCATTTTTCTTTTCACAGCATGAAATGATTGTGATAAGCGAATCATCATAATTATATGAAAACATTTTGGCATTTGTTTTCATTTGTTCACACTTCGAGAATCGCATTTGGCTTGAAGGCGTTATCATATTTATCACTTCCCTTCACAGTTTCACAGATCGAGAATTGACCCCCTGGCTTGAGGATTTGGTGTAGTTCTGGCATGCTGCATACATAATTCCACGTTGTGGAATTCACATGTTCTCTTATGAGATAATACACACACAGATGACGAGGCGAGGGTATGTCGTCACAATGCCATCGCCGCACCATTGTTGCGTAGGCAAGAGGAAGTGAGGAGTGTCGGTAAAGAGGTAGGGTAGGAAAAAGGAAAGGATAGGAAAATGAAAAAGGAAACGGTTGGAAAGTGGAAAGGAATGTCAAGTTCCGGGGACGCGGCCTGCTTGCTATGCACGGCAGTTAGCTCGCCGGAATGGGGGGGGATCTTGCCCCCGAAACTTAACCTCACCTGCAACAAAAACACAAATCAGGCCAGATAAATATAAAAAATGACAGCGGACGGACTATCACCACACCAAGGCGCTGCTGGTGACGTTGCAGCGTGGCCTTAACCCACCCAACCTGGAAATCGGCGGCCATGTTTTGATTTCCCCAAAGATGGTGGATGATCGCGTTCAGATCACACCATCTTCACCAAGATTACTCAGCTACCATCGGCACCCCCTGAAAAGGTCTTCAAAAACTCATGGTTTCCATTTAAGAAACCAAATCAAACCCTTCAATTTTTTTCAAACAAAGGCGTTTCGTGAAGTTTTATTACTTAACAAAATCATTCAAACGAAAGGAATCATAGAACCGATATGCTTTTTATAATTAGAAATGATATCAATTTATAATAGTTAATTTTTAATCTAACCTTAACCTTTAAAATTTAATTGAAATACCTAAACAGAATATCAAACGAAAAAATCTAAAAAAAAACTGAAAATAAACAAACGCAAATTCGTTTTTTGTTCCCGTAGGACTCCCACTGGATAGCCTTCTGGAACTAACACCAAAGTTCCCTACCCTCAATGAGCTCAGCGAAGGTGGACGAAAACAACAACAAAATAACACTGAGAGGCCCTAAAAATCCCCCAAAGTGACAGACCATGGGAACAAAACCACCATTTACTTACAATAGTATAGGATGTAATAGATAATGAAAATTATGAAATTATATTATAATGCTATTAATGATTTAGATTAAGGTATGTATACAAAATTTAATCTAATAAAAATTTAAGATTGAGAAACTTCAACGCCGACACATAACATATAACGAGTTACAAAACACACACAAAGTTTTCTCTTATCGAAACCCCAAATTTCGTTTTTCTTCTCGCTTCGATTAAATATTTTCTTTTCTTCTTTTAAAAAAAGTACCTGGACTCCTTTTTACTTCTCTTTGTTGGCTTATTTTACAGGGGCTCCAGCTTCTATTTGAAGGGTTCTCGAATGTTTAATGGAGATCGCTGAAGGGCAATAGGAAAGACGGTGGATCGCCAAGAATTTTTATCGCCGCATCCACTAATTCTTCCAAGAAAATTCGATGTGCAACTCAGGATCACAAAAATCAGCTGGCGCCACCGGCAAAAAAAACGTGTATACCGAGGGGTGCCGGATATAACCTTGTTGAAGGTCCACACAACAAACAGCAACAGCGCAAAAAGTGACAGCTACGGCAAAAAATGCAGCTATGGCAAAAAATGCAGCTACGGCAAAAAATGCAGCTACGGCAAAAATGCAGCTACGGCAAAAATGCAGTTACGGCAAAAAAAGTTCGTGGCGGCCCCAGCGCTCCGCTGGCCACCGGGATCCGCCAGAAATTCCCAATTGGGGGAAGCGTCGACCTGCATGTAATTAACTACTTTAAAAAAAACACTTATTCCAAAAAAAACTGATTTGTTGAACTCACCCTATCATCCTGTTCTATTTTATATGCGTGCCGATATTATGTTTGACCTTTAGCGGTGTCAAGGTGAGTTCAAAAAAAAAGCGAAATGGACCACCGCACAAAATCTTAAATAACCAAAAAAACTATTTAATTAAAACATACAAAAAAACGAAAAGTGCCAGTAACACACCCGGTTGATTGAAACTTATTATTTCTCAATTAGCAATGATAATTTTTTTTCTTTATTTTATAAAAATTATTAAAATTAATTGAAAACTAATTGACTGCGCGGAGGTATATTAAACGCTCTTCTCCAAATTGTCAACCGAACATGTGCTAGGTGACGTTCAACTTTCTGAAATAATTGCGATGAACACACCACTTTTCTTTTTTTTGTTATAAATCCTCCTCCCACACCATTTGCATCATCCGATCGCACATACTTTAACATTTTTCTTACGTCTCCTTTTACTTGTTATTCGTGAATGTTTCTGTATTAATTATCTATTTTATCTCAGTTCCTCTCCTTGACATTCTACCACGCCTCAGCTACCTTTTTTTTTCTAACCAGGTTTCATTTTACTCCCACCAGAGCACAGATGGCGCTAGGTACTCTTGAGGTCACACCACAATCACACCAGCTGCCATTCAAAAAGGAAAGTAGAAGTCACCCATAATGCACTTAAGTAATCAAAAGTCATCTAAATTACTATTATGAATTTTATAGGGGTCCAGGCGTCCACAACACCATATTGAAAACTCCAGTGGCCTACGTAAACGTTACGCCACAATGAAATATCTCAGTGAAATGTCAAGCATTAAAAAAAAAATGTGATTATGAGTTCAATAAAATTTATAAAAATTGAATTCTGCAATGAAATGCAAATACATGCAGAATTATGTAATTACGGGAGGACAAAATTACTGCAACAGGAGCGTGCAACACCAAACATGGCAAAAAATAACCCAACAATTCAAGGCAATTGTTTTTTAATATTTCATTTATTTTCTGTGTAGAAGCCATTTTCTTGTGAAGTGTTCCTCTGTGTTTGTGTGTGTTTCTATTGCTTTTCTGTCAAATAACCATTCCCTGTCACTTCCGTGTGAACAAAGCTCATCACAACCACACCACGCCCTTAGCAGGCCAGAACCACACCAGCAGCACAAGCCGCTTCTGTGTGAATCGTGCCGTAGATTTTGCGTTCTTCCTTCAACTCCAATAAAGTTGGCCATAGACGCTGTTTAGGTTGGGAAGGCTGAGACCGGTCTCACGGCGGTTTCTGGACAAGAAAAGTGGGGGGTCTGGGATGTCGTGAGGCATGAAGAAAACATAAACATCCGACTCACATGAGTCTCATTTGTTGTTGTTTCAATGCGTAAAAACATTGAAATTGTTGTTGTTTCTATGTATGTGGTTTGAGGCACCTCAAATTTTCTAATGTAGACACGATGAGACTCAGGGGTTCAGACTCAATTTTCCCAATGTAAATAGGCTCATAATTAGATGGTCAGAGACTTTGTCTACCTAGGATCCGCTATAAACTCAGCGAACGATACCAGTGCTGGTTGATGCTGAGATCAAACGAAGGATTACTCTTGCCAATCGCTGTTTCTTTGGACTATGAAGGCAATTGAGAAGCGAAATCCTCTCTCGAGCAACTAAACTGTCCCTGTATGGTGCAGAGGCATGGACAATGTTAACGGTTGATGAGAACATGTTATGCTGTTTTTAGGGGGAAATTCTCCGGGTGATTTTTGGTCCCGTCTGCATAGATGGGGAATGGGAAAGAAGACACAACAACGAACTATACGGGCTGTACAGCGATACCGACCTAGCCAAAAAAAAGTGAAAAACCAACGACTGAGATGGCTGGGTCACCTAGCGAATGGACACCAATGCTCCGTTCCGAAAAGCCTTTGAATCAAATCCCGTGCAACCCAGCGCAGTTGAGGTGGACAGCGTAAAAGGTGGCACAAGCAAGTGGAAGAGGACCTCAACCAACTTGGCGTGTGAAACTGGAGACCAGCTAGAAACCGAGCCGGCTGGAAGAAGCTTGTTGACTTAGGTGCTGGTCCACTCCGGACTGTAGCGCCACCTTAAGTAAGTAAGTTAGTACGAATGCAAGATTATATAAAGCGAGATTTTGTAATTAATTATGAAAAACAAGATTCTTAACTAGCGAGATTTTATTATTGGAGATGAAAAAAAAAGATCGTTACGCTCCCGGTGAAATTATTATGTGGAGTTCTTACAAACACGTTGAAATTCTTGGGTTAAATCTGCTAAGGTGATTTGTGATTATAACATTTAAACTAACTCGACACCGTCTGCAGGTCAGTTGCCTCACGCGTAAGCTTAAATACTAAGGCAATTTCCATTTTTGTTTTTTCAATTACTTTCCCTATCTCCGTTTCATTTCGTTTCAAGAAATAAATTGAAAATTAAAAAAAAATTTGATGAATAATATGAAATATTTTACAAAAAAAAATACAATTAACTTATTGTTACACATTTGATGACTCTGTTATTTCATGAATATTTTTTTTAATACTCTTGTTTTAAGAATATTTGTTGTGATTGTAAAATAAGATAACTTGTGAATAATAAACTTTTTTATAAATGAAAGTCAATTTAAAATAAAATCGTTCAGTTGCGTTTCAAACATTGGTGTTGTGTGTGAATTTTTTTTTTATCGAGAGCAACTCGTGCCCGATAATCGTTTTATTAGCCGAAACAACAAAAACGTACGTCTTAAGGTATTGAAAAAAGGAAAATTTTCATATAGAATCTTTCGATCAGCGTCAAAATTCATGAAAATTTCTGTCATGTGTTCAGCAAAATGAACTTTCTGGCACGATGACCAAAGGTCCAACAACCAATGCTTTTGACTATTCTGAAAAAATAAAGGTTAAGTATTAAAAATAAATGCCAAGAAGAAAACATTTTAAGCTTTCACATCTTGAAACATTTCTTAGTTTCTTACTTAATTTTGTAGGTATAATAGGTAAATCCTATTTCTCCAATACTCGATCACTGTTATAAAACGAACAAAATAATTATCACTGATTTTATTATAAAAACGTCTCAAAATAAGAAGTTAAAATGTTCAATAATATTTTCATTGAATTCTGATTCATTTTATTGGTAAAAGACCGTTTGAATAAAGATAGTTTTTAATGAATGAAGAAAAAAGTGAAGTGAAAAATATATTGTATCTATATTAATAATTATGTATATAAAAATATAATACCTGTGGCAATAAGTTCACTCATGTGAAAATCGAGTTTTTTGCTTGGAAAATTTACCGTTCGTTCAACTATTTTGTTGGCCCATGTCTCATTTTTCTACGCAAAATATAAAAAAAAATTATAATACTTAAGTTTTTTCGGATAAAAATTGCTTTTCTATAACAGCTTATGTCTTCATTGACGAAAAAAGTTGACTCAATTTTTTTATAGAATTTTTTAAACCATACATTTTGATAGAAAATTTTATTTTGAACAAAAAGTTTCGATAGTTAAATTAACTGTTAAATTTGGCTTAGTTTCCGATCTAACGGTATATATTCAATATCAGCTATACTCAACCAACGGAATTCCATCAGTTCAAATTTACATACGTTTGGAAAAGCGCCTTAATTGATTTAGAAATAACGTCCACTAAGGGACTGAACATTTTGGATGATATTTCCCTATTTTACTTTCTTTTATATAATGGCACAGTGCTAGTAACTAGTAACTTCCTAATGTAATTTTTTTTATTCAACAATTTTTGGTTAAGTCTCTTGTATTTTTGTTCGCTTTAAAGAAAGTGTTTGTTTTACAAAACCTATTAGGCTAAGAGCCCACAGCAGATTTTGGGTGTGAACGATAGCCAAAAAAGAAGTATAGGCGTCGAAAGCTCCATTAAAGACTATTAAAAAAATCAAAGTCTTGCAGTCCACAACTGGGGCCTTTGCGAGAAACAGTGCATCGAAAAAAAATAATGAATGCAACTTCGAGGATAATCGTGTTAGCCAAAATTGGTTTTCACTCATCCCTTGAGAAGCTCCTCGGATCACATACCATGGAATCTGAGACCATTTGAGTGTATAGTTCGCTCTACCGGACCGTTTAAAAAATTCAAAATTCTAAGTGAAAAACGGTTTTTTTAAACAGTCTGGCAGGGCGAACTAAACACTCAAATGATCTCAAATTCCTTGATAAGGGATCCGCGGAGCTTATCTAGGGAGGGGTGAAAACCAATTTCGGCTAACACGATTTTCCTCTAAGTTGCATTCATTTTTTTTTTTCGATGCACTGTTTTTCGCAAAGGCCCCAGTTGTGGACTGCAAGACTTTGATTTTTTTAATAGTCTTTAATGGAGCTTTCGACGCCTATACTTCTTTTTTTGCTATCGTTCACACCCAAAATCTGCTGTGGGCTCTCGGTCTATATCAATTATAAATTTTTGGTATGGTTCCTTGTAGTTTTTTCGCTTAAAATATCTGGCTATTGAATTACGCCTGATATCTTTAAATTTTTAATGTCCCTTTCAAAAGGCGAGCCTCCTTATTGAATGAATAAATTATTGAATTTGTGGCAACACTGTTTGCAGAATCTACATTGCACACACACATACATACATGTATTGACAACATTCAAGAAAAAGACGCAGATACTTTTGAGTCATTCATTCGTTATCCGACAGTCTACCGTACAACGTGTCTCCATCCAGAAAACCTAAAGTAAAGTAATTAATAACCTATTGTAATTTTATGTCGAATAAAACTTATTATAATTGTTATAAATGGTTAGTCCTTCATTTAACCATAAATTCATTATATTTTATTTATATGGAAAATGGTCAATACAATGCTTTGTGATAAGCAACGTTGTTTGTTTTGTTTTCTGGGGCGTAAACAAATAACGCAGATGGCTTCTCAATATGCGAACACTCTACGTATAATTTTCCGTGTGAAAAGCAAGGAAATTCAAGGTTAAGGCCACAAACTTCCAACGATTGGCCTTCTGATTTATTGGTCTTCATGGCGAATGCGAGTTGAACGGGAAACTGAATTAGCTTTATCTGAAAGGGCAAGTCTGCCAGGTTCGGTATCATTGGAATCCTTGGAATGAGAACTTCCTCGCCTTTGAACTTGCCTTTGATAATAGGTGTGTTTTTTTTGCAAGCCCGGGGGAGTCGGACTAAAAAATTGACTTCGGGGCTTAACGACGAAGCCATTACAGAAAAAAAAATGGAGTTTCCATACAAACTATCGATAACAACTATGAAATTCATGTCGGTAGCATAGTTTTTATCTGGGCTAAGGTTAAGCCCCGAAAACTCTGGGCTTAGCTAAGCCCGCAGGGGCTTAGTTGTTGTTGCTTTAAATATGTAAATTGCTTAGCCTTGACGTCGTTTCTTTCGTCCAAGCCCATTCGGGCAAGGTAAAAAAACACATCTAATGTAAGCTTAGATTACGTTGCTTATTTATCATTCACCGTCAACCTGGTTTTATTGTAGTTTCGGTGGATTCAGATTCCGTAACATTGTGATAACTGAGCCAACTTTGAGTTGCAAACTGTGCGGTGGTAGATCAGGCACATCCAATTAATTAAAAAATTCAATCGGATAGTTTGTCACTTCGTCATCATTTGAACGAATGCAGTTTCGATGAGAATGGATTTTGAACAATGAAGTTCAAATCTTCAACGTCCTTTTTCTTCGCAGATAATATCACACGTTCACTTAGCCATAATCATTGTTCAAATAACTGCTACCGATGTTTGGAAACACTTTGCGGATGAGTTTTTCCTTCGATGATGTAAATTCACAAAAATTCGGCGGAAACGAAATCAGGCAGTTGAAGAATCAACCGGAATCCAGCCATTTCCAATTGCCAGCAACAGTTTTAAAAAATCATCTGCTTATGGATCGTTCTGCAACGCAACTCGCATGTTCGTGCATCGTCAACTGCAGCTTCTTAACGTATTTCTAGAAATTCGATGATTTCCAGGCAAGCATTTGGTTCATCTGCTTCTGCAGGCGTTGATCGCGAGATGACCGGTAAGGTTTGACGGAAATCGCCGCTAATAGTGTCATTGCGCCTCCAAAGCGTCTAGTATTGTTCCACAAATACGTTATTGTACGATCAAGTGCCTCCAATGTTCGCTTTTGTGCACCATTGTGCATTCATCCCATGTGATAATTTTGCGTGCATTCAATACCTGTGCAATTGCATTGAAATGTTACATAACAGTTCGTCATTAATCTGAAGATTCAATTGCAATTATAACGCTGAATGGGCTGTCCGACCACCTTCCAACAACATGGTCGCTATTCTAGAAGACGCGACTGCAAGCGCGATGTTAGATCTAGATCGTATTACGGCTAAAATCAACGCAATTAGGAATGTTTTGCCTGTTCGATCAGGCTCATCGAGGAAAAACTGTTTCCGTCGTCAACAGCCTTCATCAGTGTGTCGTTCACATTCTTTTGCTGTAGATTTTGTAGTGAGACATTTGTGCGAACTAATTCTGTCAAAACGTCCCGATCGAAATCTTGCTCGCGCTGCAATTTTCTATTAAATACATCGTGCATCGAACGACTGAGGGCTGTCATTCCGAATTTACTCATATAAGCCAACACGTGTCTTCAATCAATATCTGCGCAAATCACGTAAAATGCATCCAGCTTTGTACCTTGGCTCTGGTTTTAGCAATTTACGACTTTTTGGTTGCATATGCAACTCTGAGCAAAATAAAGATGTTGACACTCAGAAATCATCAATCAATACCTACTCTTAAGTAGGTATCAATTATTCGATCGAGAGAAAACAAGATTTACCATCAACATCAAATCACAATTTGATCCAAATATTCCTCACTTGTAGGTAGGTATATCATGTAGAGCTTGTAAATTTGCAAAAAAGGGTTTGTGAATACCACTTTTATTTCATGATATTTCCACTTAAAAGAGCAATCTCGCGATGATCATGGCGAACAATATACGAACTTTGGTCGCAAGCGCAGAAACTATAGCATTGGCGAGCGTAGCGTCCCAATTAATATCGTTAGCAAGCAAACTCTTTCGCTTACACCTAACACCCTTCTCGAAATGTAGCGCATAGCAACCATCAACAGTTTACAGGCTCTCGAATGAAGTTTGATCATATGCAATGTATGTATGTACAACATTTGCCGCACTATATCGAGACAAAACCATTTCGTATCAAGCGTCAGTTTTAAATGATAGAGTATTCTATACTCAGATGTCAAACGAAAGTCTGACAGCGTGGCGTCATCTGTTGGAAATTCCATTTTCATGACAAAATTATTATCAGATTTTCAATTTTGTAATGTTTGTCATTCCTTGGAAAACTTTTTTTTTTCCCATACAAAATCAAATTTTCGTACATTCTCACTTAAGAATATCATATTTTGTTCGAAATTTACAATTTTCGGCACTATTGGGTATCAATACGAATCCAAAACCAAATCTCATTTGAAATTATTTATAACTTTTAGCCGAGTAATGCGTGCACCAACTCAAGAGGAATTCATTATTACATATTTGTACAATGAGAAAATATGAGTTTTCGGGTTTTCAAGATTTTTTTTTACTTTTCTGGTCAGAATTTACAATTTCCGGCTCCGTTGTGATTTAGGTGCCAGTTATAGCTATCATTGAAACTCGTCATTGAAAATTTTAATGATTGATTTTGAGACGTTTAAGAAGTAAAATCAGTTATTATTTTGATGGACAAATAAAGCTTAGGACTTAGGTAGTAAATATTTTTAGCCAAAAAAATAATTCAAATAGGTCCAACTTTCAAAATAAAAAGACTTTTCTTATTTCAATGATTGAACTACCTTACCAATGATCATTGAAAAATTAAAAGTCAATTTTTGAGGAAAGTTGGGCCTGTTAGAATTTTTTTTTTGACTACAAATATTAATTAAGTAGGCCGAGAGCCCACAGCAGATTTTGGGTGTGCTTGATAGCAAAAAAAGAAGTATAGGCGTCGAAAGCTCCATTAAAAGATATTCAAAAAATCAAAGTCTTGCAGTTCACAACTGGGGCCTTTGCGAGAAACAGTGCATCGAAAAAAAAAATATGAATGCAACTTGGAAGATAATCGTTTTAGCCAAAATTGGTTTTCACTCCTCCCTAGATAAGCTCCTCGGATGACATATCACGGAATCTGAGACCATTTGAGTGCATAGTTCGCTCTACCGGACCGTTTAAAAAATTCAAAATTCTAAGTGAAAAACGGTTTTTTTAAACAGTCTGGCAGGGCGAATTAAACACTCAAATGATCTCAGATTCCGTGATATGGGATCCGCGGAGCTTATCTAGGGAGGGGTGAAAACCAATTTCGGCTAACACGATTATCCTCGAGGTTGCATTTATATTTTTTTTTCGATGCACTATTTCTCGCAAAGGCCCCAGTTGTTGACTGCAAGACTTTGATTTTTTGAATAGCTTTTAATGGAGCTTTCGGCGCCTATACTTCTTTTTTTGCTATCGATCACACCCAAAATCTGCTGTGGGCTCTTAGTCTAAAGTCTTGATCTTTGATTGTCCATCAAAATAATAAATGATTTGGCCTCCTAAACGTCTCAAAACCAATCATTAAAATTTTCAATGATGAATTTCAATGATAGCTATAACTGGCCTTAATCTTGTTTAATGTGAATTCGGCGAAAAAAACATATTCCAATCGGATTATATTTAACCAATTTATGTTTGTACAAACACACGAGGAATTAATTTTTGTATTTTTTTATATGAGAAAATATGAAATTTCGAGGTTTCACGTTTTTTTTCCACTTTTCTGGTCAAAATTTACAATTTCCGGCTCCGTTGTGATTCAATCTGGTTTAATTCGTTCGAATCCAACAAAACAAAAAACTTTCAATCGGATTATGCTTAGCCAAGTTATGCTTGTACAAACGCAAAGGGAATCCATTTTTATATACATCCTATCCTACTAATATTATAAATGTGAAATGTGAAAGTGAGTTTGTTTGTTTGTTTGTTACGCTTTCACGCCTAAACCGCTGAATCAATCAGGATGAATTTTGATATAGAGATAGATGGGACTCTGGAAGCGTCAATAGGATACTTTTTTACAATATGAAACAAAAAAAGAAAATAATATTTGGTACCAAAACAACTTAAAGGAAAAAAAAATCAATAAAGTTTGGAAACAAATTAATGAAGTTTTAAAACAAATCAATCAATTTTGAAATTTCGTTTGAGCGATAGTTTGTTCTTTATTATTTTGAGGTTCGTTTATTACTTCTAATTCTACTTTTTCAGTTTTTTTACTTTTGCTTTCTCTTTAAGTTTCTTTCTTTTTGAAATGCCTCGCAAACGATCTTCTAAATTAACCAGGATCTCACTGCGAGCCGGGGTAGCAAAAATTGCTCGATTTAAAAAAAATCCTGTGTTCATGCTGAATTAAGGAGGCAAGAACAAGTGGAGCGACAAGCTGCTTTGAGGGCTTATGAGACACCTTCTCAAGGACAGAAAAGATTAGAGGACCAAGCTGCCCGCCAGGCTTCTATGAGAGTGACTGATGAGTCATCCCTTCAAACGCAAAAGTCTGGCAAATTTTTTTTTACGCCCGTTCGTGGAACGAGGGGTTGAAAATAGGACTTTTCAATTTTTTGTGTCAGGGGTACAACCACTTCAATCCATTTATTTCAAATGAGAAACTGGCGCTCTGGAATTTTTCCTAAGTCCAAAAATTTTATTTTATGATCTGAGTAATAGAACTCAAGATATGACCTTCTAAAGCAAAGCTTATCAGCCTTAAAGTTTGATTTTTTAAATTTCCAAATATTTCTGGATATGGTGCACCTAAAATGGTTAAAATGGTTCTTTTAATCAGATCGTCAAAATTATAGTCTATGGACTTAGGGAAATGACAGAAGATCATTTCCTGTTCTTTGAAAATAAATTGATGTGGTTGTAACCCTGTCACAAACATTGGAAAACAGCTATGTATGTACATATTTTCAACACCCCATCCCCAACACGGGTGTCGAAAAAATACTTCCAGACTTTTGAATTCAATATTAATATGCATGCACCATGCACCACAGATTCTCGAACTCATATTTTGGTTATGCATTCACCCAAAAAATTAGCTACCAGCTGTTGGACTAACAGTGGGATATTCAGTTCGCAGCGAGGTAGAACCTACATATGACTGCAGTAAATATTTTTCATTTTGTAAAAATTTTATGTTCATATGCATTAACCAATAAAATAAATTAATAATTTGTTCGTTAATGATTTTTGTATATTGGCAAAATAAACAACAGCGCGAGCGAAGCCGCGGGTAAAGGCTAGTATACAATAGATTTATAACTATAAACTTTTTTATTAAATAAAGTTACCCCAAGGCCAATATCATTGTTTGTTTTCAAGATATTCGAGCCAAACTACTTTTTTTCAAAAATTTTCAACAACTTTTTTGTACTACAAAAAAACTATGCGTTGATAAGTTTTTATATTTTTACCAATTCTTTATTACGTCAATATGCGTAGAATAAAATTAACCCGAAGTCGATAGCATGATTTGCCCTCGAGATATTCGAAACTAGAGAAATTTAACAAGGCTTTTTTTTCAAATTGTTTATAGTAAAACACCGCTTATTGAATTATTTTGAAAGTCCTTTCTGCTCGTAATGCAACTACTATCTATAAAATAAAGTCCATCCGAAGGTACCCTATTACACGACAACTTTAGAGCCATGACTTTTTTCGAAATTAAAGGAGTGCGAAAATGAGATCAGATGTTTTTTCTCGTTCGCAATCATTGAATTTCGAAAAAAGTCATGACTCAAAAGTCGTCGTGTAATAGGGCACAAGGCAATATCTTTATTCGTTCTTGAGATATGGTGAACGAAACAAAGCGAAGGAACATACGAACGTACGTACAAGCACAAACATTTCTTTAAAAATGATGGATTCCGATGGTAGGGAGCTCAGAACGTGAAAATATGTTAAAATTTTCGATTCAACAAATCGGACCAATTACAATAACTTCCAAAGTTAATAATATTTTTAGACGTTGTAGAAAAAAAAATGTTACTAACGGTACTTACCATCATATAACCGTTTTTTTATTATCTCATTAACAGCTGTTACAATATCAACCAAAATCCAATTAGATGCAGAAGCTCCTTCAAAATGTTTATAGTATGTAATATTATGTACATAGGTATTGCATTTCAAAATTTTGAATTAAACAAAACAAAACATAACTTTTTTTGAAAATTCAAAATAATCATAATTTACTCATTAAAAATATTTGATCAATTTTAAAGGTATGTGCATGCGGAATAAGTCATTCGTAATTTTATGTTCCTAACAATATTCACATTATACTTTGTTGTCTCTTATATTCCCAGGAGACTACGGATACGGAAGGAACGCGAAAACATTTGCAATGCTAATCCTTTTACCAGCGGATTGTGAAACGCACCGACTTTCAAAAATCTCTGGGTCTGTATTGTGGAGCAGTTCTGACGACTGACGACAATACCCTTTCCGACAGTAAATCAACAATTATTACTACGATGACAGACCAAAATAGTTCATACGATGATAGTCGACCAATGCAGATATTGCCTCCATTTGATTTGTGGCAAACAATAGTGATTGCCGTGTGCCTGGGGATATGCATTATCCTGACGGTGGGCGGAAATATTCTGGTGCTCCTGGCATTTATAGTCGACCACAGGATACGAAAGCCGAGCAATTATTTTATTACCTCTTTGGCAGCAACGGATATGCTTATTGGTATAATCGAATTAATTGCAGGAAAATGTTTATGTTTTGCGAAATTGATTGTTATTTTTATGTCAGGTACGGTGTCAATGCCATTTTACAGTGTCTACGTTCTGATGGGTTACTGGGATCTAGGACCGTTTTTGTGTGACCTCTGGCTGTCGGTGGACTACACCGTTTGTTTGGTTTCACAATACACAGTTCTATTAATTACAATTGATCGGTTTTGTTCGGTAAAGTTTCTAATAAAATATCGCAGCTGGCGAACTAGGAACCGCGTCATTTATATGATCACAATAACGTGGATTATTCCTGCGTTACAGTTTTTCATTTCGATTTTTGGCTTGGAGTACTTTACGGGCAAACCGGACCTAATGTCTGGCCGATGTGCTGTGCAGTTTACTAAAGATCCCGTCTTCAATACATCTCTCATTATTGTCAACTATTGGATAACTTTGCTTGTTCTCTTTGTCTTGTACGGGGGTATTTATAAAATCGCCTACGAAATGCAGAAGCGCATTGAAGCCAAGCGACGAGAAAGGCTTTTAAGGCTGGCATTGTATGCAGGTGCTACCAACGGCAGTATGACCAGGCGAGCTGCAGGTATCGGTATCACTACCGATGAGTTTGCCGGGAAGAAGTCAGGTAAAACAGCTGCTGTGGATAGTTCTACCGTGCCCGCATCCAATCAGGGCTTAGCTACTTCTTCACATCAGAAAGAAGCTTCACCAGTTGCTGGAAAGGAGTCAACTTCTGCAGAGATGCAACACGCAAGAGAACTGGAGACAATAACTGCTAACAAAACGAGACCACATAAGCCGATGCAAACTGGTGAATCGTCACCTGGCCCTGGTATTCAAAGCAACCTAACGTCGACCAAGCGGGACTTCATCCGCTCCAACGACCAACATTTGAAAGGCAAAAATAAAGCTCCACTCAGTATCCGGGGCCAAAATTCCAAACCAGAGAATCGAGCACACCAGGCCTTCCGCACAATTTCATTCATTCTCGGCGGATTTGTGGTTTGTTGGACACCATATCACGTGCTTGCCCTGGTTGAAGGCTTTTGCTCCAAACCACTTTGCACAAATAAACACCTTTACATGTTCTCGTACTTTTTATGTTACGTTAACAGCCCCATGAATCTTTTTTGTTATGCCCTTGCAAATCAGCAATTTAAGATGACCTTCAGAAGAATTCTTAAGGGTGACCTACACATGACGTAAACGCCACACAAATTATAAAAATAAAATAAAATTTTAAACTTTTTTTCCTTATATTTAAGTACCTAGGTAAATACATATGTATGTTTATTGTATATATACGTATTAACATACATTTATAATAATAAATTAAATTTAATTATTATTAATATAAAAAACAAATTTTACTAATACTACGTTAAGAATTTTTAAATTTAATTTTTTTTTATTAAAAAAATACATAAGTCAAAATTTAATTTTGTTTAGGGGCAGGGGGGGGGTGTGTGTTTATTTCGGCATACAAAAGAACGTGGATCCTTAACCCCTATATAATTATAACAGTTGGTTGCTCAGCATACGGGCCATTCAAGAAAAGAATGAAAAGTAGTGCGCTAAATACACACCCTTGTTTAATGCCTTTGTTCCATGGGAAGAAATCGGTCTTATATTATATGTTTAATTGTTTACCATCCCAAACAGCGGCAGCGGTATATTGATAGATCGATCTCAATATTTTAACTATTTTCGTGGAAATACCGAATGTAGCTAATTTATAAAAGAGAGTATTTCTGTTCACGTTGTCAAAAGCTGTTAAGATTGGTTGATTGTTATCTTCAATCAATCTAGTGAGTCTTTTTCTTTTCAGAAGAACAGATTTGAATATTTTGTAGAGTGTGTCTAGAAAAGACAATCCATGATAATTTGTTACCACGTTAGCTCACACCTCTTTTCAATAAGGAAAAAATAATAAACTTTTGGAATGAAGCGGGAATGGTTGGCGTCTACTATGCACTCAGAGCAAAAAAGGAAGTTGGAGTTTTCACACTTTCACACTAATTCCTTTTCGCGTTCTGTGCAAATGTGAAACCAAACATCAAAAACTTTCAAATGAATTATTTTCTTTCACTCCGTCATATATATGGGCGTGAATATCCAAAATGAGGATGTGAAAACAATGGGAAATTCAATCATATCTCTTTCTCTGTCAAATCCATAAAGAAAAAAGTGTTTCTATCTGGAAATTGATTTTTTTAAACCAGAATGTCAATTCCTACACTCAGAGAAAAATACTATAATATCAATAGGATTTTAGCCTTTTTCAATAGTTTTTTACTATTGGAATTGGTCAATGGGATTTATCCTGTTATTATCTAAAGGTGGGTCCTATTACATTAATAGTATGTTTGTACTATTAAATGTAATAGTTTATCCTCTTAAGTCAAAACTCTGTACCATAAAAAAGTAATAATTTCTCCTATTAATGTAATAGGATCACACCATTGAACTTCAATGGCGTTATACTTTTAAATTAAAAGGGTGTCTTATTGGATCAAGGGGATGGTACTATAAAAACAATAGTAATTGAACCATTGTTTTAATAATTTGAGAGAACTGAATTTATAGTTTATTTTGTATCAAATAAAAGGATGCCCTATAGCACCAATAAGACGATACTTTCGAAACAATAGTACTTATACCATTGATTTAATAATATTGGAGTATTAAAATAATAGTTTCTATTTTTTTAATTAAAAGGATACCCTATTGGATCAATAAGATGGTACTTTCAAAACAATAGTACTTATACCATTGATTTAATAATGTTGGAGTATTAAATTAATAGTATCTATTTTTTTAATCAAAAGGATACCCTATTGGATCAATAAGATGGTACTTTCAAAACAATAGTACTTAAACCATTGATTTAATAATATTAGAGTATTAAATTAATAGTTTCTATTTTTTTAATTAAAAGGATACCCTATTGGATCAATAACATGGTACTTTCAAAACAATAGTACTTAAACCATTGATTTAATAATATTAGAGTATTAAATTAATAGTTTCTATTTTTTTAATTAAAAGGATACCCTATTGGATCAATAAGATGGTACTTTCAAAACAATAGTACTTATACCATTGAGTTAATAATATTAGAGTATTAAATTAATAGTTTCTATTTTTTTAATTAAAAGGATACCCTATTGGATCAATAACATGGTACTTTCAAAACAATAGTACTTAAACCATTGATTTAATAATATTAGAGTATTAAATTAATAGTTTATATTTTTTTAATTAAAAGGATACCCTATTGGATCAATAAGATGGTAGTATCAAAACAAAAGTACTTTTACCATTGATTTTATAGTATTTTAGCATAATATTTATAGTTTCTATTTTTATAATTAAAAGGATACCTTATTGGATCAAAAGGATGGTACTATCAAAATAACTTATATTTGTTTTGTTTTAAATGACGTACCTACATAATATGCCTTATATAAAAACTGTATTATTTAATCATTAAATAATGTTTCTATAGCCAAAAATTAAGAATGATATCCCATAAGATTCAACATCATTATATAGGATATTTTTGAAACTAAATAGTATGAAATCATATGAACAATTTTTGACAATATTTTAATTTAGTAGTGCACAGTACAAAACCAAAATATTGGAAACAATTGTTTTTACTAGTTCAGAGGACAAAGTTTATAAGTCCTCGTAAATCATTTAAGCTCTTTTACTTACAATTTAGAAAGAAAGAAGGTCCATAGATACAGCTGAAAAAATCTTCAAAATAGGCTTAAAGAAAAGATTAAGTTTTATAATTATAGGTATAAATCATATTTAATTTATTGATAAAGACTATTGACTATTTACATATATTTACAAAAACTTAAAAATATCTTTTGTTGAATTTTTATGACTTGACAATTTTTATTTCAATATAGATGAAGTTCTTGTGCTTAGCAATGAACTCTTTCAATTTAAATGCTCTCTTAATATACAATATCTAAGATACATCGACTTGATTTGAGTTACGTATAAACACTTGTAAACAATAAGTTAGTTCAAATTAATAATTACAAAATTTTTCAATACATTATGTTAAATTTATAATTTTTATATTTGTATGCACACTCATACTTATAATACTCAGTGAAGTGTTTAAACTGAGTGGATTGAAAAGTTTTTTTAATTAGTCTTATCATTTTACAAAACTTTTAGTCATATACAATAAAGCATCTCAGTAACATAAGTATAATAAGCACACCAAATCTAAGGAAAAAAACAAAGCAAAGCATTTAAAATTTTTGCAAGGATGAAAAACGAGTTGATGTGAAAATTTAAAGATTGGAATAAAAGAAAATAGAAATTAGTAAAGTAAGTGAAAATAGCTTGATTTTACTTGGAATTATGTTTTTCTAAATTATTTAGAAAAGCTTCTGTGCTTGTATTTAAAGCGATTTGTTAAATTTTCGTAAAAATAGTTTTAATGAAGGTTTATAAGTTAGTTGAGTCTAGGCATTTTATCTGAAACCATAATTTTTTGACTGAGAGTATTATGTAGTCATTTTTTACTTTACGTTTTTTCTTATTATTTTCTTAGTATTTCTCAAAGCATATTAGTTTAACATTCAAAAATATGAAAGTGAATGTTTCTGATAACAATGAGTTTTTGAATTTTCAAAATGGTTTTACCCGGAACGCTTTCTCGCCACTATTAAGCAAATGTAGGTGAATGGGAGGACCGTCAAAATCTAAAATACTTTTCAAAAATATTTTACTCTCATTGTTGCTTACAATATAAGATTGAAAGTGCTCACTAAAGTACTCAATATTCCATTGAATACAAAGCAAATGCACGTCGTCTTGATTAATAAATATTATTTCTTCGATTTGGAACAGTGAAATATTAGGAACAGAGTATGAAATTGTAAGAAAGAAAGTTTTTTTATAGAGTTTACCCCTAAAATATATTTTCTTTACGCAAGTCGAATTTTTAGGATTTATATTATTACTTAAGCTTATGTTTTTTGAATATTTTGTTAAATCGACCGAGAATATATCTTTTTGAGAAAACTCGAAATCATTTTTGAAAAACGATTCTTTTGATACGTTATGTGCGAATTTTAATCCGGCTTGAATTGAGAGTGTATATGGAATGTTTGCCCTGGAGCTAGTAGCTCTTGCTGCATTTTTATACACCTTATGAAGTGCTTCAAAACGCATGCACCATAAATGTTTCAGCGGGCCACACTTTCTAATGGCACTTGGATAGTGAACCAAAAAATGAAATTTCGGTTTTAAAGTGTCCTTAAAAAGTTTAACGTAAAGAGAATTATGTTTTGAGATAAGATATTCCAGAGATTTCAAAGTATACTCATTAAAATACGGGAGCATAACTAGGTCAATAATTTTTATAAGAACTATTAAGAAATTCCAAACTTCATTACCTTCATCAATCAAATCTCCTATCATAAGCGTGACATTATTGACGAATGTAATTGTCTCACTTGCTGTCATTTTTAAAGATGACGATCTTAAATTTGTGATTGTTAACCGTGGCGAGATATTTCCAACCTCAGTTTCTCCGTAGTCAAACATTTGTTTTCGATAGTTCAAAGTTTCTAATGTTATCACTTTTTCCGTTTCAATAAAAAATAACAAAATTTTTGAAAGATCATATCTACAAATACCCTCAAAGATATCGTGCATTATATCGCAACTGTAGTTATCCACAACGTGAAATGATGAAATTTCATTGAAAACACATGGTTCTTTAATACCTGTTAGTGTTTCGTCATCTATTGCAAGATCGGCATCGTAATTAAGAATATCACGAATTGATTTTATTTGCTCAGTAGTATCTACTTGCATTTCATTTTTTTTTCTTTTACAAAGTCGACAGTAATAATTAGAGTTAAAACTTGTACTGAATCCCAAAAAAGTATTAAGCCCTAAATTGTCACCAAGAACGAAAGCTAGAATAAAATGTACACGTACTGTTTCATTATTCACCACGATTTCCAAACCCATAGTTTCCAAGTCTTTTATTTGATCTATAAACGGACTTAAAACATTAGCATTTCCAAAAGATGATCTGTCTTTTGTCTTAAAAAAACCTGCTACAAAAATATTGGTGAGTTTTGAAAGATGTTGTCTAGGAACAGTTGGGAAGTTGTAATAAGCACCACAAACTGATTGATCTTTTGCATGTGACCCTAAAGGATTATCTACAGAAAAATCATCAAAATACAAATTATAAGGAATAACGAGTTTTCCTTCAAATGACTTTACTTTTTCCTGCCAAACGCCACCATTAATCAAATTGTGAAATTCATTGATTTTTTTTTTTTTAAACAGTTCATGTTCTGAAATGTTTGATCTAAAATGTTTGCAGTTTCAAAATACTTCTTGAATTGAAACTTCAATGGCATAATTACTCCCATGGACTTATTTGAGTCTATTACTGGAGAATAATTTTTAATTATTTCGCAAACTTCCTCATTGATAATATACTGGACAGGATTTTGGTAAAGGTTTTCTTGTTGCAATTGTTGAATAAATTTGTACTCTGTATTAATATTTTTAAAAGGAAATATTAATTGATTTACCACATTTAAAGCTTCTGTTCTCTTATCAATGTCTTCAATTAAAAGTAGGATTTTTGATTTAATAATGTCTGCTATCGGATTTGTTATTTGTGCTTCTATTTCGTTTATAATAAATGATACGTTTTTTCTGTTAAAATTGTTGTTATTATGAAGTTCTAATATGAAATTAAGACCATTTTTTAAAGACCCTGATTCTGAATTGAATTTGGAAATTTCAGCACAAGAAAGCACATCTTGAGAATGTATCTCGGAAAACACATCTTGAGAATATATCTCGGTACTTTCCAAATAACTTATTTCACTATTCTTGCTTTTGCCTACTTTTTTTTCAGATACGGGATTATTTGAAATTTTATGTACCCTTTCTAAGTGCCTCTTGAAAGAGTAAAGATTTGTAAATATTTGACAACAATTTCCTTGTATGCACTGAACATTCTCATCTTTGATTATATGAATTGATTTTATGTGATTTACTAGATTTTTCGGCACATCAAATGTTAGTTGGCAAGCAAAGCATTTATACATTTTGCAAGGATGAAAAACAAGTTAAATAAGTGAGAAATTATAGAGATGAATAAAGGAGAAAATAAAAATTAATGAAGTTACTGTAAAATCCTTCAATAATTTTACGCGGAATTATATTTGTAAAGCTAATTGAATAAAGCTGTTGTTCTTGAAGTTTTTAATGATGTTTTCTAAATTGTCTTATAAATGATTTTCATACAAATTATAAGAGAACTTTCTACAAGATACTACAATTCATCACATTGAAAAGTTTGTAATTTTAGTGTAGGCATTTCAAAATAGTTTGCAATATTGACAATATAGCATGTTAGTAAGAACTATAAGCACACCAAATGAAAGTGGCAAGGAAATTATTTAAAATTTTTCAAGAATCAAAAACAAGTTGAGTTAGTGAAAAATCAAAGAGAGGTATAAAAGAGAAAATCAAAATTAGTGAAGTAAGAGTAAATGCTTCAGTAATTTTGCGCGGAATTATATTTGTAAAACTAATTGAACAAAGCTGTTGTTCTTGTAGTTTTGAATGATAATTTTTAAACTGTCTTATAAATGATTTTAAAAGGATGCAAAAAAATTATAAGATAACTTTCAAAGAGGTACTGTAATTCATGACATTGAAAAGTTTATAATTTAAGTGTAGGCATTTCAAAATAGTTTGCAATATTGACAATATAGCATGTTAGTAAGAACTATAAGCACACCAAATGAAAGTGGCTAGGAAATTATTTAAAATTCTTCAAGAATCAAAAACAAGTTAAGTTAGTGAAAAATCAAAGAGAGGTATAAAAGATAAAATCAAAATTAGTGAAGTAAGAGTAAATGCTTCAGTAATTTTGCGCGGAATTATATTTGTAAAGCTAATTGAACAAAGATGTTGTTCTTGTAGTTTTGAATGATGTTTTTTAAACTGTCTTATAAATGATTTTCAAAGAATGCAAAAAAATTATAAAGATAACTTTCAAAGAGGTACTGTAATTCATGACATTGAAAAGCTTGTAATTTTAGTGTAGGCATTTCAAAATAGTTTGCAATATTGACAATATAGCATGTTAGTAAGAATTATAAGCACACCAAATGAAAGTGGCTAGGAAATTATTTAAAATTTTTCAAGAATCAAAAAAAAGTTGAGTTAGTGAAAAATCAAAGAGAGGTATAAAAGAGAAAATCAAAATTAGTGAAGTAAGAGTAAATGCTTCAGTAATTTTGCGCGGAATTATATTTGTAAAACTAATTGAACAAATATAGTTTTGAATTGACTACAATTGTAGTTTTGAATGATGTTTTTTAAACTGTCTTATAAATGATTTTCAAAGAATGCAAAAAAAATTATAAAGATAACTTTCAAAGAGGTACTGTAATTCATGACATTGAAAAGTTTATAATTTAAGTGTAGGCATTTCAAAATAGTTTGCAATATTGACAATATAGCATGTTAGTAAGAATTATAAGCACACCAAATGAAAGTTATTTAAACTTTTTCAAGAATCAAAAACAAGTTGAGTTAGTGAAAAATCAAAGAGAGGTATAAAAGAGAAAATCAAAATTAGTGAAGTAAGAGTAAATGCTTCAGTAATTTTGTGCGGAATTATATTTGCAAAGCTAATTGAACAAAGATGTTGTTCTTGTAGTTTTGAATGATGTTTTTTAAACTGTCTTATAAATGATTTTCAAAGAATGCAAAAAAATTATAAAGATAACTTTCAAAGAGGTACTGTAATTCATGACATTGAAAAGTTTATAATTTAAGTGTAGGCATTTCAAAATAGTTTACAATATTGACAATATAGCATGTTAGTAAGAATTATAAGCACACCAAATGAAAGTGGCTAGGAAATTATTTAAGTGAAAAATCAAAGAGAGGTTTAAAAGAGAAAATCAAAATTAGTGAAGTAAGAGTAAATGCTTCAGTAATTTTGCGCGGAATTATATTTGTAAAGCTAATTGAACAAAGCTGTTGTTTTTGTAGTTTTGAATGATGTCTTATAAGTGATTTTCAAAGAATGCAAAAAAAATTATAAGATAACTTTCAACAAGGTACTGTTATTCATGACATTGAAAAGTTTATAATTTTAGTGTAGGCATTTCAAAATAATTTGAAATATTGACAATATAGCATCTTAACTAGAATTATAAGCTTACCGACTTTCTTCGCAAGGATATTATATAAAATGTTTGCAAGGATCAAATTGAATAGGTGGAAAAATATAGCGTGAAATAAAAGAGAAAATAAAAATTAGTGTAGTAGGTAATTAGAAATGCTTTGATAATTTATTTTACTTGGAATTATATTTTTTAAGGTAATTTAACAAAGCTGTTGTGCTTGTACTTTTGAGTGATGTATTAAAATTTTCATAGAAATAATTTTCAAGGAATATATAAACATTTTTACCCTCAACAGGGTACTGAAAATTCATTACATTGAGAAGCTTGTAGGTTGAGTCGAGGCATTTGATGAAGCTTTGAAACTTATATAATATACCGTCAAAGTATGTATAAAATGCATTTATTTCTGCCAATGTATGGCCAATAACAATAATTATCGGTTGAAATGTAATTTTTTTTTCTAAAAACTTAGTTTTAATTTCTTCTATTTTCTCTGAAATAGAACTTACTGTTAGGCAGTGAAGAAGTGTTGATCGTTGCGAGTCTATGATACTCGGCTTCCACTTTTTCCCTTTCGATGACACCATAGAAGATTTAAGAACAGCATGGAGGAGCATAAAGACAATACAGTCTCGTGTGTCTGAAAGAACATAAAACACAAATTAAAATAATTGCATATTAATAAGTAATTATTTAAGGTAAAGGTATTATTATTCGTGACTTCATGAAAAGAATCATTTTTAAATGTTGTTATATAAGGTGATAATGGGTCATATTTATAGTATTTGGTTTCAAACTGAAGTTTAACTCAGCCAGAAGATCATCCAATGTTAATTCTTAGCAACAGTATCTACGAATATGCCCCAATATTTTTCGATTTTATTTTATTTTTAAATAAATCAACTAAATAAACTTACTACCATTGGCGGAATCTAGTTGGTCGAATAAATTGCGAGATGGTTTGTCCTTAATTGACTCTCGGAAAAATGGTATTACTTTTCCTAGGAACGCATCCCATTCGGTCAACAAGCTTGATGGATTCTCCGGGAATATATGAAAATAGTCTATTTCAACCTTTAAAGAAATATTAATTAGTTTTGTTATAAGATATAATTTTGAAATTTCGTAAGCTTACCAATAAATGACCAAGGCTATGTTTGAAAAGGGGCCACCTTTTTAAAATTTGACTACTGCTTTCTGATAGTATTTCAGCTCTTCGTATTCTTACAAGTGATGTCCACTTTTTCTCCACTTCAGGCCAAGGGTCGCTATTGTGGCAAAGCCAGACAATAGACTGTTCCTCCTCTTCGGATATTAAATGTGATTCAAAACTTTCTTCAACTGGACCAACTATGGGAGAAGATCATTTTTAGCGAAAATATAAAAAGTTTAATACATAACTGTTTCGTGGAATTAAATTTAAAAAGAAAATGAAGTAATTACGAAGTGATATACATTTTTTTAGAAATCGTTAAATTTTCTGTGCAAAAGAATTTCTTCCGGTTCAGCATTTAAAAATTGTTCTTTTCAGTTTTCCAAACGGTTTTGGATCCGGGCATAGTATTGTCTCGAATAGAGACTTATAAATGCAATTTTGTTTAATTAGACCCAGTGTTGCAAGTACAAGAACATGCTTATACAATATACATAATGTATATGTTACCGTTGAAGTGCGAAATACGTTAATGTGCACAATAACAAGTGATTATGCGGATTACAAAATTTTATTCAAAAGAACATTTTTCTTAACTGTCAAATTTTTTGCTGCCTTACAATTGCATTTTACAAGACGATAGTGATACTATATTTTGGCCAAGTAATACAATTTTTATTTTTTTTTTCCTAAGGCCTTAATCGGCTATGTATCACATTCGTTTTCAATGTACTTATACGGTTTATAAAATATGGCTGTGGACTGTTTATGTTACGTTCAGAAACTATTTTTGGCGATAACTCGGAAAATTACTGACTTTTGTATGTCTGGTAGGCTCTATGCCTTTTAAACTAGCCTATACTGTGTGTTGTTCATTGTAATAGTGAATTATCTCGATTTTTGCTTGAAAAGTGTTTTTAGTTCCCAAATAGCTGTAATTAATTTAGTTTTAAGCAAAAAATAAAATAAAATTCAAAGCAATCAAACTTTGTTTTTTAATTTAAAAAAAAATAAGAACTCTCCATATTTTTGAATACACAGCTTCAGAAATGTAAACATCTTGATAAAATTTTGATAGAAATAATTCACTATTACACATAGTACAATGAATGACAGAAATACATTTTATAAATACTAAAAAATTACCAAAAAATATAGATTGCTTGCAAAAAAAAGCATCGGGCTTAGCACTGTCATTACAGTTAAATACATACAAAATGCCAGCAGTAAGGTTTTTTATTAGGGTTAAGGGATTAAGCCAGATAATTATCTGGAATTAGCTAAGATCATTATGGCAATATTTGTTCTTGTATCCACATGTAAATCGCTTGGCTCCGATGTTGCTTGCATCTTATTTTATACGGATTACGGATTTGAATAAAAAAAACCAAACCTAACATGTCATCCAAGCAGAAACGACTCTGCTGGGATGACATGACAGTGTTCTTATTTGAGCGACTGACAAATTGGTTTCATTTGTAACAGTATGGCGAATGCTTCATTAAGCGTTCGACTTTTCTAGTTCAAAGCAGAGCTTGAGTGGTCAAACAAAAGTTAGTTTCTTTTTCAGTTTAGGTTGTCCAAAAATATGAATTTGTTTTACTGTACCTTGCTTTGTGTCCGTGAACGATTTATCAAGTCGTCTATGTTTGTAACGTATATTTACAGCCTTGTCGTGCAATTTGCCTATTGGGTTTAACCCCCGACCTCTTTTTTTAAAGTAGTATTCCTGTTATAAAAAAAACATATTTAACTAAAGAATGTAAAATTATTTAAATGCTTAAAAAGGTTAAATGTTGTAATTGAATTGCCAGTTTCGATAGGGCATATATCTGACATATTTTGATAAAATTATTTTTTCGTATCAATTTATAAGAAAATCTCATATAAGAAAAACTCGCTCATAGCACATACACTCCAAAACACCATAAAGTTACGTTTCAATTGAATCTTATAAAAGAAAAACCATTTATAAGGAAAACACTGATATAAGAAACTTATTCTGGTACAAAATTTAGCTCAATGCATGGAAAATCAAACGTCTTTAAGAAATCACCCCGTGATAGTGTGATTTTGAAAGATATTCATAGTTCAGTGTTTGTTTCTAGTACTTTATGAGCGATATTTATGAATTAATGCAAATACAAGAAACATACAATTTTTTTCAAATGATTTAGTGATTTTTAAAAGAAACTTTCTTTCTTATAAACAATTTTGTATATAAGAAAATACGAATATAAGATAGGAATTCTTTGGATTTTTTGACTTTCTCATATCCGTCATCTACTGTAATTGACTCCAAAATGTAACTCAAAAGTAAAAGTAAGTTTTAAACTATATATGCACTTCTGAAAATTATTATTTTGTTTTCTTTAAATTTTCAGGCATGTGCTCTTTTCGAAATTGACAAATCAATTGTGTTGATGTTTTAAAGGAATTGAAGCGTCAGTTTTTATTACGCGCCAGTTATAGCTATCATTGAAATTATCATTAAAAGTTTTAAAATGATTGATTTTCAGTCATTTAGCAAGTAAAATCCGTAGCTTGTTGAAAAAAAGCTCTTGGTTTAACTAACTCGATAGATTTTTAGATTAGATTTTTATTTACAAAAATTAAGATTACTAAATAAAAAATACTATTATGAGTTAAATAAAGTTGTGGCTGTGGTGTTGCCATCTGTCGACTATTACATCTAGCAAAAAAAATAATTTTGTCGCAGCCTTTCACACAAAATGACTTTGAATATTTCATTGATCATAGGTAATGTACATTATTCAATCCTTGAAATAATATGTCATTTTATGTGGAAGGCTGGGCCAAAATGGAATTTGTTTTTTAAATAATAATGAAAACAAGATCATTTATTTGGGATAAATCATTAAAACTTTCAGTGATGAGTTTCAATGATTGCTATAACTGGCGACTTAATATCGTCGGTTTTATGGCAATAAGTCAAAAAGTGATTTAGAGAATTTATTAAAAAGAAACTTATTTTTAAAAACAAAATACACAAAATACTCAATTTTTCTGTGTAAGGGCCGTTTTCCAAAATACTGCAGTAAGCTCCCACATTAATTATTTAAGCCTGTTGAACCATGTTTACTCTCAAATGTTTCCAATGTTACACAAACGAAAGTTAACCAAAATATTCTAAGTGCTCTTAGAAAAATGAACTATCTTTTAACTTTTGTATGGGAGGTACCGTTATTTTTTCATAAAATCAAAATTTTTTCTTAAATTATTTTAGAAAGTATAAAAATAACCTTAAATATTGAGTTTCAAAAAATTCGATCACGTCGTTTTCAAAATATTTGATTTTCAAAAAAAAAAATTGAAACATTTTTCAAAAATCCAAAAATTATTTTTTTTAATTTTTCTTAAGAATTACTTTTTATAATTTTTGGTAGCTTCTGTATGAAAATAATCGTTGAAATTAGTCATACCGTTTTGAAGAAAATCGAAAATAAAAAAATGGTTCTTTGGGAGGTACCATTAATAACCATTTTTTGAAAATGGTTTTCCACCCAAAAGGTTGCCTTTACTAAAAGAAATTTATAAATTTTTTTTTAAGAAAAGTTGTGGAGCGGTTTTTGAGAAAAATACGATTATGTAAAATTCATAAAAAAAATTGTATGGCAGGTACCGTTATTTTTGATTCTAAAAAAAAAATGAAAAAATGCCCTGGGGGGAATAGCCAAAAAACGCTATGTCCCAAGTTTGAAGAAAATCGATCCAGCGGTTTAGGCTGTAGCTCAACGGACAGACAGACAGACAGACAGACAGACAGACAGACAGACAGAATTGTGCCACCCACTTTTTTGATGTTCTCTATCATCGTAATGTTATGTTTGATTGTTATCTCAAATTTTTTTTTTTAACGAATCCATAACTTGCCTTATAGTACCTATAATCGCAAGTAAAAATATTTTTGTGGAAGAAGGAGTTAAATACCCTTTTTTTGCTAAAGTATTTAAAAAAATTAGGCTTCAAATTATTTTTTTGAAAGAAAGTATTTAAATTTAAAAAGACTGAAATGTATTTAATTTTTCTTCCTCATCATAAAGTTTCAGGTGTTAACGCAAAAAAAGTTCTAATCAAAAAACTTTGAGCTTTTATATCTCAAAACTATACACATGTCACTTACCCCTTCTTCATTTCAACGCTTCTATTCAATCATTTGTCTACTTAAGTCCAATTTTACTGAAAAAGTTTACATGTTAACTGAAATGGATAAAAATAGTAGCTTCACTGCATCTCAGAGAAAAATTTTCTGGAAATGCTTTCAAAAACATAAAATTATTATGAAAGTTACGCAAACTTTAAGTTTTTCGAGTGGTAAAGTGAGGACCGCAGTTCAGAAATCCAAAAAAAAATAAACTTAAGGATTTTCTCAAAAAAAGCGGCGTAAAATGATTTTTGTTTGAGATAGGAAACCCATCACACCTAGCGAATCGAATCCTTCTCTAATGTCGGTGTAATTAACAGCTTAAATTGAGATAGATTACAATCATGTACCTACCTACAAATAATATTGGCAAAAACCACAAAGCAAAAACTATAAGACAAAAATATATTGCACGAAGATAATGGTTCCCTACAGAACATCTCGATACGAGCGAGAATTTTTGGAATTTGGTCATCTGAAAATATGACTGGAAGTTAAATGTTTTTAGAAATAATGGAATATCATACTTCAGGCGTCCTCCATTAAAATAATTGGATCCCAAATACGCAAAAAAAAAAATTGTTTAGGCGTGATGGTTCATCGGTGATGGTTTTGAGATGCTTTACCTCATGTGGAGTTGGTCATATTATTTAGATATGCCCTCTTCTTGGTCTAGTGCCATGTAAACAACTGCTTCCTAAAACTAATGTTTAACGGAGAAAATTGTTTCTAAATAAAATATATTCTGAATTCCTAATATTAAATGTATATTTTGTAAAACTATTTTATTTTGAAGGGACTGAATTTGGATAGAATCTGACTTGAGAATAGAATCTGACTTGAGAATAATATAAAACAAGAACAAATATTGAATTGAATAGTGCGTACTATTGGCAGCATAATAGGCACCATGACATCTCCCAAAAGTACGGCTACGCATATGTATATACTATTGATTTCCAATTCGAACTATTTTTCTTGTTTTATATTCTTATCAGAAAGAAAATAAACGATTAGGCACAAAACAAAAAATAAGAAAAACATACATTAATAAACAAATTGGGCTCTGAGTGCAAAAATGATATTGTAATTATACCTATGTATGTATATAAGCCCTGCTTTTTAGCTCATTTTTGTTTTCGCTTAGAAAAAAGTAGCTTGTGAAATACAACAACAATTAGTTATAACTCTGTATTGTTGTTGTATTTTACGTGCTACTTTTCTTAAACGAAGATAAAAATGCACTAAAAGACGGCTATTATTTTTGCACCCACCCCGTTACAGCTTTAGACAATAAAATTTACTTACCAGCTTCCTTTTGTAGTACGGTATGTATTTTATTTATAAAATATGCCTTTAGGCATAAACTTAGGCACTTCTTTTACGTTCTTTTACTTTTAACTTTTTTAAATTTATTTAATTTTAATTCCTTTTTTTTGTAGGTACGCACTGATTTTTGCTTATTTGACTTGCTTCACTTACGACGAAAAAATAACGACTGACGACGACGAGACGATGACTGAACTGAATAGGATACATAAATATAAACGGATCGCATGGAAATACCAATACCAAGTCAGAAGCCAATAAGAATGCGCGTGCAGATACTTTCTTGAACTTCGGGGTTGCCACTTTTATTTTCCAAAGTAGGTACCAACGTAGTGTTTTACTTTGCTATCGGATGGTACGATAAATAGAAAGATGGTTTGGGCACTGATAATACAATATGGCATGGCAAATTATAAGGTGGCCTGGGCATCGATAATAAAGTTCATCTGATGGCTTCATTTGTTGATCGCGATTTCCTTTTTTATATAAATGAAAGCGAAAAAGTGATTGCAACATGTGGAAGAGAAATTGGAAAAGTGTATTTGACTCGCTTTTAGTATGAACAAAAATAAATTTTTTACTTTTTCAAATTATAGGTATAGGTAGTAAATAAAAAGTATATCACACAATCGAAAATGATTATACATACATACATATCAGTCTGAACATTCCTGTCTGAAAAATTTCTTTAGACAAAATCTTAAAAGTCATGTGTTCTTGCAAAAGAGACTCATTTTGAAAAACTTGACTAACCTTTTATTTTGAAATTAATCATTAATGTTTTCGTTTACATTGCACGAGTGCATTTAAATGATTACCTTGTATTCGCACCCTCATGGTTCACCATCCATCTTGAAAATAGGTGATGATTTTGAAGTGGAAAAACTTGTCAATGCTTTTGCTTAGAGCATTTCAAAAGGCTAAAATGTGAAAACTCGTAACCCCACACACAGTTCCAATTTGAAAAAATGGTGACTGAATAATTTTGGAGTGAGTCAAATTTTGTATGTCAATGCTTAAATACAAAGGCGCAAAATGTTAAACACTGTCGTTTAGCTGTGAGCCCTTGTTCAACAATTTCATAATTAGAAACACATTAAGCAATTCTTCTTACTAGAGTGAACTCCGCAAGGTAACGTAAACAAATTTAGGTTGAACAAGCCCAAATCTGACAGATGAAGAGAGATAGATACAGCTACACAACAAACACAAATTTAAATGAGCACAAAAAACTTCAAAACAAGTAATTATGCGATGAAGAAGGTAACATTTATAAAGTAAATAGTGGAAATGTCGTATATAGATTGTGATTGCTTAGGTAATTATTTTTGTTTATTCTTCGATTCCTACATAAAATCGATTTCGTTCTTTCACTCTCTTGGGCATTGTTGGAATATGGTTCAATTGTACAGATAATGTATCATGGATGTAGATACATATGTGTGTCCATCGCCGCAATATTTCGAAATTCAAGATCGTTTAGTTGAGTTCTTTCGCATATTTTATGCAGTTTGCTTTTTAATAAAGTTCCAAATATTCAAAATTCTACATAAAAAATAATCTAAGAGCATTTTTAGATAAAATATACATGCTTTTTATGAGAAAAAGAAGCTTCTTGCTGCTTTTAAAGTCAGATGAGTGCTTTAGCGTTAAAGTATACTTTATGTCGTTTAAAATTAGAAAAGAGTCGAGTCTTGCTCTAAAAATGTTATCTAGGGCTGACTCCCATTTTAAGAGCGATTAAGAATCGGTTTTAAATGTTCAAAATTTTGCGCCAAAGAGTTATACCCCAGGTTAGGGGTGTCACCACTTTAAAAGCTGTGAAAGCAAATTTACTCAAAAAAAAAATTATGAAGTGGGAACTTCTTGAACCTTACATACGTACATAGTTTTATGATTTTAATAGTATCACCGCATTGATTTAGGAAAAGAATGATTTCGCAGCATTGATTCAATAGTTGCATCCTTTTAATATATATTTTTGATGCTGTAGTACTATTGAATTCATGGGTGCTCCTATTAACATATTATTTTTATGCTGTAATACTATTGAATTCAATAGGTGCATCCTATTAACATATCTTTTTAATCCTGTAATACTATTGAATTCAATAATTTCATCTTTCTTGAACCTAACATACATAGTTTTATAATTTTAATAGTATCACCACATTGATTTTAGAAAAGAATGGTTTCGTAGCACTGATTTAATAGTTGCATCCTATTAATATATCTTTTTAATGCTGTAATACTATTGAATTCAATAGGTGCATACTATTAACATATCTTTTAAATGCTGTAAACTATTGAACTCAATAATTTCATCCTATTTAGATATCTTTTTAATGGTGTTATACTATTGATCTAAAAGGGCAACATTGATTTTCACACTTTATGTTTCTTTCGATGAAAAAAACTTCTACAATACAGTGTAGCCATTCTGACTTTTTGCTTCGTGTATCAAGAGGAATTTTTTGACTTAATATAACTTAACTGTTTTCAAAAAACTTGAGTGGGGTATAAAATCCAAAGAGAGCCTAAGGCCAGATCCACACTATCGTGCCGATACAGATACACTCTCGCTACGATTAAATATTTTTACATTAGAAGCAATGAGAGAATCGAAATCGTATCAGGTATTTATATTGTTGATTCTTCTGTAAGAATATTTTATCGACTCGAGGCTTTATCGATACCAGAACTATAATGTGAAATTGGCTTTAATGTAAAAATGTAAATTTTCAGTAAAATTCTATTTACTTTTTTTTTATAAAATGAGGACAAGGCAAGCATTAATGAGTTCAAATAAAAATCACCTATGTAGATAGATAGATAGATGATAGATAGATAGATAATAATTTTATTTCTTAAAAAAAGGTTTAACAAAAACATTGTATATGCTGGTATAAAACTATTTATGACAATAACATAAAGTTGCCTGTCAGGTTAAAAAATTGATGGTTAAAAATATTTAGCTTAGTGAGTTTTATAAATTATGAAAATTCATTTAAAAGTAAAAAGCGATATTTTAGTGAAGATTTCAAAAACTTATAGAGATTTAAGTAGCAGCTGCCATTTAGCACGTTCAAAAATTGTTATCGGGAGAGTACATCATTTCCAAGAAATATCCTTCTATACCCTTTGAAGATGGGGCAGATTCCCACGAAGTGAAAAGTATTTTCAGATGCATCTGAGTTGCAAATCACCTATGTATGTCTAGGTATAAACATTAGACTCCACCAAAAATCGAAATGGTAAAAGAGGCTTCTAAAATACTAATCCTCCTAAAATTTGAGCATTTTATACTGATATTTAGAAGTGGCGCATTGCAATTAACTATTTTCACATTTTATAGTATGGACAAAAACATGGTTTTGCGTTCTCATGCTTATATGTTTAAAACTATCAAGTCCATTGAAAAGTTACTATGTTAGAAGTTAGATTGATAAAAAAATATACGCTCTTAAGAAAGTACTTTAGGAATATTCACATGAGAGCTTGGAGTTTGGGTTTAAAAATGTGTTAAATGCCGTTTTATTCGCTTATTCATCGTTCTTTGGTCGCTTTCATATGAATAGCACTTTAGGTAAAATGAACGTATACACGCCACTTCATTTCCATAAATGTCACGGTGTCCTGGAACCCATCGAAGGGTGACTGACTTTGTTTCGCCGAGCAGTCTGTTTTGGAACCGTCTGTAAATACCGATACACGATTTGCGTTAAGGACCCGGTTTTCCTTGCATAGTTCCCTTGTCGGGTTATTTGTTAGTGTGACTGGGTAAAAATCTTTGTACGGTAAAATATAGTCTATCTGAATGTCTATGTCAGTGAAGTTCATTATAGTTCTGTGACCACAGTAGGCCTTTTTCCAATTTTTACATACTTTTGGCCGCCGACTACTTGGTGAGCATTCCTTCATTCACTACTAGTCTTGGCTTATAGCAAGTCTAAAGAATGTTTCTCTTTATTCTTTTTTCTATGTTTATTGAATGAGTTATAAGTAATACCTACTGTGAATTTTTTAATATAATATAATATTACGTACTTCTTACAGTGTTTTCATTTAATTTTAAATGTTGCACTTGTAGCTTAAGAGAAAATAATAAACAAACAATTTATAAATCAATAAATCAATGAAAAAGGAACGCAACACAATTTTTTGCCCATACCATAGGTACCTACAGAAATTGCGATGGGCAAGATCCAAATATTAATAAAATATCAATTTTAGGAGGATTAATATTTTAGGAGCTTTTACCAAGACTTTGAAACCAATCATGAAAAATCCCCATTTTGATTTTTTGTAGATTATTGTAGTCAAATGTATATATGTACCTACATTGTACATATGTACCTATGTGTGTATTTTTAAGAGTATTTTGAACATAATGTTTGTAGGTACGTCGTTAGCATAATAATTAATTATTATTAACTGCCGAAAAATCACACCACCAGATTGATAGCATCCTAAATACATAGGTATATATTTGGCGTTTTTCTTTTTTAACTCAGAGCAGATCAGATCAGATTCAATAATTGAAAATATTAATATCTGAACCCTCTGATTCAATTATTTTTGTGTTTTGAATCTGATCTGATCTGCTCTGAGCTAAAAAAGAAAAACGCCAATTGTAGAGCATATAATTTATGTAAAATGCCTATATTCGAAATATAATAAACTGTAAAAAATTAGTTCAAATGACCCCTACCCCGTTATCTACTTCCCTATATGGTTACATAAACAAGGGGACTTCTTGGATCTCTCATCAGACACCCTTGAATTTTGATGTAGGTACCTACCTATTGATTTTTATTTTGAAAATACCTACGTTGGCTTCAAGGCATTGAATAAAAAGCTTAGCATTATTCAGATTTTTAATTATTTAATTGTATTGTTTGAAAAATTTGTTTTCCTTTAGCATAAATCTTCTGAGTTTTATGAAATTTAAAAATCACTGCGAAACAGAGTTTATCTATTGCACTATTTTGTCATTTGCTACAGAATGGCAACACTGATTCACATATCCAAAAAAAGAAAATTGTATTCTTATGTAACTGTTCGGTGCTCAACAACACAAGATTCTTATTCCAGACCAAAAACTTCGCTCAGGGTTTGAATCGGATTTTGGATGTTTGTAGGTAGAAAAAGGAATGTGACAATGTGAGTATATACATACATCCATACATGCATGCACCGGCTGCCAAATACTCTAACCATTGCATAAGTATGTTATTTGTTCTTTTTTTGTTTAGTTTTTTCTTCGTTGATGCACGGACAATGTTTTGCTTCTTCGGTCGTCGTGTGCCACGATCGACCGGTGCGGCGCCCGCCGGCGCACGGCTGGCATCACCGTTGCTGTTGACGAGAAGATGGTGTGTACCTACATATATGTATGTATGTGTTTTGTTGTTTCCCTTTGTTTCTCGGTCCCTTCCCCGTGAAGATGCTTGGTGGTTCTTGGGAATAACAAAAAGAATAGGATATGTACTATTAACACAAAATGTGTCTACTAGGATGCCACTTCGGTAATAATGGTATTAATACTATTGGAATATAATGTTTAATTTCGAGTTCCATGTCAAAGCAATAAAGGTACAACAGCTTTGGTATAGTAAACGACAAACTGGTAATATTGATGTGAAATTTTTAAATCAATTGTTTGAAATTTATTTAATCAATTCTATTGTAGGTACCATTAATTTTAGGGCACGACATTTTGATTATTTATCTCAATAATATTATTTTCAATAGTATTAATAGTGGGATATCATTAGAAAATATTTGAGTACTTATTGGGTATGTTTGTATTTTGATTTTTTTTTGTCAAAACAATATAACGGGTATTCATGCAACAGGGCATCATCACCGTTGCTGTTGACGAGAAAGTATAGCATAGTTCAAGCGTAGATGCTTTGGTATAAGAAAAAAAATGGGATATACTATTAACACAAAATGCATCAACTGGGATGCCATTTGAGTACTAATAGTATTAATACTTTTGGAATAAATAATTTAAAAATCCATGCCAAAGCAATAAAGGTACAACAGCTTCGATGTAATAAGCGACAAACTATTGATATTAATATAAAATTCAATCAATGGTTTGAAATTTACTAAACCAATTCTGTTGTATCTACTATTAATTCTATGGTACGACGTTTTAAATAATTTATTCCAATATTATTTGTCCCATTACTAGAATAGTGGCACATCATTAAAACTGATTTCAATAGTATTTATAATTTTCCATATTTAAACAATAGTATGTACTATTGAAAGAAATTTTTAACACTGTCCCACCATTAAAATAATAGTTCCAATACTATTGTGATAATACAAAATGAGACTACTATACCATAGAAATAATAGTGTCTATCACCACCGCAAACTATTAATAAATAATAGTGTGACATTTTTAAACCAATGGTATTAAATTTACTAAACCAATGCTGTTGTACTGTTAATTCAATGGTACGACGTTTTAAATTATTTATTCCAATAGTATTTGTCCCATTATTAGAATAGTGGCACATCATTAAAACTGATTTCAATAGTATTTATAATTTTCCATATTTAAACAATAGTATGTACTATTGAAAGAAATTTTTAACACTGTCCCACCATTAAAATAATAGTACCAATACTATTGTGATAAAACAAAATGAGACTACTATACCATAGAAATAATAGTGTCTATCACCACAGCAAACTATTAATAAATAATAGTGTGACATTTTTAAACCAATGGTATTAAATTTACTAAACCAATGCTGTTGTACTATTAATTCAATGGTACGACGTTTTAAATTATTTATTCCAATAGTATTTGTCCCATTATTAGAACAGTGGAATACCAAACAAAATTAACTTTAATAGTATTTATCATGTTGTTTATTTAAATAATAGGATATACTATTGAACGAAACTTTTTATACTGTGCCACTATTAATTTAATAGTACTCATACCATTGTCATATATTATTAAAAATATCATACCATAAAAATAATAGTACAATAGAATTGATTTCATAATTGGCAAACTATTAATCAATAATAATATTGTACTATTAAATCGATGGGACGGAACATTTTAAATTAATAACAAAAATACCATAGCATCAATAGGCTTTCCTATTGAATCAATAATTTCGCAAAACTATTGGATGAATAGTACAATAAACTATCAAAATTATTGATTCAATAGTAAAAACCCATTGTTTCACGTACTATTAAATCAAAACTAGTCCCATTGATTTTCTTTTTTCTCGGTGTATACTTAATATATGAATTGAAGTGGTTATACCCCTCTCATAAAAATCGGAAAAATCGAGGTTTTTATCCACCCACCACCGCCAAGAGCTGAGAATAAACCCTGCCAGACTTTTGTTTTCAATATCGCGATGCTTAAATCTACATTGCCCATGCACTCATATTTTGGTTATAAATGTACATTAGGGTGGTCCTTTAACTGGAAATTGTCTTGGATAGCCCTCAATCGATGGGGCACAATTTCCCTAATTTTTTCAGATTTTCATTTCACCCCCCTGGTTTACGTGTGTGAAGTTGGCATAACATTTTTGAGCTAGGCCAATGGGACCATGGCAGGAATTTGCAGTTTTTTTGCATTTTTTATGCATTTCTATTCCTGATTTTGCAGTTCACCAAATAGTGGGTGTAATCGACTGTACTGCTAACTTCACTGTGAAGTTAGCAGTGCCTATGCTTTTCTCAGCAACCGTGCTAGCTAGGAATCTGAAATAAGGCTCTGAATTTGCAGTTTAATTTGCAGTTCCAGAAAAGGAAAAAACCAAATTTCTAAATCCTTACATAAAAAAAAATTCATACTGTACTGCTAACTTCACTGTGAAGTTAGCATAAAAGTCCTTTTCTCAAAAACGGTGATACTTAGAAATTTGCAGTTAGGCTCCAAATTTGCAGTTTAATTTGCAGTTCAAGAAAAATTAATGTCCAAATTTTTAAGTCCAAATTTGAAAAAAAAATCGAATAAATTCATTTTTCACTGTTAACGTCACTGTGAAGTTAGCAGTACATACCCTTTTCTCAGCAACTGAGCCACCTAGAAAATTGCAGTTTAGGTCCAAATTTGCAGTTTTTCATGTACTTCAAGAAAAAACTAAGTTCAAATTTGTACGTCCAAATTTGACAAAAAAAATCGCAAATTTTACTTTGCACTGTTAACAACAGTGTGAAGTTAGCAGTACATACCCTTTTCTCAGCAACTGAGCCACCTAGAAAATTGCAGTTTAGGTCCAAATTTTCAGTTTTTCATGCACTTCAAGAAAAAACTAAGTTCAAATTTGTACGTCCAAATTTGACAAAAAATCGCAAATTTTACTTTGCACTGTTAACAACAGTGTGAAGTTAGCAGTACATACCCTTTTCTCAAGAACTGAGCCAGCTACAAAATTGCAGTTAAGGTCCAAATTTGCAGTTTTGTATGCACTTCAAGAAAAAACTAAGTTCAAATTTTTAAGTCCAAATTTGACAAAAAATCGATTAAATTCATTCTTCACTGTTAACATCACTGTGAAGTTAGCAGTACATATCCTTTTCTCAAGAACTGAGCCAGCAACAAAATTGCAGTTAAGGTCCAAATTTGCAGTTTTTCATTTTCTTCACGAAAAAATGCAGTTCAAATTTCTAGCTGGCTCAGTTCCTGAGAAAAGGATATGTACTGCTAACTTCACAGTGATGTTAACAGTGAAGAATGAATTTAATCGATTTTTTTGTCAAAGGACAATCGGCAAAACTGTATGGAAGGTGGTCTAGGAACCAATAAAAACGAGTCGTATGTCGTTGGATAGGTATTTTTATGCGCTACAATAGTCACTATGGTAGTTTATTTCAAATCACTGTGTGAAAAAAGTTATTTACTAACCAATGTTTTGTTTTGGTGCATTTCAGTGTGGAACAAATTTATACAAACTGGTCTTACCAATACCAATAATATGTATGTCGATGAAAAGGTATTTTTATGAACAATAATAGTTTCTATAACAACTTATTTAAAATCACTGTGTGGAAAAAGTTATTCGCTGTTTTAGGGAATTTTGGTACAGATAAAATTTATGGAGCATGGGTAACAAGTAGCCAATAACTTTTTTCACACAGTGATTTGAAATAAGCTGCCTCATTAACTTTTGTAGTACATAAAATTTCCTTTCCAACGACATACGTCCCGTTGTTATTGGTTGAACTTGCGTTCACACTTTTTGCCCATACCAAAAAGAAAGCATTTTTTTCACACTAAAATGAACCACAATAATTCATTAATTTTCGAATAACTTTTTTCACACAGTGATTTGAACTGAACTACTATTAAAGGTATTGTAGGTAATGGAAATACCTTTCCAATGACATATATATTGTTGATATTTGTTTGACAAGTTTTCATAAATTTTGCCCATACTAAATATATTTTTTTCATACTAGAATGCACCAGAACACAATTCTATTTAGCGAATAACTTTTTTCACACAGCAATTTGAAGTAAGCCCTCATAGTAACTATTGTAGCTCATAAAAATACCTTTCCAACGACATATGTCTCGTCCTTATTGGTCCTGTAGACCGTTTTGTCCTATTCTCCTTTGGACCTAAAAATTTGAACTGCATTTTTTCGTGAAGTAAATGAAAAACTGCAAATTTGGACCTTTACTGCAATTTTGTAGCTGGCTCAGTTCTTGAGAAAAGGGTAGGTACTGCTAACTTCACAGTGATGTTAACAGTGAAAAATTAGTTTAATCGATTTTTTGTCAAATTTGGACTTAAAAATTTGAACTTAGTTTTTTCTTGAAGTGCATACAAAACTGCAAATTTGGACCTTAACTGCAATTTTGTAGCTGGCTCAGTTCTTGAGAAAAGGGTATGTACTGCTAACTTCACACTGACGTTAACAGTGCAAATTGAATTTTTCGATTTTAATGCCAAATTTTGACTTCAAAATTTGAACTTCATTTTTTCGTGAAGTAAATGAAAAACTGCAAATTTGGACCCTAACTGCACTTTTCTACCTAACACAGTTGCTGAGAAAAGGGTATGTACTGCTAACTTCACACTGTTGTTAACAGTGCAAAGTAAAATTTGCGATTTTTTGTCAAATTTGGACGTACAAATTTGAACTTAGTTTTTTCTTGAAGTGCATGAAAAACTGAAAATTTGGACCTAAACTGCAATTTTCTAGGTGGCTCAGTTGCTGAGAAAAGGGTATGTACTGCTAACTTCACACTGTTGTTAACAGTGCAAAGTAAAATTTGCGATTTTTTGTCAAATTTGGACGTACAAATTTGAACTTAGTTTTTTCTTGAAGTACATGAAAAACTGCAAATTTGGACCTAAACTGCAATTTTCTAGGTGGCTCAGTTGCTGAGAAAAGGGTATGTACTGCTAACTTCACAGTGACGTTAACAGTGAAAAATGAATTTATTCGATTTTTTTTTCAAATTTGGACTTAAAAATTTGGACATTAATTTTTCTTGAACTGCAAATTAAACTGCAAATTTGGAGCCTAACTGCAAATTTCTAAGTATCACCGTTTTTGAGAAAAGGACTTTTATGCTAACTTCACAGTGAAGTTAGCAGTACAGTATGAATTTTTTTTTATGTAAGGATTTAGAAATTTGGTTTTTTCCTTTTCTGGAACTGCAAATTAAACTGCAAATTCAGAGCCTTATTTCAGATTCCTAGCTAGCACGGTTGCTGAGAAAAGCATAGGCACTGCTAACTTCACAGTGAAGTTAGCAGTACAGTCGATTACACCCACTATTTGGTGAACTGCAAAATCAGGAATAGAAATGCATAAAAAATGCAAAAAAACTGCAAATTCCTGCCATGGTCCCATTGGCCTAGCTCAAAAATGTTATGCCAACTTCACACACGTCCCTGGTTTCGCTTTTTTCACTTTAAGGTACAAATAATGGACTTAGGGTGATTCTTATAACACGTGAAAAAAAATCAGAACTTACAGATTAGATTCAGACGAAAAAAAAAATCGTATCGGAGGGGGGGTCTGTTTCCCCCCGTTCAGGCGGGAGTGATAATTTTCTAAAAATTTGATCCAAAATAGAAAAAAAAATATTAAAAAACAACGGGACCACTTACAATGGCATGCTATAGCTTTTTTAAAGCCATGAATCCAGTCTCTAATATGCTTTTTAAATAAAGTTTTTATTGTAAATGGTTTTTGAAAAAATAATTTTCAAACCTAAAAATAAAAACAAAAATAATAATTTTTTACGTTTGAAAATTACTTTTTTCAGAAACTATTCATAATAAAAACTTGTTTTAAAAAACATATTAGAGACTGGATTCATGGCTTTAAAAAAAGCTATAGCATGCCATTGTAAGTGGTAGTAAGTGATAAAATTTTTAAAAAATTACCCCTCCTGCCTGAATGGGGGGGAAATAGACCCCCCTACGATACGAATTTTTTCGTTTGAATCTAATCTATAAGTTCTGATTTTTTTTCACGTGTTATAAGAATCACCCTAACTCCAATATTTGTACCTTGAAGTGAAAAAAGGGAGACCAGGGGGTTGAAATAAAAATATGAAAATAATAGGATTTTTTTTTTTCTATTTAGAGTAATTTGATGCCTATCCAAGTTGGAATTAAAAAAAAAAAAAAAAGAATATTAGGACTTTGGTATGGTGAAACAAAAACAGTTTAGATTTAAAATCAAAAGTTGCACTAGAATCGTAGGAATAAGAAGATGTGAAAAAAGTTTGAAATAAAATGGTTCCTTGGCTTGCTAATCAAGCAAATTTAATTTTCTAAAACTGTGTTTTTAGTACTTTTTACGTCTATGGCTCGGGTATGGTAAGAGTTAATCTGAGCTGATTTAACTTATATTTCAATATAATTTTACATATAAAGTGTACAAACAATTTAATAGAATCAAATTTAAGGCAATATAAATTCGAATTAAAAAATTGAAATCACTCAAAATTGTAGTTTTATATAATTTTTTAAGTGCTACAAATATTATCTAATACATTTTTCTTAAGTCAATTTTGACTTATCAAAGGTAAAAACAAAATCATAGGCTAATTTTATGGCACTGGAAAAGAAAATGACACTCACATTTTTTTAAAGATGTTTTTTTTCGAGGTATTCATGTTTAAGAAAGCATTAAAAAACGTTTTTTCGCCATATTTGAGGGTATGCGTATACTATATCACAAAATTATTTCTTTTTTAAAACTCCTTCCGGAATCTGAAAGAACTATTTCCCTTTATGCATTTAAAATCCATTTAAATTTCTCAAAATCTTTTGACTTCTCAGCACGCTGAAGTCCCAAGTTGAAATTTTGTCAGTCTTTGCGCAGAACACTTTTCTCTGATTTATAATTTCTCGAGTACAGCCAACAAAAGTTTTTTTTTGTGTTCTTTTCAAGCTTATTTAGCGAGCCAAAGCCAATTACTTAAACGAAAATTCCAAATAAAGAATTTAATTTTAATATGAAATGCAACTTTTGGAAGGTAATAGATGTGAAAATTCCAGAGTTGAAATAAATATATGTCTCACCCTATTATAGGCCGTTTTCGAAAACATCAAATCAAAATCAATTTGATCGTCAAATGATCTACATTTTTTTACGCAGATTGCAATAGTCATATCCAATCGTCCTGTCTTGCACAAAATCGGTTTTATATCGGTTTTTCAATTAACCCGCAAACGCATTTTATATTTACGATCACGCTCTCTGGTTTCTCAATTTTTGTATTGCCAAATGCCAACTCGATTTGTTTTACTGCGCAGCTGCACCGCAGATGATGTTTTCGAACATGTGACTTTAGCAGTTTGCGTTAAAGAACATTCTGCAAATGCATTTTTGACGCAGATGACGTTTTCGAAAATGGCCATAGGTACACCACTAACAAAATTTGCTATCGGCTCTAGTACTATTTTCAATGTGCGATATCATCTACCGTAAAATGTTCGGGTGTTAAGTATTGTTTTTTGAGACTTGTGCATCTCCTCGTAATTCTTTGGCAAGTTTCCACCATTCCTTCGTTGAAATTTGCCCGCGTTCGATCTTTCTTTGACAAAGTGAAATATGGCCGATTCGGAGTTATTTGACTTTCAAAGGGACTTACCTTCGTATTTGTTTAGCTAAAAAATAAAAAGTTCATCTGTATAAAGTAAAGATACAAAACCGAATTGAAAAGTGGGGTGCGGCGTTGCGTTGGACTGATAAGATAAGAAACCGAATAAGTAAGAGCGTCGGACCAGTGTTACCTCTGAAAATTTTGAGAAAGTGTCAAAAAAGGTGTCCCCTACAAATTTCAATTAGAACGCAATATTGAATTAAAATTTTCCTATTTACCTTAAAATGATAAAAAATATATCTTCAAAAAGGTGCCTGTTGAACTTTTCAGGCAACAAAAGGCTTTATTACGAGTGTCGTTTGCTTTCGTTCATCAAATAATTTGATTTTGTAATCCTAATTATTATTGTGTACAAAAATTTTCGTTTTGAATTGTTAAAATTTGGTTTACAATTGAAATTTTCGACACCAAAACAATTTTGAAAACATTATAAGTAAGATAGGAACCCATTTTTTTTAACTCACATTCAGTGCATCTTAAAAAGATATAAAGCCGAATTGCAAATTTCATATTTTAATTTATTAGTCGTGTTACTTATTTTCCATTGGTAAGTATTAACTTTGAAAATATATATTTGAATTATTGTTTTGCTGAACTCTTAAGTTAAATTGTAATTATTCTTTGTTTTGCTTTCTTAAGTTCAAATAAAAATGCTATATTTGAAAATATTCTCTCAGCCCATGTTCCGGCAAAGGAAATATTATTCCTACAAATCCGAATAAATTTGAAATAAGGAATATAGGTTAATATTTCAAAATATTAATATTTCAGTCTCCTTCATTTTTGAACCGAAGTACAAAATTTTATTATAAGTTTGTTAATTGGATGGCTTGAAACAAACGGGTTCTAATATTCGCTCTAGAAAAAATTAAGTTAAAAAAAATATCATACCCGCTATCTTCATTTAAACACCCCAAATGTCATTCCCCTGACGTGTCCCCAGGCCTACTTACCACACTGTCTGAAACTAAAAGCGATACAAAAAATCTAATGATGCAGTCTTTTTAATAATATATGCATCCTTACTAAAAAATAGTTAAATGATTTTTAGTTGCTTTATTTTTTTAAATAGGAGCTATTAGGTAAGTGTCCCCCGTAAATTGATCATTTCTATCCCACCAATGGAAATTTAAAAAAAATATATATAGGCTCAAAATAGAAAACTGATTTTGTTGTTGTTTAACGGTACAGAATTGCTCTTTATGAAAATTGAAGTAAGGGTTTCAAAAAAACTTTATTGTCTTTTTCATTTCAAGTTAATGCTATGATTTTGTTTTTCGTCAAGCGAAATTGTCATTCCTCTAACGCATGTTTTTTACTAAACCGTGTGGTATAAAAATTAAAAAGTTTTACTCGTCTGTGTCTTTTACAATGGCCTACGTGAAAAATTATATAAAATATCTAATTTTCTAATAACCTCCATTTAATTCTCTTAAAACACCCTTCGGAGTCATTCCCCTAACATCATTTTTTGTGTCATTCCCCTGACTTTCAAGTTTTCATTATAATGATTGATTGCGTTTTGGTAACTCTAGAAGAATCAATAATATTACATTTTAACATATTTACAGTATTTTTAGTAGTTTTGAATTTTTTCACATTTTCTCGGTCAAAATATCATAAAAAATACGATTATAGCATAATTTACAGTTCCCATGCGAAAAAAAAATCAAAATTTTCAAAACGATTTTCCACCTGTTCTGTGCATCAAATTGAAAAGAGTTCAAGGCGAAAGCGTTTGCCTTGGCCTAAGCCACCCATTGAGGCATTTATTTACTCTTAATTAATAAACAATAGGCCTTAAAGTTGAAAATAATTATTTTTGGATGCGAAAACCATTTGTATGCAAATAATGTCTAGAGGTGAATATACTTTTTTTTTTTAAGTGTAAACCCACCATCCAAAAAAAAATATTTTATTCACCACACTTTTTTCGCACGCAAAACAATTGCCGGTCCATTGTCTTGCATGACATTCCATGACAGCAATGGTTTTTTATTTTGCATGAAACTGTAAACCAATCATGCAAACAATTAATTTTGCATTTCACCTCAATTATTTTTGACATGCGAAAATATTTGCATAGATTTTTATTTGCGCACGGGAACTGTAAACTAGGCTTATTACTATAAAATGTTTAGTCTCGCAAAATTCTTGAATCATGAGAGCAAGTTCGTGCAACATAGTCGTGGATGCTATTTTTCATATTAGTATTTGTTCTTCTTTTTCTTTACACTCCAGAAATCATTCGCAAAATTAAATATCCATCTAATCAACGGAGTAAATATAAATTTTTGTCATTCCCCTGATACAAGTATCATTTCCCTGACTTAAAAAACCGTTAGATTTGATCAAATGTTATGACTCCTTGTTTTAAAGTGATTATTATAGAGTTATTAAGAGACATAATTGTTCGTCTACCAAAATAGGTTCTTTTGAGCAAGGGTCCACTTTGGAGTGAAAAATATTAATGTTTTGAAATATTGACCCATATACAAATGTATACCTATTTAAAAAAGTGTCCAAATGCTTGCTTAATTTAAAAAAGGTGTCCAAAATCCATTATTTTTTAAAAGAGGTGTCCTGTTGTCCGGGGGTACGGAAAGGTGTCAAATTGACACTAAAGTGTCCCAAAGCGTCGGACCGAGGCCTTGGTTCAAATCCTATCGTAGATATTTAAGCTTATGCTATGTTTCACCAAAGGTTTATCTCAGTTTGGATTAAATAAATCTTTTTGTGTTTCCACAGCACAAAAAGATTTAAAAAAGATTAAGTTTGACAGCACCTAAAAAATGCAAATAAGCCTTGTAAAAGAAGGTTAGTTTTGACCAATTGTTTGCATTTTGAAAAAACCGTTCGAACGGGGCAACCACCTGCCAAGCCATGTTTTTTGTACTTAACTATTTTTTTTTTTTGTTTTTCGTTTTTGTCTTAGAAACAAATTTTTTGAGAAAGCTTATTAGCTTATGAAATTCTCTACAGTGTTGATTATGGCCAAAATGTCCATATCTCTTAAGGTTACAAAGTTATTTAGCGCCAAAAACTGAAACTGAAATTAGCTCAAAAGCGCTACATTTTATATTCTTATGTATGAAATGCGGTACTAGGACAAGCGGTTTAAGGGTTTATAATATGATCGGCATACAAGCATTGACCGTGACAAGAATGACGGATGCTTGAACAAAATAGTGCTCCTTTTCTACACCAGGGGCAGATCCCGAGAAGAATAAACTTTTCTTATACAGAAACTTTAATTTATACAAGGTGTCCGGTAAATATTGGATAATCCTGAAACGGCATATAGCTATCTCAAAGGGTACTCAAAGTATGTGTTTTTTTCGTTCAATGTACTTTTTTTACTTACTTAACGTTTTTGAATACCACGAATACAAATGGATGAATTCCATCGATTTTTTGTTTGCAGAAATTTTCTACACTATTGGTGCCAAAACATTATTGGTAGAAAATTTTACTAGATCTTGGACTTTTTTTATTGAAAAAAATAGTTGTTTTTTTAATTACAAAAATTAAAAAAAGAAATAAAAAATTAAAAAGTTTAAGCATCTCTGGTGTAAAAATTTCGCATAGAAACCCTGGTGGCAAACTTTTTAAGAATTTGGCGCAACAAATGTAGATTTCAGAATGGTATAATTTTGTACAGTATTTAGAGTAAATAGGTTATTATTATTGGTAATATCCAAAAAGAGCGAATTTAATAAAATAATTTACTTCGTTACGTCCAGTCAATGAAGGAAAAAGAAAATGCCATCATTCATCCGAGGCGAGTTCTAGCGGTAGGAACGTTCAACATTTTTATTTGTTTGTTTTTTCATGTTTATCTAAGAAATTATTTGTCCTATCAAAAAATTTTTGGAGAAAGGAAAATAGCTTATGAAATTCTCTAAAATATTGAATATGACCAAGATTTGTATATCTCTTATAGTTAAAAAGTATTTGGCACCAAAAGTTGGTACTTTTTTAAATTTCCTAAAAAGCACTACATTTTATATGCTATGTAAGTAAGAAATACGGCTCTGATATGATCAACATTTTTTAAGCATTCAACATAGCAAGAATGTATTATGTTTTTACATTTTTTTTCTTATAATACAACAACAAATCATTGAATCCATTAATCCCATCCTGCATGACACCCATGTAAACAAAATATAAACTTTGCTGCTTCCTGTAACTTGCTTTTGAGATTTCTGAAATGGAATTTGAAGGATATATATAATATATAGAAGATGTTGAAATATATCAACGGACTTGGCAAAATCCTTGGGTGCTCGGACAGTAGAAGTAGAACGCTTAAAATGTTAGCGCAAGCACCGCATTTCACACTTGAGAGTACAAAATGTAGCGCTAAAAGTACCAATTTTTATATTTTCTGTAAAGAAAAATAGACCTAGCTACACGGAGTTTACCTAAAGATGATTCAAAAAACTTAACAGGATTGCCCTCTTCTACCAAAATGTAAGAGGGCTTCGCAGCAAAATTGCTAATATTTTTATGAACTCCCAAGCTTTTTCACATGACATCTTTGTTTTAACTGAATTCAAGTTTTCTGGACACGGAACTTTTCAATGAAGAGTTTTTAGTAAATAAAAGAGATCGTCATGTTGATAAGCCAAAAGAAGTGGGAGGTGGTGTTTTAATTGCAGTTAGAAATAAGTTTATTTCTTCGTCTATATCTTTCCCTTTTAATTGGTCTATTGAATTAATCTGTATAAAATTTACTATACAGACAAAACAGTTTTATATTTTAAATACATATATTCCTCCGAAAAGTTCGGACACAGTTTATTTGGAACTTTCTAAAGCCTTAGATTTTGTTATTGACTTGTCTTGCTCCAAAAAAAAACATAATACTCCTTAGTGATTTTAACTTTATTCATATAGAGTAGGTTCCCTCTGATGACGAATCCTATCAAGAAGCTTCTTTAACTTCTTCTCAAAATGAGTTACTGCTTCTTGATAGAATAATTTCCACTGACTTACAGCAAATTAGCTGTATTAAAAACTCTAAAAATCGAATTCTCGATTTGGTGTTTTCTTCAGACGCTATTAGTACTCTGGTTCTAGAATCTAGTTCCGGAATAACTAATATAGATAACTATCATCCTCCTTTGGATATTTTTTTTGGTCTGAGCAATCATCTTACTGAAAACAGTAACGCTTATGATTGCTCATATACTTTTGACTACAGAAAGGCAAACTTTCAATTGCTCTCAGATGAAATAGCTAGGTCTGGTATTGAGAATATATCAGTATCTGGCGTATTCACGAAGCAGTTTTTAATTTTTATTCCATCCTTAACAACTGCATTAATATAATACTATCCCTTTAAAATTATCTAAAAATAGAAACTTTAGCCACTCATGGTATACGAAAGAGCTTAGAACACTCCGAAATAAAAGAACCAAAGCATGGAAAGTGTACTTAAAAACTCTTCCACCAATCGACCACAATTTCTACATTACCCTTTTCGAAGAATTTAAAACTCTTTCAAAAAATCTATATACTAACCATGTAAACGAAATGGGTAGTTGGGTACCCAAAGGCATTTTGGAGGTTTGTTAATTCGAAAAAAAAACTCAGATGGTTATCCAGCAAACTTCATGTATGAAAATTGTTCGTTGCAGGAAACCGTTGATAGTTGTAATGCTTTTGCGAAAAATTTTCCTAATTCTTTTGTTGACAAGCCCTTAGATGTCGACGAAAATTATTTTAAGAATTTACATACTTATGCCCAAACAAGTTGCAACAATATCCCAGTGCCACCGAGTACTGTTTTAGACCTTCTCTCATCATTAAATGATGATTATTCATCTGGTCCAGATGAAATTCCGCCTATACTATTGAAAAAGTGTAAATTTATACTAATTCAACCCCTTCAATTTTTGTTAGAGTTTTCTTTGAGGACAGGAGTATTTCCCAATTTAGGGAAGAAATCGTTTCTTACACCAATCTTTAGAAATGGTGACAAAACTGATATAATGAACTATAGGCCCATAGCAAAGCTCTCTTGTATTCCAAAGCTTTTTGAGCAAGTTGTATGTGAGAGCCCAGCATTTCATACTAAGAGTATTATATGTGATCAACAGCATGGATTTGTGAGAAGAAAATCAACGGTAACAAATCTCCTTACTTTCTTGCATAAATGTTCTAATGCATTGGAAAACGGGAATGAAGTTGTTTGTATATATGTACACTGACTTTTCGAAAGCATTCGATCAACTTAGTCATGAAATTATTGTATTTAAACTTAAAGCCTATGGTTTTCCATTTTTTGTAACATCATGGATGAAATCCTACCTTGAGAAAAGATCTTACCAAGTTAAATTCAGAAATTTTCTTTCAAACTCATTCAGTTCTCACTAGGGTATGCCTCAGGGAAGTCATTTAGGCCCATTTTTGTTCATTCTCGCTATAAATGATGTTATTTCATGTATCCGATGTAGTAATATTCTTATATAATGCTGATGATATGAAAATTTTTAAAACAATACAATCTAATCATGACCGTACTCTCCTTCAGGCTGATATTGACAATTTTAATGTTTGGTGTGGGAAAAATGGTATTTCTCTTAACCCAGTAAAATGTCAAACTATAACTTTCTCTTAAAAACGAATGGTGAGTGCTTTTGACTATTTCATTTCACAGCATACACTCTGTCGTGTTTTTAGCTTCAAAGACCTGGGTGTTCACTTCAGTTCTGATCTAGATTTCATAGAACATATTAATTACATTGTAAATAAGGCGAGTTCCATGCTTGGATTTATAAAACGCTGGGCAAAGGAATTTAACGACCCGTATGTTACTCTGTCTCTATACAATTGTTATGTAAGGCCCCATCTTGAGTACGCCTCCCAAGTATGGACCCCCTTTTACGAAATTCATAAAAGCCGTATTGAATCAATATACAACATAACTTCATTCGTTTTACCTTGAAAGGTCTTCCTTGGACTGATCCGTATAATCTGCCACCTTATGAACATAGAATCATGCTTCTGCAACTTCAAACTTTATATCAAAGGCGTGTTAATAATGATCTAATATTTTTTCACCAACTTATCAGTGGCGAAATTGATGCTCCTGACTTATTAGCCTGTATTGGTATTAACTTCCGCGGGGGATCCCACCACCTACAAAGATTCGAACTTTTGCACGTTCCTTTTCATAGAACCAATTATGGTATTCACGAACCTCTTAATCGTATGTGCAAACTTTTTAATTTGAACGCTGCCTCTGTTGATTTTAACATAAGTAAGGTAGGATTAAAGACATTGTTGCCAACCAGTGCTCCACTCTCGTGAATTTGTATGTCTTGATTATCCTCGTATATAACTTTATTAAAATGTGTCTAATTGCATATATTGTTTAATTTTGTTTATTTTTATTTATTTATGTGCTTGTGTTAGCTCTGCTTAATTTACTAACCACTAACACATGCACTCATGATGAATGCAGCTTGCTTTAAGCTCATTACAACACAGAATTCTGAAGAATAAATAAAAAAAAATATGCGTTTTCGGGCAGGTGTTGCACTTTTTCTAGTTGGGGGGTTAGGGAATTGTCTCTGCTAACTTTATCTTGTATTTTTATTATTATTTAAACAAATTAATCGAAATAAAACAATTAATCAAACAAATAAAACAACGAAATAAATTTGCACTTATGCACCACGACAATAACTTTGACAGCTAGCTAATAGGCTGGCAAACCAACGAAGAAGACGATAAAGCGAAACGCGAAAAAGTGCAAACAGCAGCACGATAAAAAAAGCTGCAACCACGGCTGCTCAGCTGGGCTGGGTTCTGTGGAAGAAATTCGACGACGATAAAAAAAAGAATTTTGATTCTAGTAATCAAAGTAGGTATATGAATTGTTTTATTGCAAGTACAGTGACGTGCAATAAAAAGTGGGCGCCAGAAATTTTTGTTCGAAAAATTAGTAAAATTCCAAAACTAATTTTAAACGAGCATGAATCAAAGTATGTAAATAAAACACAATGTATATATGCCCAGATGGGGATTTTTAGTTATTTTTATTTGGGAAACCTTGGATAAACCAGGATGAAAACCCAAAATTTTTTCAAGAACTTAAAAAGAACAAACAGAATTGTATGATTGCTAACGGGGAACCGTTTAGCCAAATTTAGTGGAACAAAGCAAAATGAAGTGGGCCGTTAACAAACAGGATAATAAAAGATACCGCGTCCCTTTATTAATTGGGGTTGAAATCGAAATTTACTTTAAAGACAACAACTTAATTAAACTACCGGAATTGATACAAATTAACGTAAAATCTGCAATTATGCAATTTCCACTCTACTTATCTTTTTTTTTTGAGATTCCTCCTTTCTTTGTCACTCCTCTAACACCTCGATTTTTCTGTTTCCTCGATAATTCCTTCACACCTCGAATCACCTTACTTTTCTTTATTACCTCCTTTCTTTTTTTTTCTCGATTTAAAAATTCCCAAATTGCTCCTTCTCGATTTTTATTTCAATTTTTCTAATTTTCCTCGAAACTTTCAAAAATATGACTTATGGTTTGGTAAGCTCTCCAAAAAGTGACTTTCCAACCTTCAACCAATTCCTCCTTCGACCATTCCATTCACTCACACACTCGTACATTCAGCCATTCGTTTTCGTGATCATCGGTCACGGTATATCGGCTTCCTGGAAGGCTTTTTCGCTCCCCAGAAAACCACCGTTGTTGAATCTCAACGAAACTTTACTCTCACTCTCACATACACGAATTCAACAAGTTGTTGGGTGTCTTCCCAAAACTTGCTGAATCACTCTCTCAAACACAAATTCGACAAGTTGTTGGATGCCTTTCCAAAACTTGCCGAATCTCAATGGCCGAGTTCAGACCTAATACAAACTACATTTTCGAGAAAAATCAAAAAGAATTAAAATCGAGAAGAAGCCTTCGCTAGGCATTTTCCTAGTTAACATAAAATACTCGCGAGTGATTCGAAATACGAATTAATTTTTTTTTTAAACCAATTTTCGAGATGAGAGGAGGAAGGTATGTTTTACAATTCAAAACCTACTCTATAATTTCAATTCCGATAGTCTTTTTGTAAAATATTTAGAAATTTATAATTTTAGATTTAAGGAACTAAGACGCGTTAACGACCCATTTTGTTTACAAATATTAAATTAAATTAGTTTTAAGTTAGGATGTTGTTTTCGTTGGTTTTAGAGTAGGTAAGAGTCCGCCTGACTCGTTACCTCTTCAGCTCATCTGCTGGCCTTTTTCTCGTTGCATGAGACCGCCCGTCTGCATGCTGGATAGGTTTATGGGTTTCGGAATCGCCCACTCAATGGTTAACACCATTAACTCGAACACCTGCTTGTGTTGCTTTTGCAAAATCCTGGCTTAGTACACCAATGGTTGATGATACCATGGTTGCCCTCAACCTCGCCAGTATTTTGCAGCCACAACGGAGATAAAAAGAAGCAAAAGGAAGCAGTCAAAGACTGGTCATTGTTGCGGTAAAATTTACCGTAACAAATCCCACCCTTACCTCCCAAGAAATGTGTTTACTTTTCAAAAAAGCAAACCATTTCTTAAGGCTCGACTATAGGAAAGGTTTAAAAAAAGGTAAACGACACAACATCGGGGTTTTCATCATAAATTAATTTTTAAAAAATTCTATAAAAAAAAGAAAAAAAAAAGTGGCACATATTATAAAAAAAGTAATGAAAAAGTATTTAACAAAAAATTAAAATGTAGTAAAAAACGAAAGTTAAAGAGCGAAAAGATTAAGGGACTTTTGACTCAACCATCTATATAAGGTTTTAAATCCTTAACGTGCCACGTCCCCCGATCTTTTCCCTTATCATCCTTAAGCAAATATGTCCACGGTGACATACGTTTGGCTATACTAAAAGGCCCCACAAATTTGGTAGCCAACTTCGCCGCGTAGTAATTCGCTGCATCGGACAGCGTGAAATTCCTTCTCCACACGAGATCGCCAGGTTGATACTGCGTGTCTCTTCTCCTAAGGTTATAAGTTTTTGCAGCCTTGCTGCTTGCTGCCTCTAACTTCCTAGCTATATCCTCACGAAGTTTCCTAAATTGCCTATCAATCTCCTCATTTCCCTGATTCCTATCGTTTGTTCTAATCCCTACATCATGGCCACTCGTTGCCATGTTTCTACCAAAATTCGCATAGTATGGCGAAACACCTAACACTTCATGTTGTGAAGTTCGGATCGCACAGGCTACTTTCGCCAGTTGCGAATCCCAACTTCGATGGTTCTCTGATACGTACGCTCTGAGCGTCGTCTTAATAATTTGGTTAATGCGCTCCGCAGGATTCGCCTGCGGGTGGTAGTGCGCCGTATACCTAAGTTGTGACCCGTATGCTTCACTTAGCGTTTTCAGTTCCTTGCTGCGGAACTGGGGACCGTTGTCACAGACGATCCACTTTGGAACTCCGAAAAGAAGAAAAACGTTTTCTTCCAACTCTTTACAAACTGCTTTTGCGGTTGCTGACCGCAAAGCGAACAATAGTGGGAACTTTGTGAAATAGTCTACCACTGTCAAAATATAGATGAAACCCCTAGAAGACTTCGGCAATGGACCCACCAAGTCCACGCACACCATCTCCCATGGTTTCGAATTCCCTACTCTTTCGGTCATAAGACCAGCTGGTTTCTCGTTAACCGGTTTCACTTGTTGGCAAATCTTACAATTCCTAACGTATTTGGTAATATCCCCTCTCATTTTGGGCCAGTAAAACTTTTCTGCTATCCTCGCAAATGTTTTCTTCACTCCCATGTGTCCTGCTAAAGGACTATCATGGCACTCACTTAAAATACGCGACCTATCACTTTTCCCTATTACTAACTTCCACCCCTCACTCTCCTCATGAACCACGACATGGTTCACCCTAACATGTTTATAGAGCCGCCCATTCTCAACTCTCCAGGTTGGGTATGCTAGCGGGCTCTTTTCTACTAAAGATTTCATTTTTATCACCCAAGGGTCCGAATCCGCATCAGAGATTCCAGCCAACTCTGGAACTCCTCGCGACAACATGTCAGGAACGACGTGTTCTTTGCCCTTTCTGTGGATGATTTTGAAATCGAATTGTTGGAGCCGAATGGCCCAACGAGCTAATCTACCCTGCGGATCTTTAAGGTTACTCAGCCAGACCAATGAGTGATGATCAGTTACGACAGTAAATCGAACACCTTCGACATACGGTCGCAACTTCTCGATCGCCCAAAGAACCGCCAAGCATTCCTTTTCGGTCGTAGAGTAGTTCCTTTCATTCCTATTCAATGACCGACTAATATAACAAATCGCCTTTTCCCCATCTTCAAACTCCTGAGAAAGTACGGCCCCGATACCATAATCGGACGCATCTGTTTGAACAACAAACGGCCGAGAAAAATCCGGACAAGTTAGTATCGGTGCCGTAACCAAACACTCTTTGGCTTTCCTAAAACTTTCCTCACACTCCTTTGTCCATTCGAATCTCTTACCTTTCTTTAAGAGATCGGTAAGAGGCCTAAGAAGAATTGCAAAATTTGGTACGAATCTTCGATACCAAGAAATAGTCCCTACAAAACTCCTAATTTCCTTCACATTTTTCGGTGCAGGAATCCTCAACATGCTTTCCACTTTTTCAGGGTCGACGTGAAGTCCATTCCTATCTACTACATAACCAAGAAATTTCAAAGAAGGCCTACAAAAATTACACTTTTCCCTACCTACTTTAAGTCCTGCTTCCCTCAATCTTTTAAAAACTTCTTTGAGAATTTCGAGGTGTTTCTCAAAAGAATCGGTGACGATGATAATGTCATCCAAGTACACAAAGACGAATGGTTCTAGATCGGCACCTAAAACATCGTCAATAAACCTTTGCCAAGTTGCTGGGGAGTTGTGTAAGCCGAAGGGCATCCTCAAAAATTGGTAGAGACCTCTTCCCGGCACAGTAAAGGCTGTATACTTGCGCGATTCTTCCTCCATGGGTATCTGCCAGTATGCAGACTTAATATCTAATGAGGACAAAAACTTCGCATTTCGAAGCTTGTCCAAAATCGCTGAAATAAAGGGGAGTGGATAAGCATCCCTATCAGTAACTTCGTTAAGTTTCCTATAGTCAACGCAGAACCGAAAACTACCATCCTTCTTTTTTACCAGAAGAATCGGAGATGCCCAAGGGCTTTTCGATTTTTCGATCACTCCAGCTTCCAACATCTCTTGGAGCTCTTTATCGATATGTTTTTGTATTGCAGGTGATACTGGGTAGTATCGCTGCTTTATCGGTTCTGCGGACGTCCTAATTTTGTGCTCAACTAAGTTGGTGCACCCTAAACCCTCGGTCATTGACTCAAAAAGCTCCTCTAAAACTAACTCTAACTTTTTACCCTCTTCATCGTTCAGATCCGATTTTTCCCTAATTGCTACCATGTCTGATATCGATGCCACCATCTCTTGGCTCGAAAAACTCCACATACCTGATCTCAAATCCGGGACTATGCCCGAGAGTGCCCAAAAGTCGGCACCTAAGATCAACAGGTGAGGGAGGCTGGGTATCACCAGACATTCTATCAAAAGGGATCTATTCTCAACCTCCATTGGTAAAGAAACAGATCCAGCTACTCCTACACCCGCCCCATCTGCTAACACTACTGACCCAACACTATTTTTCCCTAATTTAAGTCCTAACTCTTTTAAAATTTTCCACCCATCTCCTCCTACAATGGTGCGTGAAGCTCCTGAATCAAGCAATCCTAAAAACTTGATTCCATAAATTTTTACTCCTAAATATGGCCTACTATCCCTACCATTTGCCGCTAACGTGAAACTCAGTTTTACTCTATCATCCAGCTGGCCGTCAGCAGACGACCTAACTAACGCCGACGGGTCTCTTGTCCTGCTGACACAAGAGCCCGTTGCCCATTTCCCGAACACTGCCTACAATCCCTACGATAAACACCTAACGCACCACAACCGAAGCAACGTTTTGCAACTGAACAGGTATGGGCGAAATGCCCTTCCCTGTTACAGTTGTAACACCTAACTGCCTGTCGGAATGGGTTGTTTGGAGCCGAGTCGACAACCGCAACTCGGTTTTGTCCTGACGTACTCGGCCGGTATCCACACTCCGGTTCCAATACATTTTTGCCTCTAGAGGGCGGAGAAAATGATTCTACATTGGCCTTCAAGGTATCTAACTCCCTACCTAACACTGCGAGTTCCTTAACCGTCCGTGGCTTGGAACTCGAAATCTGCAATTGGAAAAATGGGTCCACATTTTTCCTTAAAATCGAAAGCATCCTTCCCTCTGACAGTGGTTCCGACAATCGTCGAAACAATGTCCTCATCGTGGCCAAGTACGCTCCAAAGGACTCATCCTTTCCCTGCGAACGACGATTGATCTCTTCCAACAAAAGATCATCGTAATTCGCAGGCAGGAACTCCGCTTTGAGTTCCTTCACGAGCTCTTGCCAATCCCCTATATCTTCCCTAACCGTCCTAAACCACATAAGCGCCCTACCAGATAAAAGCTCAGAAGCGGATTTGAAAAGATGGGTTTCCGGAACATCGTTAGCCAACCGAAGTTCCTCCACCCTCTCCAAGAAAGAATTTACTGATGCTCCGTCCGAGTCACCAGTAAATTTCACCCCCCACTTTCCTATACGCTCAGGCCACTTTTGCTGAACAACAAATCGTTCAGAGGGTGCCTCAACCCTCTCTAACCTACGTTCTGGGACCCTAACAGCAATGTCTCCTGCTAAAGGACTGCTGTCACCATGGCTTGGTGCAGCTATAGTCTCTACAGCAGACCCTAAAGAAACTTTGGTTGAACAAGAAGCTAATGGAGACCGCGGACTAACCGTTTCTGTCCGACCAACTGGTACCTTAAGTTGGGTTTCAACCCTAGCTGGAGTCTTCTGTTTCGGCGACTCTTCTTCCCTATCACTGATCTCACTATCCCCTGTGAGATCACCTAATAGAAATAAAACATCATTTCTGATTGAGCTAATCTCTCCTTCCTCGTCTTCTCCATCACACGGTGTCCTAGCTAACCTACCTATACACCATTCTATTTTGGTCATGATTTTAATATACTCCGAAGACTTCGGATTTTTAGGTGGATCCTTTAAAAGAGCCCTTATGTCTTCCATCTTTGCCTTAACGGCATCCCTATCTTCCTCAAAACTAAAAGGATAAGTGAGACTAACATCTATCGAGTTCCTCTTAGCGAGTAATCTCGATGCCCTTAATGCTTTGCGCATTTCCTCAACGGTTCCTACCTTTAAACCCCTGACCTTAATTTCATAGGCCAGTTCGTCCTGCGCTAAACGACCTATATTCATCTTGAAAATAAAAAAAATTAAAACACAAAAAAACTTCCTCAAAATTGTGGAAAGGTAACCCTCAAAATATCCCAAATGTATTCTAAACAATCCGATAAAATCTTAAACCAAATTAATAACTCGATTGGTAGTTCTGTGAACCAGACACCAACTATAGAAATCCAAAATACAAATTTAAATTTCAATCTAGAAACCACTGCCCTAAATTCCACAAAAGAAACTCGATCCTAAAACAAAAATGTAACAAAGGGAACGAAACGATAAAAAAAAATGTCCACGTACTAATTTGAATTTATTCTGTTAACCAGAATAGAATATCCCTTTTCAAAAAAAAACTAGTACACGAAATCGCGTTCAATTAATAAAAACTTAAAAAAAAATTGGCAACCCTACAATCGTATCAAAATAATCCTTAATTGCAATAAAATTCAAACTACTTTATTTAATTTCAAAAATCTAAACTCGGATCGACAATAATTATTTCAATTAAAATAACTTGAGTTGGCAATCATGAACTGCACTTCCACTCAATGCAATTCAAATTAAAATTCACGAAATAAAACTCGATTTGAAAAATCACTCAAAAAAAGTTAAAACCACTCAAATGAAACTATCAAGACAAAAAAAAACTATCAAAACAAAACAAAAAAAATATATCACGAAAGAAAAGAGAAAGAAAATGCCAATGAAAAAAAAAATGAAAATGTTGATCAAAACCGGAATAAAGAATTAATAATTATAAACGATAGTAATAAATTGAATAATAAAAAAAAATAGTATTAACATAAATTTAGGTATACAAAATTAATATGCAAAGAAAATAAAGTATGGAATAAAAAAAATAAAATAAAAAAAAAATACTTGCACAACACTTGTCCTCCTCACGTCTATCACTATGTATGAATGTATATACACCTCTCGCTCTCCTTCGCGTTGTACTGCAAGTTATTTGTTTCCTTTTCAATTTTCACCAGGTTTTCCTCCAATCATTCAATTAAATTATTTTAATAATGCACCTAATAAAAGAGAATAAAACAACAGAATTATATGCTCACAAATAATTAAATAAAAGAACACTGAACACGACACAATCACCTAGCCAAAACAATCAGATGAGAAATTAAAAAAACAAATTCTTCCACAGGTTGGCCCCACACGTTGGGCTCCAATAGAGATCTCTACCAAATTGTCAAAGTCAAAGTGACAGCTCAGAACTCGGCACGTTTGACAGACGCAACTACCAACACAAAAAGAATCCAAACATTTACACTCCACTTCAAATAAATAAGGACACACATTTTCAAAGGTACTTTTTCCATTTTTTCTTAGCATTGTGCATTAATGAATCATTTTATTATCCTTATTGTTTGTTTATGATGTTGGGAAAAGAAAACAGAAAGATTAGTTCAAAAAGCACTGCTATTTTTCATCAAAGTCTTTCCATAAGGAAAATGCAGTCTTTTTGTGTCAACTCAATAAGCAAAAATATTGAAACTGGTAATAAAAGTTAATGGATGGAAGTAAAAAAATTTGTTTGAAATAGTTTTTATTGTTTATATTTATTCTCGGACAATGCGCAATGTTTGAAAAAAAAATTGACAAACCAACTACGAAAATCCATGTGCTCATTCTATTGAATTGGAGTGTATTGGCCTCCGAAATAAAAAAAGAAAATGGGCGTCATTTGTGCCAAGGTCCTGAGTTTGACATTTAGAAATGAACATTCGTATTTGCTAAAAAGCCCTATTGTTGCACTTTTTCTAGTTGGGGGGTTAGGGAATTGTCTCTGCTAACTTTATCTTGTATTTTTATTATTATTTAAACAAATTAATCGAAATAAAACAATTAATCAAACAAATAAAACAACGAAATAAATTTGCACTTATGCACCACGACAATAACTTTGACAGCTAGCTAATAGGCTGGCAAACCAACGAAGAAGACGATAAAGCGAAACGCGAAAAAGTGCAAACAGCAGCACGATAAAAAAAGCTGCAACCACGGCTGCTCAGCTGGGCTGGGTTCTGTGGAAGAAATTCGACGACGATAAAAAAAAGAATTTTGATTCTAGTAATCAAAGTAGGTATATGAATTGTTTTATTGCAAGTACAGTGACGTGCAATAAAAAGTGGGCGCCAGGAATTTTTGTTCGAAAAATTAGTAAAATTCCAAAACTAATTTTAAACGAGCATGAATCAAAGTATGTAAATAAAACACAATGTATATATGCCCAGATGGGGATTTTTAGTTATTTTTATTTGGGAAACCTTGGATAAACCAGGATGAAAACCCAAAATTTTTTCAAGAACTTAAAAAGAACAAACAGAATTGTATGATTGCTAACGGGGAACCGTTTAGCCAAATTTAGTGGAACAAAGCAAAATGAAGTGGGCCGTTAACAAACAGGATAATAAAAGATACCGCGTCCCTTTATTAATTGGGGTTGAAATCGAAATTTACTTTAAAGACAACAACTTAATTAAACTACCGGAATTGATACAAATTAACGTAAAATCTGCAATTATGCAATTTCCACTCTACTTATCTTTTTTTTTTGAGATTCCTCCTTTCTTTGTCACTCCTCTAACACCTCGATTTTTCTGTTTCCTCGATAATTCCTTCACACCTCGAATCACCTTACTTTTCTTTATTACCTCCTTTCTTTTTTTTTCTCGATTTAAAAATTCCCAAATTGCTCCTTCTCGATTTTTATTTCAATTTTTCTAATTTTCCTCGAAACTTTCAAAAATATGACTTATGGTTTGGTAAGCTCTCCAAAAAGTGACTTTCCAACCTTCAACCAATTCCTCCTTCGACCATTCCATTCACTCACACACTCGTACATTCAGCCATTCGTTTTCGTGATCATCGGTCACGGTATATCGGCTTCCTGGAAGGCTTTTTCGCTCCCCAGAAAACCACCGTTGTTGAATCTCAACGAAACTTTACTCTCACTCTCACATACACGAATTCAACAAGTTGTTGGGTGTCTTCCCAAAACTTGCTGAATCACTCTCTCAAACACAAATTCGACAAGTTGTTGGATGCCTTTCCAAAACTTGCCGAATCTCAATGGCCGAGTTCAGACCTAATACAAACTACATTTTCGAGAAAAATCAAAAAGAATTAAAATCGAGAAGAAGCCTTCGCTAGGCATTTTCCTAGTTAACATAAAATACTCGCGAGTGATTCGAAATACGAATTAATTTTTTTTTTAAACCAATTTTCGAGATGAGAGGAGGAAGGTATGTTTTACAATTCAAAACCTACTCTATAATTTCAATTCCGATAGTCTTTTTGTAAAATATTTAGAAATTTATAATTTTAGATTTAAGGAACTAAGACGCGTTAACGACCCATTTTGTTTACAAATATTAAATTAAATTAGTTTTAAGTTAGGATGTTGTTTTCGTTGGTTTTAGAGTAGGTAAGAGTCCGCCTGACTCGTTACCTCTTCAGCTCATCTGCTGGCCTTTTTCTCGTTGCATGAGACCGCCCGTCTGCATGCTGGATAGGTTTATGGGTTTCGGAATCGCCCACTCAATGGTTAACACCATTAACTCGAACACCTGCTTGTGTTGCTTTTGCAAAATCCTGGCTTAGTACACCAATGGTTGATGATACCATGGTTGCCCTCAACCTCGCCAGTATTTTGCAGCCACAACGGAGATAAAAAGAAGCAAAAGGAAGCAGTCAAAGACTGGTCATTGTTGCGGTAAAATTTACCGTAACACAGGATTAAACAATTAAACCCCTCCCTGCTATCCCGTCCTGGCTACGGCCTTGAAGTTCAAATGTAAAAATATACATATTGTAATAACTTTCCATATTTGAACTATAACGACTCCGAAATGCAAACAAACGGACACAATAAAGCTTACGGTCGCAGTGCAAACATACCCTTATTAGCTATAATTATAGCAACTCTCAAACGAAGGAAGCACCATCTGCCGGATTATAGCAGATTTACCAGCTGTCAAATAAAAGCTTTTGGAAGGGAAATTATTGGGAAATTTCCCCTACGGAAAGCTCTGGAAGCAGAGACCAGAACGTTCTCCTTATTTCGAGAGTTTGGAAAACAAGTATAAAAGGCACAGGTTTGAACGGCAGCGAGACAGTTTGTTTTTAATCGTGAATGAATAAAGTTGGTTGTAATAAAAGTGAAAAGTAAAGTTTGTGAATTAATTCAGTGGTGAAGAATAAATCGTTTTGTTTGTAGTAAGAAAAGTAAAGTGTTTTATTTTGCGAAATAAATAAGTGGACGTTTTGAATAAAGTAAATAAGTTTTATTAACGAACCTGAGAAAATATTACATTGGTGTTAGAAGTGGAATAAAACTTATTTTATTTGTGCACTCAGTAAATTTATTGTGTGGAAAGTGAAAAAAAAAAAAAAAGACAATGGGTAAATCTTTGAATGATTTAAATTTAGTGGAACTAAAGGCAGAACTGAATAAACGAGATCTTCCTACTGCTGGAACAAAGAATGATCTTATAATTCGTCTGCAAGAAGATTTAAGAAGATGTGGAAAAAACCCGGACACGTTTATATTCGACATTGAAATGGAAGAACAGCAAGAGCAAGTAAGTACATCGGGCATGACCAATATGCTGTCTCAGCTGCTTGCAAAATTTGATAGTCAGGAAAAGAATCTTCTCGAACGTTTCGAACAACAAAGCCAAGAACAACGGAGTGAACAAAAGAATCTTCTCGAACGTTTCGAACAACAAAGCCAAGAACAACGGAGTGAACAAAAGAATCTTCTCGAACGTTTCGAACAACAAAGCCAAGAACAACGGAGTGAACAAAAGAATCTTCTCGAACGTTTCGAACAACAAAGTCAAGAGCAGAAGAATCTTCTAGAACAACAAAGCCAAGAACAACGGAGTGAACAAAAGAATCTTCTCGAACGATTCGAGCAACAAAGCCAAGAACAAAAGTGTCTGCTGGAAAAACAGACAAACATGCTCGAATGTAAGTTAGATGCCTTTGACAGTAGAATTGTTGCCCTTGACGAGCGTGTCGATAAGCAATTTTCTTCTATCGATAAACAATTGTTAACTCTCGATCAACAATTGTCTAATGTCGATAAGCAATTGTCGACAGTAGAAGCAAAGTTCGAAGATAAAATCGAATCCATTACAAGGGAATTAGATAAAGTAAAGAAAATGAAGGTTCGAGAAAGTTCTGGCGACTGTCCGAAGAAAAAAGAGATGCATCCACCAACCTTCGATGGGCAAACTTCTTGGTCAATCTACAAGAAGCAGTTTGAGGCAGCCGCAGCAACAAATGGCTGGGATGAGGAAGACAAATGCATAGCTCTAACGCTTGCCCTCAGAGGACCAGCTGCTGAGCTGTTACAAAGCATACCAGCAGATAAAAATGGCAACTTCAGTGCTCTCGTTCAGGCCATTGACAAACGTTTTGGAGATGGCCATATGCAAGAAGTCTTCCGCGTCCAGCTCAATTCCAGAGTCCAGAAAAGGGGAGAAACTCTGCAACAACTCCAAGCAGACATCGAACGGTTGGCGCACCTGGCATATCCAGCTGCAGGAGATGAAATCATCAACCAATTCGCAACAGAAGCCTTTGTTCGTGCTGTATCTGACATCAACCTTCAGCGAGCAATTCGAACTGCTGGCAAACGCACGCTTCCTGAAGCACTAGCATTCGCCCTCACTATGGAAGCAGCAGAGCAGGCTTCTCAAGGAGTCCATCGGGTAAGAGAAATAGAAATTGAGGAGTGCTCTTGCCAGAGAACAGCATTCCAAAGGAACCAACGCGATGGACCTGCTCGATGCTGGAATTGCAATAAAACCGGACATCTCCAACGCCAGTGCAGATTGCCACCTAGAAGATCTGCTTGTCAACATTGTGGAAGCAGAAATTTTAACAACAACAATGTCAAAAACTCCTACTCACCCCGTTTCTCAACCGGGAAACGAGTAAGAACCAACTTCGAGGGGCAGAAGCTGGTTTCTGGTATCGATGGCCCCAGAACCACCATCCAGGTCTCACAGACTAAACGAAACAACAAAAGTCTGACTGTGGCGGCAACACTTAACGGCAAGAAGCAAGTGGCTACGATCGACACCGGTGCTACTGCCTCCATTGTTCGAAAGGACTTGGTGAAGATGACATGGCTGCATAACACCAACACTTACCGTCTGAAAACAGCAACAGGAGAGGCAGCCAGAGTGTACGGGGAGGTTCGTCTTACAATCCGTTTGGCAGAACTGGAGTTTTCACATCTATTTCTGGTAGCAGATATATGTGACGAGTGCATCGTTGGAATCGACTTTATGAAAGAGCACGGAGTAATTCTCGATATCGGAAAGCAAGTTCTCAAATACCGAAATGTGGAGATTCCTATGGTTTATGGCAATGAAAATTCATCAACTCTGAGGACTGTCATAAAGGAAGATATTTGCCTGCCACCTTCTTCAGAAGTGTTCGTTTGGACAAAAATAAAGGGAGATTTGGGTAGCCATCGATACCTAATGGTGGAACCAGACTCTGAACAGTCTTCTCAAAGCATCATCCTAGGGAAGACCCTTGTGGCGCCAAAGAACAACATGGTGCCCGTACGGATACTCAACATCAAACCGTACGAAGTCAAGCTTAGAAAAGGAGAAGTTGTTGGAAAATGTGAATCCGTATCCGCAATAACTAAAATTACAGAAGTTGATACACAAGAATATGTGGACCCCAGGAAAGTGAACACTATGAAGTCAAACATTCTCAAGTCTTCAAAATTAAGTGAATATCAGCTAAGTGTTGCTGGAAGCCTCCTTCATGAGTATGCTGATATACTCTCTTCACCCAATGGGCAGTATGGTCGAACACAACTGGTGCAGCATCGAATCGACACAGGAGACGCAAGACCTATTCGACAACCAGCAAGACGTCTCCCATTAGCCAAACAAGCCGAAGTTGAAGAGATGATATCGACCATGAAGAAAGATGGACTAATCGAAAACTCTAAAAGTCCATGGGCATCCCCAGTTGTTCTTGTCAAAAAGAAGGACGGAAGTACTCGATTTTGTGTGGACTATCGGAGGCTGAACGATGTGACAAAGAAAGACAGCTACCCTCTGCCAAGAATCAGCGATACTCTGGATGCGATGGAAGGAGCTGAATGGTTTTCAACATTGGACTTGAAGAGTGGCTACTGGCAGGTAGAAATCCATCCAGAAGATCGAGAAAAGACGGCTTTCTCCACCGGGAATGGTCTGTGGCAATTTAAAGTGATGCCTTTCGGACTATGCAATGCTCCGGCAACATTTGAGCGTTTGATGGAGTGCGTTTTACAAGGACTTACTTGGAAATCTTGCCTAGTCTATTTGGACGATGTCATTGTTTATGGTAAGACATTTGATGAGCATTGTGGAAACCTTAAGGCCGTGTTCCAGAGGCTTCGAGAAGCAAACTTGAAATTGAATCCAGACAAGTGCGAGTTTTTCAAGTCTGAGGTAAAATACTTGGGACATATCATCTCTTCCCAAGGAGTGAAGACTGATCCTGAAAAAGTTGACACCGTAAAGAATTGGCCGACACCACAGGATAAACATCAACTCCGGAGCTTTCTTGGTCTAGCCACGTACTATCGACGATTTGTGAAGGATTTTGCTGGGATCGCGAAAAGTTTGCACCAGCTAACAGAGAAAAGCAAACCGTTCAAATGGTCAAGCGAGTGCGAGAAAAGCTTCCAGGAACTTAAGCAGCGCCTATGCAATACACCAGTTTTGGCCTATCCGACACCAGGGAAACCTTTCATCATCGACGCTGACGCAAGTAACGTAGGAATTGGTGCCGTACTATCACAAGTCCACGAAGGAGAAGAGAAGGTCGTTGCCTATTACAGCAAGGTGCTCTCAAAGCCAGAAAGAAATTACTGTGTGACCAGAAGAGAACTTCTAGCTTTAGTATCGGCAACAAAACACTTCCATAAGTACATCTATGGACAGAAGTTCCTTCTTCGAACAGATCATGGCGCACTTAATTGGCTGTTGAACTTCAAAAATCCAGAAGGTCAAGTGGCAAGATGGATTGAGAGATTGCAGACATACGACTACCAGATCCAACATCGAAGAGGAAGGTTGCACTCAAATGCAGATGCTTTATCTCGGAGACCATGCAAACCGGACTGCAAGCACTGCACACGTCAGGAAGAGAAGGAGGTTGCTTCCATCCAGCGATTAAGAGCCGATCCCATTTACGGTTGGAGTAATGAAGAACTGAGGACTGCCCAACAAGAAGACTCGGATATTGAACCCATTCTTGCGTGGAAGGAACACCAAGAGAAACCAGAATGGGGTGACATCTCCGATAGAAGTCCAACTCTTAAAGCGTATTGGGCACAATGGGACTCGCTTCATGTACAAGAAGGAGTACTAAGACGTAAATGGGAATCCACAGACGGCAAATCATATGTGATGCAGCTAGTCATACCTCGTTCCAAAGTTAATGACGTTCTGCAAGAGCTACATGATGGAGCTTCCGGCGGACATTTGGGTGTCAATAAGACACTGGAAAAGGTAAGACAGCGATTCTACTGGCTACACGCAAGAGAAGACGTCGAAAAATGGTGCCGAAAATGTGATACTTGTGCTGCAAGCAAGGGACCAGGCAGAAAAGTCCAGAGTAGAATGCAGCAGTATAATGTGGGCACGCCCTTTGAGAGGATTGCAATAGACGTTGCAGGCCCTTTTCCAGAAACCGAAAACGGAAACCGATACATCCTGGTAGTAATGGACTACTTCAGCAAGTGGCCTGAGGCATTTGCCATCCCAAACCAGGAAACCAAAACAGTCGCGGATCAGATTGTTTTCAACTGGGTAAGCAGGTTTGGTGTACCTATGGAACTCCATTCAGATCAAGGGAGGAACTTCGAGTCCAAAATTTTTCAGGAAGTTTGTACACTCCTTGGCATTAAAAAGACGAGGACAACACCACTTCACCCACAATCTGATGGGATGGTTGAACGATTCAACCGGACCCTTAAAGAACACCTTTCCAAAGTTGTAAGCGACAACCAACGAGACTGGGATCGGCATATTCCGCTATTCTTGATGGCCTATCGAAGTGCGGTACATAGCTCAACAGGACATACACCATCAGAAATCCTGCTCGGGAGCACAATACGACTACCAAGTGAAATCAAATTTGGATGTTCTACAAGTGAGCCACAAGGAATAGACGACTACGTGGACAACCTCAAAGAAAAGCTAGTTGACATTCACGAAAGGACGAGGGCAAATATAAAGCTATCGAGTGATCGGATGAAAACAAGATATGACGCAAAAGCCACAACGACAGGATTCCAAGTGGGAGACCTTGTGTGGTTTTATAATCCCCACCGTCGGAAGGGACTCTCACCGAAGCTTCAACAAAATTGGGAAGGCCCTTATACTGTTGTAACACGAATAAACGATGTCGTCTACCGCATTCAGAGAGGATTAAGAGGCAAGCTAAAAGTAGTTCACAGCGACCGTTTACATCATTATAATGGTGATGGAAGTGATGGATTTGCTCGGGACGATCAATCCTAAGAGGGGGGCAGTGTAATAACTTTCCATATTTGAACTATAACGACTCCGAAATGCAAACAAACGGACACAATAAAGCTTACGGTCGCAGTGCAAACATACCCTTATTAGCTATAATTATAGCAACTCTCAAACGAAGGAAGCACCATCTGCCGGATTATAGCAGATTTACCAGCTGTCAAATAAAAGCTTTTGGAAGGGAAATTATTGGGAAATTTCCCCTACGGAAAGCTCTGGAAGCAGAGACCAGAACGTTCTCCTTATTTCGAGAGTTTGGAAAACAAGTATAAAAGGCACAGGTTTGAACGGCAGCGAGACAGTTTGTTTTTAATCGTGAATGAATAAAGTTGGTTGTAATAAAAGTGAAAAGTAAAGTTTGTGAATTAATTCAGTGGTGAAGAATAAATCGTTTTGTTTGTAGTAAGAAAAGTAAAGTGTTTTATTTTGCGAAATAAATAAGTGGACGTTTTGAATAAAGTAAATAAGTTTTATTAACGAACCTGAGAAAATATTACAATATATACAAACTTAAACTTCTTGCAGAAAAGAAAACAATGTTCTTAGATTCATATCAAGTTTTTTATCAAACAAACAATAAAAATAATTAATTCTATTTTGTAAACTTAACCATCACCAACCCACTACAGAAAATGCTTCCATCCAATGACACTGTTCTTAGGTGACGAAACTCCTTTCGGTTTATCATCACTCAAAATTGGCATCTTGTGTCTTGTTTCTATTTAATTAAGTAAGTGCACTGTAAATGTTTTCTCTTAAGCAAATAATTATTTTTATCTCAGTCAAATTCACACCTGAGAAATTAAATAAATTTTGTCTTCTCTTTAATATTTTGTTTACAATTATCACACCTGTTTTAAAAACACGTGCATTCTTCAGGGTCTTATATTGTTTGTTTTGTTTATTGGACGCAATTCCATGTTATCGTAATTTGTGTACCTGATGCTGCATTCACGTTTCACCGGCAAACAAATAGCTCTTCTTCTTCTTCAAACTGTATCTCATGCCAAAAACAAAATAGAAGTAAGAAAATACAATTAATTATCTTCTGTTTTCTCTTCTTTGATTTTCGATAAGATGCAATCGATCAGGAATCAATTTATTTAGAAAATTCATTCGCACCATTTGGATAACGCGAAGCACCTCGAAAAAATACATCCTCTTCAATTTAATTTTATTTAAATAAATTTAAAATTTTGTATTTTTTTTCAAATTAAAATTATTTAATTGTAAATATGGTTGTTGATATAAAAATGTGTCGATTTGATAACGTCCCTTGGGGCTTTCGGTTAGTCGGTGGTGCTGATTTTGAAATACCATTAACCGTCGTCAAGGTACGAATAAATCTATTTAACAAATAATTAATATTTCATCGAATGTTTATACAGTTAATTATTTAATGTAGAAGAACGGAGAAAAACTTAAAATCAAGTTGAAATAATTTGACAAAGAAAAAAAAAGTGTTACGTAATAGTGAATGAAAAGTTTAAACTTCACAGACAAGCTGTATTAAACCTTAACTATTTGTTTGGTTTATTAAGCTTATCACCAGAAATATCTTTCTCTTCAATTCAACTAGCTGGAAAAATGATTTTAATTAATTAAAAATGCACTTAATTTGTTAACGTTTTAAAAAAAGCTAACTTTTGATTCTTCTCTGGTTTTTGTTTGTAATAGCAAATCAAAGTTTTAAACGTACGAGAAATTTAATCTTTATTATTATTTAATTCCATGAAAATTGTGAAGTTCTATAGATTTCCTCGCATATTACCAGTTCTTTCAACTTGGCAGTGATTCAAATTACTCGATGAAAACTAGTGCCATTCGAAACAATTAATTTATCGACTGAATTCGCAAATCTAAAGATATCGACAATTCAGTGAACTCTTGGCCCAGATAAGACATCATTTAGTGTAAACAGAGATAGTGTGGTGGGCATTATTTGTTTATAAATGTCGGCCAGCAAAAAGAAAAAAAAAAAACAAGCAAAACAATACAAAATTTACACAACATGTGTTCTTATAAAAGATCTTCATAAGAGAATTGGTCTCACTCAGTAGACGAGCCTTTTGCTTTGATCTACAACATATGTACTTGGTATTTTGAAGATTGAAGGTGAACACTAGCGCCACTTGAAGAGAGAAGGAGTGCTGTCGTTTTAGAAACGATCAGATTAATACATTAAAATACTTTTTGCATAATTTTTCTTCAAAAGCAATACGCATACTAACTAGCATCCTAGTATTGAAAATTTGACATTTTCGTTTTCTTTGTTTTAGTTTTGACAACCTGATGCGCTATGTGTCAAAAATTGCTGTTTTCGTTGGAAAAATGCTAACTTTTGAATGCATACAGATGCCAAATCAGTTGTGTTTTTTTTGGTTGATGCCTTGAAAGAAATTTCCAAATTTATAAAAATGGTAATTTTTAAGAAATTTGCTGTGCAGGGTGTTTTCGAATCCATGGCTAATATAAGATTTCCTCAGAAAAAAATAATTTACTGAAGAGGACAATGGAGTTAAAGAACAACTAAAAAACGGTCAAATATTGTGGAAAGACCACACTAAAGCTAACACAGAGAGACAGTGGTTTGCTTAATATCATTTTGTCATACTTCATACAACAAATCTGAGAAACAAAAATCACACAACATAACTGTCAAAATCATACAATGTATGTGATGTAAAGGGTGTCTTTTTTAGACGTGTGGCTTTCAAGAAGAAATAAAACGCATATAATTTAGTGTTATGGCCAAGAATTTAGGTTTTTTATGAAGATAAGGGTCTGCCATTATTTTTTAAAAATGATTTCGGGCAAGTGGCCGCCGTGGCTGGCTCGAATAAATTCCAGCAAAGAGGCCTAGTTTTTGACCCGCAATTTGCGACGCGATGCATCCGCAATCGACTTACTCGGTTTTTCTTCGATACTCTGCTCCACAGCAGCGATAGTACCTATGTTCGTGTACTACCCAAAACAGCCCATTTTAGTCCAAAGTTCTGTCAATATAATTTTTTTTAAATGAACTTTGACAGAACTTTGGACTAAAATGGGTAGAAATTGGCAGTTTTGGGAAGTACGCGAACAGACCTAGTGTCTCCGATGCACACTGGAACGGCGTCTCTGAGGATGCGCATTATCCATTGGAGTAAACGTGGTGCGAAACCAATCTATGGTTGCTCAAATTACCGACTCTGCTGGGCGATTATGTCGACTGAATATTGGACGCAGCGAACCATTATTTTGGTAATAAATTTGCATGATTTGCAAACGTTGTTCAGGGGTAAGTCTATTCATTATGAAATGGCAAACCAAACAGAGCATAAATCAAGTGACAGCTGTCAAAAAGACCAACTCCGAAAAAAGTATTGCCAGATTGAAAACCACACGTCTAAAAAAAACACCCTTTATAATCTGAGAAATAGGCAATAATTTAACTGGTACTAGAATTCTTACATTTTCAAAATTAATTCTGGCGTCTTGACTCGAACATCAATTTTATAAAAAAAAACTAAAAATAGTTAATCCGTGCGTCTACTGTCTACTTTATGACTTTGAGTGTAGTGGAAACATGAGCTTCAAACTGTCGGAAAACTATTGAAGATGCTTAGTCAAACGAAGAAACAAGTTGGTAAAGGTTTTTTTGATGTTTATTTTCACGAGGAAACAGAATCTAGCAATTTTTGAAATTTCCTTTGAAAGTCTATTAGTTGAACGCATCATAATCTAGATGTGAAAGGAAACGTCAAAAAACCCTCTTCAACTCCTCGGCCGGGGAGATTTTGTTCACCCCTCTTTCCTCCTGCCCTTCTCACCATAGAACTGAAAGTTGCTAGCAACTCAGTTTCCTCGTGTGAAAGGGGACTTATCTATTGATAAAGTAGCGTCTCCATTGGCGTTCTCAATAGGGGGGTTTACATGGACCAACATGCTCGACAGCATGGTAGTTGTCGAGCCATGCTCGATCATTTAAACGCGAAAACAACTGCTGGACCAACATGCCCGAAGGATCTAAAAATTTTTTGAAAACTTGCTGGCTAGTCCAACCAGCCAACTTCTGTAAACAGATGCTCGACCGACAACATCGGTATTTGTTTTTGCATTATTTAGCCACGGTGACGGGAAAAATGGCAACAGTAACAAATAATGAGTTCTGCAGACAGTTTTTCAGATTTTAAGAGACTTTCGAGAGGTTTGGGAAATAAAAAGCGAAGTTTATAAAAAAAATTTGCAAGCCATACTGCGTGCGTTTGTTCCGAAAATGAAAAATAATGATGCTCGACAACATCAGTATCCATGTAAGTTCAAATATGACTTTTGGAGGGTCTTAAATGCTCAGGAATGAAGTTGGAGTCAGACATCCCGACGAATAGAAACAATAATTGTTACCAGAACTGTTAGGAAGGACCATCAAAAAGAGGAAGATTTTTGTAATTTCTGAAGAAAATATATTGTGCATTAGTTCTACAGGAGACCGGTCATTGGCTCTACTTTTTAGGTGGTAAGGAAATTAATTAAGCTTGAACATGTAGATTCTATTTTTAGAGAGATATAACTTGCGAACCAGCCGTGCAACTAATTCTAATACAAATTTTTTTCAAGAAAAACCCTCTGCTGAATGGCCCACTAATTATTATGATTAAAAATCAATACCTACACTTTTTTACTAAATTTATTTTTAGGGTAGATAATTTATAGGGACGACAAATTTTCTCCCTGCAAATGAGATTACAATGATCTGCAAGAAAAATCGCTTTTAAGCCACACCATATTTCTATAAAGAATTTTAGTATGCTGAACCCGAAGTCAAAATATTGTTCTAGTGCAGCGGTTCCCAATCTTTTTTAGTCGCGGAGCACTTTTCAGGGGAAAAATTTCTCGAGGAGCACTTCGTTCCGCGTATTCCATTTTTCGCAGTTAGAAATAAATATTCATATGTAAAAAAGCAATAACTGTTTTTCAATTTTTGTTTACATTTATTTAATTCAAGAAAGAAGTTACTTCAACGAAAAACAATAACAAAGTGAACTCAAAAAAATAGGGCTTAGTAATAATGTTATATATTACATATACATAGGTAGGTACATATGGTATTTAAATAAATAGCTCCAGAAGCTCCATTGTGATTGTTCTGACAATGGAGCCTGTTTTGTTTTATATAAAGCTGGTATATCTGGTTGAATTTGAGACAACTGCAAACGGCAGAATAATAACCTTGACTTTGTTTGATAACATTTTGAGTTCGTCCTCCAACATACACCAGAATTCTGACAAGGACCTTTTCGTTTCAAAATGCTCCTTTATCGAAGAATCTGATGTCAAATAATTCAAGCACTCAAATTTCATTATTTCCTTTATAAATTCGTTGACCGTTGGGAAGCTGTCAATGTTTCGATATTTCATTGATTTAACCCAAAACTGGATTTTCTTTTAAATGCTTCTTTTTTATCACTGGCATTGAAAACATCCCTGAAGTGATAAATTTAAATCGTTTACCTTTTTTTTAAATATCGGATAGATACGCCAATTTCAATAGCCAACGCTCATTACACAGCCTTTCGCCCAAAACAAAATTATCTTTAATTTGGAAAGTTCTGACTTCAGCCCTCAATTCGAAGAGCTGCGTCAGTGTTTTCCCGCGAGAAAGCCATCTTACTTCAGCGTGAAGAAGTAATGACGTATGCAGACTACCCATGTCATCGCACAATACTTTAAATAGCCTGGTATTCTTAGGTCGTGATTTAATAAAGTTAATTATTTTCATGCTTTCGTCCAAGACCTCTTTGAGGGAAGGTGGCAGTTTTTTCATTGCAAGGACATGACGGTGAAGAACGCAATGACTACTGCTGCATTCTTTTAGCATTTTGTTTTATTCTTGAGACGGCACCGGAAATTTTTCCAGCCATGGCCTTGGCACCGTCTGTGCACGCATCCACGCAGTTAAACCATGGGATCTCATTGACTGTTAAAAAATTGTCTATTTATTTAAAAATTTCAGAACCAGTTGTAGTAGTTGGCAACTGCTTGCAGAAAAGCAGATCTTCTTGAAAGGACTGTAGGTATTGGAAGCGCACAAATACTATTAAAATGGCCAACCCTGCAACATCCGTTGATTCATCCATTTGCAGGGCAAATTGCTTGACTTTTATTCTTGAAAGTAAAGTAGCTTTCACATTCTCTGCTAAGTCTCCGCTACATCGTGATATTGTGTTATTTGACAAAGGAACGGTTTCAACTATTGTTTGCCTTTTCACCGAACACATTCAATAATGTCTTAAACGCATGGCTTGATCAAGTTTTCGCAACTTGAGTGGTAAGTAATGATTGTCTGAGATTTTTTAAGTTCGGCATAATTCCTTTTGATGAAATCAGCGGGTTTGCTTTTGCAATCTGGATGAATCCCTTCAAAATGACTTTTCATTTTTGCGGAAACAGAACTATTCGGTAAAACTTTGCCACAAATTACTCATTGGGGTTTGCTGTCACTACTTGTCTCAGCAAATCCAAGATCCAAGTATGAATCATGGTACTTCCTTTTAACTGTTTTGTTTTCTGTAGCACTAATTACCACCTCAAAAACTTCAGAAAGTTCTGACGGCACTATCTCTATTGCGTTATTTTCCTTCGCATGAGAATAAAAAAAAAAAACTAACAAGTTAAGAAATAGGAAATAATGTCGCATTTACATGATCAAAAAACTGCCAGTTTAATGACAAAAGGAATGAATTTTTCGAGTCTTTTGTTGTTGTTTTGGTCATTATACTGCCAGATTTCAAGTCGGGTAAATGCAGTATAAGATCCAGGCCAAATATTTCGAATTCGATTGCTTCGATCAAAATGAAAAATTCAGAACCGCAAAATTAACAAATGTAATGAAAATTTAATTTTGTCCAATAATTCCGCTGAGCACTTGGATATTCTTCACAGTTTGGGAAACGCGGCTCTAGTGTGTCACGTTTTTGAGATATTTCAATAACAACATGTTAAAAATCCGTTTTTTGGTTATGTTTGACGTCGAGTTTCCTCGCCACTAAAATAGTTTCTACAAAACTAATGAAGATTTGAAAGAACTGTATTTCATCTTCTTAAATCTTTAAAAACTGATTTTTGGAAACTTTGCCGCTTTCTATTTCTTAAGGAACTACCTATAGAGAGTCAAGCTTATGACAACAATTGTTCAAAATTGTAAGTTTAATATTTTTTGCGTACACACTTTTTCTCTCAGACCAATAAGTATTGAAATAAATCGATATACACAATTTAAGTCAAAATTTACACCTGTATGACACGTGTACGACACACAAACGGCCAATGGAATGGCTCAAAACTGCAAAGGCTTTTTAAGTAGCGTCCACATTATGCCAAAAAATATTTTTAGATTAATAAAAATAAAAACGAAGCATAATACAGGGTGTCTCCTAATTCAAGGAAAAAATGTACAACAGGAAAATTCTATTTAACTCCCCTGAAGCAGGGAGGGGGGCAAACAAATATTTTAATATTTTCTCAGGCTCCTTAATAAAACTTTTTCACTTTATTTAAAGCGTCCACTTATTTAGTTCACAAAATAAAACACTTTACTTTCTTTACTACACACAGAACAATTTATTGTTCACCACTGAAATTAATTCACCAGCTTTATTTATGCACGATTAAAAACAAACCCTGTTGCTGCCGGTCAAACATGTGCCCTTTATACTTGTTCTGAAACTCTGGAAATTGGTATAATGTTCTAGTATCTGTTTCTAGAGCTTTCCGTAGGGGAAATTTCCCATACTTTGACAATTAGAATCAAAGCTTAAGAAAGCTCACTCTAGGTTGGTTTGTATATAATCCCGAAGATGGCGCTTCTTCATTCGAGAGTCGTTATAGTTCATAGTAGTACCTTGTGGCATGATGGTTAGTGCGTAGGACTGTCATGCCGAAGGTGTGGGCTCGATTCCCAGCCATGCCACCTAAAAACAGAAATGTTTTATCCGAGGTACTGCCTCTTGCGAGGAAATGACAAATCCTCCAAGAGTATACTTGTCATGAAAAAGTGCTTCTCATTTAGCCGTTCGGACTTGGCAAAAAACTGTAGGTCCCCTCCATTCCTGCCAACAACACGCACACGGGAATGGTTGTGAGTTGTAAGTCACTAGGCCCTGGTTCTCCACGAGCTGTTGCGCCAACCAATTTATTTAATTTATTTTATTTATAGTTCATTCTAGAGTCGTTGTAATTAGTTAAGAGTATATGTGCACTGCGACCTAGCGCTCTATTGTGCCCGTTTGTTTGCTTTTTTCAGTCGTTATAGTTCAATCGTGAAAGTCATTACAATATTATATCATCTCATACTCGATTTGGTAATAATTTTGATGCTACTATTTCAGGTAACTGAAGGTAGTTTAGCTGAGGAAGCTGGGCTCAAACTTGATGATGTGATTGTTCGGATTAACGATGAACCAACAAGCCCAATGACACATGATGAAGCTCATAGGGTTATTTCAGGTTGCGGTAACGTCTTCTTCTTAGGAGTTCAAAGGTAAGAAACCAATAAAATATTTGAAATATCAACATACGAATATGCAAACAAAAATTCCTTGTATTTCAAATTATTGTACTTAACAGAGAAGAAGAAGAAACTGAGGCACAAAAATTCTTTCCTATAATCGGAAATCCAGAACCCATACGATCTAAGACGCCCGACTCAATGATAGACACATCAATTCAAAGTCAAATCGATGAATTAGCAAAAAGCCCTGTTCCCACTATTGAAGGCGAAGAAAAATTAGACCCACTGGACGAAGAACCTGCAATTCAAATTGAAGATGAAGAAATTGCTAGTTTACTGTCTACAGAAGCAGAAGTTTTGGATGAACAGAATGTTGTCGGGTATTTTATCGAATTACATTCAAATAAGAATACAAAGCTATTAAACGTTTAGTGTTAATGTTAATAGAGTTTTCCCGAAGCCCGGAGTTTGTAAGAGCAGTGAGGTGCTTCGCGAACTTAATGCCGAAGCCATTAAGACCAAACAAGAGAAGGATTTGGATAAGAAGAAATGGACAACTTTCATGCAAAAACCAAATAGGCCCATACCCAAGAGCAAGGCACAACTGGAAGCAGAGGCTAGAGCCGCCAATGCTTACAAAGTGAAGATTGTTAAGAACTATAAGAAACCTGAACCTGTGCGCCCACCTACTCCAATTGTAAGTCTCGATATAATCTTTGTTTGGAAATATTTTTTTCTAGATTAATTTGTCTGTAGCCCGAATCGGAGCCTGAGGTAATCGAACCAATTAAAGCTGTAACTCCTCCGCCAGAAATTGAAGAAGAGCCACCAACTGATACCGAAGTGCCCAATTTGGAACCACTGGATGAGGCTGTAGCTCCGGAAGAATCTCAAGCTGATAATCCTGAAGCAGGTGAATCTAATATTGACGAAGTTGAAAAAACAATCAGAGAAGAGTCCATTGCCAAAGAGGAGCGTGCCATCGAGTCAGTAGATCGTGATGGAAAATCTCCATCAGAGAGTGGTTCACAACGAGAAAAGACCGAAGAAGAACTGCAACTTGAGCAACAACTGGCTAACGTGCAACAACAACTTCTTGCCTTGGCGAACCTCCCTTCAACGATTCAAAGTACCCTTGATGCAGTTACCAAACAATTAAGCGAACTCTTGCCAACTTTCAAATTGCAGCCTAAAATTGTGAAGGAAGCTACGCCAGAAATCAAGGAGGAGGTGAAACAAGATGAAGGTAATGAAAAACTTTCATGTTCTAAAGGAACTCGGTCAAAAAACGCATAATTTTTTAGGAAAAGAGATAATTGCTGATGAATCTAAGGAAACTACAATATCTGAGACGGAAATAGTTGAAGTTAATGAAAAGTCTGTTGAAACTATTGAAACTGAAGTAAGCCAATCTTATCACGAGGAAAAAACTGTTCAAATTGAAACTGAAACCAAGCAAGAAGTCACAGTTCAGGAATTCCAAACCAGCCACAGAAATATTGAAGAAGAACAAATGGAAGAGGAACAGAATATGAAGAGGAAGAAAGTAAGTTATCGTCAGTAAACTGTATTGTCTGTCTTAATTGAAATTTATTATCTTGCATACGTCGTCGTCGCGTTGACGGGATTACAAACTTCTTGATTTTTAGTATTAAATTAACCGTTCCTAGATAATCTAAGTTATCGTTTAATTCTCAAAACTTTGTTCAGTTTTAGCAAGATGGCAAATTTTCAAAGCGTTATTTTTCAAAATACTCTGGCAACATCCCAATTTATCTTCAAATATTATTTCTCAGGTTTGGCAATACTTGCAAGCTGTTCAGCAGAATCTTAGCAGTCCAAGACCAAAATGGCCAATTCCTTTGATTGATTTTGAAGATAAAAGCGAAAGGGATATGTTGCCTAAAGAGTTGGAGACTATTACTGGTGCTTAGTTAATGCACATCCAGAAAGCATAATGTAATGTATTGAAGACATTCAATAGTCAAAGCCATAGACAATGCCACAGCCAACAGCTAACCTAGCCAAAAATGAAATGTAGTTTTTATGATGTAGAAAACATTATAAAACGAAAGTTTCGTCAGCATTCAACAAATTGTTTTATTTTTTATTCCTTTTTTAACTATTAGGACAAGTGTTAATGTCGTGTCCCAAAGATATTGAAGTTATAACCAAACATTTACCTTTATAAAGATTTAAAAGTTCAAAAAAGCATACAATTCGTCTATGCGTCGTCTGTACGTCTGTTCGTCCACTCTCCACTGTACCTTGAGACAAGAACCTAAACTAGTAGATCGTGGTTTTTTGTTTTGTGAAAAATCTCTTTTGAAACTAAGCTATAAATGGCGCCCAATAAGTCCCTAGCTCTTGACGCACTGGGATTGCACTCACTTGATCTGTGGTTTAAACATGATGTGATAAGGCAATTTGTAGACTCACCACCCAGTGGATCATCGTTAACGCTTTTAGTTTGCAACAATATGACAAGCCAGGTTGGTTCAGAGGCCCATACGATCTTATCCCTTAGGATAATCGGTTGACCATGGTTACTTACTCAATTGGATCGCTAAAAAAGCCTGAAATCAATATTAATTTTACTAGCCTTAAGGCAGAACGAAAAAGCTAACTGGGACGGTCTCACTAGTTTCTTCAGGGACTTTAACTGGTCACTATTACTACCCTTCCTAAATAGTGACGTGGACTCCAAACTTGATTCCTTACAGAATGAGAAATTTCATCCCGCATAAGATAAAATCTATCAAACCTAAAGACGATTCATGGTTTGATTTGGGCTGTAAGTAGGCTATTAGGGTTAGAGAAGTAAGCTTCCGGTGTTATAAAGCAAACCCTGCTGATAGTCCAGTCAATTTGTGCTCAAATTGAGGCTCTTTGCGAGCAAATTGTGGGGTAGTTTTGATTTTTTCCCTTCTTAATGTTTTCGGGGGTGCTGAATCCGAATCTGATGTTTGCCATCAAAATTTCGTGACGCAACATGGAAAAAAACGCAAAAAATGATGCAAAAATGCATTTCTTAGGTGTTTCACTAATGGCTCGAAAACTACCAACTATTCGAAAATTACATCAAAGTACCATTGAAAGTATACACAATTTTCAATAAATCTTTATTTAAGGCTTTTTTCTGCGACAACCCATTTGGACTCAGGCGCTAATCGAAAATTGACGTTCTCGAAAATCCACTCGAAAGCGCTAAGAAACAGCTTTTGTGTGACAAAACTTGAACTTTTGTATGTAACATGAACCAAGATATACTTTTCTGTGGGTTTTTGATGTACTGAGTTCGAATCTGGCCTTGAAATTGCTCTAGGACATCACGTTTTGGAGATATTAAAATCTAAAGATAAAAAAATGCATTTTGTATGCAAATTTGAAGTTGTATTTCTTTCTCGAGATAATTTTGTTCGAAAAAATGTTTGCGGTCATTCTGAAGCATGAACATTGTTGTTAATGTTGTTAATTCGACGTTCCAAAGAGTGTCATGCCTCGCCCCTTGTACTTGAGACCGCTAATTGTATTATGAAACAGATATTCTTTCGCACTAGTGCAGTAGCGAGGGTTTTAAAAGATCTCGACGTTCACAAATCCGCTAGCCCAGATAGTATCCCTCCAATTGTTCTGAAGGGTTGTTCTTCAACGCTGGTAAATCACTCCTCTACAGGTCTCTTTCTGAGTGAATGGAAAACAGCATTTGTCCAATTTTTAGCTTTTGCTGTGGTACCAGGAATAGTCAAGAACATTATAAGAGCGGTGCATACTCGAAGACAGTGAAGAATTTTTTACTGTCTAAAACATAGTCGATTCCCTACCATTTTTCATGGAACTGATATCTTTCAAATATTGACCTGATAGAAAGAAACTGAGAGCAAAAATCATATGAAACGTCTTGAGAAAATCTTTCAGAAAACTTATAAGCTTTTTCTTCCACTCACTCTTTGAAGAGTTTGTTATAAAGGAAGGTTGCAAAATTTCACAAGTATTTAAAACATTCTTCATTGCAGTGAACCTGCTCTCAAGCTGTATTGATATAGTTTCAATCATGATGGGGTAGAAAATGTTTACACGGAAACGCTGTTAAGGACCATAAAATCTCCGTCTTGGGACAGTTCGTTGAAGTGAATATTGGTCTTACACAATCTTCTGTCAACAAGCTTCTTCTCAATACTACACTAATCACAAATCCTTGATGCATCTTCCTGTTATGAGTGAAACCCATTTCAACTTCTTTATATTTGAAAGTTCATTTTGTAGCTGATCGTAAGCAAAAAGCAGATCGATATTTTTCAACTGTAACATCTTCAAAAATTTGCAAAACTTCATCTTGCAGAACAAGAAGGAACACAAAATCAAAAATCTCAATCTTCTTTCTTAGAAACATGGAACATAACAAAACCTTTGTTTCAGCACATCAACGGCGGCGGTATACATCCCAGCAAAGCATGTCAGATTCAAGGTTTTCAAAGTCAATGCACCACATGTTGGGCTATATCTTTAATTCACTTTTGCAAACCTGAATAGGTGCCGCTCATAACTGCGGCACTATTATATCCTTCATTGCGACATTTTTGGATTTTAATATCATTATTCTTCAGAGAATCAGTGCAAAGATTTTCGAGACCAGAAGCAGTTTGATTTCATGAGTATCAAGTTAGCAAAGCAACTTTGACGAATCGAAAAATGGGTAGGTGTATAATTTGCCGTTAATTAGTCGTGACAACCTCGAATTTGACGTTCAATGTTTTCTATGTTTTTTTGGATGCTTTGCTAACTTGACATAACTCCAAAAGCGGTAAAAACTTTTCATACTGCTTGATAATTTGCCGTAAGTAATTAGTCTTTAACTAGTTGTGAAAAATTGACTTCAATCGTGCAATGTTTTCTACATTTAATGGGTTCCTTGTAAACTTGACATCGAGTAAGCATAGCACCACCTCGAAAAGAGGTAAAAACTGAATAGACCGAAGGGTTTTTGGCTAAATATTCAATGGTTAATTAGTCATTAATAAGTTTTGTTTATTTCGAATTTTTCGTTCTATGTTTTCTATGTTTTTTTTTTCCAAAAATGTTTAAAACTTCTAAAACCTCACATTTTCCTGCTTAATAATTTGCCATTAGGTAATTAGTTGTTAATTACTTATGCCAAATAAATTTTTTCTTGCGATGTTTTCTATGTATTTTCCTACGAAATTACCTCGTTTTACCCCCTGAAAACGTAATAAAGTAGTAAATAGTTCAATTATATAATCAATTGTAAACTCTTTTTGAATCTTACTTCATTATGAATTAAACAAAAAACAAAAAACATAGAAAACATTGCAAGTCAATGTTAAACTTGTCACATACAATCAATGGCTAATTGAAGATAAAATATTAATTAACTAAAATTTCAATATAATAGGTTCTAAGAACTTTTCCGGAGCACTTTGCTAACTTGATTTCAAGCTGGTAAAGGACCCAAAAAAACATTGAAAACATTGCACGATTGAATTCAATTTTTCACAACTAATTAAAGACTTACTAATGGCAAATTATCAAGCCATAATACATTTAGTATAAAAAGCTTGATACCAAGTTAGCAAAGCACCCAAAAAAGCATAAAAAACATTGAACGAAAAATTCAAAATTGTGAAAACTAATTAAAGGAAAATTATCCAACTAACCATTTTTCGATTCGTCAAAGTTGCTTTGCTATCTTGACACTCATTTTAATTACTAACAGCAACAAAGAAAGTGAATAAATCTTCGATGTGCAGATCAATTGTCCCCCGTTATTGTTAAAGTTGCCCAAATGGACGCTACGGCCCTGGATGAATATCATTTTCGTTGGATTAAATATTTCCTTTGGGACCGATTTATTCACAAAATAAATGCTGGTGTGCCCTAGGGTTTTTTCTCCGACTCTCTTCCTTATTTTTCTAAATGATCTTCTGCCTGGAACTTCTAATCCATTTAACTGTTTTGCAAACTATATTACCCTCAGCTTTTCATATTCGTTTCAAGATTCACTCGAATAGCACCGTATGATAAGCTCATTACACTCTGATCTCGACAGCATTATCCATTGGGGAATAAGAAACCAGGTAGAATCTTATGCTGTCTTCTGTTGTTACAGCGCTATCCATGAGTGGTTCTTACATCGAGTAAACCGAACAGCTGTCAGCTCTGGGTAAGTGCATCACAAACCACCTCCTGTGGAATGATCACATATTTGACGTCCGTCGCCAAAAATGCTGCGAAATGTTACGTTTTCTTCGAAGATGCAAGAAATTTCTCTCTCTCTGATCTGGCTGTAATCTATAAAGCCTTTTATTGGTAAAAACTTTGGGTACAATTCCTTTATATTTGACCAGGTGCTCTTGAGACCCATCTTGGCAGGGTTACCGCTGAGAATTTTTGAAAGGTCGCAAAAATAGTCGCACTCAAGAAAAAAGGTTGCAAAACATAATAATTGAAAAAAAGTCGCACTTTTATCGAAAAGGTCGCATTTCGAAAATAAAAAGTCGCATAACCATATTTTTATATTTGAAAAACAAAAACAATTGAGATTACATATTTTTGGAACATTTTATCATAAAAAAAATAAATACTTAAAAAACTAAAAAAATGCAGCCTTCATTTTAAAAATTTATGGTCATGCATTTTTGCCGCTGCAGGGAGATTTCGAATTATCACGATAGATAACATTGAAATCATTATTAAGCAGAATAACAGTTAAGAAAAATCAGTCTATTTTGAGGTTTTTTTGTTTATTTTGATTCCTCAATGAGTGTTATGGTTAGGACTTATCATTTTTATCACCAAACATAGACATAAAAATTAAGATTTTATTCGCATTAAAATTATCACCGATTTTGCTTTACAATATTTCCAATTATATATGAGGAGTTCAGGAATAAAATATGAAATTTTCACTTTTGGTACTTTTTTCTTTAGTTTTTTAATCGGGTCCAAAACCCTGAATTTTATTGATTGCCAAGGATAACATGTATCAACGAAAATTCAACTAGAAAAAGAACTTTCGGAACAAAAGATTTCATACAAAAAAAAAACTATTTACTTGGCTTGGGATCAAATTGAGATTCAAAAAGTGATATTTTTCCTTATGATATTTTGGTTTTAGATCAAAAGGTGACATTTTCAAAATATTTTTTTAAATAAAATATCTATCCCAAAACCTACTGCAAAACTAATAAATACAACAATCTGTCTGCTTAACCGATGCACATAAAAAAAAAAATAAAAAAACTGAACAGACATACCTTAATTTAGTTTTTCTCAATTTCTGAAAAAAATGAAAAAGTAAAAATGTCACCTTTTTTCCTAAACTCCTCACATATACGTTTCAATCAGTGCTATAAACGGGCATCTTTAATTAATTCCGTTATTTTAACGACGACGGTCTTTTACGCAACTTTTATTTCAGTGACATGTAGCTATAGCTGTTATTGAGGAATAGTAATAATATTAGTAACAGATATTGCAAACTATTAGTTCAGTATTTAGACCATCATTCAACTGACGTTCTAATCTTCCAATTTCGAGTTACCTCACTTCATTTCAATTTCAATCAAGCGCAAGCCAAGCCCACAGCCGCCTCGTTTTCGTTTCAAAAGAAATGGAAAAAGTAAGTTGAATGAAAGTCGATTGAAATTTGTTTCTGTTCTGTTTGTTCCAATTCAAATGGGCGAGTTTGAGAAACCTGTGGTTTTGTGTTTTTGATATTTTAAATTAAAAAAAGTCGCACGGAGAAAAAGGTCGCCCCGATCAAAAGGTCGTCGTTTAGTCGCACGGACCCATAAAAGGTCGCAAAGTGCGACTAAAGTCGCCCAGCGGTAACACTGCGATCTTGGATAGAATTCAAAATAGAGCGTTAAAAATGATAGTTGATAAAACTATACCTAATGGAAACACTATTTACATCTCTTCAACACCAACAGTGTTCTAGTGAAATAGCCAGTTGCACCCCGCCCCTCCCCCCTTAAGCAGCTCCACCAAAATACTCGTACTTGAGTCTAATTTCGGATGTACTGTCAAAAATTGAGATTCTTTTGTTAGTCCAACCTTTGTATATAAACTTTATATACAAAGGTCCAACTTGCACTTACCGAATGTGGAATGCTTAAATGCTTTACCTAGCTTTGTATTTCCGCTTTCTTTTTGATATTCAAAGCTATAAAACCAATGCGCATCGGCATCTCCTCTTGAATCCTTCCACATTTTCATAACGCTCGCACTGTGTTCAATGCGCTCTAATTAAAAAAATTAAAAAAGCCTGTTCATTGAGATCAAGCCAGTTTGCCGCGCGCTGGTAGATAAAAAAGTAAAGACTACAGATTTTACCAAAGCTTGCCTAACCTAAAAAATAAATCTTGTAAAAAAGTTCTTTTCGTTATCATGTGTTAATTGCAGACAAAGGACAAGATATATAATTTACTACTATTTCGTACTAAATGTGATAGATAGATACATATTTTTCGAGAATCGCATAATAGTCGGCGAGGTAAGCGAATTACGCTAATTATAAAACTTGATAAGCTTTTTCTGGAAAAAAAAGTTTTCTATTTTCTATGATTGAACAAAACGAGGTACTTGACTTTTACTCTTTTACTTGGAAGTGGGAACTAACTCCACATTTAGGTGCCAATTATAGCTATCATTGAAACTCATCATTGAAAACTTTAATGATTGATTTTGAGACGTTTAGAAAGCAAAATCATTTAATATTTTGATGGGCGATTAAAGCTTAAGACTTAATTAATATTTCCAGTTAAAAAGAAAATTCAAATATGTCCAACTTTCCACATAAAATGACTTTTAATTTTTCAATGATCATTGGTAAGGTAGTTTAATCATTGAAATAAGAAAAGTCTTTTTATGTTGAAAGTTGGGCCTATTTGAAATTTTTTTTTTACTAGAAATATTAATTAAGTCTTGAGCTTTAATCGTTCATCAAAATAATAAATGATTTAACTTCCTAAACGTCTCAAAATCAATCATTGAAATTTTCAATGATGAGTTTCAATGATAGCTATAACTGGCGCCTTAAAGGGAGGCTAAACCACTTGGCTTTGAGGAATTTAATTCCCACATTCTATGGGAACTAAGCCCACTTCGATAAAGTGGATTGAGTTCCCAATTAATGAGAACAAAGTTCCCCAGTGGACCAAGTTCCCGGGAACCTAGTTCCCTGCACCATAACAGTCTATAAAAGATGGCTGCAGAGTTCAAAACTTCACACACGTAATGGAATTTTTTTTTTTCGGAAAAATGTTGGATGAGGGACAGAAAAGCATATAAGCCTGATCGGCAGAAGGCAGACTAGAAGACATTAGCGGGGGTGGGGAGTCAAACATGCAAAGGTGTGTTGACAGAAAATAGTCAAAAACAGCCAAATGTCAGAAAAGTCTGTAAATTTTGAAGTCATTTTCACCCCTTAAAGTGGTGGCTCTTTTGTTACATTTTTGACGAAATTTTTGATATAAGAATTTATCTGACAAATTATTAGTCTGGAAATAATTTAAAATCATAATAAAGTTACCTAATTAAAACTACATACAAACTTATGTACTTATCTATATTTGAAAGGCAATATTTTACTTTTCTTTCAGCATCTCTCCGTGCACTTTATGTAAAATACTTAAAGCTGATTTCATATTTTAATATTTTTAGACAAAATTTTATATTTTTGTTAAATCTTTTTCAAAACGAAACTTTTTTTTTTGTTCAAAATTCAAATAAAAAGAAAATATTTATTTTTTAATGCAACAAATATCTTGGTTCTTTTGCTTTTTGATTCTTAAACTCTTCTCAGGAAAATGGTGTTATTGAAGAGCTTCAAAAGCAAATGCAACAAAAGGAAACACAAAAGCGTAAAAAATCAAAACGTATGTTCGGTCCATTGGTACCTCAAGAGAGACCTTTAGTTTTGCCAGGGGGCAGACGATGGTATCGTCCTAAGGATGCTTATAATGATGAATTTATTGCAGAGACTTTAACTGCTCAGGCAGAACTTATTGCTGGCACAGCTGTTGGGTAATTGTTAAAATTATTTTGCTTAATGTATTATACACAATTTTCTTGCATTAATTTTAATCATCAATCACTGCGTTTTTGTTTCTTTTACTATCACATTCAATTGAACCATCATATCAATGCATCTCACGTTCTATTTGGCAGTCATAAGTTTGAAAGTCCTCTCCTAGGTTATGATGAAAGGTATAGGCATTCTCACCACTTACCTAAGACATGTGTGTTTTTTAATCGTTTTCATTTTGTATCGCTTTGTGGGTTTTACTTTATTAATGTTGTTTATTTTCTATCCATTTCGAATTCGTTCATCAAACTGTGTTAAGAAATAAGAGCCAGTTGATCAAACGGGCTTCAGATTTTGATCCACATGATTCAGCAATTTTAAGCCCCCGATTTTTGCGGGCTTGCTAAGCACAACGATATGGTTAAAAGCCTACAGCGGAACCATCGTTGAACCTCATCAATCAATCCGCTCGGTACGTTCAAATTGCTGAACCACGGATTAAAACTTGAGCTTGAGCGATGGCGTCGTTTATACAACTGGCCCTTAGTGTTATAAACTCAAATGGGAAATAATTAAACTTGGTCATAGTCTTGCGTGAACCCTGCATAAAATATGTTTACCGATTTTCGAGCAGCTTGTATATCTTGATGTGGGAAATAACTTGGCATTTTAAAATTAGAATTAACTCCTACTTAATGTAAGGTTTCCATGTGAAACTAAAATTTCCCATTCTCACCATCATTCAGCCCCCGTTACTAACAGCCTCCATTTTTTTCTGTCGTTTGGTTTTAGATTGCTCTCTGGAACAGATGTTTCAATGACAGGCATTTGTCCCGAACATTTTTCAGGTAAAACTATAACTTTTTTTAAATTTTCATTTCTGTGCTCATAAGACATTTGCATGCTTTTTTGAACAACTTTTAGAGAAAACAACTGTGGCTCGGTAGCCACGCAGCAAGAGAAAAGGTAAACAATATTATTCTGCTATTTCCTGATCATCCGCTATTGATGTCCTTCTTTAAAATTTTTAATATAATTTATATGAAATAAATAAATAACACTTATTTAATTTCTCATCTTATCAGAGTTAACTTTATGAAATACCAGAAACCAGAGAAGAAAGTTGATTTGGATAAAAGCGAAGTGTACAAAATCCTTCATCACTTGGATAAGTCACCAGTAAGAGGAATTGAAGTTCGTCCACCTGTTGTTGTTGCAGAGGCAGATATTAGGAGAGTATTGGAATCATAAGACTTAAGACAATTACTTTGCAACTACATAGAAAGCACCATTTAATGTTTATTGATCTAAATATTTGAAATTAAAAAGCTTTTAAGGAGTTAGTAAATACGTTGTGAAATATTTTATTTTTAAATCCATTGATACTTAAGTGAGAGCTATAGAATACTCTGTAAAAAAAATGGGGGTGGATCACAACAATCACTTTAAAATGTATAGTTTTTTAAAATCCTATATTCATGTGGTGCAGGGAACTAAGTCCCCGGGGGACTAAGTCCAACGAGGGACATAGTTCTCATTAAATGGGAACTAAATCCACTTTAACGAAGTGGACTTATGTAGTTCTTATAGGAGGCGGGAATCAAATTCCTCAAAAACTGAGTGGTTTTACTTCCCTTTAAATGTGGATTTAATTCCCACTTCCAAGTAAAAATCAATCTTATTAGTAAAATAGAAATACTTTTCACAATTGTTGGATATACATATATAGGATCAGTTTCTTTAACTAAATCCAGATTCTTTAAATGCACAAGAAACTTTGCATACACCCAGCCTCGAACCTACGCCAAATCCTAAAGTGTGTCCAAGCAGGGGGGTTGCATACATAACTCACTGTTTATTCGCTGTAATGCTTTGTCTTACACAAATACAGTGATAGCATGTTTTTTCAAGTAAGTCTTTTGTAAAATGAGTCTTTACAAATGACTTATTTTTTATTATTTTTGCAGAATTTTGTAAAATAGAATTATGAAAAACTGAATTTTGAAAAACAGAAAAGCAGAATTATGAAAAACAGAATTTTGAAAGCAGAATTTTGAAAAGCAGAATTTAAAAAGCTGAATTTTGAAAACCGAATTTTTGCACACGCAGAATTTTGACCCCAATCCATTAAAAAGACCATGATTTAAATTTTATTAAAAAGAAACTTACTTTTTTGTCCATGTAGGTTTTATCTTGCCATCAATTAAATACTTATATGAAAGGTTTACAGCATTGAAGGCCATCTTCTTAATCTCTTAATTTTTTGCTTCTTTATTCATGTTATAGGTATGAGCCTGTTTTGCAACGCTTTTGATTAAGTTTTACTTGATCTAGAGAAAATATAATTACAAACTCTTATTTTGAAAGAACTTGTACAAATTTTAAAGCTTATGATGGACAGTGCATTGAGTTTTATTTTATATGTGAAATTAATTTGTGAGCGTATGCGACAAAATGTCAAGCTTTGGCATTTTGAAATGTTTAGATTTAGGGAGTTAACTAAGCACCAATTCAATAGCTTGTTAAGATCGTCCTGCAAAAGAAAGCAATCCTGTTAACATTTTATGCAACGGAAGACTTTTAAATCATCTGCATACATTTGATACTTTGAATTTGAAAATATGTCTGGAATATCGCTTATAAAAAGCAAGGAGAGAAGAGGGCCGACATGGCTACCCTGTGGGACACCTGATGTAACACGCACCGGTGAGGAAAGGATGTTATTGATACGAACGAACTGAATACGTTCTTTTAAATATGAACTTATCCTGTTTAAAAAATTTGAGTGAAAGCCTAATTTATTTATTTTCAATAGTATAGAGTGTCGTGATCGTGATTGACCCTGTCAAATGCTTTTGCAAAGTCCGTGTAGACAACGTCGCACTGGGAGCCTTCCTTGAGTCCATTCAAAACTAAGTTTAAAAAAATTGTAAGATTAGTGGTAGTAGATCTACAAGCTACGTAACCGTGTTGATAAGGACCAAGGAGAAATTATACTTTTAAGAGATGGTGTCAATCTATCATAGATCAACTTTTCAAACATTTTAGGAATAGTAGAAATTTTACAAATTGAACGGTACAAATTTGAAACTTCCATTGGATGGTAATTGTGGAACGCTTCCAATTATTTAGAAACTCACCCTTTACCAACGAACGATTGAAAATTATTACTAAGGGAATAGCCAATTCTGACGCGGACATTTGTAAGATGATTGGTGGGATTCCATCTACATCTCGTTGTCTGTCAGCCTTTAGCTTAGACAATGCTTGTTCGACTTCATAGGTTGAAAGACTTAAACTACCAATATTCAAAGGACAATCTGTAGACTAAGTGTTATAAGGATAATGTATGTATAGTAGAAGAACTATCTAAATAAATCGCGATAGAAAATGTTAAGCTAACAAGTTACAAACTACTGAGATTTCAGAAGAAGAAATGCCATCGTGACGCATAAGATTGGAAATACCGTTTGATTGTTTTTTACTGTTTATAAATCTCCAAAAAAATTTACTATTTGTCTTAAGACTACTCTCGACAGAAAACAGATATTGATTGTATAGAAATTGATTTATAGTATCGAATTCTTTTTGCAGAGCTCGATATTGTTTATAGAGTTCACGATCATTGTAAGACTTACGAAATTGCTTATAAACCTTGTTTTTTTTATTATTAAGATTGATAAGCCCTTTATTAAAACACACACGCTTCAAACCGCCAAGTGTTTTAATTTTGGGTATGTATAAGTCAATCCAGGGCCGTAGCTACGGTAGGGCATTGTGGGGCAATGCCCTACCTTAAAATGCCAATGCCCTTCCTTAAAAATACCATCAACTATCAGTACAATTTCCTAGTTTTCTTTAATTTACAACAAAAAAAAGGATTTGAAGGAAATGGTTCATTGATTTTATGTCAAAAAAAAATCACTAGGTTTAAATTTAATCTTATTCTAATTCCAGCATCGTAATAGATGATGGAATAAACAAAAAAAATTGTCAAGACGTCCGCCCACTGTGTCGAGAAATCTATAAAATCTGAAGAGTATCATAAGATACAATTTCCGCCCACATACGCGTACGCGACCACTTTTTAAAATAGGTCATCTAATCGTTGCAAGTTGATTTTATTGAGAGGTGTGTTTTTAAAAAAGTTGTAATAATTTTTCTGTTCAAAACTTTTTCAACGCCCAATTTTGGGGGCGTTTTTGACAAAAATTTAGTTTTTTGACGGTACTCTGTATGAAATAAGACAAATGCCCTAATAACATGTTTAGAATAAGGCAACAAAGCTTGACGGAAAATATTAGCCCCACCCACTTTTGAGGGCGATTTGTACAAAAAAAAAATTGTAGATATAGTTTCCTATAGCAAAAGCCGAAAAAAAGATACGTAGAATAAAATGGGTAGGAAATGCCTTTTTTGAAAATAAAGCCATTCAAAGCTTTGTACCACGCCCACTTTTTAGAGGTGTATTGGAGAGAAGTAGTACCGACTAAAAATAACAAAATTAAAAAAAAAGTCATTAATTGAATATTTTGTAAATTTTTTGAAAATTTTTTACGAAGGAAAAATGAAAATGGTACTAATGCAAAAATCCAGCTCCACAAGTTACATTCGTATTGGTTTTTCAATAATTGAGGGCAAGGATTTTGAAGACAAAAGCTCGGTGTTTTTGAAGGTTCGCAGATATTAGCAGCTAACTTTGTTTATATTGGATTTGTATTCGATACAGATGGTGGAAAAATAAAAAAATAGTCAAACAAATCAGATAATTATAAATAATAATTGTTAAGATACTCGTATGCTTATTTTTATCTCCAAAGTCACTGAAATTTCATTTATCTGGAATTTTATATTTAAAAGCTTAAAAAAAATTGGTTGTAGTGCTTCAACTATTACTTGATCAAACTGCAATGTTAAAAATCAAAATATTTAACTGTCGATACAATTTATGTCCACCCCTGCACTACAGTGCAACGGTCCTTGCATCTATCTGTCAGTACGTCTGTACGTCTGTGAACCTATGCGTCCACTATACATCGAGCTAGACGTTAGATCCTAATAGAGCGTATCAATTTGAAGGGTCCAGGGGGAAAACGGCTCAAGTCCACTTTTTGAAAAAAATAAACTAATGATGACATCTTATAGATTTGTATGAGTACTATCTGATGTAGTATAGCTCTCTTCACATAGGATTTTTAAAACTCGTAATATAGTACATTAAAAAAAAAACTTTTTTCCAAAAGTATCTTTTTTGCTCCAAAAATTAAACAAAGCGATATTTAAGAAGAAAAACTTGTGAATAGACTTAACGATACATCAGGTAAATAATTAAAACAAAAAAAAAAATAGATATTCTAACTACATCCGGTCGAGGTCCTGTCTAACAAATTGAATTGCAAAAACGGTCCAATGTCACGCTTGTGGAAATTACTTTATTTTCAAACTCTATTTTGAAAATCTAGAAGTGTCTGAATAAAAACCAACAAACCGTTTCCAATTATCATGTCCGGTTCTTTCAGAAGAAAATTTCAAATGAAAAAAAAAAATGTCCAAGGTCCTTTTGACTCATGTCAGCTTTTCATGCAAAAAATTCAAGATGTTAAAATCAATATATGTTTGCTCACTTGAGTACTTCGTGCTCACCAAAAAAAATTTTAGTTTTATTTATTTTTCTTTAAATTAGCCATTATTTAAGGAATACATTTACAAATTCATTTGTCTCGGAATCAATTCAAGTGGACTTAAGCCGTTTTTCCCCTGGACCCTTCATTTGCTTCAAACTTGTTTCAGAGCATTTTTATGTCGTTCCCTAGATGAGAAATTCAAATATTTGTTGTAGCTCCTCTCGAAGAAGCTGCCGTACAACAGTTTTGTTTTTTTTTTCGAATTTTTCCAAAACGTGTTTGAGAAAATTGTCTTATTTTTGGTTTATTTCTATAATGTATTTTTTAATTGCTCGAACGATTTTTTTCTAATTTTGCAATTTTGTACCTCCTTTTTGAAAATATGCACCACTAAGTATTCCATACCGAAATTTTTCAAACTCAAATTAAAAATTGAATTTAAATTAGCTTCTGCAAAATTATATATAAAATTAGAGTCTGAAATTACAGGTGTAACTATAAAAGTACTTTCATTATTTAATTTTTTGACACAAAAGGTTACTGAGAGGGCAAAATTTTGCCAATTTGTCGCTTAAATCGAGGCCAGGTAGAAAAGAATATCAGTATGTCACTGATGATTGCAAGCGAGATTGCTGGACGAAACACCAATGTGTGGGACTAAAGGCCAATTTGTGGGCGGCGTTGATCTAACATAACACAAATAAGAGGTAAGAAGTGGTGGTGAAACTTATAACACTATAACAACTGTACAATTCCCAACAGGAGTAATACTCCATTACCTCTGACATCATACTTTGAAGCAAGGCCAAGGACATCCTTAGCTTACAGTTAAAAGAAGTATTGTAGAGAGCTCAGGGCACCACTTTCCTATAACACCATCTAATCAACTTAGATGTCACCAGTGGCCAGTGTAATGTCAGATCGAAATGGTGCTTTGAAATTTGCAACATCACACTATGTATCGGAAAAGACTGCTTAAAAAATGTTTATGCTAGTGTAAAATAATATGCATCATAATTATAATTAATATATTATTCCATTTGTATGAAAAAAGTTGCATCCCCATAACTTCTTACCTATGTACAGAAAAAAATGTCTTCTATGTTTTAGCTTATCTTAATAAAAATAAAATACGATACAAAATAAATATTTTTTATATTTTTTATTTGTTATACCGTTGGGGGTTAATGCGTTTAGCTTATCCTAGATCGATTCATTAATGTTAATTTTGTATTTCATATAGGAAAAAGACCTTGTTTTCAAAAATAAATACAAAAAAAATAATAATAACAACATAATACGGAGTCTTCTTTTATTCAACTTTATTTGAATTTAACACTTACAAGAGTACTTAAAATCTATTTAATTCAAAGCAACATTGTAACTGCCGGTAAACAAACAAAACATAAGGATCGTATTGAGTCACATAGTAATTAGCAGCTACAGGACTACCTAATCCATATTTATATACAAACTCTCCCAATGCGAACCTTTGACGTCCTTCAAAATGATACCTATCTATGTGCCGTTCCTTAAAGTCAAGTTTTCCTTGCTGTCTAAACACTAAAATGCCGTATCGGTTGAATCCCCACCCTCTTGCCGTTGCAGCGGGAATATATTCATATAGAACTTCTCCTGATTCAACATCTTTTCCAGGAATATTTCCAACCATCCAAGTATTAAGTAGCGCATTAAAAGGATAATCTGTACCAGGTGCATCGGGATCAAGATTCATAATTGTGTAGAAAGAATTTTCATCAGCATTCCAATCGAGGTGCGGTTGATTCCTAGTCTGGAATGGTGTTATTTCGTTTCCCATGTTCGCTGCCACATTGTCTTCGAATGTAATCTTTTAAAATCAATTTTGTAATTATTGTGTTTTCTCGTTAATAAGTAAATAGAAAATAGAATTATTGTAACACTTGTTTATAAATTTTTGGTTGTTTGGTAATATTTTCTAGGCTATCTGTTTTGAAAAAAAGTGACACGTTTTTTGAGTCATTCCAGTATAAGAGTGTATAAACAAACATATTTTGGCAAACATTTGAAAGGATGTAATAACCCTAAACACTCGTTCTTGAATCATGAATGTTTAAACTTATTTCTAACCAATGTGTGTTATTTTATAAAAGTGACTCAAGAATTTACCTTCAATAATTCTGTAGCGCTTTTCGTAATGACATCCAGAATAATCTTACTCTCGTTTTTGCACATGGTGACTTCTGAATCATCTGCTTGGACCATGGAAACAACTATAGTGCATAGCAAAACTGAAACCACAATTTTTTTCATTTTGATGTCGGTCGCTTTAAAATTAGGGATCCAGAGACTACAACCGATCTGTATCAAATCGAAACAAAGAATGCGATTTCAACCAATTTCAGTTTCAAGCTCGACTACAATATCAAAAAAATATCATTTGGAACTCGTGCCGGTGAAGATTTAACTAATTATTGTTATGAGCTTAAGTTAAATATTGACAAAGTAGCTTTGTTAAGATATCAATAATATCGTAACCTGGGCTCTCATCACCTAAATTTGAAAACGATCGTCGTTGACACGATTGTAGTAAACGACGTCGTCAAAGTCTTACTTTGTGTAGTATCATAATCGTGTCGTTCAGTCGTGTCGTTCTGTTAACAGTTTGAGAATAATTATAAACATCAAAAAACATATTGAAAATTAATTATTTGCTTTCGTTTTAATTTAAAATGTCAGTTTATTTTGAAATTGAAATTCAATATGAACCGTTGCAGCTTTCATTTGTGGCAAATTCACTTCAAACGATATTGAAAATATTAAGCGATGGGACAGAGTAGCATAGCGGTCCGGCAGTCAACGTGGCTCACCTTCAAAAAGACGCCTTATCAGACGAATTCTAATACTACTGAAAGATGAAGACCTATCCCACACTAGCAGAGCAGTCTAGTTTTCAGTGTACCCTTCAAACTCGTTGTAGAAATGATGCATCATCTATTCAGTTGAAAATTTGTAAATGTATCCAACCCACACCTCTTTTCGGTCAAAGAGTAACTTTTTCAAACTTGCATCGTATGATGCACAAATTTCAAACAAACCGGAGTCAAGAAAATTCTTGATGCGTTTTTACTGTTGTATTTGTATCAGGTCAACTGCCTTGCATACCATTATATCGAAAAAGTAATGATGCAAAAATACTTGAAGTTTTTGAATTAAAACTATGAAAATCCAACCAAAGAGTATGAAACGATTGTAAAATATCAATCGTTCAATCGTAATCGCTTAATCGATCTTATTTGACAGTTTCACAAGCTACATGAAGCAAAATTGAATCGTCTAAGCGACGTCGCATAGTGGGCCCGGTATATGGAAGGTCATACCCAAAACTAGGAAATTAATTTACCATGTGTAAAAGTATAACAAAAATCCATTCAGCTATATTTTTGTTTATATTTCGTCTTCCAACATATAAATAACTTCACTATCGAACATTTTTTTATCATTTGTAGGTAAATTTCTCATTAGACTTATGACTGGTTCAGATGATATGAACATTCGATTAATTATGTCGGTGAGGTTATCCGTTCTTGATATTTTTCTTGAAAAAAAAAACTCTCTCTTAAAAAATAATAGTCCATTTAAAGCGAAAAGTATGTACATATTTTTTGCCTAACTGGACAGGGTATTTAGAACCAAAATTGTACCCTTATAGAGCTAAGACTTTAGTCATTTCTACGTACTTTTTTCATTTTTGATGCTCTTCACAAATCAAACATATAAAAAGGAGAAAAACGCCATCAATAAGAATATTATTGACTTTTTTTTGTAAATTGACTGCAATTCAGTTTAAAATTTTGCTTATGGCACTTGGTCCAAATGCGTTTCGCCCATGAATGACAGTTGGGCTCATCAGTTAGATGTTGTTGTACCCTTCTGAGACGAAAAAAATGTATAGAATGCCATAAAAAAACTTAATTAATAAATTAAACATAAACTTCAAGTTGCATTTATGCATTTATGAACATACCTATCATAAAAATCCGAAAAGATGTGTTTGAATTGTCACTTAAAAAAAGTTATGATTTCATAAAAGTAACGATAACTTTGTCTATGGTAGTTGTATCGCTCTGGTTTTGGTCTCTCTAGATTCAACGTAAAAAACTACCTTCAAATCATGTGCCATATGTAAGGATTGTATGAAAAAAATATATCAGATTGATAAACTTCCACTTCCACCCCTTTTCCCCCTCTTTGAAGGTGATTATACAGAAATCCAATAAAAGGATTTCGGAAAATTTTAGATATACTTAAGAGCGACAAATTCTGCGTTGAAACCCATAACTATATTTTATAGGAATTGATTTTTGATCCTAGAATCAATGTTTCCCGGTCTATATGACGTAAGTGTTCGTCATATAGACCGGGAAACATTGATTCTAGGATCAAAAATCATTACACAATTTAAGAAAAAAAAAATATTTTAAAAAATTCGCGCACCCCACTTTTGGTTTCGACTTCAGTTTTATATAGAGAAAGACCTAGTGCACAAATGTAGGGGGAAGGCGGGAGACTTGAGCCACTTTTTGTAAAATTGTTGATAAAAACTTGTCTTTTTATCTCAGCCGCATGAAAGATACATCTCTATAAAGCTACACTTATCTATTTTGAAACTAGTTAAATTGGCTTCAAATATATGCAATCGGTTTCAACCCAGAGCAAATTGTTTGAAGAAAGATTTTGGGCTCAAGTCTCCCGCCCCCTACGGGAGACTTGAACACCCCCTGGGGGAGACTTGAACATACCCAAATTGAAAGAGTTAACAATACAAAAAATGAGATCACCGTCTATGATGTTCATAAAACTCAATTGTTGCTATATTTAACGTATTATTTGCTAAGAAAAATGTTTTGAAAATGTATACACGAAATTATTGATACAAAACTAAAAACAACCTTAAAAACCGTAACAAACGAAAATAAATACACAACTTAAATGAACCCCTCCTTGGGAAATACAGTAAGAAGATTGTAAGATTTCTTAAACATAATTTGAGCATTGTTATCCTTGAATTTCCCCTTCTGCGGCAGTTTTTTTTTACTTTTTTTTGGTTTTGCTCCTCATTTTCGTATGGTCAAGTCTCCCTACAATAAGTGGTTCAAGTCTCCCGTTCACGCTTTTTGAGACAAAAGAGATTATAAATCCTGTTACGTAAGCTGTTGCAATATTTTCCACGGGTATTTACAAAAACAATTATTCAAGGAATAAGATCATACTAAATTATTTAATTAACTACGAAACCAACAAAAGTTATGCAATGAATAAAAAAAAAAAATTGTTTAACTTTTCATAGCGAAAAATGCATTTACTCGTCCAGGAACCAAAATCAAATGTTGATCCTGAAACCTTTTTATTAGCAAATAGAAGGTCATTTTCTGCTTCGGATATACAAACACTTCTAGAATTTAAGGGTAGTCTGAGTGAAATATTGCGAGTGGCTCATGTCTCCCGTATGTTCAAGTCTCCCGTTTTCTCCCTACATTAGCAGTTTTAAAAGTTCGATGCGTAATTTTGAAATAAAGTGTTAATTATTTTTTTGACTCACTATTCTCTTCAACATGAAAATTTCCCGTTACAGGTACAAATTTGATTACGAAAAATATTAAATGAATTCATCTTACCTTGACACATATTAAATACAGCCCGATTTTATCATTCGTAGCTCAACACAATAAATAAAAAGCCTTAATGAAATGATAGAGTCACTATAAGACACTTCACATTCCACAATTCACTACTTCGGAGAAGCTATTTGGCTATTGTTAATAACCTCAAAGTGATCAAAATGTGATTAAAAGCTGTAAGAATGTGTCAACAACAAAAGTAATAACAAAAAAAATACTAACAGTACTCGTGTTAATTTTTGAGTTTTGGGCATGGGTCTGGTAAAATGGGTCCCAGTGTGCGTCGTTCAAACGATTCATGCATATTTTTGAATTATATGAAGCAATACAATCGTCAAAACGACGTCGTCAGACGATCATCGTCTTACGCGATGAGAGCCCTGATTTTCAAAAATAAATACAAATAAAAATAATAATAACAACATAATACGGAGTCGTCTTTTATTCAACTTTATTTGAATTTAACACTTTCAAGAGTACTTAAAATCTATTTAATTCAAAGCAACATTGTAACTGCCGGTAAACAAACAAAACATAAGGATCGTATTGAGTCACATAGTAATTAGCAGCAACAGGACTACCTAATCCATATTTATATACAAACTCCCCCAATGCGAACCTTTGACGTCCTTCAAAATGATACCTATCTATGTGCCGTTCCTTAAAGTCAAGTTTTCCTGGCTGTTTAAACACTAAAATGCCGTATCGGTTGAATCCCCACCCTCTTGCCGTTGCAGCGGGAATATATTCATATAGAGCTTCTCCTGATTTAACATCGTTTCCAGGAATATTTCCAACCATCCAAGTATTAAGTAGCGCATTAAAAGGATTATCCGCACCAGGTGCATCGGGATCAAGATTCATAATTGTGTAGAAAGAATTTTCATCAGCATTCCAATCGAGGTGCGGTTGATTCCTAGTCTGGAATGGTGTTATTTCGTTTCCCATGTTCGCTGCCACATTGTCTTCGAATGTAATCTTTTAAAATCAATTTTGTAATTATTGTGTTTTCTCGTTAATAAGTAAATAGAAAATAGAATTATTGTAACACTTGTTTATAAATTTTTGGTTGTTTGGTAATATTTTCTAGGCTATCTGTTTTGAAAAAAAGTGACACGTTTTTTGAGTCATTCCAGTATAAGAGTGTAGGTATAAACAAACATATTTTGGCAAACATTTGTAAGGATGTAATAACCCTAAACACTCGTTCTTGAATCAAGAATGTTTATACTTATTTCTAACCAATGTGTGTCATTTTATTCAAGTGACTCAAAAATCAAAATAAGTTTCAAGAATTTACCTTCAATAATTCTGTAGCGCTTTTCGTAATGACATCCATAATAATCTTACTCTCGTTTTTGCACATGGTGACTTCTGAATCATCTGCTTGGACCATGGAAACAACTATAGTGCATAGAAAAAATGAAACCACAATTTTCTTCATTTTGGTGTCGGTCGCTTTAAAATTAGGGATCCAGAGACTACAACCGATCTGTATCAAATCGAAACAAGGAATGCGATTTCAAACAATTTCAGTTTCAAGCTCGACTACAATATCAATAAAATATCATTTGGAACTCGTGCCGGTGAAGATTTAACTAATTAATGTTATGAGCTTAAGTTAAATATTGACAAAGTAGCTTTGTTAAGATATAAATAATATCGTAACCTGATTTCAAGAACTAGGCAACATGAATTTTGAAGGTAGCAACATTCATAAATAATGTAGTTAGGTACTTCCTAATGATGAAAATTTAAATTTTTCTATTTTTTTAGCTTCACCACTTTTTTATATTATTTATCTATGGCAAACAAATATTGGAGGAAAAGTCTACATACATACAAACACTGTTTTTTACAAGATTTGAAAAAAACAAACAGGAAATTTAGTTACATACATACATGTAGTTCTTGCAATCAGAGGATCATATGTAAGCTCATATCAAATATTAACACAGAAACTTTTTTTAAGGGGTGCGGAAGTGTGTTTTTTACTAGTTAGGGGCCAATAGATATGAGGAACTTAAATTTTTAACAATGACCTAGAAATGAAATTTCAACTGCCATAAAAATAATTAATTTGTAGTACCTCGTGGCTAATGATTTGTGCGTTGGACTGTCATGCCGAAGGTGTGGGTTTGATTCCCAGCCCTGCCACCTAAAAACAAAAATGGTTTATCGGAGGTACTGCCTCTTGCGAGGAACTGACAAATCCTCCAAGAATATACTTATCATGAATTTGTGCTTCTCATCTAGCCGTTCGGACTCGGCAAAATTTTATAGGTCCCCTCAATTCCTGCAAACAACACGCACACAGGAATGGTTGAGAGTTGTAAGTCACTAGGCCCTATAAAAATAATATTATTACAAAATGTTTGGTACAACATCACTCAGGGTCAGAGACACAGGCGTGGATACAGGAGAGGGGGGGGGGGCAATTTTTGAAACTGCCCCTCCCCCTGGGCAAGATCGAACGAAGCATATAATATGAATTTAATAAAATGTTATCAAAAAAGGTTATATCGTTAAACGTTTATAATTTTTTTTCTTAGCAGCGCAGCGTTGCACCAATGAGTGGATGTGCGTTGGCTCCTGGCTGACCAGGGGCCTATAACACAATACATAAAGTGCTTGTTGAACAAGTAAAATTCAACAACTTTTTAAAATGTGTGTAACACGAAACGACAAGTCTAGGAGAACTTAAACAATTGTTTTGGGTTCTTTCAACAAGTGGGAAATTTCATAAATCCATCGTTTCTGTAACTGGAAACAACAAAAGTTCAACGAATAGAGAATAAACTTGTTGAATAATTGATAAATTTCAACTGACGGTTGCGGACTTGTTCGAAGTCAACAAGTTAGAAATAAACACTTGCAGTAGTGTTTATCAAGTGATGGAATCGGGAAGATTGCTAAAAATGTATTTATTGGTATAATTATTTGATTACAAAATGTTTTAATTTCTATTCTGAATCGAACAATGATAATGAGAATCAAAAATAGACAAACATATTCAGAGAAAAAATTGTTTTTGAAATAGAGCCATATGTGTTTTCCGTGTGTGGTGCCTTAAATGTTGATAACATTTCTGAAAGACCCTCCTATAAATCATCACTTCATAAGCAAACTAATATTAGTCAAAATTTTGATGTTTTAAGTTAAGTATTTACAGAAATTACCGTAAAAAAAATACTTTTATTCTGTCAAACCGGCATAACTTTATCCCTTATACTGACAGCTAAAGAAGGTAAGCGTCATTTTGCAGTTTCGGTAACATGCCTGGATTTTTTGTCCCAGCAGAACGACATTTCTACAGTTTTGTGTCAGTCGTTGGAAAAAGTATATGATATGAAGGAATTTCCTCGAAAAGTGACACTTTTTGTTTTGTGGCTTTTAACTGCAAAAATTTGATCAAGAAAAACTGCGAATTTCTTTTGATTACTTGAAGAAGTGTCACTTTTCAAATAATTTGATTTTACTTCACTTTTTAGATTGCCTATTAATCAGTTTTGCATTAAGAAGCTATTGGTTACTCTAACAAGAAGTAAGAGTTGTATCAATGCAAAAGAATAAAGCCTAAGACTTAATTAATAGATGTTTCTAGACAACAATACATTTCAAATAGGCTCAACTTTACACGTAAAATGGCTTTTCATATTTAAATGATTGAACTACTTTACCAAAGATCATTGCAATATTAAAAGTTATTTTATGTGGAAAGTTGGGCCTATTTGAAATTTGTTTTGGCTTAAAATATTGATTAAGTCTTGAGCTTCATTTGTCCATCAAAATAATAAATGATTTTGCTTTCTAAATGTCTGCAATAATATAATAATGTGTTTCAATGATAGCTATAACTGGCGTCTTAGTTAAAAGCAAAACAGCACTTTTTTAAACAAATTTTCATTTTTGGTTTCTAAACTTGTAGCTTTTTTGATGCAAAATGACACAAGCCTTAAACTTTTTCTTAAAAAACAACTTTTTTAATAACATTAATATACGATTTAAAATAAACAAAAAAACTAATAAGTTTTCATTAAAAAACTTCATACAAATTAATTTTTAAATAAAGAAAAACTTTAAATGTCACTTTGCATTTGAAGCGACGAAATAACGTTTACCCAATAATAAAAGCAAAGCGCCGATTAAGACAAAATGTTTTCTTTTTTCTGAAACTTAACGACTCATCGTGTAAGAAACTGGTTCAACAAGTCGAGGGAAATTTTTTTACTTGACAACTGTTACGGTTTTCATTGAGATACAGAAATGATTTTCACTTGTTGAACTAATATAGTTGAACAAGTAATTGTTGACTAGTTGACTTGTTCTGTGTTATAGGCCCCAGTAGCCCAGTAAATAGAGGTTTTACCCTACAAAAGGTCGGGTAGTTCTAAATTTTTGATATGTTTTATGGTATGGTTGGTAAATGAAAATTCCAAATTTCCACAACCACGCCCCCTCCGCCCCCTTCAAAATCCGGAAAAAAATACAAAAAATCGACACTTTTTTCATTTTTTTGCTTATAACTTCTTTCCGGTATATTTTTACGGAAAAAACTATTAAGAACATTTGTAGACAATAAAATTTCCTACAAATATGATCCGGAAAGTATTTTTGTATTTTTTAACGGCGCTATGGGGCTCCCAAAAAAGGCTAAAATTTCGTATTTTGTAAGATTTTCAGTTTTTTCTCTCTTTACAGCACAATAACTCCTTAACCGTCAAGTTTAGGGCAAAATTTTTATAATCATTCTTGTAGATAATTTAATTGGCTACCAATTTTATGTGACTACAGTTGACGCCCTCTAAGTCGAACTCCCGCCCCTAAGTCAAATTTCCCTATAACAAAAATTTGTTCACCATGTTTGTTGTACGAGTATACTCCTCTCAAATTTCCAAACTTATTTATTTCTCTCAAAATCGAATTTTTGCTAAACTCTCTCCAACTCGAAATAATTTTAATATCCCGTGAGAATTCAACTCAGAGGGTGTCGACTTTATTTTCATTTTGTGACCAATAAAATCGGTAAATTTATGCAACTTTTGTCTACGGCGTTTGTATACGGAGCAAGTCTTGTCATCCATCTTACTCGTTGGAATACAAATTGTAGGTGGTTTTGATAAAGGACATTAAAACGAAAAAAGGTCAAAAATTTTAACCCTGAGGAAAATTCTGGAAATGACTAATGAACTTCAAGTCGAGACACAAAGTTTCTGCATTGGCTTCAAGGCCGCTTATGGAAGCATATTCATCGTCAAAAGCTGTATAACGGCGATAACTGAGCTCGAGATCTCGAGAAAAAAGATCCAACTATGTCTTGTGACATTATAAAACACAAGGTGCAATATGCCAAATGCAATGTGCAGCTAGAGAATAGCTTCTCCGAACTGTTCAAAACATGTACAGTGCATTCGTCTAGAAAATGCGATAAAATGTTTTTAATCTCCTTCTGGAACAGATAGTGCAAAGAGCAGCTGTTAATACAGAATGCCCTATCTTGTGTTCCACTGTGTCTTTATACAGTTCTTCATATATGGTGATTGAAGAACAGGTGAAATATATTGGTTTTGAAGTAAACGATCAAAAGTCCAACTAACTGCTGTCAAGAAAAAAGCATATGTTAGAACCTAGGCCAAAACATCACTTTTATTAGCAGCAGCTTCGAAGTAGTTTATAATTTCATTTACCTTGGAGTCAATACTAGTATTTACTCCACGGATGACACCTATGTGTACTTATATTCAACGAAAAAATACTTTTGGAAACCACTGCTATTAATCAATTTATCAAACAATTAGGTTCAACACTCTTCTTACGCTCAACACACTCCTACTCTCGGTAAGATGAAAATCAGAAATGAAAACTGATGCTGGGCTCTTTCGCAAGTAATACTCGTATTATTGGATGGATTTTCGGAAGAGAAAGCACAAACGAGAGCTCAATGAGTTGTTCAAAGACAATGAAGTCCAAAAAGTCAAAATACATCGACTTGGCAAAGCTAGATTGTGCGAATGGGAAACTATGCTCCAGCCTTTTGAGTTTCTGAATCCCAAGTTGAAGGCAATAAAGAAGATCGAACCTCTGGTAAGCCACAGTGTTGCCCCCAACTGGTTGAAAATGTAGCGTGAGTGTGGCTGATTTAGTTTACGTAAAAATGCACTAACTGAATTATTTAAACCTATCGGATTTTAGAAATTATAATAAAAATTACTTATCAAATAATTCAAAATTTGTACTTTTATAAACAATGTAACTATAAAATCACTTCAAAATTAGGATAGATATTGCAGATTTTTATCTTTTCCTTAGAATTAGTGGCGCAAAATTATAAAAACGTGACACTAATTAACAATTTTTAACTTTGATGCAGCTCTCTTACTTTTCCTTAACTATAAACACGAGCGTTAAAGCCATCTTTTAACAAGTTAAAGTTAAACTCGCCTAAATCAATGATAGTTCCTGAGAAAAAATGTGACAGATGTCATACGAGCTAGTGTTATACTTAAAAATTAAAATCAGGATTTAACTTTAATGAAAGTGTTTAAATATAAAGTGGGTTTGACATCGTTTATAATCTAGAAAAAAAAACATTCTTATTTAGTGTTTTAGCGGTAGGAAGAGGAATTTACTGTTTTTTGCGATTTTCAAATCAAATTATAATTTAACTTTTCCCCCAATTTTCAATAATCCTTACGCAGATATTTTATTTCAAACAATCAGTCTTTTTGTTTACTTCCGCAAACTACGAATCTCTACGAATTTTAGTAAATTTTTTTTATATATAACTTTGACAGAATTTTGGGCTTGATTCGTAGAAATTCGTAGTTTTGGGAAGTATGCGAACAGAACTATAATCAATTTTTTTGTAAAGATTTTACATTTTCTGAAATTCTAAAATTGCAGTGTTTTGTGAATATTTTAAGATTGTACGTAGTGTTTTTTTTTTGGAAAATAAAATGTAGTAAAAACGATACAACTGTAGTAGGGGGGCAACGCTGGAAATTGCATTAGAAAATTCATCACCAGAGCACTTTTGGCTTTGGCCCTTCATATGGGTCATCTGAACAACACCCGAACTTTTACATTTTTTTCTGAAAATATTAGGTTTTAAAAAAGTGGGAGCGGCAGTGGGTGATGGAAATTAATTGCGTTGGTTTTTCATTTCGCCAATTATCATGTCTATAAGTTTCATCAAGACCAGTACCTACCTATACTGCCGTCATAAGGAAAAAGAGTGTATCTCCATTTTAATAGTTTGAGATTGATTTTAATGGATTTTAATGGTTTTGCTTTTCTCGCCTTCAAATTGAATAAAATTGAATATTTTAAAGAACGATTTCTTATAAGGCAAAATAATGTTTTTTTACTCTGCGTATAAATTATAGTAATTTTGGTGATGGCTTAGAAAATTGAACCTTCGACTTTTAATATAGGCACATAAGCAACTTGCTTGAAACCTGAATTCAAATTTGCGTTCGTGACTTTTAGCCATTTGCAGTTGGAAACATGAATTTTTAGGTTTACACAAATATAATATTATACTATTTAACAGTTCCAATTTTGGTACTAACTCAATTTGGAATTTTGCGCTTACGCCCTTTTTTCTTAGGACGACAGTATAGAGGTTTAGTTTTTATGGAATTTTGTGCATTACCTCAAAACAATAGCGAATAAAACACCAGGTTCATAATATCGTGATGCCTATTAAAGTTTTCTGACTCTCCTATGTATGCTTTAATCAATTCTGGTGGTTAGACAAAAAAATAATAATTAAATAATCGGTAATAAAATTTCTACGGGACTCCCGTGCACTGTATAAAATAGACAGAAAAGAAAGTGAGTATATGTAAAAACGTTTGTATAAAAAGACTCTCTCAAAACTCACCCGATTTCCGATTGTATTGGTGACAAAATGAAAATACAGTCAACTCCCTCTGAGTTGAACTCTCACGGGATATCAAAATTATTTCGAGTTGGAGAGAGTTTGGCAAAAATTCGATTTTGAGAGAAATAAAAAAGTTTGGAAATTTGAGAGGAGTATATTCGTAGAGTTAGAGGGAAATTTGACTTAGGGGGAGTTCGACTTAGAGGGCATCGACTGTATTCACATAAAATTGGTAGCCAATTAAATTATCTACAAGATTGATTATGAAAAATGTTGCCCTAAACTTGACGGTTAAGGAGTTATTGTGCTGTAAAGAGAGAAGAAACTGAAAATCTTACAAAATACGAAATTTTAGCCTTTTTTGGGAGCCCCATAGCGCCGTTTGTTGTGGTTTTACGAAAATACTTTCCGGATTATATTTGTAGGAAATTTTATTGTCTACAAATGTTTCTAATAATTTTTTCCGTAAAAATTTACCGGAAAGAAGTTATAAGCATACAACTGAAAAAAGTGCCGATTTTTTGTAATTTTTTCCGGATTTTAAAGGGGCGGAGGGGGCGTGGTTGTGGAAATTTGGAATTTTCATCTACCAACCATATAACATATCAAAAATTTAGAACTACCCGACCTTTTGTAGGGTAACCCCCCTATATTTACCTCTATTTACTGGACTACAGGTTCAGTTAAGAATAGTTCCCCTATGCACAAATAGCCTTCAAGTCGACTGAGTGCACAGCTTGAATCCCAAATTGATTAATTAATATTGTTTTGCAGCAATTATTTAAGTGATCGTTGGTGCGATCCCTTCAGAATTTTCACTTTTCAAAATGCTGTGAATGAAAAATTTTACAATTTGAAAAATAATGTTTTAAAAAGTTATTGCTCCTACCCAACCCTACTCTACAAATTTGTTACTGGTCTTTTATAGTTAAATGTAACGGGAGAGCCGCCAGAAGCTCTTATCTAAATTTTAAACCTTAAATTTGATTTTAATAAAAAAAAAATCTTTAAAATACGTCGATTTAATTAGCTTACAAAATTCCTAGTTTTGCTTCAAATGCTTGGATTTGGATCTACAGGATACCTAAAGATATCTAATTAATTAGAGTAAAAATAATAAAACTACATTATTTTGTGAATAAAAGTTAGATACCAAAAAATTTAATTTAAAACGGTGATTCTTTTTATGATTTATGATAAATATTAAAATGTGCGTTTCCATTGAGGAAGTATTTTCACTAGAAACCTCTCGAGAGCAACTCTCGAATATCTTACTTCCCCTCTGGTGAGCAAATTTCATGACTGTGACTGTGAATACTTTCGAGTTTTACTCTCGAGAACTTCTTCAAATTGCTCGCCGTCTCCTACTCTGAAATGGATACGTTCCTTTTAAGAGTATACACATGAGTGTTTAGAATTTTACGGGAGATGCGGACCACGAGCCAGTAGAACTTCATATCAAACTGGGCCAGCCAATCCTAACAACAGATGACCAAAATGATAAATACATCAACTACAACCAACTGCATATTGACCGATTCAAAAGAAAAATCGAGAAAATCATAGTGGAGCCGGATTCCAACAGAATTCTTTCCAACAATGAAATCCAGGAGGCAATTGAAACAATAGAGCTTACCATATACAACGCCTTGGATGAGCAGAAAAGATGGAAGACCTCAAGGAACTCATACCAGCATCTTTCAGTAGGAATTGTTCGACTGACAGCGATTGAGAAAGCACCTACAAAGGATTCAACAAAGGGATTGGAACACGGCCAACGGAAACTACCAAATGGTGAAGAGCAAACTTCAATGTAAGCAAATTATGTTGAGGAACGCTCTTCAACATTTTAACAACAACCAGTTCCAAAAAAAGGCTACAATCCATTAAACTAACATCATAAGGAAGATTCCCAAAGTTATGGTGCTGTTTCTCATGATCCTGTTTAACAACTGCGTCATTGCGTCAACAATAATTGCTACTTTTCGAAGCGATGGAAGACAGCTAAAATAACCGATGCAGCTCAGGGTTACCTCTGAAAATTTTCGGAAGGAGTCAAAAAAAGGAGTCCTGGCTGAAAAAAGGAGTCCCATCAAAACTTCAAGAAACACATTAAAATTTATCATCGTTTTAATTCAACATGGTTTATTTGAGAAAAAAATAACAAATAGCTTCTTTTTTAAATGAAACAATAAGTAAAAACTTCCATCTTTTCAATTTTTTTAGCAGTTATAAGTTAGTCTCAAGATAAAAACAATAATTACCTAAGTTTCTTTAAATAAATAAACTCTTCTTAACTAAACAAAACAAGGCTCTTAATATCAATATAATATTATTAAATTTAAATTGCCCATCACTTCAAATCCAAACTTTCAATCTCCTTCAATTTAAAATATATTTTAAAACGACTACATCTTGGGCTTTTATTTCTGGTAATTTGTATTCGTCAATAACTTTTACTGGATGAAGGGTAAATAAAGTTCGGATATTCGGTTATCAAGGAAAAATAGTTTAAATCTTTTTGCATCTTAATTACTTGCCTTTGAATCTTATATTTTAGAATTGAAAGCTTGTTATCATTGAAATTAAAACACGAGATTATTTGATTATAAATAATTTTGTAATATGTACTAAGATTATTTCTTTCAATAGTATCATAGAAACTAGAGTTACATGGATATCGCATCGAGTACAAATAAAAATTTCCATTTTTTCAATATTTTGTGTTTTCAAGCTTTTTTTTTCCTCAAAAATCGATTCCGTTGATCAAACTGCTGATGACTTGTAGTTGGCGTTTTGTATTTATGTCTATGCATGTAAATCTATCTTTTTTAATATCATATGTATCTAGTCTAAGGCTCACACGAAATTGACATTACTGGGACGTAGCTCTACGTCCCACGATAAAAAAGCAGTAATTTTTGTTTGCTTTGCGTGCGATATGTAATGTATTTATTGACGAAAGAAGATGTATAATTTGATATGAATCGCTCTGAAAATTTTTATTTTATTTATTCAAAACATTTAAGAAAGGAAGCTTAGGCAAACGAAATTGATGTTATTTTATAAATTTTTGTTTTTGAAATTTTGGCAGAACTGCCTTCGAATTGAACACTTAAATGTCGGAAAGGAACCCATTGCTGAATTATTCTTTTGTAACCAGTAGAAATTTTTCACAAACTGAATAAAATTCCGAACTATTCTTACAACTATTCGCTGGTAATTTACAACGACAAATTTTGTATTGAAGAATCTTGAATTTTAACAATTTTGTGGGCTACAAATTTGTAATTGTAATTACAATTATGTAAGATGGTGCAATAGGCCACAGGTGTTTTTTTCCAATATAAGTCCTATGGATACCCTAAACCCGCCATGAAGCATGTATAAACATGAATACAAAGAGCTCAAATTTTCACAGACGTGTTTATTCGCTCAACTGAAACTTTTAAGCTGTTTGAATGAAACAATTTTTTTTGAAACTGTCTTATGTAAACAGAGGCTAGGAATGAGCTTCAAGCGGTATTGAACTCGTTTATTATCATAGAATTCAATAAATATTTGTGCGTTTATGAAAAAGAGTCCTAAAATTGTAAAAGGAGTCAAATTTCAATAATTTTTAAAAAGAGGAGTCCTGGAGTCCCAGCGTTTAAAAGGAGTCAAAAAGGACTCTAAAGAGTCCCAAAGGTAACGCTGATACAGCTTAATAACCGATACCGAAGAAAGCCGACGGAGGAACCGTTTTTGAATATCGTCCCATATCTCTTCTTAACAAGCAAAATCCTTGAAGGACTTATTCTTCGTAGATTGAAGGCGTTCTGCAACGCTAACAGCGTCGATCCGGACATGCAGTTTGGATTTCGGGAGAGACACTCTACCCTACATCCACTCTTGCGATTCCATAACGACGTTGTTAGCACCCTCAATAACTGTCAGGTTGTTGTTGTATGCTTCCTGGATATAGAGAAAGCATTCGACAGCATCTGAATACACCACTTTTAATTTTCCAGGTACACTAATAAAAATCATTTTCAATTTTCTCAATTCCAGATTGTTTTTCGTTCGGATTGAAAACAGCCAGTAGTCAACAACCAAAAACATCAGAGCAGGAGTTGCTCAAGGATCAAAGCTGGGACCGTATCTCTACAACATCTTCACGTCAGACCAACCTCAACCCAACCAAACAATTCTATGAATTTGCTCTATGCGGACGATTCACTAACATACGCCAAATCTATTTTACCAATCATTGCAGCCCAAAGAGTGGTCGAGCACTTGAGAAGACTATGAGAGTTGTATACATCATGGGACATCAACGTCAATTCAGTCAAATCTGAGTTGGCTTGTTTCAGAAGACCAGTGGGACAAGCGAAGTACACCGTCAGTTAAAAGCTGCCGCAGCATCATCATCAATCTGCCTGACGGATTGCAACTGACAACCAAACCATCGGTGAAATATCTATGAGGAATTTTCTCAAAGATGAATCGAAAAAAATACCTCGAGTAATAACATAATCCCAAATTTGTATCAAAAAATATTTTTTTTTATTTTTAGATTCGAATATCTCGAAAACGCATGCTAGAGCAATTTCAAGGCCTGATTCGAACACAGCGCATCAAAGACCACCAGAAAAGTAGATTTAGATTAGATAGTTTATTCATCAATTAAATTTCGGTTAACATCAATAGTTTCTTATTTGAATAATTTAGGGCATGGCGTTTCTGCCGTCAGCCCGAGTGACAATATTTCAATAGTTGCTTTCTTTTGAAGTATTCAATTTTATATAATATAATATGTACTCTAAGTATCTTAGATTTTTTTAACATAAATTATAATTATCATCAAACCTCGCTGATTTCAGAACTTTTAGTTTAGTTAAAACAAAAACATTTTCAATTACCAAAAAGATTAATTTAAAGTTAAAACATTTTTTGATAAAATTATAAACAAGAACATCCCTTAAAAGATTTCATTTATTATGTTTGTCTTGTAGGACATTGCTTCAGTGATGTATTCATAGAGCCGCAACCAGTCATCTCCATTGAGAATGCTCCTCACTTCATCTTCCTGCAAGTTGTTCTTCCCAAAGAAAAATCTCCTGTGCTCCATCAAAATAGGGCATGTTCCAATGAAATGGTAGATATTTTCCGGGACGCGCATGTTGCATAAGGTGCAGATATCAACCAGGTCATTTCTATGTGGCATGTGATTCAGTTTAATTAGCTCGCCTCTAGCTTTGAAAATAGTGCTTATCATTTTATTTGAGAAATTTTCTTTGAAATAGTTCCTTTCATTTAAATTGTAGTTGACTGAAGCGTAAATAGTTCTTTCACTCGAAGACCTAGCTCGTTCAATGAAAACGTATCTTTCATTCTCGTCGATATTTTGTATGACCTCGTAAAGCGCATTTTTCCATTCGATAGCATTTACCTCGGAAAGGTTCAAAATAATTCCACATTCCGCTGCAAGATCAACCCAATCCTTGTAATAGAGTGCATTTCTTTGAATAGCATCCATCAATACAATCTTCGGCAGTCTACAATCCTGCATACCCCTTACTCTCACCAAAAAATCAGCACTATGCCTAAGCGTAGACACATAGAGTGTAGACAATCCCGTCTCCAAATGGTACATATATTTTGGTGTATTAGCTGGTAGTAAAAAAATTCTTCTCAGGAAAAAACGCAGGATATTTTCCACTTTCTCAAATTTCTTCACTCCCCAAACTTGAGCACCATAGAAAAGTATTGCCTTGGCGGTTGCATTAAAAACTCCGTATTTAGCGTTCACTGAAATGTGCTTGTTGTTGAAAATTTTCTTCCAATTTGAACATATGGCGGTTCTAGCTGCATCAGATTTCAATTGTAAGTGCTTATCCATATTCAAGTTAAAGGTTATTAACATTCCCAGATATGTGTACTCTTTGACCACCTCCAAGTCCCTCTCGCCATACTTCCACTGTTCTACTCTCGAAGTTCTACCTGAACCATTTTGAAAAATCATTACTTTTGATTTTTCAGTATTGGCTTCAAGACTCCATTGTTCACAATAGTCCAATAAACTATTTATCATTAATTGCAGAGAAGCCGGGCTATCCGCTAATATAACAATATCATCCGCATACATTATGACCTTTATCTTTAGGTTATTATACTCCACCCCACAGGGAAGCCATTCGGTCAAGTCATCGATAAATAGGGCAAAAAGCAAAGGACTGAGGTTGCAGCCTTGTCGTACCCCACGATTTATTCCAATACTAGAAGATGTTTCGGTGTCAATTGTTATCATCCCGCTCGTATGTTGATATAGTTTTTCTAATGCTCTTCCAAACTTAGATGATATACCAAGGTTATATAACTTATAGAACAGGGCTTCTCTATTTATTGTATCGAACGCTGCCTTTAAGTCCACGAAGAATGCGTACAATTTTTTATTTTGGCATAATTTTGACCGTGCTAAGCATCCGAGAACAAATATATTATCCATTGCTGAATATCCTTTGCGAAATCCACACTGATATTCGCTTAACTTATTGTTTGTATCGACCCATTGACTAAGCCTACTATTTAATAGCGAAGTATAAATTTTTAAACTTGCATTTAAAAACGATACTCCCCTGTAATTCCTGGGATCACAAGGGTCACCTTTCTTAAAAATTGGTAAAATGAGAGCTTCATCAAAGTATTCGGGTTGTACTGCGAAGTTAAAAATGATGTTAAGTGCTTGAATAAGTTTTTCCTTGAGTGTAATAGAAGAGTATCGGAAGAACTCGGATGATACCAGAAAAGTATATCTTGGTTCATGCTAAAAGCCGTTTTCCTTTGGAGCCGGCGAAGTACTTACGAGTAGATGAAAACCCTAATCTAGTACTACCAACTGCACATGCTCTCATGCGCGAGTAGATACATTTTACATGGGAAAGCAGTTTGATGTGTTCCATTGAAAAAAGCTGGCAAAGTACTTGCAAGTACTTCGCCACCTCCAAAGGAAAACGCCTAAAGACAAAAATTCAAATTTTGCCACGCAAAGTAGTAAATTAGTGTTTTCGAGTGGATTTTCGGAGACGGTAAAAACACTTCAATTTTCAACTAGCGCTTGAGTCCAAATGGGTTGTCGCAAAAAATGCTAAAATATAGATATGTTGGAAGTTGTTTATGCCTTCAATTGTACTTTGACATAATTCACGAATAAGTGATAGTTCTCGAGCCATAAGTAAATGCATTTTAGAATCATTTTTTTGCATTTTTTCCATGTTGCGGTAAGAAGTTTTGTTCTTGAACACAATATTCGAATTCTTATCCCCCGAAAACATAAAGAATAGAACAAATTAAAACTATCCAACAATTTGCTCGCAAAGAGCCCTTTTGAGCACAAATTGACTGGACTTGAATGTTTTTTGAATAAAAATAAATTGAATTTATGTATATACAATTTCAATGATATGCCTCATTTAATTTAAAGATTTATTAACAAAAATCGTACTGCCAGAAACTAAATGGCACGCTAATAAAACACTTAGCACCCCTGATTTACTATAATTACTTTAGTATTACACTTTGGTCATTATCATCAACAATGCATTTTAGTTTAGCATTGACATTGATGACGAAATTGAATCGAATCAAAGCAAGTGACCATGAATTTGCACATTATAAATACCTCGAAAAAGACCAATATTGGTTTAATTGAATTTTAATCGAATTGTTAGAAACAAGCGATTATCAGCAATAGAATTTGCTTTCGGGTGTATTATACATTCAAAAAAATTATAGATTTTAATCGTGAAACCTCTTGTTGAGCCTTTTTTTCAAAAACGATTCCTCTAAATCCTAAAAAACAGCAAGTAAGAATTTTTCAAAATTTTGAAGTCATTTTGTTGCATTTTTAAATATATTTTTTTATTTCTTTTCAGATTAATTTGGTTCAAAAATGAGGGTTCCAAAGTATACATCCGATGCCTTTGATAATGTTGAATATGAGGTGCGAATCACGTACACTCTTGAAACAGATCGAAGGATTATGAGCTTTGTCGATAGCCTATGGGGTATTGAGATAACGGGGGGAACCGATCAATTCGAGCCTCTTACCGTAATAGGTGTGACCAGATCAGGCCTTGCTCGTAGAGCTGGTATCCGCCTGGGTGACATAATCACCCAAATCAATGATACTCCTGCTGAAAATCTCACATTTAATGAGGCGCAAGCCTTGATTCGAAAGTCAGGAAAATATTTGCGGTTATACGTGAGAGGGTGAGTATTATTTGAGTGTTTTCCTCTATCAATAATGAGCATTACATAATTAATTTGCTTCAACCCTTAGCGATGACGATGCTGACAGCGACGATGAATTCACAGTTGACTTTTGGTTCAAACCCCGCAAACCATGGAGACGTGATTTCACACCCATCCAATGGGTCTTCCCATGGAACGATAGACGAAAACCCATATACAAGGAGTCAAATTGTTTCATGGTGTACAGCCGAATGGAAGAGAAAATCAGAGCCCGTCGTGCAGTCACATCAAGAATTGGAAAGAAGGAGCCTGGAACACCCCACACCAGGTCGCTGACACCTTCCCCACGCCCTGCCAACCAGCCAGGCGAAAATCTCCTAAATACTATTCTGAAACCTAGATCATAGATTGCTACCTTATTAAAAAAAAACCGAATAGCCAAACTATTAACTTTATGTTCGTGAGAGGCTCTTCCGTAAGGAACTATTTTTGTATCAAATCTTAGTACATATAAGTTCGATTCCATTAGGTTTAAGAAGTATCTACATACAAGACGACAATGACTTATTTTATATGAATAAAAAAATACTTTATGTATAAAATAAAACGAGGTTATTTTTTTCAATGTTGATTTACCAAGGTGGGAGGTCATCTAAAATTAGTTTTCATTAATCGCCGATGTCACTATAATTAAACAATTGTTATTGTTTTCTTTAAATGATTCGTGCGAAAAAAATCTAATTTATTTCATGACATCCGCACTTGAAGACAAATTAATATTATTGTTGGTACTTTAATTGTATTTAAATATTTGATTTTTTTTAATTTTATTTCCTTTTTGCAACAACAATTTGGGAAATAAAAACACGAAATATTCAAAATAGATGTTTACGGCCTTAAGTCTTGACAGAACTTTAACGTTACTATGCGTGCTTGTTGTCATGGTTGATTTCTATCTGTGACAAAAACCGAACCTGTTCCTGATGCCATACAATTTTTCTTAGCAATATACGTTATCGTATTTTTCCCAAAAAAGATTCCACAACTTTTCTGAAAAAAATCCATAATCCACTTTTAGTAAAGGCTACGTTAAGGTGGAAAACCATTTTTTTTTAAACTATTTTTAATGGTATACCTCCCAAGGATATTGCGATATATGTAGGTACTATAAGGCAAGTTTTGGTTTCGTGCAAAAAAAATGTTTGAGATAAGCCTAGTTTACAGTTCCCGTGCGCAAAAAAAAAATCTATGCAAATAGTCTCGCATGTCAAAAATAATTGAGGTGATATGTAAAATTAATTGTTTGCATGATTGGTTTACAGTTTCAATCAAAAAAAAACTATGCTGTCATGGAATGTCATGCAAAACAATGGACCGGAAATTGATTTGCATGCGAAAAAAATGTGGTGAATAAAATTTTTTTTTTTTTATGGTCGGTTTATACTTCCAAAAAAAAATATATCCACCTCAAGGCATTATTAGCATGCAAATGGTTTTCACATCCAAAAATAATTATTTTCCATTTTTAGGCCTATAGTTTGTCAATTAAGGGTAAATTAGTGACTCAATGGGTGGTTTAGACCAAAGCAAACGTTTTTCGCCTTGAATATTATTCAACTTGGTGCGCAGAATAGGTGGAAAATCGTTTTGAAAATTTTGATTTTTTTTTCGCATCGGAACTGTAAACTATGCTATAACAATCAAACATGACATCTCGATGATATAGAGAACACCAAATATTTATTGAATTTTTAAAAATTGTTTCAATTTTTTTTTTTGAAAATCAAATATTTCGAAAATGACATAATCGATTTTCTTGAAACTTGATACTTTTAACATAAAATTTTACTTTTTTGCAAAAATAACGGTACCTTCCATACAAAAGTATTTCATACTTCTGAACATTTATCTCTCACAATGTTTTTATATATAATTTTCTTAAGCCCTCAGCATCTTGAAGATAAGAGCAAGTACGTGCGACCCAGTCGTGCGTTTTATTATATTTATAGATAAGGGAATCACAACAAAAACATAAATGTTAAAAAAGGAGCCAAGTTCTTATGTGTACAAGAAACCTGTGCGAAAAAAGTCAGCCCCCCCCCCTGAATGGACAATTCCAAATTTTCGATTTTTTTTCCTTTCTAAGTACTTCAAGTCCTACCGACCTACCAATTTTCATCGTTCTACAACAATCGGAACTGCTCCATATAATTTATAAGAATTTTTAAGAATGTGGGTGGATGCCACGCCCCCTGAATGCAAAATTCCAATTTTTCAATTTTTTCTTTCTAAGTATTTTAAGCCCTACCGACCTATCAATTTTCATCGTTCTACAACAATTGGGAGTGCTTCATATAATTTATAAGAAATTTTGAGAATGTGGGTGGATGCAACGCCCCCTGAACTGAAACTTCAAATTTTTCGATTTTTTTCTTCTAAGTACTTCAAGGCCTACCGACCTACCCATTTTCATCGTTCTACAATAATCGGAAGTGCTCCATATAATTTATAAGAATTTTTAAGAATGTTGGTGGATACCACGCCCCCTGAATGCAAAATTCCAATTTTTCAATTTTTTCCTTTCTAAGTGCCTCAAACCCTACCAACTTACCAATTTTCATTGTTCTACAACAATCGGAAAGGCTCCATACAATTTATAGAATATTTAAGAAAGTGGGTGGATGCCACGCCAACTGATTAGAAAATTGCAGATTTTCGATTTTTTCCTTTGTATGTACCACAAGGTATACCGTTTTGCGAATTTTCAAGTTTCTACGATGTCGGGAAGTGCTCCATAATTTTGATGATTTGTCAGTTAGTCAGTCAGTCAGTGAGTCAGTGAGTCAGTCAGTCAGTGAGTCAGGGAGTCAGTGAGTCAGTGAGTCAGTCAGTCAGTCAGTTACGGTTTTTGCGATTTTTGAAGTCCTATATCTTGGGAACTACTAATGCTAAAGAGTTGAAATTTGGTGAGCCACCTGCGTTTGATCAGTTCAGAAAATATTCCGAATATGATGTTTCTGACTTTATTGGTACTGAAGTTAGAGGGGGGTTGAAAATCGCCTGAGTTTGTTCCTGTAAAAAGGGTGTAGTGCCGCGAACTTGGCTGGGCACTACCGTGCCCTTTGATAAGGATTCAAGGCCAAAAAGAAAATATTTATAAACTATATTTACGATACATTTTTTTTTATTTGAATTTTGAAAAACGTGTTCCCCCCCTGCGCAAAAGTCTGAATCCGACCTTGCCTGGGGGTGGACAAACAATTGTAATGGTTAAACTAACGTGGAAAGAGGATGGACAAACGAATTCGATGAACAAAACCTAGATGCTTTGAGGTCAGGGTTCTTAGTTCACACAGCTGAACTATGTAATTATTTTCTGACTAATCCAAAAACAAATTCAAAGTACGGATTAAAGCTGTGCGATATACGTACTTTAACATACTCTTTTGTAGAGCTTAAAACTCATCAATGAAATATAGATTTAGTAACTTCCCAATGGGCTTGATAGATTTTGAGTTATAATAATGAGAATGCAACATCATGTTTTTGTTCATAAAAAAAGAAAATTGTGAGAGGGGCCTCTAATTATCAATATAAATTTAAGGAAGATAAATATTTTAGGAGCCTCAACTGAAATTTTGAAAACATTCATGAAAAATTACACTTTCGATTTTTTGGCACAGCTCTACTGTTTATCCAAGTTTTAAGATCTCTTCCAAGGACATTACTTTCCCCTAACGAGGAGTTAAATTTAAGAATAAGTTCTACCAACAACTTCCTTGTGAGATTACAAAGAAAAATAACTTTTCACATTCTAATAATTAGATTACAATTATTGTGTAATGAAACCAGCCCCGGATCTATAAGGGGGCAAACCGGGGCCTGTGCCCCGGGCGGCAGCTTACTGGGGCGCCAAATCCATGTGACTGAACAAATTGAGAATTGCGACGTTTAATGAAAATAAATGAATTCAGATGCAATGGAATATCAAATTGTATTTCTCGGTCAACCCTTAGCAGTTTTTTCTATCATTATTTCACCATTTGAAATAATTTTTCAAAAACTATTGACACATATACATAGCTTGATTGAAAAATTAAATAAAAGACACGAGCTTTAATACATTGTTGAAATTTTTAGATATTTTGAAGTTCACAAAAAATCTAAATACAAACAAATGCAGGAAATCAGGTGCTCTACAAAAAACTAATTGGTAAAAATGTTTTCGTTCAGATGAACAAAAAGTGAGATAAACGCTAAGAACCATTTTAACCGTTTTTCGAGAACAATTTTTCATGATGTCCAAAATATTTGTAAGCAAAAAATAATTCAAAAGATATTTTAACCTACTAAATCGAATAAAGAGCCGAGAAAATTGGATTTACCTTTTTCAACACCTTTTTTCAAAATGGCGGATACCGAAAAAAATTTCCACCAGCCAGAGACTGCTCTCACGCGTATCAAAGAACCAGCCAACCTTAAATGACATGTGTTTTGATGTTGCCTAGCTCTCGTGCTATTAAGAATTGAAATTGTCTGTGTCAATTTCATCAAGAAACAACAAAGCTAAGCCTAGTACGTACTTGTGAATCATGTCGTGAGTCCAATCAAAATTTGCTCGTGAAGCTGTGTGAAGAATTTTCTTTCACGAGCGATTCCCGTGCAAAATGTACGGGAACTCTTGGTGAACAGTTGACAGTTCGATTACAAAGAAAAATTTTTCATTGTAGATTGTTTTTCATTGTGGTTTTAAACGTCAATTGTTCACAACACATTTGCAAGTCTGTACCAGTGAGAAAAATTTCAAAAAATTACTTTCTCCACTGGTGATTGTTCACATCACGAGGAAGTATGTACTAGGCTTTATAATATGTTGACATTTTTTTAAAAATCCTGTTTTATAATATTTTTTTTTTCTGTTACAATTCTGTATCAGATATGACCTCTGTCAATTTCATTGAAATCGCTCGGGGAAGAACGAAGCCCCGAGGATTTAAAAACGTTTTCGGAACTTTGTACTTCGATACTTTATCTTGCGTAACTTAGGCTTTTCGAAATTTTGTCCTTTCGTAAAATTACATTTTTCTTTCATATTTGAACGCTTCGTGAATGGAACTTCAATAGTTCTACAAATGATAAATTCGGCAACGAACCATATTTTACAGATCCTTGCAGACTTGATTTGAATGAAAACGGATTTTATTAGGAACCAAAAAATAAGTTTCGTGATCGAATCAAACATAAAATTCACTTTTGAATTGTTCACGAGTGAACGAATCAAATTTTATCGTTCTACCAACCTTGATTGTGTATCGTCTTTGCTTAGGCATTGTCAATTTTCTTATCTATAGGTAAAAGTTATTAAAAAGTTTTATTCTCCCAATGACAAAAAATCCAACCAAGTAAATAGATACATGTTTTATTTTTTTGTCAAAAACGGCAGGGGCGCCAAAATAAAATATTTGCCCCGGTTCAGGAAAATCGTAGATCCGGCATTGTATGAAACTTCACTGCTTTACCGAAAAAACAACCCTACATACCATTCACTGAAGCTAGAAAACAAGAGAAGCAAAGCTAAAATTATTCATTACGAGTATGACGAAGCAAACAATTTAATTTCTAATGTCTATTTTATTTTCAAAACTTGTATTGATTGTAAGAGTTAAAGTGACGGCGGGCAATTCGATGCGACGCACAGTGGTCCGTTTCTTGAATTTTGAGGACAAAAATAACACTGGTCAACAAGGTTTTTCTTACAGAAACAAAAATTTACTGTTCCGTTGGTTTTTGGTGTGCTAAACTCGAATCTGAAGTCAGAAAAATTCTATCGGGCCACGTTTTTGAGATATTCCCGTTACAAAATCGTAAAAACCGTTTTTTTGCTGTTTTCAAAGTTGTATTGTAACATGAAGTAAATTGTTTCTACAATATTTTTAATGGTTTCTGAAAGAACTAATTTTCTTCTTTTAAAATCAGTTTAAATCTTTCCGATCCCTCTTTTCTTCTCGGAGAAATATTCACTTAATTGTAGGCCTTCCATTTATGACATAAATACAATGTAAAGGAGAATGGGCAAAAATTTATGGGAAATGGTCCATTTCCCAATACGAATGTTTCATATATCGTTGAAAAGGTTATTTTGAGTACATCATTTCATTATATAGCCGTTAAGTTCTAAACCACGGGGCTCGCGAGATATTCGGCCTCAAAGCACCGAAAGAACAATAATGTGTTCCCAATCCACATTAGCTGAATATCTCGTGAACCCCATGGTTTAGAGCTTAACGGCCATATAATGAAATGATGTACTCAAAATAACCTTTTCAACGATATATGACACATTCGTATTGGGAAATGGACAATTTCCCATAAATTTTTGTCCATTCTCCTTTACATTGTATTTATGTCATAAATGGAAGGCCTACAATTAACTGAAGTTTTCTCTGAGAAGAAAAGAGGTATCGGAAAGATTTAATCTGATTTTAAAAGAAGAAAATTAGTTCTTTCAGAAACCATTAAAAATTTTGTTGAAACAATTTACTTCACGTTACAATACAACTTTGAAAACAGCAAAAAAACGGTTTTTTCGATTTTGTAACGGGAATATCACAAAAACGTGGCCCGATAGAAATTTTCTGACTTCAGATTCGAGTTCAGCACACCAAAAACCTACGGAAAAGTATATTTTTGTTTCTGTAAGAAAAACCTTGTTGACCAGTGTTATCAATATAAATTTAAGGAAGATTAATATTTTAGGAGCCTCAACTGAAATTTTGAAAACATTCATGAAAAATTACACTTTCGATTTTTTGGCACAGCTCTATTGGTTTATCCAAGTTTTAAGATCTCTTCCAAAGACATAACTTTCCCCAAACGGGGAGTTAAATTTAAGAATAAGTTCTACCAACAACTTACTTGTGAGATTACAAAGAAAAATAACTTTTCATATTCTAAATTGTATTATGAAACTTCACTGCACTACCGAAAAAAACAACCCTACATACCGATACCATTAGGGTGGCTTACATGGCATAACAGCATCGCTTGATGGAAATGGAACAAGTATTCAAAATCTTTTAAGTTTAGATATCTCTATCATTGTAAATTGTTTATTTAAAAAAATAAAAGTCATTTAAACTAACTAACTTAAAAATCTTTTAAAAACCATACAACATTGGCTGTCAAGCGGTTGTTTCTTGCGTTCAAATGATCAAATCAAGCCATGCTGTCAAACAATGTTGGTCCATGTGATCCCCCCTTTTGAATAGTTGTTCCATTTCCATCAAGCGATGCTGTCATGCCATGTAAACCCCCCTATTCACTCAAGCTAGAAAACAAGGAAAGCATAGCTTAAATTATTCATTATGAGTATGACAAAGTAAACAATTTAATTTCTATTTTATTTTCAAAACTTGTATTAGGCGTTTTTTATTGGTAACTTATGGATAGCGCAGCAATGCGAGTCCGAATAAAACGTATATTCACTTTTATATCCACTCTTAATTGAAATCTCAAAGTTGGTATCTGTGGCATTAAAATTGTCAAAATCAGCTGTTTTTGAAAAAAAATATTTGGAAACAAAAATGGATTTTAAATGGTTCCAAATGGCGTTTGTTCGAATTTGCATTACTGCACCTATGATAAATGTCTTGCTAATATAATTTTCTTTCAACTTTTTGCCCTTTTACACTATTTTGTATCCTAATTAGTTGATTATAGTCGAAAACAAACAAATGAAATCATTCCTATATCCAATTCACAATTAAAAAAGCTAAGGGATGTGTTGGAAAAGTATTGCTTTTTGTATGTCAAGTTGAATAAAGGGCTATGCACATGGGAATGACCAACGAATGTCGAATAAACGAACAAAATGGGATTTAAAACATTTTTAAACCAAAATTTTTAATTCAAAATTGTAGAAATTGTATTAACGTTAATGTTGAGGTATGTACTAAAATTTGCATTTTAATTGCCAAAATAAAAGAAATTTGAGTTAACAAATTGTTCCTCGCAAATTACAATCTCAAAAACCAAACAGATGATTATTCGTTTATGCTGGGTATTTTAAAAAGTGTCCAAACTTATGTCACAAAACTGCCTTTTACTCGATTCTGATTAAGTCTTAAATATTAAATGTCAGGTCAAATAGAGCGCGGTCCAGTGGGATTGTCAAAACTTTACTGGGAAAGTTAGCAGTCAAATTTTGTTTTTAAATTTGTATAAAGACCACCAGACCGCGCTCTGTTTGACCAGGCTTTAAGAAAATAGACGAAATTATGACAAGTTGCCAGTCGTTTGAATCTGCCAATAGTGTTTCCGTTGGAATTGACATTTCTGAGGGAAGTGACAAAGTTCCATTATGTCTTCCATTTTCTGCCCATTAATGCTATAGTCATGTACATGGTTTTAAATTTTGCCATATAAATGACAGGGTAAAGTGGCATTAAACTTTGCCATTAAAGTCGTCGCAATAACACCAGTCCTCAAATAATTACAATACATATACAATGAAGAATGAACTTGCTAATCCTGGCCTGACCAGTTTTACGACTTAACATCAGATTGCCATTCATTTTTTTGTGTGTGAATGTTTAACCATATGTCATCATGGCAATCCATAACTATTCAGAAATAAATCTAGTCACTATGTGTAATATAACTGGGGTTTATAGCTTTGTTTTTAAGTTTTACTAAAATTGCTTTCTTTTTTCAAATGCCTATTAATCCCTTAACATCTTTTCTTAACTCTCCTTTAATCGAATTTCATTCTCTTGATAGAAATAGAATTTCAGACTCTTACTTGACAAGTAACAAACATAGTCCACGTACCTACATTTGTATAATTTACAGTACATTTAGTGAGAGTGTTTACCAGGAAGTACCCACTAATGATTTCTATTAGAAATGGAGTGATAGTTATTTGTATGTAAAGAAAGTAAATGTAAGAGTCATGGCATGGAATATTTACGATGATCGTCTAATCGTATCTTAATATTCCAAGCCACCTAGTGGTGACTAGTAAAAATAAAGCATAAATAAAACGAACACATCCTTATATGAGCAAGGTCTGCCAACCTTCACGTATAAAATATTTTTCTGCAAGCCCAAGTGTTGTTCTATTCCAAACATTCCACAAATCTTATCTGCACTATTATATTCACTATTTTTTACTGACTAACTTATCCACACTATTCGATTGTTGTTGTTTACTGTGTTAACCGTTTGCTGCGCTGCCTATACACTTACCAATAAAAAACGCCTATTGTAAGAGGTAAAGTGACGGCGGGCAATTTGATGCGACGCACAGTGGTCCGTTTCTTGAATTTTGAGGACAAAAATAATTTTTCCACGCCAATTCTTGAAACAAATTAAGAAAGTTTGGTAAACTTAATTATTTGGGGATGTTGAATTCAGTGTTTCCACCTATTTTTTTCTACTTCCAACAGGGGGTTCACAATTCAGGTCAGAAATAGCCCCACATTTCAAACTGTAGATATCTCAAATGATTATCTAACTTTATTTAAAAAATTTAATTAAAAACAAGGAACTTTATTACTGTTGAATACAGAATAACAAACTAGAATGAAAATTAATTTGAAGAAAAACTATAAAGAAAATATTTTACAAAACAACAGATTACTAAAAAATTATTAAAATGAGTTTTTAAGAACAAGTAAAAAATTTAATGAATCAAAGTGATTTATATTGAAAATGTATTAAATGATCAGCCACATCCACTCCCCCTTCAGTTTCATCATGAGATGAAGTCCGCAAAGCGTTTAGGGAAATGGACTTTTCTGTCGGAACGAGTTATCTTGGGAAAATTCTCTACTGATTTTGTCGATTTAGTTTCAATTTCTATTTTATTTGACTTTGCTTCGGTTGATGTGTTCTTGGATACAGGTTGCATTTTTGGATTGATGATTGAAACTTTGAGTTCATTCGTTGTGTGTGCTGCCTTGAGTCTATCGATGCTTATCCTTTTAATTTTGGAACCAATCTCGATGTCAAAATGTTTGTCATTTCGATTGATGACTTTAAAAGGGCCATCATACGGTGGCTTGAGAGGAGCTCGTACAGAATCATCTCTAATGAAGACATGTGTGCATTTTGTGAGATCTTTTTGAATGAAGACTTTGTCGGAAGAATGATTCGATGTAGCGACTGGTTTCAGTTGTTTTATGACTCTACGTAGGTTTTTAATGAAATTGCTCTCTACGTACTCATCTGTAGGTTTGCTGAAGAATTTTCCTGGTAGTTTTATCGTTTCTCCGAAAACCATTTCCGCCGGTGTTGCTTTGAGGTCCTCTTTGAATGTAGTCCGGAGTCCTAATAATGCAATTGGAAGAGAGTCAATCCAGTCTCTGCTTGTATGACATTTTATAGCAGTTTTGAGTGTCCGATGCATGCGTTCTATAATGCCATTTGCTTGGGGATGGTAGGCTGTAGTTCGAAAATGTTTAGCGCCAATCAAATTCGATAGTTCTCGAAATAACTTTGATTCGAACTGCGTTCCTTGGTCTGTCGATATTGCGTCCGGAACACCGAAGTTAGCTATCCATCCGTGTACTAAAGCTCTGGCAACGGTTTCTGCTGTTAAATCTTGAATAGGTATTGCAGTTGGCCAACGGGTAAATCTATCAATGCATGTAAGACAATACTTAAAACCTGCAGAAAGAGGAAGAGGTCCAATTAAATCAATATTAATGTGTCGAAATCGTCGGCTTGGGACTCGAAACTTTTCAAGTGCCTAACGATTATGCTGATTGACCTTCGACTTTTGACATTTAACACAAGTAGTTACCATATTTTTGATATCATGGTTCATATTTAACCACACGAAACGTTCTGTAATAAGTTTGACTGTTGAGTTTTTACCTGGATGAGCCAAATTGTGTAAAGAATTGAAGACTCGTTTTCGAAAGCTTTTTGTAACATATGGTCGAATACGTGCTGTAGAAACGTCACCCATCAACGAGGCTTTTGTATTTGGAATTTCAATAAGTTTAAGCTGGAGTGACGTGTCTTTTTCAAGGTTCTTCAATTCTTCATCGGTTTTCTGATCTTCGGCAAGTTGTTCAAAATTAATTTGTTCGCCTTCGAAAATTGTTTCAATCCGAGATAAAAAGTCAGCGACTATGTTGTCCTTTCCTGAAATGTGTTGACCGTTGTAAATTCACTTATGAAGCTTAATTGTCTGGTTTGTTTTAGAGTTGACTTTTCTGGTCTCTGTTTGAATGCAAAAGTTAATGGCTTGTGATCCGTTAAGATAGTACAATCTCGTCCATCAATTAGGTATTGAAAATATTTGACTGACTGGTAAATCGCTAGTAGTTCTCGGTCAAAAGTGCTTTTAGATTTTTGGGAATCAGACATACGTTTTGAAAAAAATCCAAGTGGCCTTAATTCTTTATCGACCAGCTCGTGAATTGCAGCTCCAACACAGAAATTACTTGCATCAACATGTAGAACGAGTTTGGCATTTGGTGAGGGATGAGCTAGTTGAACGGCTTTGGCGAGCTGGTTCTTACACATTTCAAATGCTTCTTCCGCCTCTGAGTTCCACTGGATTACCGTCTTGTCCTTCTTTTTGTTGCCTTTGATTAAACTCTGCAGTTTTCCTTGCACAAACGCTGCGTTTGGAAGAGATCGGCGATAAAAATTGATCATTGCTATGAATTTTCTTAATTCGAAAGCGAGTTTAGGCTTTGCGAAATTTGTTATTGCGTCAACTTTTTTGGTTGTTGGAGCGATACCATCTTTCGTGATTTTGTGTCCAAGAAAATTGATTTCAGTTTGAGCAAAAACACATTTTGAGAAGTTAATTCTTAAGTTGTTTTCACGGAGGCGTTGCAAAACTGTCTCCAAATACCGTTCACGTTCTTCTTGTGTGCTTGACGCAATGCAGATATCGTCTATATACACGATGACATAATCAAGATCTTGGAATATTTTGTTCATATACCTCTGGAATGTCTGGCTAGCGTTTCGAAGACCAAACGTCATCACATTAAATTCAAACAATCCAAAGGGCGTTATTATTGCCGTTTTGTCACGGTCTTCTTCAGCTATAGGAATTTGATGGTACACACGTTCCAGATCAATTTTGGAAAAAATTGATTTTTTGCAAAGCTTTTGAGTAAAATCGTGAATATGTGGGATTGGATAGCGATCTGGCTGGGTTTGTGCGTTAAGCCTACGGTAATCTCCGCATGGTCTCCACGAGCCCTTTTCCTTTTTTGGTGCTAGATGAAGTGGACTTGCCCATTGGCTGCTGCTTGGTCGGCAAATGTTTTGCTTAAGCATATAGTCAAATTCCCTTTTAGCTATCTCGAATTTTTCAGAATTAAGTCTGCGTGCTTTGGAATGTATTGGAGGACCTGATGTCACGATATGGTGACGGACGCTAGTGCTTGGGTAAGAAGCTAAAGCTTTAAATGGTTTTGTTAGATCTTGATACTTTTCGAGAATTGATTTGATAGATTGAGGCAAATTTTGTGCGAATGTAAAAATTTGTTCGCTTTTGGAAGAACATTCAATAGCACTTACTTCTAAATTCGTTGTCGTATCGATTAGTTTCTTTCTTCTCAGGTCAACCAGTAGTCCATATTCATGAAGAAAATCAGCTCCGATGATTGGTTTTGAAACATCAGCAACCACGAACATCCAGTCCATTTGTCTTCTAAGTCCGAAGTCGACTGATATAATTCGCGTTCCATACGTCTTAATAGAGATCCGTTTGCTGCATATAAATTGTATGATGTGTCCGGTTTGTCGTATTTGATTGGTGGAATAACTGTAAAATCAGCTCCAGTATCGATAAGGAATCGTTGATTTGATTTACGGTCATTTAGAAATAGACGACGACTTTCTGTTTTTAATGCTCTGTGCGTCGTTTGTGTTAACAGAGCTTCTTCTAGTTCTCCGATGTCATGTCTAGTTTTTTGAATTGGCAAGGGTCGATGCACTTCTTCGCATTTGAGCCGTAACGCCAGTGAAATTTGCAGAATGGAAATCTTGGCTTTGATTTGCTTCGGTCACGTTTTTGGTCTTGATTGAATTTTCTACTACTGCGTGGATGGTTTCTCGACGTACAAAGCTCTTCAATTTGCTTTTGTAGCTCGTCTATCATCTTTTGGAGTGGGGATTCAATTTGCACTGCTGACATATTGGAATAGTTTAACATGTCCATCATGTCAGCTTGCTTGGCCATTGCCACTGAATCTCCGCTTCCTATTGAAATAACCGCACGGACTTGATCCGGCAAGCGTTCGAGCCAAAAAGATTTCAGTACATCATCGGGTAGCTTGTTATTCAAGAGCTCTTTCATTCGCTTCAACAATTGCGTTGGTTTTAAGTCACCCAATTCAACTTCTTTCACCAATTTACGCAGTTTCTTCTGGTCTGAATCCGTGTACTCGGTGATTAAAGCGTTTTTAACTGTAACGTATTTGTCTTTTTCTGGGGGCTTGCATACGATGTCAGCTACTTGCATCAGAACTTGTGCATCTAGGGAACCAATTACGTGATGATACATTGTGTCATCGCGTGTTATTTTAGCTATGGCAAATTGCGATTCCATTTGTATGAAATAAAGTTCCGGTCGTTCTTTGCAGAAGGCTGGTGGTTTAATGCTAACGTGATAACGTGATAAGCATTTCACCCTTTGTAATGGCAGCATTATTCTGTAAACCTTCATTGCTTCTAAGTTCTTGATCATCTTCCATTGTATAAATTGATTATTTGATGCGATGAACTGTAAGAAATTCTTATGGTAGTTAATTTGAAAAAATTTGTTCTTAAATCGGGGTCACCAATGTAGATATCTCAAATGATTATCTAACTTTATTTAAAAATTTAATTAAAAACAAGGAACTTTATTACTGTTGAATACAGAATAACAAACTAGAATGAAAATTAATTTGAAGAAAAACTATAAAGAAAATATTTTACAAAACAACAGATTACTAAAAGATTATTAAAATGAGTTTTTAAGAACAAGTAAAAAATTTAAAGAATCAAAGTGATTTATATTGAAAATGTATTAAATGATCAGCCACAAAACTTTCAAAAAAAGGATTGTCGAAGTCAGAAACTGGGCAAGTACAATAACTCAGGCGACAAGAAAAAATAACGGTTTTTTGTAGAGTAGTTCGCATTTTTCAAATTAAAAGTTTTTGCGACCTTTAGTCCAAATGCGTATCGCCCAGGTACAACAGTTGGGCTCATCAGTTAGATGCTGTTGTACCCTTCCAAAATAGTTAATGTCCACTCAAAACTGTAAAGTTTTTGCTACATTTCTTTTGTCCAGAAAGTCACTACGTTCATTCGTTAAATATTAACAAAACACTACATTTTCATTAAATCAAAAAATAATAATTTTATGTTTTTAAACTAGTGTAATTCAATTCAAATGAAGATATTAAAAGTAATCAAGAACTATTTTTTATGCTAATTGGAATTTAAAATACTCTCCATGATTTGGAAAGTGAAAAATGTTGCTTGCAATTTTTCAACTTTATATAGGTACCGGAACTAATCTCATTAGTTTATGAGCAACCTACTTACAACAAAGCGCCATTTACCTAGAAGCCTTGCCGTTTGGCCCCTTTAGTGACCAAATGGCCCCTTTTTTGCATTCGGGACCCGTGGTCCCCACTTTTTAAAAGTCAGCCAATTGGCCCCTTTTTAAAAATGTATGTGATTTTCATTCAAAATTGGGTTTTTACTTAAAAATAGTTGAACTTCACCAAGTTTCGTACTAAATTCTATGCAAAATGACAAAAGAAGAATTTATTTAGAAGATAAAATAGTTACCTATCTACATTTTTGTTGTAATTTTAGTAAAACAAATTTTATTTGTTATTATTAGGATAAATTTTGCTTAGTTTTCCTTAATGGCAATTTATTAAAAGAGCCCCTTTTCTTGTCCCCTTTGTTACCCCTTTGGACTTTTTTCAGCGGCAACACTGATAACATGATACAATGATACGAGACTCAAAAACATTTTTTTTTTATATAATTTTTTATTTAAAAAGTGTGGAAACGTAGACACAGGCAAGAAGTATTTCCTGACTCCCTGTGCAGAATCCACATTCTGACGAGGCGAATTCAATTTCACTAAATTGGTTTGTGTCTTGGCAACTATTTACATTAAAATATTCCGCAGAAACGAACCCTCCTTGAAATAAAATTTCATGATTTCTTTACACCTCTTTGATGTTGTAACTCTAAATGCGTTCACGCAACAAACAAATTAGAAACGTGACGACGAAAACGATGGGCGTTCTGAATTAAATTCCGTACTGCCACACTGCCATGCTGCCACAACAAGCTATGCTATATGATGCTCCACATAATCAATTGAAATCTCTTCAGTTTTAGACATCAAGCAGAGATATTTATCTTTTTGTTTCTTTTTTTAAACTGAGTCATTTATTTGTTTTTTATAGTTTTTTTGTAAAAGACTCGTAAGAAATGTAACTAATTAAAGATCAGCGCCTCTCTGATTGCAGTTGAATTTTATCTGAAGTTTCTTCTAGTCGCGCGATTGCATTTGCCTGTGCCAAATCAAGAAAAACATAATTGTTGCACTCTAAAGTGAAAAGAATCTTATTATTTTTTGATTTCTTATAAATTCTGTCAGTAGAAAAAAAAAACGTGTAAATCCATGTCAACGACATTTGATTAAGAAGTGAATGTGTTTTTTAAAATAATCGACAGTCCTATTAATTCTTTGCATTTTTCGAATAAAAGGTTTAACCTATAAGAATAAATCACACTCTTTATTATATAACATAACATTTTAAAAGGAAAAGTGCTCAAAGAAAACTTTATTTAAAATTGAAAAGTTCTTGAAAAAAAAATAATTTAAAAGAAGTTTGGTTCTTAATTTAGAGGAGCATTAAGATATTTTTGGATTGTGCAATAAAGTGAAAATAGATTTTTAAACAAAAACAAACAAAAAACAACCTGAAATCATGCCGGAAGCTAATTTTAGTTTTTTTACACATGCACCTGTGGAAGCAAAACATCTTCCAATTTTGAAAGCCTCAGGCGGTATCGGTGATACCGATGGATTTCCAGCATTCGACGTGGAGTCAGAAAACTATGCGGCGCCAGATGATCCCAAATGGGGCTTCCGCATTACTGGTGGTGCTCAATTCCACATGCCGATTACAGTGTTTCAGGTAGGTGTATTAGGTTATGGCCCAGGATAACCAGACTTTCCTAAGTTTATTTCGCATGATCAAAAAATTCAAAATCAAAATCATCAAAAAATTTAGCAAAAGAAAACCTGAATAAGCTACTTCCAGAATCGATGCGCAGACATGGTTTATGGGAACAATCGACTATTTCAGCTCATAGTCTGAGCAATTGTCAAAAATTACCAAAGATAAGGGGTTCATTGCGAAAGTCTAATAAGAATAAGTCCAAAAACTCATTAATCTCCTTATAACCAAGAACTTCAAAACAAAACATGAAGTCAGTGACATGACATGAACAATACACATGAACATGATCTGCCTAAAATCTTGATCTCAAGCTTAATGCATCAATAAACAAGGAAAGACGCACGGCCGTGAATCTACTCGAAAGCTGTATAAGGTTTTGGAGAGTTTGAATGGGACTCTCTCACAAAAAGCTGTTTGAATACCACAAACATACCGAAAAGAAATTTGTTTCTTAGCCTCTTGACTAAACTTCAAAAACCTGGCGTAATAGATTCCGAAATTAAACTGATTGGATCAAAAACCTTGGAAAAATAACATATTTGTTTAACGTTATAGAAGCCATCAAATGTTTTCACGCAATGAATCATAACTTTTTATTCTTTCAGTCCTTATCATTATAACAAGAAAGAATGGCCAACCTAAAGATTATATTTTTTGGTCATGCTTGATTTGATTAATTTAATCTTGTCATAAGTTTTTAATCAGATTAAGAGATATCATGATTTTTTAAAAATAGTTTTTCTGGTTGAAATAATATGATTCAATAGGTTTTGTATAAGGTACTTATGTACAAACAACAAACATATATACCATACATTTTATTATCGACGAAAAAAATAGTTATCTTTGCTGAAGTGGCTTGATTTTATTCTAGTTCTGATGCTTTAGATAGAGAAGCCCATTTTTTTCTTGATGACAGATATTGTTTCTTTTGTTATTTTTGGCGTAAGTGGCTTATAGGCACATTTCTTGTTTAGCTCTGAGCTGACGTCTGTGAAGTTAATAGGGCAACTTCAACCCAGCAAATGGAACCTTGATAGGAAGTTTGAGTTGTTTTTTATATTTGTTTGTAATTATTTTTTTTTCCGATTTTGCAGTTCACCAAATAATGGTGCAATTGAGTACCTGATAGCTTCACAGTGAAATTAGCAGGTCACATCTTGTATCTCAGGAACCAGGTTTGCATAGTAGATATGGCTCCAAAAAAACTGCATTTTGCATTTCAAGAATAAGCTAGGTCGAAATTTTGAAGTCTTTTTACTGACTTTGGAGGAAGGGAGACTTGAGACACTTTTTGTAAAATATGTTGATAAAAAATTGTCTATTTATCTCAGCCACATGATGTATATGTACGTCTAAGTAAAGCTACACTCATCTATTTTAAAACTAGTTTTATTGGTTTATAAAAAAATAAAGCTGCCATCTCTGATTCTCATAAAATTCAAAATGTTACTATATTTAACGTATTATTTGTTAAGAAAAATGTGTTAAATATTCATACACAAAAATGTTGATACAAACAAAATGAAATTTAAAAGCCGTAACAAACGGAAATAAATACATAACTTAAATAAACACCTCCTTGGAAATTCATTTAGGAAATTGTAAGATTTCTTATGCATAATTTTAACTTGTTATTTTTTATGATCAAGTCTCCCCACAGTAATTGGTTCAAGTTTTTCAGACAAATTATAAATTCTGTTAGGCAAACTGTTGCATTATTTCGCTCGGATATTAACAACGACTATTCAAATAATTAGATAAAAAAGTCCAGGAACCAAAAAGCAAATGTTGATTCTGAAACCACAGCTTGTATCAACGGGTGTTGAATACTAGCCGTTCTGACGGGGTCAGCTTTCAGGTATTCAGCTGGTATTCCGTCAAGTACAGCTGCTTTGTTGTTTTTGAGAAGAGTTATCGAAGATTGGATTTCCAGTACTGTAGGTGGTTCGATGTCAATATCCCTATAAGATCTACGCATATCGTTAAGCTGGGGCACTTCAGCAATCTGCTCAACGGAATCCTCATTAAGCAAGGCACAAAAGTGATCCATCCACCGCGTCTGTGAAGTTAGCAGGGCAACTTTCACCCACGCAATTGGGACCTTGACAGGAATTTGCAGTTTTTTTGCATTTCTATTCCCGATTTTGCAGTTCGCCAAATAACGGTGTAATTTAGTGACCTGCTAACTTCACAGTGAAGTTAGCAGGTCACATGGTGTATCTCAGGAACCAAGCGTGCTAGAAACTTGTAGTAAGGCTCCAAATTTGCAGTTTTTTTGCATTTCAAGAATAGGCTAGGTCAGAATTTTGAAGTCCTTTTTTTGAAAAAAATTTCATACTGACCTGCTAACTTCACTGTGAAGTTAGCAGGTCACATGGTGTATCTCAGGAACCAAGCGTGCTAGAAACTTGTAGTAAGGCTCCAAATTTGCAGTTTTTTTGCATTTCAAGAATAGGCTAGGTCAGAATTTTGAAGTCCTTTTTTTGAAAAAAATTTCATACTGACCTACTAACTTCACAGTGAAGTTAGCAGGTCACATGGTGTATCTCAGGAACCAAGCGTGCTAGAAACTTGTAGTAAGGCTCCAAATTTGCAGTTTTTTTGCATTTCAACGATGGGCTATGTTCAAAATTTGAAGTCCTCAATTTAAAAATTTCCCAAGTTTGACTTCAATATGAAGCAAGTAGGTCACATCGTGTATCTCATGAACCAAGCATGCTAGGAGCTTGCAGTAAGGCTCCAAATTTGCAGTTTTTTTGAATTTCAAGAATAGGCTTGGTCAGAATTTTGAAGTCCTTTTTTTGAAAAAAATTTCATACTGACCTGCTAACTTCACTGTGAAAAGTTTTCAAAATTCTGACCAAGCCTATTCTTGAAATGCAAAAAAACTGCAAATTTGGAGCCTTACTACAAGTTTCTAGCACGCTTGGTTCCTGAGATACACCATGTGAACTGCTATTTTCACTGTGAAGTTAGCAGGTCAGTATGAAATTTTTTTTAAAAAAGGACTTCAAAATTCTGACCTAGCCTATTCTTGAAATTCAAAAAAACTGCAAATTTGGAGCCTTACTGCAAGTTCCTAGCATGCTTGGTTCGTGAGATACACGATGTGACCTACTTGCTTCATATTGAAGTCAAACTTGGGAAATTTTTAAATTGAGGACTTCAAATTTTGAACATAGCCCATCGTTGAAATGCAAAAAAACTGCAATTTGGAGCCTTATTGCAAGTTCCTAGCATGCTTGGTTCCTGAGATACACCATGTGACCTGCTAACTTCACAGTGAAGTTAGCAGGTCAGTATGAAATTTTTTTCAAAAAAAGGACTTCAAAATTCTGACCTAGCCTATTCTTGAAATGCAAAAAAACTGCAAATTTGGAGCCTTACTACAAGTTTCTAGCACGCTTGGTTCCTGAGATACACCATGTGACCTGCTAACTTCACTGTGAAGTTAGCAGGTCAGTATGAAATTTTTTTTTAAAAAAAGGACTTCAAAATTCTGACCTAGCCTATTCTTGAAATGCAAAAAAAACTGCAAATTTGGAGCCTTACTGCAAGCTCGTAGCATGCTTGGTTCGTGAGATACACGATGTGACCTACTTGCTTCATATTGAAGTCAAACTTGGGAAATTTTTAAATTGAGGACTTCAAATTTTGAACATAGCCCATCGTTGAAATGCAAAAAAACTGCAAATTTGGAGCCTTATTGCAAATTCCTAGCATGCTTGGTTCCTGAGATACACCATGTGACCTGCTAACTTCACTGTGAAGTTAGCAGGTCAGTATGAAATTTTTTTCAAAAAAAGGACTTCAAAATTCTGACCTAGCCTATTCTTGAAATGCAAAAAAACTGCAAATTTGGAGCCTTACTACAAGTTCCTAGCACGCTTGGTTCCTGAGATACGCCATGTGACCTGCTAACTTCACTGTGAAGTTAGCAGGTCACTAAATTACACCGTTATTTGGCGAACTGCAAAATCGGGAATAGAAATGCAAAAAAAAATGCAAAAAAAACTGCAAATTCCTGTTAAGGTCCCAATTGCGTGGGTGAAAGTTGCCCTGCTAACTTCACAGACGTCCATCCACCTGCGTAACTGATCCTCGATTGATACCAAAAGTGTTCTATCCGCATCCCCTATGTATATAAAGTTAGCAGGACACTTTTGGAAATTCATGTTAAAAACTGTCCTATCATTAGTTGCTACTTAATTGCGAATTAGTTACGCAAAAAAAAAATTAATTGCTTTTTTGGTTTGCGAAAAAATGGGTGTCCTGCCAACTTCATATGAACTTAGCAGGACAACTTTCTCAAAAATGTGTATAAACGATTAAAAAAAAAAAGATTTTGAGAACTAATTAATTGCGAATTAGTTACGCAAAAAAAAAAATTATAGCATTTTTGGTTTGCGAAAAAATGGGTGTCCTGCTTACTTCATATGAACTTAGCAGGACAACTTTCTCAAAAATAAAGATAATTGAGCTGAGAAAATTTGATTATTGAGAGCTAATTAATTGCGAATTAGTTACGTAAAAAAAAAATTAATTTTTTGTTCGTTTGTGAAAAATAGGCGTATTGCGAACTTCACGTGAACTTAGCAGGACAACTTTCCCAAAAATGAAGATTAATGATTTGAAGAAAGTTGGTTTTTGAGAACTAATTAATTGCGAATTAGTTACGCAAAAAAAAATTTTATTGCATTTTTCCTTTGCGAAAAAATGGGTGTCCTGCTAACTTCATATGAACCTAGCAGGACAACTTTCTCAAAAATAAAGATAATCGAGCCAAAAAAAGGTTTTTCATTGAGAACTAATTAATTGCGAATTAGTTACGCAAAAAAAAAAATTTATTGCATTTTTGGTTTGCGAAAAAATGGATGTCCTGCTAACTTCATATGAACTTAGCAGGACAACTTTCTCAAAAATAAAGATAATCGAGCCAAAAAAAGGTTTTTCATTGAGAACTAATTAATTGCGAATTAGTTACGCAAAAACAAATTTTATTGCATTTTTGGTTTGCGAAAAAATGGATGTCCTGCTAACTTCATATGAACTTAGCAGGACAACTTTCTCAAAAATGAAGATAATCGAGCTGAAAAAAAGTTTATTATTGAGAACTAATTAATTGCGAATTAGTAACGCAAAAAAAAATTTAATTGCATTTTTCCTTTGCGAAAAAATGGGTGTCCTGCTAACTTCATATGAACCTAGCAGGACAACTTTCTCAAAAATAAAGATAATCGAGCCAAAAAAAGGTTTTTCATTGAGAACTAATTAATTGCGAATTAGTTACGCAAAAAAAAATTTTATAGCATTTTTGGTTTGCGAAAAAATGGATGTCCTGCTAACTTCATATGAACTTAGCAGGACAACTAAGTTCATATGAAGTTAACAGGACACCCATTTTTTCGCAAACCAAAAATGCAATAAAATTTTTTTTTGCGTAACTAATTCGCAATTAATTAGTTCTCAATAATAAACTTTTTTTCAGCTCGATTATCTTTATTTTTGAGAAAGTTGTCCTGCTAAGTTCATATGAAGTTAGCAGGACACCCATTTTTTCGCAAACCAAAAATGCAATTAAATTTTTTTTTGCGTAACTAATTCACAATTAATTAGTTCTCAATGATAAACTTTTTTTTGGCTCGATTATCTTTATTTTTGAGAAAGTTGTCCTGCTAAGTTCATATGAAGTTAGCAGGACACTCATTTTTTCCTAAACCAAAAAAGCAATTAATTTTTTTTTTGCGTAACTAATTCGCAATTAATTAGCAACTAATGATAGGATAGTTTTTAACATGAATTTCCAAAAGTGTCCTGCTAACTTTATATACATGCATCCCCTACTTCCTTGGATATTTGGAACAATTCCCTTATATATCCTCTTCTTGCAACGTTTTATCGGCGTTATCTGCCAGTCCATCACACCTTACCATCTTGTCACGTTTCACACAGCGATAGACCATCTCATGTGCTAAGCGATACTCTCTTCGCAATTCAGCCTTTCGTTGAGCATCTGCTTCGGCATTTATTTGCATCTTCAACGATTTGCGAGGCTCGATTTTTATCCCAGGTGTCTTGGGATATCCAAGAATCTCGAGCTCTCGTCTGCTTGGGTACACCCAACATCTCATCAATTGTTGAATGTTGAATTCCGTTTAATAACGAAGCTCTGTCGTTAAGGTTGGTGACATAGTTACGACATATGTTTGGGATCACTTAAAACATTTGTATTGAACTTCGAATTTCTTGCTGCACCCTGTGATTGTCGTTGCACAGCTGCAGTTTGTAGCTTGGGACTCATGAGAACGAAATGGTGATCGCTTCCCATGTCGGCATTTCTAATGCTTCGAACATAGCACATTGACTTCCTCCTTCGCTGCTGAATCATGATATAGTCAATTTGGTATTCAGTTTGACCATCCGGATGTACCCAGGTGATTTTGTTGCAAGTCTTGTGCTTAAACACAGTCTCACCCACTACAAGACGATTAGCGTTACAAAAATCGAGCCAAGCCATTTTTCCCCATGACGCTTTCCACACCGTAGTTGTCTGATCCGACTTGGGCATAAGGATCTCCCATTAGGCCTGCCAGACGTCCCGATTTTGGTGGGACAATCCTGATATTTGAACCCTGTCCCGATATATGTCCCGATATACAAACTGTCCCGATTTTGTCCCGACTTTTCTTTTTTTCTCAAGAGAATAACTCTCTGGTATCAAAGAATTTTAATAAAATGATTTCCCGAATTAAGAAGAAAATATGTGATGTTGTTATTTTGCCGCCCAAAAGTTTTAATAAAGAAAACCATACAAATTAATATTTACGGTTTTATTTAATATCGTCCCCTGATTGCAAGAACTAGGTAACTCAATTTTAAATTTTAATAATATATCGGCAAAAACGGCATTATTTTGTACAGTTTTAAAGAATTTTTACCTAATCTTTTTCTATCACAGACAAATATAGGATATTTGTGAAGTTTCAGGAACATAAAAATTAAAATTTCCATCGTTCTCCAGTAGCTATGTTTCTATAAAGGCTGCTATCTCCAAAATTAATGAAATTGAGTTACCTAGTTCTTGCAATCAGGCGACGATATTGCTTGAAGGTTTTCAACAAAATACAATTTTATAAAATTGGAAAATTATAATGCTTCTCTGCATGATTTCATTTTGTCAAATCTTAATATGTTGCCTTAAAATATGAATTTTCATCGGTTTTGCAGCCCTGTTCAATGTGTGGCCTTAGGCAATTGCCTATGAGGCACCGGACATGATAATTGCGATTAGTTTTTAAATTTTATTAATTAATTACAGCTAGGTCAATGCTCAAACATTTTACCAGAATTGCAAATCTTTCGAAATGACAGACTTTTTGTACAGTACCAAAGAACCCGAAGATATTTTAGTTACAAAACTGAATTTTCAATGCTCCCGATATAATCTTTTTATTTCTTTTTTGTCATAAGTTTTAGCTAGTAAACATGTTTCTATTTGTTGTATATTTAAAAGTTCATTTCCTTTTCTAAGTCCCGATTTGTCCCGATTTTTTGTCACTGACGTCCCGATATTGCGAAAATTTTATCTGGCAGCCCTATCTCCCATGACTGTTATGATGTCGGCAAAGTAGGCAAAAAAGCAAAAAGGCCGTAAGGGGTAAAAAGTCAAAATAAAATATAAACTTTTGGAATGAGGAGGAAATCAATCGTATTTGTATAAAATCGATACTTTATCATACAATAACACAAAAAAACAAAGGCAAAGTTAACTTAATCCTATCACTGCTCATGACAAATGAAATATGTGGACCAAGTTTCTTCACTATGCTGTTGGCAATTGGTAATATTTTACTAGTTCCAATAAAAATTCAGTCTTCATTTATGAATAAGATTATGGGCCCTACCAATAACCAAGGGACCCCACACATCATTTTGTATGATAAAGTGGGCTCGGTTAAATTGGCTGAAATTTTGGTACTTTTTTTTATAAACTAACAATTTGTTACCAATTTCTGTCCAATTCCTGTTCCATACTTCAAAATATCATTAAATTCAAAAGCTGCTTTCAAACGAAGCCTTGAAGAAGTTCAGTGCTGTTAAAAATGTAAATACGGCACTTAAAATTGTTGTGCGCTAAAAGTCCTGCAATGAATAGCGACGTCAATTCCAACCTTCCCGATAACATTGAAGAGGTATTTAGCTCCTTCAAGGCTTTTTTAAGGGACAATCATAGAAGCTATTACCTGTGGCGCAGGGACATAAGGCCCAGGGTCATAACACCCAATTTTTTTTTTTTGGGACTTACATATGGCCCACTTGAGTGGGGCAAAATTGAATTTGGGGCTTGACGCTTGAGTCCCACCCAAGTGAGACTCAAGCCCCAAATATTTTTGCTAAAAATGAGACATAAAACCCAATATTTTTTAGCGCCACAGAAGAATAAAGAGTTTTCGATTGTTTTTGTGTTTTTCAAAAATTCCTTAAATCCAGATTCCTTAAATGCAAAAGAAACTTTGCTTACACCCACCTTGCACCCACCCCAAAGTCAGCAAAGCAGCATGCCCCCATATATATCTCACTATTTATTCGACGTAATGCTGGGTGCTAGCACTGATCTTATTTACACTTGCCTTGCCTTACATAAATACAGTACTGGCACACCCAGCATTACGGCGAATAAACAGTAAGGCAAGTATGCAACCCCCCTGCTTGGGCACACTATAGGATGAATAGGGTGAATGCAAAGTCTCTTTTGCATTTTAAGAATCTGGATTTAGAGAAACTTTGAATTTATCCTTTATACCTACCCATTTTATTGAATGGGTCTTCTTTCCATTTGGTGATTCTTATTTAGTGGGACATTACACATGTTTATTTTGGACTTGAGTCTCACTTGGGTGGGACTAAAGCCCCTAATTCAATTTCAGCTTTATGCCCCACTGAAGTGGGACACCCCAAAATCAAAAATTGAGCGTTATGTCCCTGGGCCCTATGCCCCTGCGCCGTTACCTGTGAACTTTTTAAAGCTGTTCGTTGTTTTGTTGCTTCTATAGTTGAAAGTTAAGTTATGTTAATATTCCCCTTATTTAATATAAATGCCTTTTTTCCTTTTCATGATTTTATTTTGCCCTTTTTTAAATTGTTTAAGTCAACAGAATCCTTTCCCTGGTCATAAGCAATAAGAATCAAAAGAGTCTCCAGCAACATTTGTACTGAAAAGGTGCTTATTTTTTCAATAAAATGGATACATTTTGCACTACTACCATGAAACCCCTCCCCAAACTGGTATGCATTGAAGAAAGTTGGAGAAAATGTTTGATTTATTATTCATCAAGAATCCATTGGTTTGTTAAGTGTTTAGAAAATGTGGAAAGTACTACCACAAAACAGGTGTCCGAAAATGATAACTAAAGTTACCAACATGTGTAAGTACTTTTCTGGAAAATTTGACAACTTTACCACTCTAATCCCCTTTAACATTGATGTCAAACATCGTAATTGTTTCCAAAACTCTCCATATCCATAGTGCGATTTGCTTAAAAACTTTCCATATTCATTGTATGTAGTATAGGTTTGCTTTCAAAACTCTTCTTATCCATCTTAGGCTATTGATTATGTCACAAAAGAAGGCTAATGCCGGGATTTTGGGGGACTTTAGATATGTTAAAGAGGTTTCAATTCTGGTTGATTCCAATTTTTATATTTTATGAATTAATTTTTTCAACATCGGAACCTATTTTTCTGGTTCCTGGAGAGACTCCAAGATTTAAAAAAAATTTCTATATACATAACTGTAAGTAATACCGTTATTATAAATTTTTTTTTCATTTAAAGTGTTTTTTTTTTTAGAAAATTGCTCCTCCTGCTTAACTTGGGGGAAATTGACCCCCATGAATAATGAATGAGGGAAAATGATTGCAATCTGATTAATGTCCAGACTCCAGAAAATGGTGATACCATGATTTGAAGTCTCAATGTGAAATCAATGAATAGAATCTTTTAATTGAACTCAATGAATGATTTTTTTTAAGATTGCATTCTCAAAAGATTGCATTCTCTTAAAATTCTATTCACTCGAATACACATACATACAGTGAATTTATTTGAGTGCTAACACAATAGACAGTTAATTCAATTTAGTACTCAAAGTATATAAGTATATTTTTACTACCAGAACTACTTTCTATTTACATATGTGGCTCTATAAGAAGTATATACTGGAGTATTTACTTACTTCAACATTCTTAAATTACATTTTATAGAAGGAGAATTATGTTAAACACAATACCTGCAGCCAAATTATTGTAAACAAATATAATACCAACTCATGAATCTGAAATACCCTTAAAAAAGTAAAAAAAATAACCAAATAACTTCAGTTAAAGAAAATTAAGAAAGTACACACAAATTATCAATAATATTTACCCAATAAAAAAATGAAGACAGCAAACTCAGCTACAAATTTAGGATAGAAACAATTGAAACAAGGAAAACATTTCGTGTTCATAAATATTCGAAAGCAGCAGCCGCTAGATTTTTCTATTTTAAAACATTTATGCCAAACGTCAAAACAATTAGCAGTTTTTATCTTAAATCTCAAAGCAAAACAAAAAAATAAGAATTATATTTCAGACACACGCCAATCGTAAATAAAGAAAGCAATCAAATATCGAGAAACCACACACCCGCCTGTTAAAATAAACTAATCAGTTTTAAAGACATCTTTCTATATCTTCGAAGCCAAAAGAGTATCCGTGGATATATTCTGAAAAACGTTTTTGGAATAACCAACGCGTTCATTAATCTTTAAAACCAAAAACACATTTTACTAATGAACAAAGACAAAGCAACAACTGCAACGATCTGTTTTGAAAAATCTATTTGGCAAATAAATAAAAAAAATAAAGTAAATATACGATTTGAAGAATGAATTTTCAAATACTAAAATAATATTTTGTATTATTTTTTGTTTCAATATTTAGATAAAGTAGGCACATAATGTACAGTATGTTAAAACAAACTTTCATTTTCAAAAACACTAATTGGTTCAATCACCGACATTTCATAGGTCATTCACACCTGTTCGGAAACAGGGAACTACAACTATGTAGGTGAATATTGCAAACTTAGTATAGCTAACCCTAATACCCCATTCAGAATCAGCTCCTAGGAGTGCAGCCGAATAAGATAAATAAAAATAACTAATAAATGCGAACATTTCAAAACATTAGTCTTCTTTTCAAAATACAAAAACAAAGTATCCAAGAAAATTATGCGCTAACCCAAAGGCCCCATAAAGTAGGTTATGACGATCAGAACAATTTGTTGGGGGATCTTCGACTGAAAATCTTTCAATTTTCATTATATTCTGTGTCTAGCTAATGGCTGGTCAGTCCACTTCAAGACTTTTTGAAAACAACACTCGTCCGGATCTTAAAAGAAAATATTGAAGAAAAAGATTTTTAAATTTCGTTCTTGGTAAAGCAAATTAATTTTTCAAAATTGAAATATCTCGATTAATAAAAATGTCGGTATTGTTATATTTTTGGCAAAAAAAATAATTACGAAATTTCTGTGCTGGTTTCGTTTTTAGGTAACAGACGGTGGTCTGGCTGACAAAGGAGGCATCCGGCTTGGCGATATTATTGTCGAAATCAACGAGATAGACGTTACAGATTTGCCATTGGCTAAAGTACAGGAAATTATAGATTCGTCGGCTAAGAAAATTTATTTGGTTGCTAGAGGGTAAGTGTTTTAAGATATACAAATTGAACTTTGTATTGGGTGTAATCGGATACTATCTTTAAGAATGGAAGACGAAGAATTTACTGATAACCCACAAGAGGAAGAGAAGTCTATTTGTTTGAGGATTCCAAAACCAATGCCACCTCCAAAAGGTAAGTGAAATTCTGCCCAATTTTAATATGAATCATGTGTTTTATTTGAATTTAACAACATTAAATTGTCTTGTGTGATTAAAAAATTTAGTTTGCGAAAAACACCGTCAAAAAATTAAAGTGCATCTTTTAAGAATTTGGTTCGTGCTACGACTCGGGCTAGGTACTTATATAAAATCATCGTTTTGTTTATGCGTTGGGAAAAACTAGAAACCATATCAAATATCAGTAAATAGTCTGTACACCTTTCACATAATTTTCAAGGTATTATCTTATTGAATGCAAAGTATAAAAACCTTTATATTGACTAAAGTCGTCAGACTCATTGCAGCAACCACAAAATGTTCATTTCGTGAATAGAAAAGTCTTAGCTATCATTTGATATACATACATTATTTATTTGCAAAAAAAAACTTAAAGTGGATTTTAAAGAAGGCAATCAAAAAAAGCCTTGTCCGGCCAATAATTGGATGGTATTTATTTTTGTATCAAAAACCGCGATCAGATAAGTTATCGGCGCCTCCCAGACTATTAGTTATTATGTCATGGAAATGTATAAAGCATCATTAAGAAAAAAGATGTTTAAAAGATCATGAAATAAAATTACTTGTTATTTTGCTTAAAAGTGCTAAAACTGTTTTGTTGACACTTCTTATCTGATGGATATCCAGTAAATAATGATCTGCGATTGCATGGTCTTTAAACCATCAGAGCTTCGGTCTTCTATGTATGTCTTCTCGACCCTGGGGCAGGGAAACGAGGACTCTACTGGCTGGACCATTGTTATTCATTCCATTGTTATACATTCCAATGTAGTCGACTAGTTGTAAGTTTCTTTCTTTGTTAAAACCCTGTGCATGGTTGGAATAGTTCGGAGAAACTATTTTCTTTGTTGCACATTGCACCACGTATTTACAAATGTAAAGCGACACAGTTTAATCAGTTGAATTAAGATCCCAAATCAGCCAGTGACATAAAAAGCTTCTTGAGATAAATGCTGTATCATGCTTTGAAGTCGATTAATTGGTGGTGGCTTTCAACTTAATTTCGTTAGTCTTTTCCAGGATTTTTCTTTGAGTTAAAATTTTGTCTATGATGGTCAACCAGAAAAGTTGAAAGCCAAACTCGTATTTGAGCTAAAGACAGTCCAAAAGTAGGTACGTTGGATACTTTCTTACTTTACTTATGATGGCGCTCAGCTCTGAATGGACTATTCGGCCTTAACCAACAAGCCTCTCCAGCCAGCTTTGTCCCTAGCTTTCCGCCTCCAGTTTAGCACAGGAAGTAAGTTGAGGTCGTTTTCCGCTTGTGTGTACGATGCAGAGGAAGACAGGTGTTCCTCTGCATCGTACACCATCAGGGTTGAGTTTAAAGCCCGTGGTAGACACGAGGACGAAAGGTTGAAAATCGCGGTTTTCAGACTATTTTCTTAGGGTCAGTTTTTCAGTGCGAGATCATCCTAGTCTCGGGGTTGAACCGGAGTTAACTCCAAAAACGTTTTTTTCAGTCAATTGAAATCGAAAGTTAACTCCGAGCTAACTCGTCTTATTTGGTGAGTTAACTCAGGCACCAAATTGAGGGTCTTTTTAGTTGTGGCGCCATCTCGATATGGATATTGAAAGTTATTGCCAGTGCAGTTTGTTGTGGTGCCATCTCTATTCCTATGCGTAAAAGGCGTTGAAGGGTGATATCCATAATGTCGCACATCGTTGGCCTCAGAATTTTGACACCTGAAAGATAAAGTTACTCCTCAACTGAAAAACTGTTCCTGAGTTAACTCAGGGTTAATTTATTTTCAGGATAAGCTAACTCTGATTTAACTCAGGTTAAAGTCTGAACTGAAAAACTGGCCCTTAGGGGCTATAAAAATACGATTTTGGGAAATAACGGATACCCTAATTGCATCTACAGACCCTCATACTCAGTTATTGGTTATGCGTTCAAAACAAAAATAAACAGCCAGCTCTTAGACTATCTTTCATAGAACCAAGGAGACTTTATACCTAGGGATCTTAATTAAATAGCGTTTGCCAAGAGTAATTCTTCGTTTGATATCAGTACTGATGTCATTTTGAGAGGTCATAGTGGATCCCAGGTAAAACAAGTCCTTGACAACTTCGAAGTTATATCTATCCATCTTGACGTTTTGCCCGAGTCAATAAGCAAGTTCAGGAAAATGATATCTTGGAGGGCTCAGCTAATTTTATCAGTCAGAAAGTGAGCAAGTGAAACCAATAATTTGCTACCTCAGTAATTTAACAATAAAACTTCTGAGGAATCCTGTTCACGAGACAGCGATTACTGACGGGTCTAAGATCTTATTTTCTTGAACACGCCAAATGATTTAGAGATTCCTTTCTCGTTGATTACTTGTATTTTGTCTTGTTTTCATTGACAGCTAGTCCCATTTTCGTCACCTTCGATTCAATACCAGTCAATGCGCAATGCACCAACCACAGCTCACTTAGTTCTGCCGATAGTGTCTATATCATCTGCATATGTACAGGTGGTGCTTACTTGCGGTTTGCTTCAAGAATGATGTCAAATAGGTTACATCATAACGCGTAGCCTTGCTCGTTGTGTTCTTACCGGCCTTGACGTACCAGCGAGATTACTCCATCATCATCCTGCACAAGTGGACAAGTTTGGCAGGGATGTCGAGTTAAGACATGGCTCTGCATAATTCGCCTCGATCGAACTGGAATACCTGGGTTTTTTCCAAATCTGTCGGAATGTGAATATCTGATCAACCGACATGGTTGACTTGCCTGGCCAAAAACCACACTGATAGGGGCCGATCAGATCTTTGACATAAGGCTTTAGGCGATTATACAGATTTTGTACGCGATTTTTAGGAGACTTATTCCTCTGTAGTCGGAACAGGTCAGAGCATCTCCTTATTTGTGGATAGGGCACACTACGCCAAGTGCTATTCATACTTTAATTCGACCAAATTTTGCAGTCATCTCCCACTGGTTTGAATAGTTTGACTGGGAGTACACTCGCACCAGCAGCCCTGTATGATTTAAGCTTGGAAATCACTAACCGCACGTCATAAAGGTCGTGATGACGGAAATGCTGGCCATCATCTTACAAGTTGAATGGAATGCTTTTCCAAGCAGCGGAATGTTGTCTATCTTCGCCGTTTAGCAATCTAGAATAGTGTTCCTTCGAGATCCTTAGCACAGAATGTGTATCTACCATGTTCCCGTTCTCATTTCGACAGGTTTCCGTTCTGGTCTTGGAGCCTTGGTTAGATCGTTTCGCCTTTTGGTAGAACTTACGAACATCACCTTTGGCAGTACAATCCGAATAGACTGATCTCCCACCTCTCGTCCTCTGTTTTTCTTCCTGAGAAGTCAGTGTTCCTCCCTTCTGTTTGCCACCTGTAGAGCTTCTAGACTGCTTCATCAACAGTTCTAGTTCTTGTCTGCAGCATTGCTTGGTAGTAGTTATTCTAAGCTGTTTGCGCTAGCCAGCGCTCTTCATCGAACCAGGAGTTTCATTGTGATGGCCTAGTGAAGCCCAACAGTTCAGTGGTGGCACTTCTGATGGCTTGTTGAAAATGTCTTCACTAATGGTCCTCTTCCTCTGATTCAGGTGGTGAGCTTGGTGATAGATTAAGAGAGATGTGGTCAGCAAAAGTTCTAGCGATATCTTGCGATTTAAGCTTTTTGACATCAAATCTTTTCACAACTTCTGATTTGGTGTTGTGGAATCTACCAAGTCGTGGTAGGAGTCTATGTTTGCCCCTTGGAAAATTCGGGCACTCAAAATCCTGGAAGCATGCCTGCCGTCTATTGCAATGTGATAAATTTGGTTATTTAATAACAAGACCGCCAAGTCCTCACAAGGTGTAGGAAACGAGTATTGGCTATGATGACACTTCACCCCGTTGCGAAGTCTACCCCCGCATCCTGTGTCCATTATCGGAAGCTTCGTCGTGCAGGCTGTATCCTACGATCAACCCAAAGAATACCACCTTTCGGTGACGTCGCGGGCAAATATTGTATGTGCTCTTCAGGAGATCGTAGAATGCTTCTTTGGCTGAGTCTTCTATCTTTAATGTGGTGGCGTGGATGCAGATCAGCGAGAAGTTCTTGGATTTGGCTTTGATGCGGATTGCGACCAGGTATGCGCTTACCCTTTGAAATCCCAAGACTTCTTGCCTATGTCTTCCTCTTATCGCAAACCCACAACCAAAAAGCCACTGACCCTGCTCTTTATAGAACTTAGCACTTTCAGTAGTAGATGTCACACGATTTCATCCTTCATTTGCCCTCTCTATCCCATCACTCTTCTTAGATAGCTGTAACGTCAGCCTAAAGCATATCCAGGGATCAGGGTCTCCACTAATTGTTCGACAGTACGTGGTCAGTATCTATAAGGACAGTTCATTCAACGTGTAGATCTAAAATTTGTTGTCATTGTTTCGTACGCTGGGGTCATCAATATTAAAATAGTCCATATCTTGTTGCTGCTTCGGAACCAGAAATTTTTAACATGGTAGGAAAGCTACCCCGACGCACAACCCCCATCTTAGAACTTTAGACTCTTATAAAAACTCTAAGAATGAAGAGCTGGATAAACGGCTCCTTATAGGTGTGAGCTTTGAATAGTCGGTAGTAGCCCATATAAGGTCTTCACCAAATAGTTCAGCTTTACTGGAAATGTAGACTCCATCGTTGATTCCATCTCGAGAATTCATCCGCTGCCTCCCAATCGTTTGAGTGCCTTGATAGGAACACTTTTCGTTGCAGGGTAATTAGTAGCACCAGCCTACTCAACTTCAATCTGTCCACCATGGTAGGCCCTTCTGCAGAAACTAGTTCTGCGATTGCATAGCTCTAGGCTTCATCGTAGTAGTCGCCGTGAGGTACGTTTCGTTGGTTAGGATCTTACATTATATGCAAGACCGAGCAGGAGTATGAATGACATATATGGAGCAAACAGATCAGTCATTGAGTTGAGTATACTTCCTGCTACAAATACTTGGTAAATTATATTTGAAGAGCTGAGCTGTTAATCCATCAAAGTAGGTGGTCTTATTGTTCTTAAGCTTCTATTAGTTAAGTCTACTTCTTTTCTACTGAGTGGTGAAACTGTGTATTCATTGATTGGGTTTTATTCTTAAGCACTCTACATATTACCCATTTACCAGCTGCGTAGAATACAGCTTGAATTCATTTACTATTGTCTGGTTAACCTATTCATCAGGTTATCTTGGCTTCTGAAACTTAGTGCTACTTATCACCGTACACTGAGCATTGAAAGTCTGTTTTTTGTCTTTCCATGGACAATTTTGGCATTGGGGTCTCCGAGCACAACTTTAACATCGTACTCCGGGCAAAAACCCTTCATAAGTCCTTGAGCTTTATAAGTAGGATCATGTACGCATATATGAGGGTTATGTTTTCTTTACTTAATTTTTTAACTGTTGTATATAAATACCAAAAATCCAAACTCTGTAAATAATGCTTCTGTTTTTTTTTTATTTGTTTGTTATTTTTAGAATTTACCCCTACCCCATTGCTTGGCACAAGAGTCTGGCATCCTATTATGTGGCAAGAACCTCCACCACCCCCAAAGGAGAAGAAACACAAGACCAAAGTTGAAATAGTCGATGGCGAAGAAGTTGTGATTGAACTAAGCGAAGAAGAGAGTTCCGACGAGGAGGAGGAGGTGATTGTCATATTAAATTCCTTTGTTTTAATTTCATCCTATTTTTTTTTTTTTTAATTAAATTAACAATTTTAACTTTTATCCTTCCCCATCATTTAATAGGAACTTCCACATCACAGAATTATTCGAAACATAAGACGTTTTTTTACTGAAAATAAAGATAACAGCGATCTGAGAAGCCGTACAATTGAGGATATGCTATTAATTTTGCCCGGTGCTTCAAAAATTAAATAGAACTTTGTTTTTTTCTGTATCATACATACAAACATACATTGTTTTGGATTTCTTTTTATAAACGCTTTCTAAATGTTACTAATAAAATTTATTTAAAAATCAACATTGGACTAAAATTTTTCCCTAACTGCATTCAATTTTAAGCAATAATTAATTTTATTTGTAATGTCTGCGCAGCAAGTATTGAAGAACGACTTCGTGAAATGCAACGTAAGCTATCAGAAATTGCTGAAATTCCGAAAATTCTCTCATCAACCCTTGAAACTGTGTCTCAGACATTCGAGAAATTCCTTCCTCCTGAATCAAGTTCACACAAACGAAGCTCATATGAAAGCGATGAAATGGAATCGGTGAGCGATGAAAACGATGAAGTTTTATCTGAACCCGATAGTCTAGAATTAGAGTGCAAATACAAGGACCTAACTCCTGAGTCAGACTATGTCTCAGAAACTAATGACTATGACTTGAATGAAACGGAGACCAACGAAGACGACAGTGATGATGAAGAACAGCAGTACACCTGGAACTCAAGCAATGTACCCGAAGTTAATATTGTAGAGACTGAAGAGGAGAGAGAACCAACAGAAGAGGACTTGATCAGACAGGAAAAACAAGAGAAGGTAAGTGATTTTGTCCAAAAACAACTAAACTACTAATGGTATCATAATCAATCAATAAAGGCCAGTTTTTTTAGTCCATGTTCATCCTCGTCCTGGGGGGGGGGGAGTAACCAGAAACGTGTTTTTCAGTCAATTGAAATCCTAAGTTTACCTACTCGGAGTTAACTCACCTTTGGTGGGTTAGGGTTAATATATTTTCAGGATAAGCAAATTCTGATTTAACTCAGAGTTAACCCTGCACTGAAAAATTGGCTACGATGACCTTGCATTGAAAAACTGGTCCTTAGAGGATTTTTCAGTTCCTCGCAAGAGGCTGTTTTTATTTCGTAGCAGCTGGAAATTGAGCCCAGCCCTTCAGCATGACAGTCTAACGCAATAACTTTTATGCCACAAGGCCTTGCAGAAGAATGGTCATACTGACCGCTTTTCAATATTTATGATATAGCTCGGAAACTAAGTCAAATTTGACAATTTTGCATTTAAAACTTTTTGTTTAATGAATAATATTTTAAATTTGTATATACAAACTTAATCAAAATCCGCTTCTACCATTGTTTCTTAAAAACGCCTTGAAGAAGCTAAAAGGCCTTTTCAACGTTTTTGGGAAGTTGAGAATGAAAGTCGCTATTAATAACAGTTTTTTTCGCACAACAGTTTTAAGTGCCGTATTAGCATTTAAAACAGCAGTGAACTTCTTTTCTTCAAAACTTCGGTTGCGTTGGGCCCTTCACTTAAATCAAATTTTCGTTGAGATTCTTAAAATTCTTGATGAAAATAAAAGTTTTGTTCCAGAAATTTTTGGCAAAAATTGTCAGTCTGGCAAATTTTGATGAATTTTTATTTTGTTTGTGTAAATATAAATATAAATATAAATATAAATATAAATATAAATATAAATATAAATATAAATATAAATATAAATATAAATATAAATATAAATATAAATATAAATATAAATATAAATATAAATATAAATATAAATATAAATATAAATATAAATATAAATATAAATATAAATATAAATATAAATATAAATATAAATATAAATATAAATATAAATATAAATATAAATATAAATATAAATATAAATATAAATATAAATATAAATATAAATATAAATATAAATATAAATATAAATATAAATATAAATATAAATATAAATATAAATATAAATATAAATATAAATATAAATATAAATATAAATATAAATATAAATATAAATATAAATATAAATATAAATATAAATATAAATATAAATATAAATATAAATATAAATATAAATATAAATATAAATATAAATATAAATATAAATATAAATATAAATATAAATATAAATATAAATATAAATATAAATATACAAAAATATACAAAAACCAACACAAAAAAAATCGAAAAATCCAAGATTTTTATATTTTTTTCTAAATTGCGCATAACTTTTTTCGGAGCAAAGATACGCTCAAGACGTTCATGAACAAAGTAAACTGGAGTCTTATGGCTTTAATATGACTTGTGAAAAAAGCCATATTATTTAAAAATTGACAGAGATATAGCCATTCAAACTTTACCATTTCTTATCATTTTCCGCAGTTTTTGCCCGAAAGCCTATTTTTTGGTACTTATCTCTGTCAATTTTGAACAAATATTAATTTTTGAACATGCCATATTAAGGCCTTTAGTCTCTACTTTGTTTTGTCTGTGCATGTCTTGACCCTATCTTTGCTTCAAAAAAATGTATGCACAATTTATTAAAAAATTTAGATATCCTTGATTTTTTGATTTTTTTAAGTTGGTTTTTGTTAACTTTTCCTTCCTAAATTTTTTCGTAAAATTTTTTGAACTATCCATTCCAATAGAAAATTAAATTTTGAACAAAAAGTATTATATGTAAAATTGTCAAATTCGGCTTAGTTTTCGAGTTATACCAAAAATACTGAAAAGTGGCCTGTGTGACCATTCTCTCAGAAACGCATGGGTGAATTTAGTAGCATTTTTGGTTTTAAGCATGCTTATGGGCCAAACAAACATATTCAATAATAAAAACCCTTGCTCGTAATTGTTCCTTTATACCTCTCATTTTCCGGTCTATTCAACAGGCTATATAAGGAACACGCTCAAAAGAAAACCAACTTTTTCCTTGCCAAATTTTAGATGCAATCATAAAGGACTTCATTTGTACCGAAATTCAAATTTGTCTGCACATTATTTCCAGGGTTATGAAAATTTGATTGAACATTTTACATGGGCTTTCCCATATTAAACTGGTTTCGTTTTGGGGGCTGGCTTCACGGTAAAATAATGAGCTAAAATTTAACAGAATTTTTTTGTAATTATTTGGAAGAAATTAGGAGGGCGCACCAACTTAAATTAAACAATGACGTTTTTAAAGGACCACCCTAAAGTACACTCTTGTAGATATTAATTTGTTGCTTTCTAAAAATAAAAATTACTTTTGATTTATAAATAAAGAATATTCCTGTTACGAAGAATATTAAAATATAGATAAAAATTATATTTTTTAATTTTTTAAAAATTGGCATATAATAAACATACAACAAAATACAAATAAACAAAATACAATTGAAAAATACTTTAAACTTAATTTAATACTTTAAACGAATTCGAATGTTGTTTTTAGATTCTAGTGCTATAACACTCGGCGAACGTTGCAAAAACGCATCATAGTGCATTCAAATCTCCTGGTAAGCAGCTATATCACAGAAATGGTTTCAAATTAATTTTGAAACATAATTTGGACTTTTCTTTTACCTGTATCTGACGTTATACTGAAAAACCACAATTTTTTGATATTTCTGGAAAGTTAAAAAATGCTTGAAAAATCTCAAAATGATCGGATTTCAACATGCTACAAAAAAAAGAAATTCAAATTTTCAAAAACAATGCAGAAATCGTGCGTCGTCGTTTAGAAAATTATTTAAACTCTCAGAATCATATGTTCACCGAAATTCATCAAAAGGTAATTACCAGGAATCAAAACGGAGAATGTATGGGGTTTCATTCAGTGTAGAGCTGAAAACTTTGCTTGTAGACTTGAAATGATGTAATTAACTCTTACACACATTTTGAAAGGCAATTATTGTGAACACAATTACACTTTATTGTTCCTTTACCCTTAGTTAGTTATTATGTCATATTTTTGACTTTCCAGTGCCGTAAAAATGATGGGATTTTGAAAAACGAAATGGCAATCGATTCGTCATTAAAAAATCTCGATATTCATTTTTTAACCCTAATAGAAAAATCATGATTTTTGGACTGTCACCAGCAACATAAAAATGTCTTTACATAAATGTCTTTCGATACGTAATTTTTTTTTATTACCCATAGTAGAAAAGATATTATGAACAAAGTAAGAATTGCAAGCCCAAAATCTTTGAAAATGTTTTGGAATGTCAACAGTGCCTTAAAAATGTTTTGATTTTGAGAAATGTAGCGGTAATCAATTTGGCATGACAAAATGTAGATATATGTAACATTGCTGTTCTATTTTTCGAAATTTTATTATATTGACAATATACTGGTGACTCTCCAAAATACGAGCATGAGACTCAAATTGTCTTCAAAGTTCTGTGTCATGAAAACATGCATATATTTTATTTCTTACATTTTTTTACTGTCTTACAGATGGAAAAATTAGAGAGATCTTGGCCTTGGGCTGATCGTGAAAAGATTATATACAGGTAAATAGTTTTTTAAAAGTTTCCTTACCACGAATCAAACTTTCATGTTTTCCTTATTTCAGACAATCAACTTGTCATCTTGTACCCCGTCAGCCACTTGGTATTGTTGAAGACAGGTATTTTTTTAATTTATCAATTTTATTTATATTTTAATTATTTAATTAAATCGTTTTGAAAATATTTTTTTTTTTCTTTTACAGAATCAAACTCTTAGCAAAGCAAAATCTTTCAGCTTTATATGAACGAAAGCAGCCTGATTTCTCTGATTTAGAGCTGAAAACTTTGCTTGTAGACTTGAAATGATGTAATTAACTCTTACACACATTTTGAAAGGCAATTATTGTGAACACAATTACACTTTATTGTTCCTTTACCCTTAGTTAGTTATTATGTCATATTTTTGACTTTCCAGTGCCGTAAAAATGATGGGATTTTGAAAAACGAAATGGCAATCGATTCGTCATTAAAAAATCTCGATATTCATTTTTTAACCCTAATAGAAAAATCATGATTTTTGGACTGTCACCAGCAACATAAAAATGTCTTTACATAAATGTCTTTCGATACGTAATTTTTTTTTATTACCCATAGTAGAAAAGATATTATGAACAAAGTAAGAATTGCAAGCCCAAAATCTTTGAAAATGTTTTGGAATGTCAACAGTGCCTTAAAAATGTTTTGATTTTGAGAAATGTAGCGGTAATCAATTTGGCATGACAAAATGTAGATATATGTAACATTGCTGTTCTATTTTTCGAAATTTTATTATATTGACAATATACTGGTGACTCTCCAAAATACGAGCATGAGACTCAAATTGTCTTCAAAGTTCTGTGTCATGAAAACATGCATATATTTTATTTCTTACATTTTTTTACTGTCTTACAGATGGAAAAATTAGAGAGATCTTGGCCTTGGGCTGATCGTGAAAAGATTATATACAGGTAAATAGTTTTTTAAAAGTTTCCTTACCACGAATCAAACTTTCATGTTTTCCTTATTTCAGACAATCAACTTGTCATCTTGTACCCCGTCAGCCACTTGGTATTGTTGAAGACAGGTATTTTTTTAATTTATCAATTTTATTTATATTTTAATTATTTAATTAAATCGTTTTGAAAATATTTTTTTTTTTCTTTTACAGAATCAAACTCTTAGCAAAGCAAAATCTTTCAGCTTTATATGAACGAAAGCAGCCTGATTTCTCTGATTTCTAATTTTAATGCTTTACCATTGATATAATTATTAATTTGGTAAATATTTTCTGCCAAAAACATACAACCGTGGTGTTCAATTTGATAATTTTATTATATAAAATTTTTACTTTAGTATTAAGTTTTGAAATATTTTCTCCCTTAAAAAATAAGATTTAACTCATTTATCTTTGGTTTGAATAAAAGTTATTTCAATAATAAAGTTATTTTTTACTTCAAAGAATTAATATAATTTGTTAAAATCTAATGGGGCATATTCATAGATGTTGTTTAAGCTGTTGCTACACAAATCTGGAGCTAATCATATTGAAACTTTATCAGGTAAAGTCCAGATTTGTCTAGCAACAGCTTAAACAACATCTATGAATATGCCCCAATGTCTTTAGCTTTTTGAGCAGAAATGGTTTTTCCAATTTCATCAACCCACTCCCATACAACACTGAAAACATTATATCAGTATGAACCACACCTGATAAATAAATTGGGTGGCACAACAGCTCGTGGAGAACCAGGGCCTAGTGACTTACAACTCACAACCATTCCTGTGTGCGTGTTGTTGGCAGGAACACCTGATATTGAATTTAAAAAAAAAACAAAAATTGATAAAAACTTTTTCTTAAATAATTTTATTTAGTTTCATATTTAATTATAATTATTGAGGTTTCAATGATGCAAGTAGAACATCAACATACGAGTCATATTGAGACACGAAATAATTTCCAGCAATTGGATTTCCCATATGGTATTTTGTAATATAATCCCTGGTTTTGATATTGGCTCTACCCTCACGTGTTCTATTTAAATGAAAAATAATCATTTAATTAAAATAATTTAACTTGAATTTTCAATGCAAAACTTACGTTTTAGAAATAAACCTATCAGTTGGGAAAACGCCTAACTCTTGCTTGAAAACCCAGATAATATATCTGTGAAGCCCAGAGTCTTTTGGTGGTCCAGCACCAACATATTCAACGACAGTTTGTCCTTTAGACAAATCATTGCCAGGAATATTAATTACCGACCAGTGAAGGAGTTCCCTAAGAATTGGCTTTTCACGTGATGGTGCATCTGGATCGACCATTACAATAGCGTAAATTGCATTCGGTTCAGCTTCCCATGTGACATTTGGAACATCTTTAACTTGGGTTGGTGTTAATTCCTTGCCAGTTTCAACTGTTACTCCAGAAGGATAAGTTACCTTAACGATTAACATTCAATTATTTGATATCGTGTTCTTTTTTTTACAATTATAATAATGTTAAACTCTTACAGTTGCGATTTGCTTTGGAACAGAGTCAACAACATCGGGAATAATTCCATTACTATCCATATTTGATGTTAAGTTATTGTGTACGTCTGTGTCTCACTGGAAGCTAAAACAAACTAATTTCAAAACAATTGATTTGAGTTTTTATATAAAAGAGTTTAACCAAAGTTAAATAGAAATTCTGATTAGATACGAAGAAATTTTTTTGAAACGTCATGATGAGAAATCACTGCTGTCTACAATTTGGACTTATCATTGCATTTGTTTCAAAGTTTCATAATCGCATCATCTAATCATTTGTGTTCGAGCTGTTAATTCTGACAAAATATAAAAAAAAAACTGACCCATTAAGTAATATCGTTAACTATATGAAAATATAAAACATATGATATTAAGTTTCGCAACATAAACACCACGATAATAATAGCGATGGGCAACAGCTGCTACTTAAAGGAAGTACCTAATTGCTACGTGAATCTTTTAATAATTGAATTTTAACTCAAGAAGGTTTAAGTATTATTTTGACAGAAAGCCAAAAAACTAACTATATGGGTGATTCTCTGCCAACTGTGATTCTTTTTTTAGCAAATTAAAACTTCTTGGAAACAATTTTTGTTTTGTGTTTGTGGCTTCATTTAGTCAGAGTATCATATCAGTAAAAGCATTTTGCAACAACTTTTAAAGAACAAATAAAATGCACGACTGGATCGCACGTACTTGCTCTTATGTTCAAGTTGTGTGGGGCTTAAGAACTTTAAAAAATATTTAAGTAATTATAGAAAAAGTATAAAAAGCATTTAAATCGTTCTTTTAATTGTATAAACAGCCTGATAAATAACTTAGAGCTAAAAAAAAGGTATGCCATTTGATTACTTAAAAAAATATGTATATATGCAAAAAAAAAAATTAAAAATCGTTGGAGCCGTTTTCTTAAAAATTAATTTTTTATATATAAAAATTTTGTCACATTTTTCAAAAAAAATTTGGTATGCCAATTTTGAGTTTATATTAATATAGATTAAAAACTGAAATTTCAAAATAATTCATCAACCCGTTTTTGAAATATTGAATTTTGAAAAAAAAAATTTGAATCTTTTTTTAAAAATCCAAAATTTATTTTTTCAAAAATTTTGGAATGCAGTATTATTTATATTTTAACAAAGCTTTTGTGAAAAAAATTTCATTGAAATCGGATGAGCGGTTAATGAGAAAATCAAAAATCGAAAAAACCGTTATATAGCAGGTACCGTTAATAAATGTTTTTGGTGATTTTTTTTCTTATTAGAAGGTACATCATATCTACAGTAATGCACTGATTTTTTTTTATCAAAATCGTTGGAGCCGTTTTTGAGATAAATAAGCTTTTCCATAACGGTTGTATGGCAAGTACCGTTATTTTTTGAGCTAAAAAAAAAATTTCAATTTCCCCTCTGGAGAGTTACAAAAAAACCTTAAGTTCAAAATTTGAAGAAAATCGCTTCAGTGGTTTAGGCTGTAGGTTGAGGTACGGACAGACAGACAGACAGACAGACAGACAGACAGACAGACAGACAGACAGACAGACAGACAGAATTGTGCCACCCACTTTTTTCGTGTTCTCTATCATCGTAATGTTATGTTTGATTGTTATCTCGAAATTTTTTTTTTGCACGAATCCAAAACTTGCCCTATAGTACCTATATCGCAAGTAAAAATAGAGTGAAATGTACTAAAACTAGTATAGACGATAATGACACTCTTTTTCTTTTTCTTTCTTTTTAATTTGTTCTCCCTCTTTTTGACGTTTTGAGCTCTTGACATTTCTTCTTCCCTTTTTTTCTTTAAAAAATCATCTCTTTTTCCTTTTTGATGTCTGCTCTTCTGAATGGCAACCCTTTTCCTTGTGCTGGGTTATTACTTAGTTTCTATTGCACGGAATGATATTTGTTTGGCTCGTCTGAGGTATTGCTACCGTTCTTACAAAGAAAATTGGTAGAAAAAAATATAATTGCAAGAAATTTTTTAATTATATTTAATTAAAGCTCAAAAAGTATTTAAATGCCACGGTACTGACATTTAGACAGTTTATGTAACCTCACTTCACTATGCTTTTGAGAAAAATAATTTCCAGGACAATTTTAACTTATACCGTTAAAAGATATACAAAATTCTGATAACCAGCCAAAAACATGTTACAACATGCTTTAAAAATACTACCACGGTACTGACAAATAAATTTGTGACATACTTTCATCGCATGAAAACATATCACTCTTAAAGTACAACAACGTACAAAAACTAAAATGACTGTTGTTACCTATACATAAATAGTTTATGTTTTAGAAAACCACAATACATACGTGTTAAAGCTAAAACAAAATGGCGGTTGGGCGGGAAATCTTTTGAATTCAAAAACAAAACTTAAGCCTCGGAAAACATTCATTCATGATTATTTTATTAATAAATAAGTATTTTGACTTAATTTTTGCATTATTTTGTCAAGCAAGGATTTCACTCAAACTTTTCTAAGGGCAACATTTCTATTCAATGAAGTAATTCATTAGAAAAAAGTTGATTTAATCGAAAAAACAAGGAACGGACATGCTAGGTACTGACATTTTTACTACACTTTCCCAAGCCATGTGGAAGAAGTAGCAAATTGGGTCATGATTAGAGAATGCATCCCGAATCCCGGGATTCCGGGATCCCGAGCCATTTTTGGATCCTAAAAATCCCGGGATTATAATGCTTCAATACCGGGATTTCCGGGATTGGTGGCTAAAATATTCGCATACAATTTATGGGTCATGCAACAGCGTTAAGTCGCCGTAAACGTTGTTTAGTTTAAAACTTCGTTATTCTGTCACAATTTGTATGGAAAATTTGACAGATTTACGAAGTTTACAACTTTACCACGTTTACGACGACTTTACGCTGTTGCATGAATACCCTTAATATTTTTTCTTTAAAATTGTCAATAAATCTATTTTATTTTAGTTCCCAGTTTTGTTGTATACCAAAACTTGCCAAATTCATGCGAGAAAAATTTTTCACGATCAAATTTAATTTTTAATAAGTTTAAAATGATTTTGTTATGGTTTGAAAGAAAATCACATTTAAAGTTCCATTTAAAATATATTATTAAATTTAATTATGGTGAGTTTCTCTGGGTATTGCGAGTTATGGTTCTCATCAACTCAGTATTTTCGTTAAAATTCGCTTTTAAAATTGTATTCGAGGAAAATGGAACTTTAATTTATTGACCTCTTAGAATTAAAGTTCGGTAGCCTTACTGCCTGAACAGAATGCAAGACGCATCTGGAATAGATGTCCAAAATGCTGCAGTAAAAGTTAAAAATTGTTCAACTCTTGCAGCTCCAGCTGCAGCATTTTTGACAACTATTCCAGCTCCATATTGCATTCTGTTCAGGCAGTTAAGTGTAGAAAGGTACATTTTTAAGAAATAAATAGATATTTTGGTTCTTTATTTCCTAAGAACTGTTCTGTTTTGTGAGAAAACATGGAGAATATCGTTTTTTTCTTCTAAATAAAAACATTTCAACCATAAAACTTATTTTTTTTTTGCCAGGCGGAGGCCGCAGTAGAAGTATTTACTCTCTTCATACTCAGAAAAGCGTTTTTAATTTGGAAAACGAACAAATTCAAATAAAAATAAATTCTGAATAACTTTTTAAAAAATATTTTTGAAGTCCCGGGATTATCCCGGAATCCCGGGATTGAAGTTTTTGAATCCTGAAATCCCGGGATTGAAAAAAACAGCCCGGGATTGCATTCTCTAGTCATGATATCGAATGAAGATTGTAGAAAATAGCCATTTACACAATTCAAACCTATTTTTGGTTTGAACATTTTACATTAAATAACAAAAAAAGCTCTGGACGCAAAGAATCACAGTTGGGACGGAATCGCCCATATAATCAAAGTAACAAAAACTTGAGAATTTATTTACAATTTTAAATTACTTTCAAAATGCAAAAAAAGTATAAATTGAAAACAAAGAAAGAATATTTAAAACTGTATTTTTTTAACATTTAACAGTGAACTCGTTTGATACGGGCATATATTCAATATATGAGACTATATAATGACCCAATAACATCTGTAGTCCTGGAACAGTCCTTTCCAATGGGTTAAGTAAGCAATCATGCAAACGAAAATCTCGGATAGCAAAACTTCGCTTTTCATAATCTCGCAATAACAAAATCCCGCCTTTTTTTAATCTCGCAATAACGAAATCTCGCAAATAAAAATCTCTCAAATCAAAATCTCACAAAATTTAATTGCATAATTGTGTTAAATACAGTGACTGCCATTGATATTCGGTTTTCTATTTAATATTTTATGAAATTTTTTTGGTTGTCCTTAAACGCATATACATATTTACCAACTTTCTTAGCTGAAATTGTTCATGGTATTTTAGTATAGCATTAATCTACACGTTATTCCCAAGACATATTTAGAAACGTTACCAAAAACCATTATAACACAGGGAAAGTTAAGAAATAGGCAAATAGAAATAAACCCTCCACTAATATTCGGTTCTTTTTGTTGGGTTCTTTTTTGAGTGGTAAAAATCTGCATTACTATTTAATTGCGCATCTTTTGTGCACAAGAACACCAGATGAACGCGCTCTGGCTTGCTTGCTGCATTTTTGTTCATGTACTATGGGTTTATTTTCTGTCATTCTTTGTGCGACTTTACTTCAAATGCGTTTTTGGGCGAAACAAGACTCTCCCGTACTTGTCAGCCCCGCCATCCCACAGGCTTCTTATGGGATGAAGACAAGAACATCTGAAGGAGTTGCGATTATGTTTGGGCAGCTCTACAGCGCAGTTATTCGTGGATAGTATCGGCTTACTGTTTGGGATCATTATGTTGATAAAACTTGAAGACCCACGAAATGCCCAATTAAGCAGCATTCTGTTTAAGATTTTCTCTTAGGCCCATTTCACACATGCCCGGCAGCCGGTTAGCTGGCATCGGTTACCCGTATTCAACATGCATGTGTAAAAGCTTCCATAAGATCCCTAACCAAACGACCGGTAAGCCGGTACCGGGTACCCAGTTGCCGGCTATGTGTGAAATGGCTCTAAGGGGTATAATATTCTTTGTTCATTATCCCATCAAAAATACCTCATTGCCAACATCTTTTGTTTATATGCAACCCCACATCATAACACGACCTCCATCATGCTTAACTGTTGGTTGGTTGGTTGCATTTCTGGGTTGCAAGAAAGGCTTGTGGCCAGGGAGGAGAATGCAATAGGTTTGTTCGTTGGATGTTCCAAGGGCAGACACGGTGCATTCAAGAGGACTCAAGTCTCCACAAGCTTTTTTTCTGTCTATCAACTCCTACTCTCACTTCCCCGTGGTGAACATCGAGTACAGTGCCTTTAACTGAAGATGGGCAGCAAACGAGAGGACTGTTCCCACTAATGCACCTCTCCTTTATCCAGGTGGCACAAAAGATTGCACATTTTTACAACCCTTGCATTGAACAATCATTTCAATGAGACGTTTGTCCTTGTCCTCTTCATATTTTATAACTGTCCTCCTCACTTAACTCTAAAGGCGCACGAGAAACTAGAAAAAGTGCGAAAGAGATCGAAAACATACAGAAAAATATATTTAGCTTTTCACGAACGGACGATATAGTCCTTTGGTCCCCCTCACTTTTTACTCCCTTCACGTGTGAAAAAAAAATCGTCATTAGAAAAATCGTTCAATGTAAATACCAAATAGATTGGTACATAGTAGTTAGAAAAAGAACGCACCATATACGCCATACAAATGCGGGTTAAAGTGGACTCATTTCTTAGATCGTCCTTCTATGTGTTTTGAGCATAGATGGACCAAAAATTCAATTTAAATATTTTGATCTAATATTAATTTATAGATTATTCTGTTCCATATTTGTTTGTCAAAATAAATCCAGCAAATTAAATGAATTAATTTGGATCCGCAACAATTTTGATCCGGATTTGAAATGTCAAAAGTTATTATAGAACGCAAATGGGTTGAGTATTCACTAACCTAAAAATTTTTAAACTACATATGTATGTTATCGACATTTCTTCAGTTTTTCACCAGCGGATTTTCTAAATGCAAAAACTTGAAAATTCTGTCAGGTGGTATCCACAGCCTATTCATTGGATATAGTAATCGAGGTTATTACTTTCATTAAGGAACAGGTCCTGTGTTCTTGATTTTTACAATATCAACGAAAATTGGGTAAAAGCGATAAGGGTCAATTACAAATTAAGTTTTTAAGAAGTTCATTAGTGTTTTAAATGCAAATACATGACTTAAAACTGTTGGGACAGTAAATTTTGCAATAAATGGTAATGTCAATTCCAAACTTCCCGAAAATGTCGAAGTGAATAATATATAGAGTTTTAAATGAGTAGAGAAGAGAGGCCATTTTTATTTCACTTAAGGCATTTGAACCGTACAAAGCTGTTACCAGAAGGCTTTAAAAAGCTGTTTAGTCTAATAGTACTATAATTGTAGGTTAAAAGTTTTGGTTAGATATTCTCTTTATTTAATAATTTATTCAATAAATTCATTTTGTTTCCTTTTTAGTGATTTAAAAAAAAAAAATCGAAGAAATACTGTAGGAATAAAAAAATAATACGTATACGCTCTGGTGAACCAGTATTTCAAAAACAATCTAAAGTTCCCTTTTACACTTTGAATCACGCACATTAGGTATATTATGTAGGTACTTCATACTCAATTATTAATTTTACATTGATCTCCATCAATCAGATACAAAATGAAAGAAACTATAAGATACTATGAAACTATGGGTTAAGACAAAAACTAAAGGGTCCGCCACATAACTTTTTTTTTTGAAAATGCTATAAAAAAAACTACTGAATATTTTCTCAAATTTCTTTTTTATTTGAAAGTAAAATCTTTCCGGTAAATAATGAAAAATAATTTCATTCAAATGGCTGCTTTGCTAAGTGGGCCTGCGATCGACTTAAAGAAGATGCCGATTTTGCCAAAAAAAATCATCCTTTCAGATGAAGCTCATTTTGATCTTGGCGGGTATGTAAACAAGCAAAATTGTCGCATTTGGGGCACAGAAAAACCGCACGCCATTGAAAAGCCGATACACCCAAAACGAGTCACTGTTTGGTGCGGATTTTGGTCCAGAGTCATAATTGGGCCATTTTTCTTCGAGTGGCCGTTACAGTCAATGGCGATCGTTATCGGGCCATGTTGAACGAATTTTTGTTCGCAAAAATTGAAGAGGAGGATATTGGCAACATTTGGTTTCAACAGGACGGCGCTACGTGCCACACAGCCGAAGCTACACTCCATGTAGTAGTAGCATTTTCAAAAAATAAAAAGTTATTTGGCGGACCCTTTACTTATTTTCAGGCTTCCATATAATACTGCTTGTTTTTTCTGTGCAAAGTAGTCATTGGGAACGTTCAATGAATTTCTTTGGAACTGAAGCGTTAAAAATGTAAGAATGGAAAAACTATTGAATTGAAAACCATTAATGTATATTTGCATGCATATAATGCTGCTGTGAACAAAATGGACAAATTTATTGTTTTGGTCATTATACTTACAGTTTTCCAGTCACGTAAATTCATAATTAAACAATATAATGTCTGATACGTAATTGAAACTTTTCCCAAATTTTTAGAACTTGCTCTCTAGATTGAATGAAACAAAAGAGAATGCAGACCAATCTGCGTTTTTCCTCTTGGGTCATGTATCATTTGAACTTATATTTCTTTCATATTTGATGGCTGGACTAGATTTTAATATTTTTAGTCTAATTTTAGAGATTTTAGAGACTCGATTTTGATCCTACTGATACACGGACTTAGAATAGAACGAAAAACTTGTTTAATATTATATTCTGAGCGCGATCTTCTGCCGTTCCAGTATTTCTTAAGTACTAAATCATAACAAAAACATTAACATTCAAAAAACAAAAAGAGCCAAGTTCATATACATATGTACATATGTACAAAAAAACTTGGCGTAAAAAGTCAGGCCGAAACGTAATGAGATCTAAAATATATCCCAAGTTCTAAGTTTGATATCAAATATCTTAAGTAGAGTAATATCGATACAACTCCAAATTATGATTACTGATTAAAATTTGGTGGGTTCCCTTGTCAAGCTTTCATCCATTATGAATTGTGAATAATTAAGTATCTAACTTGGGTCTTGTGTGTAAATGAAAATTCACACACAAGTGCAGTGCATGCTGCGCATTATACATCAATTTATATTGAATAATTTTGAATGAACAACAACAACTTGTGTGTGTTACAACCAAGTTTTACTGGCTGGAGCTATAGCTATTTCACGAGAGCCATCTCGATCATCAGACTCCTTTAGTGGTGCTTAGTCTGGTTATGCTCGTATTAACACAAGTTGTTGTTGTTCATTCAAAATTATTCAATATAAATTGATGTATAATGCGCAGCATGCACTGCACTTGTGTGTGAATTTTCATTTACACACAAGACCCAACTTAAATTGTAAATTAATTCTTGACCAGTGTCAACTCTTTCAACTCATCCCCCCCCCCCTTGTATGACCAACGAATTGTTGGCATACGAATCGGTGCATGGGGAAAAAAAGAAAGAAACCGACTGAACAATAACAAGCTTGTGTGTGTTAATAAAAATGCTAGTCGCTGTTGCAATTGATAAACAACGAAACCTGCATTGGGATAGAGCTAACCATGTGGCTTCAGTGGCGCGGTGTGTAGTGCATCGGCCTCTGAATCGCAAGGTTCATGGTTCGCTCCCATATGACGGCAAAGAGTTTTTCAATTAATACGAGCATAACCAGACTAAGCACCACTAAAAGAGTCTGATGATCGAGATGGCTCTCGTGAAATAGCTATAACTCCAGCCAATAAAACTTGGTAGTAACACACACAAGTTGTTGTTGTTCATTCAAAATTATTCAAGTATCTAACTATAAGAGAAAATTTGCCAGGAAATTTCAAAAATATCTATAATCAATTACCAAAGGAGATGACCCATTTTTCTATGGAGCCTGGCCTGGGCCTGGAGCGTATATAGAAGAATGTGGTATCAAATGAAAGCTTGAATTGATTATATTTTATATTTGAAATATTTTTAAAATCCCTTTTGTAATTTTTGAGATATTTGCATTTGAAGTTGGAGTTGAAAAAATAAAAAATTCTCTATCTTTTTCAAATAAGAGGTCAAAACTTTTTATACATACATATATGTATCACGTAAAAACAGAAACAGTATAAGTACTCAGAAGCATTGATATTAGTCTTTAACTTTTTTTCTGCAAAACTATAACTTAAACCACAATTACTACATTAAGTAAAATATTTATAATTTTAATTATTTTTAATATCATGGTTAGTAGAAAATTATAAGCAGAATTAACTTAAGGTGCTTTCGTTGTTGGTGGTGGTCCACCTAGTTGAGCATGAAGAACTGGAACATAGTCATCGAATTGAGCCCGGAAAAAGTTCCCAGCAACTGGCACACCAAGATTGTACTCTTTAATAAGATCACGTGTCTTAGTACCTGGACGGCCTTCCCTAGAACTTTTTGTAAAAATTTAATTTTATAAGTAAATTTTTAGAGAAGGAAAACAACAAATAATATTACTTACCTATTTGGAACAAATGTATTGTTTTCATTAATATGTTCTTGCTTAAAAACAAGGAAAATATAACGGTGCAAACCAGTTCCCTTTGGTGGTCCAGCGCCAACATAATCGAAGACTATTTTTCCTTTTGCAATATCCTTACCTGGAATATTGATAACCAACCAATGTCGGAATTCTTTAAATTGAGCCGGAGCATCAGGATCGGTCATAAGAACTGTATAGTAGGCACTTTCATCAGCATTCCAATCCAAATTAGGAATATATTTAACTTGCTTTGGAGTGAGCTCATTTCCTAATTCTGCCTTAACTTCACTGGTATACGTGACCTAATTTATAAAAATAAGTAAAATATATTTATTTTAAAATTAAAGACAAACTTGAAATGTTTTGAAAATAGCGACAGTGCAATATATTTGCTAAGCTTATAAATATGGATAATATCCTCGTGGTTCATTTCTACTTTCATCATCCGACTGAAGCCCAGAAGTTTTAGATCCAATATATTCAGTCGAAGTTGAATACAACTTGGGATTTTTATTCTCAACTTGAAAAATCGCTTTTATTTACTAGAAGTTGATTGGCTCAACTTGTGATATTCCAAATTTGAGAAAATCCAAAGCTAGTCAACTTTGGATTTTCTCAACAATCTCAAGTTGACTAACTTTGGATTTTCTCAACTCCACGAAAAAGTAAAAAAATGGTACATACATACTTCATTGCAACTACAATAGGAAGTTAAGGAAATATAAGTTTTTTTATCTAATCGGAATGTTTTCCTTCCAAATACACTCCGCTTCAACTGAATAGACACACAAATTTTCGAAGGAACTTTGACCCTTTTTTTCAAACATTGTACATAAATGTATCATTTGATGATTCTTATTGTTTGTTTAAATCAAAAAGCGCTGCTATTTTTCTCCGGCTCTCTTGCAAAGTTTTTCACATCGAAAAATGCAATTTTCTTGCGTCAACTGAATAGACACACGTATTGAAAATGGTTATAAAAGCTAATGGAAGGATGTAAACAATTTTGTTTGAAAAAGTAGTTTATTGGGCAATTCTAGTAGTGGGCAGTTCATTATAGCCAAACCACAATCAAGCGTTCGGTCGCGCCGACTTTGACATATTGAATAGAAACAATGAACTCTTATGGGGCAACCTTAAATGTTACCTCAGGCGTTGGGCTTGCAATTTTATTTGACAGATAGACTGTAAAATGGAAATTGAGTGAACAAACACTCTCTGATTATCCCAGATTCATAAATATGGGTTTAAGAGAATCAGGGATAATCTAATTGCAGATTTAACCCACTGTGAACAAACTGGCCCTAAGTATGATGAATTTTGTACCTCACAACGATGTCAAACGGGCAAAAAAACTCAGATTTATGTGTGATGAGTGGTGAATATGTGATGCAGAGTGCTGTGTTGTATTGAAATTCCTTCTGTTTCGATTTGTATCTTCTTCGTATCGTACAAACTCCATTTATGATACTTTGACATTCACAAATGTCAAAAAAGGTGTATTTGGTTACTTTTTGCAAGAACTGTCTCTGTTGTAGTCGTTTTAACTGGATTTCCTAAGGGCCAGTTGTACATCCGTGGTTTAGCAACTCGCTGATTTCAGCGGATTAATTGTGGTTCAAGTATGTGATAGTAGCGATGTATATGCTTGAACCATCGTTCATCGTTCGCAGTTATTCCGCCGAAATCAGTGGATTAAAATTTAAAAAAATTGAAATTAAGCTAAAGTTAGTTCCCTGTAAAAAAGTTTACAAATTGTTAAGTGGTTTCATACTAACATTAATCATCTAGTTATTTAAAAGAAAATGTTCGCGATCTTTATTTTTCATTGCTTCATAATTAAGAGCAAAGAAAACCTGCTCAAATTTAGCTCCCGAACCCACTGCTGCTTTTGTTTATAAATAAAAGAGAGAGTTTATGTCCCCCTTGTTGGTGAAGAATTTTCATAGCAGGCGTGTTTTGTTGACTTCCTTAATGTGAACATTAAGAAATACTTCACATTAAGGCAAATTTTTCAATGTAAATTCCAACAACAACAAGTTAACTTCACATTTGAACTCCAGTAACTCTATGGCTGAATGTGGAACGTATCTTAATGTTCACATTAGGGAGGTCAACAAAACAGGCCTAGTGTTAATTTAAGGAAACAGAACTTTTATTCTGTCATATTCGTAATTTGTCAACGCCCGAAGCTTGAAGCTACATTCCGTTTTGCAAATTTAAGGGTCGCGCTTTATGACACAGATTATCGTAAGGTCGGGAAAAAGCCCGTCAAAGCGCGACCGACCGAACGCGAGATTGTGATTTGGCCTTTAAAGTTTCATAAATTTGATCCAGCAAGGCATCGTAAGGTTTCCTTATGTAATCCAGCTAAATTTCTATCTGGGCAAATTCCATGGCTGAAATTTGGGATTTTCTGGCCTTAAACTGATAGCCAGGATCATCAACTATTTGAACTAAACATTCCGAAAAGTTTTCAATTAGGTTTTGGTAGGGTGTGTACGGTTTTCATCGAAGCTAATCGATATTTTGCCCCTCTTTCAAGCCTTTAACTATACACGCCGCGCCGTGTGGATGGAGGGGGTTCGTCCTGCTTAAAAGTTCCGTTTATGGGTTGAAAAATATCCAAAAATTAAAGAAAACATCTTTCCAGTATTTGTTATAAGTTATTGCACTCATTTTTGAGCTTTGAAACTCAAACTCAAAAGTGCCAAAGTAGCTTATTTCTCCTGACTTCATATTAAAAGGCAGTATTTTATCATCTTGATAAAAGTTATAATAAATTAAGAGCCATTTTGTTCACTAATGCTCAACTTTAGGCAAACTCTCAAGTTGACCAACTTGAGAGTTGACTTCAACTCGAGAGTTGAAACGCAAGTTGAAATTTCTTTTTATTCACAAATTTTTTTCTCAACTCCCGAGTTGAAAATCTAAAGTTGGCCAACTTCCGATTTAAACAATATCCCTGGGATATTTGTGAAAATAATTCAAGATTTGTTATTTGAAATTTAAATTCGATGATTTTTGTTCGGTCAATAAAACTGATTTTTTTTTTTCAAATTTTGTTGAAAATTAGAAAGTGCATATAAGATCGTTAAAGACTCCAAACTTCCCAAAATTGCTTATACGCTGGAGGAGGAAGATTGGTTAGTAAAAAATGCTCTGATATACCTACCGTGATATCTATGAATATAGAAAAACCGATGGTGCCACAAAACGCAACAAGGATATAGCGTGGGAGAAAATAACAAAGGCATTTAATCTTGCACCACCGCATCGTGCCAGGTAGTTGGAGTTTGAATATATTGTTAGTTGAATAATAATTAAACACAAATCATTCTTTTTTACAGAAAAGAAATGACAAGTCGTTGTATGAAAAATACACCAAAATAAAACAAAACTGAAAAAAAAATCGTGTATTTTATCATGCAAACGACGCAAGAAAAACCGGAGGAGGCCCTCCAAAAAAAGAACTTCCTCCATTGGGTGAAGCGATACAGGAATTATTCGCCATTTTAATGCCTTCAACGGTTGGGATTTATGCTGCGACCGGAGAAAGCGACTTGCAATCTACGAGTCCATCAGCACCCCAAACCCATCATGATGGAAACGGATAACCTGATGGTATACTGGTCAAAGCATTGGCTTTATTATAAATGAAGAATTAATATTCCTTAATGATGAAGAAAAAGATACAAATTGTATTGAAAAAGACGTTAGCGACACTGCCGTGGTTAATAAGTCAAATGACATATGTAGAAATTGAAGAAACAGATTTGATTTTCAATAATACTTTTGTTTGGGACAGAGTGAATCCAACAAAACTGCGCAAGCCAAAAATCCATTATTGCAGAACAGCCGCTGCTGCCGCTGCCGTCAGATATTAGAAAATGATGCTGCAGATAAGGACCCAAATTGTCGGAGGAAAAGTTGTTGCTTTTTAAGGAAAAAATACAAGAAATGGAAATATAAATTTTAGAAATCGAAAGAGAACGATACAGCCATGAAAGCGAATAGATATTGAGCGAGATGAAATAGAAATAAAGAATAAGGCAAAGCTAGATCGCCAAGGGTAAGCCATTGAAGTTGAACTGCAGCGAACAAAACATCAACTTGACTTCGAAAAAGAACTGCAAAGACTCCGCTTGGCTGTTTTCCATACGGAAACTAAGTTTGAAGAAGTACGAAATTAAATGTCAGACCCGATGTTCTTAACAGCAGCTGCAAAGAAACAGTATTTAAACTAGAGGTAAGTTTGAGTTATTCATACATACATATTTATTCAATAAAACGCTCTCTATGTACATTAAAATTTTTTTGTTCAATTTTCCCTCATCTTCGAGTGCACTTGATGAATTAGTTCCTCTTCTATCTACCATGGGCTGAAAATGAGTTCTTACCAGTCGAGAACGGATGTTTTTGATGGCTGTTGACGTTTTCCCCAATGGTATTGTCGATGGTACATTTGTGGCGGTTAACATATCAGAAAATCCAGCTATTTCTGGAGGAGGTCTCGACTCTTTTGCATCAATGGCTATGTTGTGAATAGCGGCACAAGCAATAGTGATGAGTTTTACCGTTTCTACTTTGCACCTCAGGCCCGAAGCCAATACTGGAAATCTCCTTTTCCAAACATCATATGAACGCTCAACGCAATTGCAAGTGCGTATCTGAGACTCATCTTCACATTTAAAGAAAATCATCCCTTCCGATTTCTAAAGGTTTCTGCATCACTACCACCTGGCGATTGAATGCGGATTTGTGTGCAATCAATTGCACTAACTGTCCTAGAAAATTTAGCCTTAGCGAAAAAGTCTCGTGCTGCATCAAGCTTTTCCTCGTGCGTGGCAATCGCTTTAGAAACTCTTTTCAAAGTATGATGTACGCTTGAAATGCTTACTCCACTGAAGTCTGCAATCGCCAATTGGATTGAGCCAAGCGCATAAAATCGTAATGCTATCAACAACTGTGTGATTGACGGCAGTTCACGTGATCTGCTTAAAGGGGAACATAAATTTTACGGTATCTACCAATGGATTCAATTTAAACTAATACCGTCTCTCGTCACAAGGGAGTGAATCCTTTATTTAATCGAGCAACAGCATTTCGGTTGGCTTTGAGAGCCGAAAGCGATAAATAAAGTCGCTGTCATCCCACTTTTCGATTCCAATTCGCGGCAACATCTTGCGCTGTCTCCTTTAAATGTGCAAAGTCAGTTCCATCATCTTCACTTTCACTGCCCGAAGAAGCGAATGGCCAATCTTCCCAAAAATAATTTCTTCGAAACATTATTCTTTGTATTTTTCCGTCTCTTATAAACGAAGAGCACAATCTTTTGAAACAAAATGTTTATATTTGTATTTTAAACACAAAAAAAAAAACAATATTTTATGTCATTTCTTAAGTTTGCTCAGCCAACTTCTACTTTTTCCGGGAGTGGAGAAAGTCTGAAGTTGATCAACTCTAGAGTTGAAAATCGTAAGTAGAAAACTTCAACTTTGAGTGAATAAAAACCAATTCAAAAGTTGAAAATAAAAATCCTCAAGTTATGTTCAACTTTGATTGAAAAAAATCACCCTAAAGCCAAGTTTGAGGAGGTTTCAATAATACACTAGTCAACAATATTAAAGGAACACATTTTTTTTCAATTTTTGTTAGCGTTTTTTGAAGAGCTGTATCTTTGTGACGAGTGGTCGTATTGAGTTGAAATAAAAAGCATTTTACAGCTTTATGTTTTTTGTTTCGAGATTTGTTTGCAAACAAATTTTTTTGAAGTACCGTTATTGCGTTATTGCAAAAAATGAGACGAGACAACAAAATTATTTTGTTTTATTTTTTTTGAAGGTCCTCATTTCTATGGATAAATTTTTTTGAGTCAATTAAATGTCATGATCAGATACCTTTATTCAGCTTCAATTCAATTTTTTTGTTGTTTTCGTACGATTTTTTTTGACATGGTTTATCTGACTTTGAATGAAAAAGGATACTTTTAGCCTTGATTACCAATATCTCAGCAAATAATGACGTTATAAGAAATTCAAAGACAGTTTTGGAAATTTAAAAAAGCGGTTTACAAGATTTTTTTATGATTTTGAAGAAATTATTTTTTTTTACCGTTCACCGTTAGTTTAAAAAAAGTACTAAAAACCGACGTTTTGTGGTCTTTTCGTAAATCTTTTTTTTCGTTGCAAATATTGATTGCATGGCTTGCGTTGGTATGCAAATTTATAGACTTTTAAATCATCAATATTCTTGTAAATTTTCAAATTGATTCATCGAACCGTTTTTTCTCACCAAAACTTCAAAGTCTTACAAACCAGGTAAAGGAACAAATTGTGGTGTTCCTAAACAATGCGAAGTTGTCATCAAAATGACAAGAAAACCGCAATTCCAGTAGATTTTTTTCACAGTTTTGCATTAGTTAGATACTTTTTTGAATTGAAATGAAAAAAAAATTACATTTTTCAAAAAAAATAAAAAAATCAAGTTTTTTTGTTTGAAATTTTTTTTAAATTTATTTTTGTTTTATTTTTTTGTTTAATGTACTTTTTATTTCATTTCAATTCAAAAAAGTATCTAACTAATGCAAAACTGTGAAAAAAATCCACTGGAATTGCGGTTTTCTTGTCATTTTGATGACAACTTCGCATTGTTTAGGAACACCACAATTTGTTCCTTTACCTGGTTTGTAAGACTTTGAAGTTTTGGTGAGAAAAAACGGTTCGATGAATCAATTTGAAAATTTACAAGAATATTGATGATTTAAAGTTCTATAAATTTGCATACCAACGCAAGCCATGCAATCAATATTTGCAACGAAAAAAAAGATTTACGAAAAGACCACAAAACGTCGGTTTTTAGTACTTTTTTTAAACTAACGGTGAACGGTAAAAAAAAATAATTTCTACAAAATCATAAAAAAATCTTGTAAACCGCTTTTTTAAATTTCCAAAACTGTCTTTGAATTTCTTATAACGTCATTATTTGCTGAGATATTGGTAATCAAGGCTAAAAGTATCCTTTTTCATTCAAAGTCAGATAAACCATGTCAAAAAAAATCGTACGAAAACAACAAAAAAACTGAATTGAAGCTGAATAAACAAGGTATCTGATCATGACATTTAATTGACTCAAAAAAATTTATCCATAGAAATGAGGACCTTCAAAAAAAAAAAAAAAAAAATTTTTGTTGTCTCGTCTCATTTTTTGCAATAACGCAATAACGGTACTTCAAAACAATTTGTTTGCAAACAAATCTCGAAACAAAAAACATAAAGCTGTAAAATGCTTTTTATTTCAACTCAATACGACCACTCGTCACAAAGATACAGCTCTTCAAAAAACGCTAACAAAAATTGAAAAAAAATTTGTTCCTTTAATATTGTTGACTAGTGTAGTTTGACTCTGAGAAAGCTTGCGACTGTAATTATTGACTTGTTTACTTTATAAAGATCAACAGAATAAAACTTTGTTTTCATCATGTATCTATCTCACCAACAAACATTAAAATGATTATAATTATACAAAAGTATCAACTCATTACTCATTCACTGAATAATATAACAACACTGAACCTGTTTCTGTCTTACAATTGAACAATAACAATATATTTAGAATGATTCACTCATTAATTACCTGAAGAACTTCATTTGGTGCTTCATCAATTACATCAGGTACCACAGCATATTCTTCCATTTTTGATTTTACTAATGCTGCACTACCAAAAGTGTAGCACAACAAAAAACTACACACAATTAAATAAATATTGTTCATCTTTACTAGTTATAAAACCGAATGTAACTATTTAACAATTTTTGTAGAGCTCAGCTGTGAACTTCATATTAAAACTGAAATACAAACAAAAAATCCCACTAAACTCACTCAAACAAAATTAATTTAAATATAATTGAGCAAGCCAAGGTGTTATGCCATAAAAACAGGTTTCTTGTATTAAGGTAAGGTATTGGTTTGAAATTGAAATAGTATTTTTATTATGTGAATTGCTAGGGGAAAGGAGGTATAATAAATAAATTAATTGGGTGGCGCAACAGCTGGTGGAAAACCAGGGTCTAGTGCCTTACAACTTCAACCATTCATGTGTTCATGTTGTTGGCAGGAATGGAGAGGACCTTCAGTTTTTTTCCGAGTCCGAAGGGAAGCACTTATTCATGGCAAGTATACTCTTGGAGGATTTGTCAGTTCCTCGCAAGAGACACTACCTCAGATCAAGGCCGTAGCCACGTGGGGAACACAGGGGTTTGACCCCCCTTTCGGGAAAGGCATTTGTAAATCATACTTTTCCAATTTAGTATGAAATTTATATTCAAATTTCTGCGATAGTTATTAATTGTGTATGTTCAAAACTTTCTGAATTTAGTGTAAAGCTTGATAATTTCTTAACCATAACCATAAGTCCATTACCTTCCCTTTTGTGCATTCTATTTCCCTCAGTTCTTGGCAAAAACTAACAAAATTTTAACGAAGAACGCTTCAATTTAAAAAAAACGGATAGTGAAAATTTTAAATTCAGAGGCTGAATTCATGCTATGGTATACAAAATGCCATAACCCAGCAATATAAATGATTCACAGAAGTGAAATAAACCTTCACATTTGAATTCATTCATGTATAAACCGGTTTGGATCAAATTTACTTGGTAGCATTACTTCGAATTCGAATCATTTTTATGGTTCATTAATGATAAAGTAATGTTTCACCTATGTGAATAAATATCGTAAGCTTATTTATTCAGTTTACTGAACAATTCATGATTCATTTTTGAAACATTTAAATGTGACAACTATGATTCATAAGAATGAAGATAAATTGAGTTTTTCAAATTCAGTTGCGTGAATTTAAATTGAATCATATTTAAATCATTATAAGAATTCATTAATAAACCGAATGTAAACCATATAACTGAGTTTGAATATAAGTCCAGTGTGGTTATACAAAATACTATACCTTGAAAAGATACAATCTTTGATTTAACTCTTCTTATTGAATAACACTCTTGATTGATTTGCATTGCACATACCTACATACTTACTTTTTTGGTTGAATGAATACATCTGTAAGGAATAAGGGAATATATTAATGTTCTTAGCAAATCTATGACCACTATAACCTTGCTGTTATGTGAATTTAGTCGTTTCATCACTTACCTTTTAACTCTACCCCGAATTTCAATTTTGTCTCAGTAGCACCTTATTTCTTTATATTGATTTTTAGTCAATTCAACGTATGGCCTTTTCGATTGGCAATCCGGAACACTGATCGGATCCATGTGAACGCTTCTCATTTCGATTCTGAAATCAAATCCAGAACAATTTTATCTTTTTTTCAGAACAAGAACTGTCATTCTGTCCCCAATCAAAAAGGCCATTATTTGAATTAATTTCATTGCCAAAAAAAACTGGTCCCTCCCAAAATCACTTAGTGAAATTGACGCATTTTCTCTTTGCATAACTTTTGTTTCAGACTAGGCCCCGTTACGACTTCTCAAAAAATATGAAAACTACATTCACTTTATGTGAATAAAAATGGACGCAACCAAGATTATACCTCTTTCGATAATTACTTGTGCACACTCACTTGCATTCATATTATGTGAAGGTTAATAAAATTTCGATAATTTTTTATCCTGAACAATTTCCGCACAAGTCCCCTTACCCCTGTATGAGGTAAAAGATTTTTGAGTATATTCAGATTTGATTCACTGAAGTTAATGTTTTTGAAATTATCCTTCACTTTCACTGAATGTTTACTGAACTTTCACATAAATGTTTGCTGGGAAGGAACTAGATACACAACCTTCATAAAGTTTTGGCAACTCTAGTGGTTTTCCACAATGAAACGTCTAAAAACTTACCAAAGAAATTCTAACGATGAAGATATACTTACAGGGTTGGCTTGAATGTCAATTCATCTACAAATTCAGGCTTACACTGAGAAATTTATCTTATGGGAGTGAGCTTTGCGCTAAAAAATTTTCACGTTTTGGCATAGTTTAAAAAAATCAAATTTTCAAAACAATTTTCCACCTATTCTGTGCATGTAAATATAATATTCTAGGCGAAAAGTGTTTGCCCTGGCCTCATGGAGTGTGAGTCGACCATAAATAGCCCAGTCGGAATAGCATTTTAAGCCTAGTTTACAGTTCCCGTGCGCAAAAAAAAAATCCATGCAAATATTCTCGCATGTCAAAAATAATTGAGGTGAAATGTAAAATTAATTGTTTGCATGATTGGTTTACAGTTTCATGCAAAAAAAAAAAACTATGCTGTCATGGAATATCATGCAAAACAATGGACCGGTAATTGATTTGCATGCGAAAAAAAGTGTGGTGAATAAAATATTTTTTTTTATGGTCGGTTTATACATCCGAAAAAAAAAATATATTTACCTCAAGGCATTATTTGCATGCAAATGGTTTTCGCATCCAAAAATAATTATTTTCCATTTTTAGGCCTATAGCTTGTCAATTAAGGGTAAATTAATGACTCAATGGGTGGTTTAGGCCAAAGCAAACGTTTTTCGCCTTGAATATTATTCAACTTGGTGCGCAGAATAGGTGGAAAATCGTTTTGAAAATTTTGATTTTTTTTTTCGCATCGGAACTGTAAACTATGCTATAAATGCAAAATATTAGATAGGGGTTTCTTTTATTTTAATCGTTAGAGGGGTTCATTTAGAGTCTAAAAAAAAGGTTTCGACTTCCGAACTCCATTGCGTTGCGTTAGAATTTAACGAAAATCGGTTTTTGTAAAATAATTCGCCTATTTTCAACTTTTGAGCAAAAATGTACTTAACAATAGTTGTTCAAAATTTAATTATCTACAACTTTGGTCATATTCATTTATTGTCTACGATTGATATTTTTCGATTAAATAAAAAAAAAACCTATTTTAAATTTTTTTCTCTTTAATAAACATTTTTCAAGTAAAAAAAAAGTTATTTATTTTTTTTCGACTCATTAGAAGAGGATGACATAAGGAGTTTGAAAACAAGTTTTTGACCACCCACACCTTTAAGGTTTGTCGCCATCTTGTTTTTTAAAGAAAATCAATTTTTGTGTTGTTCTGCTGCTGCTGAAGTTGGTGGAAGAGTTACAAGATTAAACTTTATTTTTGACACAGTTTTGGTGAAGCATTTGAAACGAAGCTTTTCATGTTAGCCAGTTAATTTAAAGTTTCACCTATTTATCTATTAAATCTATTGGAAAGTAGCTATCTAGTCTTGTCAATATTATAAGGCATTTTGCTAGCTTTTTTAATCTAGTTTAATTAAGTTGAAAAAATTACATTATTTATCCTTTTTTGGCCAAAAAAAAAGAAATTATGAAACAAAAACCTCATTTTCCTTAAATAGAAGATGGCGGCCAAACTTTTTTCTAGACTCCTTGTACCATCCTCTTCTAATGAATTGAAACAAATATACCTATAACTTTAATGTTTGTACTTTAAAAATGCTTATTTAGGCGATGCACTTCAGAGTAACCGAAATAAAATGTCTAAAATACGTTTTTTTTTTATTTAGTCGAAAAATATCAATCGTAGACAAAAAAGATTTAACCAAAGTTGTAGATGATTAAATTTTGAACAACTTTTGTTAAATACATTTTTGCTCAAAAGTTAAAATTAAGCGAGTTATTTCACAAAAATCGATTTTCTTTAAAAATAAGATGGCGGCCAAAAACCCCTATCAAATTTTTGGCACTTCAGCTCATTTTTGTTGCTCCGACTGGGCTAAAAACAAAAATATTCTTTATTCACCACACTATCTTCTCGCAAGCAATGTTTTTTTGTTCATGAAAGCAATCATGCAATCATTTGGAATTTCATCTCAATCATTTTTGACATGCGAAAATATTTGCATATATTTTTTTTCGTACGGGAACTGTATAACGACGAATTTTTTTTTTGCGCAAAGCCATGTCAATGACATTCTTTTGCCAAACAAATTGTACTTGGCATTTGTATTTGCTTGTGCATATACCAAGTTTTATGCAAACTGTAAACTGAGGGCAGATACAAAAATTTCGTTTTTTCTAATAGGACAATTTTTTTCTCACTACCAAGCTTTTTTTTACTCAAAATAAGTGTTTACTCTGCTATAATGGTGATTTTTTTTCGAAGAATTATATATTAATAGGTATACCGTTCTTTTGAGTACAAAAAAACCCCTAGTGTAAAGAAGACCTCTAGCATAAAGTATATACTGCTTCATTTTGAACCTTCGTTGAGAACTAAAATTTTGAAGTATTTTTCATAAAAAACTCTTGTTATAAGTTACTTTTGCTTTACTACTTCTTATTTTGTTTACTTTGTTTGAAATATACCTGAAAAAAAAATTCTTGAAATTGGTTAAAAAATGAAGGCTGTTGATATGTTACCTAAATTGTTATTTGTTAAGCCAGTTCGGCAAATGCAAAAAAGGTTTTTAATATTGCAAAACGGATCAAATATTTATTTTGATTTGATTGATTTATGTTTATGTTCAAAAAATTTGTGAATTACTTTTTTATAGGAAATTTGATTATCTTCTTTTCTGTATACAAAATTTCTTTTAAGTGTATAGCTATATATTCTCTCAGTGTTCAAGCACCTTAAAATAGGCTTCTTTAATTTATGCTTTCAAGGTTGCTGGTCTGAAAAAAAAATGTAGGTAGAACATAATAATTTAAAAAAAAAAACAAAATGTACACACAATACATTTAGTGCTTGTGTAACAAGTGGAATTCAAAAATTATGAAAATTTGTGTAATAGAACAACAAGTCACTGAAAACAACAAGAGTTGAATAAACTCGTTGAAAGAATAGTTGATAAATTTCAGCCGACGCGACGCGACGCACGGTTGCGGTTTGCGGATATTTTCGTAGTCAACCAGTTAGAAATAAACTCTTGCAGTTGTGTTTATCAAGTGATGAAATCGGGAAGATTTTTTAGAATTTATTTATTTGTAAGGAATTTGGTTAACAAAATGCTTTAATTTTTTTCTGAATCGAGCAGAGATAATCGAAGAATCGAAAATAAGAAAATATATTCAAAGATATTCAAAGAAAAAATTGACATGTGTTATCAGTGTGTGGTGTACAAAATGTTGATTATATTACTGAAAGTCCCTCCTACAAATAATGTTCGTCCACTTATAAAAGCAAAGTGCTGATTTAAGATTAAATTTGTTTGTTTTTCGGAAAATTTACAACTCATCGTGCAAGAATTACTTGTTGTTTGTTGAACTGGTTCAACAAGTCGAGGGAAATTTTTTCAGTTGACAATTGTTACGACTTTTATTGAGTTACAGAAATGATTTTAACTTGTTGAACAATGAACAAGTAATTGTTGACTAGTTGACTTATTGTTCTGTGTTATAAGCCCCAGAAGTATTTAACAAGTGATAGAATTAAATATTTCTAAATTCTATATTCTGAATCGAAACGAATAACTGTTCGATTCAGAATAAAAAATCATAACATTTTGTAATGCGAACTCCTAACCACTAACTAAATTTTAAACAATCTTCCCGATTCCATCACTTGTTAAATACTACTGCAATTTGTATTTCTAACTTGTTGACTTCGAAGAAGTCCAAAACCGTCGACGTCGGTTGGAATGTATCAACTATTCAACAAGTTTTTTCTTAATTTTTTGAACTCTTATTGTTTCCAGTTATAGGTTATTGAATAGACTTTCAAAATATAAAACAATTTATAAACTAGTTCGAATTAAATTCATTAAAAAATTTCGATTGACTTGAATTTTTCAATATGAATATGAAAGAAAAATAGAGCCGTAAATTGTATACTTCTCGGGATTATAGCCTATTTGCGTTTGGTGCCATCTTGAGTTTTAAACGAATTTCTTTTTGCTAAAAAGACCCCTAATTCTTTGTATATTATAAATTTTAATAAATGGTGGGCGTGGTAGTAGGGTTTCACCGCAATAACGTTTTAGTTTTCTGTCACTAATGAAATCGATTTGTATAGGAAATCGGTTTAGAAAAATCCTAAAGAGAATAATTCAGACTCCGTATGTCCCCCATAAAAACTGTTTAATTTTTGGACTATACCTAGTTGATTTAGCCCAGTGTTTTTCAAACTGTGGGGGTCGCGGTCGTAAGCCATTAGGAACAAGGTACTAAAAAAGGGTTTCTTTTATAAAATGTTCAAAACATGGTTGTATCTTTGAGGTGTTAACAATTAAAGCATTTTCCTATTGAAGGAAGATAACGTGAGTTCGCATATAGGTATGAAGTGGTGAATGCGCTAACAATGTTAAAGCCTCTTTTGCCAGCTCTAGATATTTTCCTCTTCTCTTCTCTTTATCCAGAAATGATCAATGGTTTTTACATTGAATTCAGAGTATACCATCGGCAGCTAAATCTATAAGATTTTCTATCATCTTTACCGATGGAAAATCGGCCAGATGGAATGGTATATTCAAAAAAGGATTGAGTATCTATCTCTGTCCATTTCCACCTTCAGAATAGAGTTCTGGAAAATCACTTAATAGTTTTTTCTCCTAATTATGCAAACTCTCATGAGAGAACTGTGAGCGCTTAATGTCATGGCATGGATTCATCTGATGAAATTTCGTCGAGAAATTTCTGAACCCAGGGAAAAGAATCATAAATTTTTGTTTGCAAATACTCTGAACGCAAACGAAGTTTTGCGAGGAGTCCTCTGATTTTGTCTTTTGCAGTCAAAATGTTTTCTTGTCTCCCTTGGAGTTGTATCAAGATGTTTAAGTGGGCAGAAAGATCAGCGAGAAATCATAATTTTAAAAGCTGAGTGGGGACAGAAAAATGATTTGATTATCTCGATTTTGAATCTTGTACAAACATCAATTATTCAGGTTTTGATTCCAGAACTCGTGTCAACAAGACCGAGAGCCCACCTTCCCTAGATAAGCTCCACGGATCACATATCACGGAATCCGAAACCATTTGAGTGTTTAGTTCGCCCTTCCAGACTGTTTAAAAAATTTAAAATTCTAAGTGAAAAACTTTTATTTTACAATTTGGCATTGTGAACTATATACTCAAATGATTTCGGATTCCGTGATATGGGATCCAAGGAGCTCCCTGTTTAGTAAACTTTTCATTGTATTCTTTCTAATGTTAATCTCATTAATTTCTTCTAAGTTCTAAATTTTTTATAAATTATTTTATATGTTTAAAATTCTCTTTGAAATAACAAAACAAACATAACTATTTTTCTAAACAATTGTTAAATGAATTACATACAACTTCACTCAACTTAACATTAATCTTAACTTAACTTAACTAACCTTAATCTATAAATTACATTGCAACATCTTATGAAGCTCTCTTTTTGTATTCTGAACTTGCCAAAATCTGCTGACCGTGTCAGCCATTAAATCCTTTGTAACTTAATAAAAGAATTCTTAAAAATACAAAGGACTAAATATTGTTTTAAAATATTAAGAAATTAAAAATCATTAGTTTCACGTTAAACATTGGTGACCCCGACGTGATTTCATCAAGATACACGTCAATTAATAAAAAAGAAATCTTCAATATAACCCTACCGCAACCACATGGGTAACGAAAACGTAGATGACGATGGGCAGAAAGGTTCAGTTAGCGATAAGAAGCAGAAGCAATTGGAACAACTGCGAACACGTCGATCTGTTCTCATCGATCAAATAAAACGATGCAGTGATTTTGTGTTGAGAGTTGAGCAAAAACCCGATCTAACCTCAGTTCCAGAAATCAAACTTCGACACGAGGCACTCATGGAATCATTCGCCAACTTTCAGAAGGTACAATTAAAAATTGAAGAAGGAGATCCCATCGAAATTAAAACTACAACTCGATCGGATAATGAGAAAAAATACTACTCCACATCGTCATCACTTCAGGTTATGCTAAATAAATTGGAAAGTCCGTCGTTGGACTCATCATCATCATTTAATATGACTCAAAACAGGTTTGACCCAGTTAAACTTCCAAAAATTGAACTTCCTATTTTTACAGGCGACATTACTACGTGGATGTCGTGGTTTGAGACCTTCAGTTCTCTCGTACATAACAACCCACACCTCAACAATCTTTCCAAATTCCATCATCTTGTCAGCAAGCTAGGAGAAGCAGCGAGATCTCCAATTGATGGACTAAAAATTGTGGAAGAAAATTATGAAGAGGCTCTGCAGAGGCTTAAGGAACGCTTTGAAAACAAGCGCGTCATTGCTCAGGAGCATCTCCACCGCATCTTTAATTTGCCACGAGTTATGAAACCATCAGCTGAGGAGTTGCGAAATTTAATGGATAAGAACAATAATCATCTGACTTGTCTGAGGAACTTGAAGCGTCCCGTCGACCAATGGGATGATCTTATAGTATACTTATTGACATCAAAATTGGACAACTTTACTGCAAATCGTTGGAATGAAGAGTCACCTGTGGATCGCTTACCAACTCTAGTAGAATTCAATGCTTTCATCAAAAAAAGGTGCCAAATAATAGAAGGTAATATCTTAAATCATTCATTATCTAACACCAGTTCAATTAAGAATAATACTCACAATAAGGGTAATCTAAATAATCAACGTTCTGTACAAAAATCTTTTATTACAACAACAGAATCGAAAATCAAATGTTCATTCTGTCACAAATCTGGTCATTTTATATATAAATGCTTTAAATTCTTAAACTTATCTGTGCCTGATCGTTATCAGCAAACAAAGAAACTACACTTGTGCGAAAATTGTCTAAAAACAGACCAGCATGCATCATCCCATTGTTGTGCCAGTGGTTGTCATATATGTGATCAATTGCATCACACTTTATTGCACTGTGACAATGCTCCGTCATCAAACCCAGTTATCGTCGATGAATCGACTTACCAGTTGGACACAAACGCAGCTGTTTTTGATCCCTCCTCCTCCGGTGCCGATTCTAAACATATTCTCACGTCATCATCTCTTTCTGATGGCCTAAGCTCAAACCAAAATACACTGCTCGCTACTGCTTTAATTAACGTCTATGATGGCATAAATAGACTAGTTCCATGTCGCATTTTATTAGATTCAGGCTCTCAATTAAATTTGATTACCGAAAACTTTGCTCGCCTTCTCGGACTAAAAATGGTTAAGACTAGTCAATTAATTAGTGGAATAGCGCAGAGCCTCTCTTCTTCACAGTTTAAAAGTTCCCTAACTTTAACTTCGCGATCATCGGAATTTAAAACGACCGTTGAAGTCATTGTTCTTAGAAGATTAACTAATAATATTCCTGAACATAATATTGACATATCCAACTGGAACATACCGAAAAATATCATCTTATCAGACCCATCGTTCCACGTCTCACAAAAAATAGATTTAGTATTAGGCGCTGAAATATTTTTTGATTTGATGTCCATTGGTCAAATTAGATTGGGAGCTAATCTACCAATTCTTCAAAAAACTGTACTCGGATGGGTAGTTTCAGGACCATATCAGCATGGTCAGGAGAAAATGCTATACAGACAGGGTTCCTATTTATTAACCCAAGCTCAAAAAGATATAACATTACATGAAGAACTTAAGAAATTTTGGGAAATCGAGAATGGATGTGACATGATTAATAAAAAACACAAATTTAAAGGGTCGGAATTAGATTGTGAGGAGCACTTTAAAGCTAATGTATGTAGATTTGGTGATGGTAGATACCAGGTTCGATTGCCTTTTAAATCAAATTTTTTGCTTTCGTCTTTACTGCTGATATATCAAAGATGTATCGCCAGATTGTATTGCATCCAGCTGACCGTTGCTTTCACCTTATTCTCTGGAGAGAAAATGAAACTGATAAGGTGAAAACATTTCAACTTAATACGGTAACATACGGAACCGCCCCCGCTTCTTTCCTAGCCACAAAAACATTACAACAACTATCCGTAGATGAAGGTCGAAATTTCCCTAATGCTGCTAGGGCTGTTAAAATGGATTTTTATGTTGACGATTTGTTAACAGGTGCGGCAACACTCGAAGAAGCTTTAAAGTTAAAATCAGAGTTGATAGAATTGTTGGCAAGAGGAGGATTTGTTTTGCGAAAATGGTGTTCTAATGACAATAGAATTTTGGAAGCTGTAAATGAGGTCGATAGGGAGTCTTTTTTCAGAATTTCTGACTCCAACGCAATAAAAACATTGGGAACTTATTGGGATCCAACATCTGATAAGCTGCTTTATGACTGCCCTGAGAATAACAACAATAACTCCATTACTAAAAGAATAGTGCTATCTGAAATTGCGAAGCTTTTTGATCCATTGGGACTAATCAACCCTATTATAGTTTTAGCAAAGGTTTTTATGCAACAACTCTGGCAACATGGCCTTGATTGGGATGAAAGTTTGCCAATGGAGTATCACAGTCGCTGGTTACGGTTTAGAGAAGAATTAGAACATGTTGGGAAATTTCAATTTAATCGTAGAGCTTTTTATGGTAATGAAAACATTCAACTTCATGCTTTCGCTGATAGCTCTGAATACGCATACGGTGCATGTTTATATGTTCGATCCATTAATGAAAACGGAGAAACTTCAGTTAACCTCTTATGTTCAAAATCTAGAGTTGCTCCTGTAAAGAAGGTTTCAATCCCTCGTTTAGAATTATGTGCTGCTGTATTGATGGTTCATCTAGCAGAAAAAATTTTGAGTATCTTTGAAGGCAAGTTTTCAAAGGTTTTTTACTGGACAGACTCCACTATTGTGTTGAGTTGGATCTCAGAAGCATCTTCAAATTTCGAAACATTTGTTGCAAATCGAGTTGCAACTATTCAAAATCTGACAACAGTGGATCAATGGCACCATGTGCGATCTAAACTTAACCCTGCAGATATCATATCCAGAGGAGCGTACCCTCTTGAACTACTGAAGTCAGATCTATGGTTCTATGGTCCAAATTATCTTAGATTAGATGCAGATAAATGGCCAGTGCTAACAGAAAATTATCAAAATTCGATTGATGAATCCATTCTTGAACGGAAAACACAAAAAAATTATTCTTTTTGGATATAAATTCGAACCATTTTGGGAAACAATCAAATTTCATAACAACTACCTCAAAACACTTAGAATTGTGGCATATTTGTTTAGATATAAAAATAACTGTTTAGCAGTCAAACGAGAGTATCTACAGTCAATGTATGGAGAAATTACTCCAAAGGAGTTACAAAAATCATTGAAGTGCATACTCCGAACAGTTCAACAAGAACAATTCTCATCAGAGCTCCAGCTTATACGAAACAAAAAACCTCTTCCTGGAAGATCACATTTAGCATCCCTTCGTCCATTCATTGATGATGATAATCTTTTACGTGTAGGTGGTAGAATAAGTAACGCTAGTGTGGATTATGATGCAAAGTTCCCGATATTAATACCCAAGGATCATGTGTTTACTAAAGCCATGGTAACATACTATCATAATAAATGCTTACATGCCGGCCCTCAAACGCTCCTCAGCATAATACGCGAGAAATTCTGGCCTATACACGGGAAGATAATTTGCAAAAAGGTGTGTCGTCGTTGTATAAGATGTTTTCGTGCTCAACCTGTTCCAGAAATACATATTATGGGAGATTTGCCTAGATCTAGAGTTCAACAATGCCGTCCTTTCTTGACTGTTGGAGTAGATTTATGTGGGCCGTTCAACATACACTTCCGACGCCGGGGAACGTGCCCTATAAAGGGATATGTTGCTGTATTTGTCTGTTTCAGTACGCGTGCAGTTCATCTGGAAGTTGTCGATGATTTGTCAACTGTTGCATTCCTTGCAGCTCTAAAAAGATTTATCGGGCGCCGCGGTTATCCTTCCACAATATATAGTGATAACGCCACTAATTTCATTGGAGCTCGTAACGAGCTTTCATCTGTTTATAAAATGCTCCAAACCTCGGACACTCAAAATGAAATAATTCGTGCCTGTGCTGCGGACAATATTACATGGAAAACAATTCCTCCAAGATCCCCACATTTCGGCGGATTGTGGGAAGCTGCCGTTAAATCAGCGAAGTTTCACATGAAACGTATATTACAGGATGCATCTCTCACATTTCAAGAACTAAACACGATCATAATTCAAATCGAATCCGTACTTAATTCGCGACCTATAACTCCATTATCTGAAAACCCTTCTGATTTATATGCACTAACCCCAGGTCATTTCATTATAGGTTGTCCACTTACCTGCTTGCCAGAGCCAGACATCCTTGATGTAAAATCCATCAACTCGTTGAGTCGTTATCAGCTCCTTCAATGGTACTTTCAAATGTTTTGGAAACGTTGGTCGACAGAATATCTCCAAAACTTGCAACAGAGAACAAAGTGGAAAGAGTCACGGAACAATCTTAAAATGGGTGATATCGTGCTCATAGTTGACGAAAACTCACCACCCCTCAAATGGAAGCTTGGGAAAATAATAGAGACGCAGCCGGGAAGGGATGACATTGTTCGCACAGCAACAGTAAAAACGTCAACTGGCTTAATTCAACGTGCATCAATGAAACTTAGAAGACTTCCTATTGAAATTGAGGAAACTGCATCCCCTCAAGGCGGGGAGGATGTTTAGTAAACTTTTCATTGTATTCTTTCTAATGTTAATCTCATTAATTTCTTCTAAGTTCTAAATTTTTTATAAATTATTTTATATGTTTAAAATTCTCTTTGAAATAACAAAACAAACATAACTATTTTTCTAAACAATTGTTAAATGAATTACATACAACTTCACTCAACTTAACATTAATCTTAACTTAACTTAACTAACCTTAATCTATAAATTACATTGCAACATCTTATGAAGCTCTCTTTTTGTATTCTGAACTTGCCAAAATCTGCTGACCGTGTCAGCCATTAAATCCTTTGTAACTTAATAAAAGAATTCTTAAAAATACAAAGGACTAAATATTGTTTTAAAATATTAAGAAATTAAAAATCATTAGTTTCACGTTAAACACTCCCTATGGAGGGATGAAATTCAATTTCAACGATTACCCTCGAAGTTGCATTCATATCTTTTTTTCGATTCACTGTTTTATCACTAAAGCCCCGGTTGTGGACAACAAGACTTCGATTTTTTGAATAGCCTTTAGTGAAGCTTTCGATGCCTATACTTCTTTTTTTGTTATCAATCACACCCTAAATCTGCTATGGGCTCTAAATCTAAAAATACCTTACCTATTGAGCTCGATTCATGTCGCTTTTCAAATAATTGACGAAGTATTATTATGAATGTGGGGGTCGCCAGAATGTTTTTGCTTACAAAGAGGTCACGTACTCAAAAAGTTTGAAAAACACTGATTTAGCCTATAGAAGTAAGTAAACGTTAGACAGACAGTGTTAAACAACAAATTGAGGTCTTAGTTTTCTAGGGATTTTACCTGTACACATAAGCATAAGGATACTTGCATTTTCTCTGCTTCAGTGTGATATCTCCATTTGAATAGTTATCACTCCTGATTTCTGTTTGTTAATTTTTCGAAAATTAATGATTCAGTCCCTTAAAAAAATTAAACTTATATTTATTTAATAAAAATAATTAATAATTATTAATAAAATAATCACTAAAACCCATATTTTATATTAAATTAATTAAGTTTTGAATGTAAAACAGGAACGTAGTCATCATATTCTGCTCGATAGAAATTCCCAGCTACTGGAATGCCTAAATTATATTCTTTTATAAGATCACGTGTCTTTAGCTTAAATCGTCCTTCGAGTTCCTTAAATTATGAACAAAGATAAGAAAACAAAAGTATGTATAGGATGAAACATGTAAATTTTTGTATGAAAAGAGTGAATTAGAATATCTTACGTGTCCGAAACATAAACATTAGTTTTAATTTCATTCGATTGTTTGAAAACTAAAAATATATAACGATGTTTGCCAGATCCTAAAGGAGGTCCAGAGCCAACGTAATCCATTACAGACTGGCCTTTGGATAGTTTATTGCCCGGAATATTAACAACCAACCAGTGTATGCCCTCTGTTATTTTTTCTGGTACATCTGGGTCGGTCATTAAAACTGTGTAAAGTCCATTTTCATCCGCATCCCATGTTAACGAAGGTTGATCTTTAACTTGAGTAGGTGTAAGATCGTTTCCTTGATCAGCCGTTACCCCACTTGGATAGGTTACCTGCATACACAAAAAAAAAATACCAAATGGAAGAATCTTTCATTATTTATTTTTATTGTTTGCCAATGAGCATGAATCATGACTCCCATGACCCCCGCCCTGTTTCTACCAATGCATGAAGTTTAGATTAGCTTCATATGTAATACAAAAACAAAATACGAACCTATCCAATTAGGTCGCTTTCTTTATTTAAAATGGTGTCAGTAGTATAAGGAAAAAGGCGACATAATTGTGTTTTAAAAGTTGTACATCATTTTTATAAATACTGACTCCGATAACTTGCAACAGGAAAAATATAAAAAAATAGTTTTCAATTACAATTAAGGAAATTAAACAATAATAAACTTGGACTATTTTCAATGTTTTAGGTGTCTTATAAGCTCACAAAATCTTCAAGAGAATAATTACATATATTCTGATAAACAACACACTAGCTGCATGCTCTGTAGATTTTTACCTGAAGAAGTTTAGTGGGGACAACATCAATTACATTTGGAACAATCCCAGCTTCTTGCATTTTCGATAAAACTCCAAGTAGGAAGCACACCTTCTATTCACTATAAACTCACCAAACTAATCTTTAAAAAATAAATAAAAATAATGTCTAGAGGTGCTAATTGTTATCTGAGGTTGATACCAATCTGTAGATAATATGAATATTTTTTTGTTTTTTAACAAGGCATTTGACTATGGTTGATATCGCAAAAGCTTTGATTTAAAAAAAAAAAAGACTTTTTTGAGCTTTTACCAAAATGTTAAATGTTTTAATAACATTTGATTACATTTATGATAATTGTGAACTGAGAACAACCGTTTTGATGAGTCATATAACATTGAATCAGAACATAGTGGGACAAACCCGGAATAAAATAGATGAAAATAGAAAATTTCAAGACTTTTTCTATTTTATTTGAGATTTTACATAATATAATTGGGCCCTGCCAATAATCAAATTTAGACATGACTTAAATATTTAAGTAAAATAAACCATATGGTATGGACCATAAAAAATTAACCATACCTATATCGCATTTTTCTTATTTAAGACTCCTTATCGTGAAATATTATGTATATAAAGTTAGCAGGACACTTTTGGAAATTCATGTTAAAAACTATCCTATCATTAGTTGCTAATTAATTGCGAATTAGTTACGCAAAAAAAAATTCATTGCTTTTTTGGTTTAGGAAAAAATGGGTGTCCTGCTAACTTCATATGAACTTAGCAGGACAACTTTCTCAAAAATAGAGATAATCGAGGTGAAAAAAGTTTACTATTGAGGACTAATTAATTGCTAATTAGTTACGCAAAAAAAAATTTAATTGCATTTTTGGTTTGCGAAAAAATGGGTGTCCTGCTAACTTCATATGAACTTAGGAGGACAACTTTCTCAAAAATTAAGATAATCAAGCTGAAAAAAAGTTTATTATTGAGAACTAATTAATTGCGAATTAGTTACGCAACAAAAAATTTTATTACATTTTTGGTTTGCGAAAAAATGGGTGTCCTGCTAACTTCATATGAACTTAGCAGGACACCCATTTTTTCGCAAACCAAAAATGCAATTAAATTTTTTTTTGCGTAACTAATTCGCAATTAATTAGTTCTCAAAAACCAACTTTCTTCAAATCATTAATCTTCATTTTTGGGAAAGTTGTCCTGCTAAGTTCACGTGAAGTTCGCAATACGCCTATTTTTCATAAACGAACAAAAAATTATTTTTTTTTTACGTAACTAATTCGCAATTAATTAGCTCTCAATAATCAAATTTTCTCAGCTCAATTATCTTTATTTTTGAGAAAGTTGTCCTGCTAAGTTCATATGAAGTTGGCAGGACACCCATTTTCTCGCAAACCAAAAAAGCAATTAATTTTTTTTTTGCGTAACTAATTCGCAATTAAGTAGCAACTAATGATAGGATAGTTTTTAACATGAATTTCCAAAAGTGTCCTGCTAACTTTATATACATTGAAATATTCATTATTTAGAGTCCATTTAAATTAACCATGTTTGGTTAGTTATAGGTATCCAGTATATACCGTTATAATCCATTTTACTTTAATATTTAAGTCGACTCTAAATTTTATTATTGTTTTATCTTAAATCTAAAAATATTTCTTCTCATTTGGTGGGTCCTTCATATACCATGTTTGGTTAATTATATCCAGTATATACCGTTATAATCCATTTTATTTTAATATTTAAGTCGACTCTAAATTTTATTATTGTTTTATCTTAAATCTAAAAATATTTCTTCTCATTTGGTGGGTCCTTCATTTTGCTTAGCTTCCTCCTTTGTTAATTTCTGACATGTTGGCAGTGGCAATATTTGGGTTTTTATAAACTAGCTTCCACATCACCACTCGTTTTTAGGTGACAGTTGATTAGAACTCAAATTCACTTGACCTTTAACCTTTTTATTTAAAAAGTCATAATTCAAATTTGTTTAGGGGAATGCAGTAGAGTTTCGCATAGTGGAATAAAAAAAAAGAAAGGCTACTTTCTGCCAACAAAAAAGAAGTTGGAAGATGGTTGCAACAAACTTCGTTACAAAGTTCGGTGGAATCCATTTTGACATAGGACCGACAGCGTTATTCCAGGAAAATTAAATGTTGGGGCCACTCTTTGGGCCATTTCAGCTTCTTTGGAGCCCCTTCATTATTTCATTCGCATTTGACGAAATAATCAAATAAATAGTAAAATTTTAGGAAGATTTCGATGTACACATGCTCACATGTACTGTTTTTTTTTTAGAAAACCTTTAATGCTTATAAGTGAGATTATAACTTCACCGCTGAATCTTTACGGTTTTCGGTTTCAAGTTGTTAAGAGCCGAAAGAACACATTCTGCTCACCGCATTACTAAATCTTTAAGTATTAATTGCGAAGGAACTAAATTTAAATGATTTTAAATACAAATTTCCATTAAAACTTTTTTTGTGTTAAAGATAACCAAAATGGGTTGAGTACGATATCCCGGTTTTTATTATCCTGTTTTTTAAAATCCCTTTTTTTAATCCCGCTTATTATAATCACGTTTATTATAATCCCTTTTTTTTACTATATCCCGCTTTTATAATCCCGATTCTTATAATCCTGTTTTCTATAATCCCGTTTCTTACTATCCCGCTTTTGCAATCAAAACCAGTTGTTTTCAAAGTATTTTTCGAAGTATCCTCAAGAGACGTACCAGGTATTCCCAAGGGGCGAACAAAATCGTGCACTTTGCAAAAATTTTGTGATTTAGCTTTTTTTTTACTGTGGATGTGAATAGGAAGTTTGTCTCCGACTTATTTTTGGAATAGTATAGATATCTGTCTTTAAATTCAGAATAAGAATGGATATCAATATTGGTGTGAGCTATCAAAAAGAATTAAAAATTAAAAAAGTATAGGTAGGTGGCTTTCTTGATACTTGCTCAAGGCGCCCATCGGGATAAGCACCCTGCGCATTTGCACCGCTTGCACGTATAGCTTGTCCAGCCCTGGTTGTTATTATTGTTTTTGTTGTGGTAAACGAATGATTCGCACTGGTTTGGAAGTTTCTAAATAGTCGGAAGCTGTTAGAAACAGATGTCATTAGCCAATGCAAAGTATCTTTCTGAACTGTCAAAATCAGAACTAAGCCATAATTCACTTTTTCTCTTTTTTTTCGTTCCTACCTCAAACAATTTCAGTTTCACTTCCGTGAAGTGTACTCGGGGTGCTCTATTCACTTCCGAAAGCAAAAGTTAACGAAAATGAAGAAAAGTACATTATGGGCGTGACATATGATTTGTTTGTATTCGCTGATTTTCATCCGACCACTGCCGTGAGCTTGCGACTAATATATTTTTACCTTACAACGTGACTATTGTCATGTATATTAAGGTAGAACTATAACAATAATTGCTGATAGGTTTCTGAAGTGGTCGGTTGAAAATGAGCGAATACATGAAAACCATACTCATCTCACGGGAGTGAAACTGACATTTGGTGAAGTTAGAACGAAAAAAAGAGAGGGATGATTCATTTTACTTAAGTGGAATATTCCTCACTTCTTCTTTTGACTGTTTGGAAAGCAACTTTTTGTGGGTTTTTAACCATTGATTTTGACAGGCAAAATTTTCGTTGTTGTTCCAAATATTTCGCATTGGTTTGAGAAAGCCTTAATAGATCTAGCTTTACATTTTGTTTTATCCTTCCGAGTTTCCGACTTCACGTTGGTTCGGGAGAGGTTCTCTATTTTAAAATTACTACGTTTACAAGCAGGATGCTCCAGGTTTTTTGTCACTTGAGTTGAGTTGAAATGGTATTGAGTTTCCAGAAAAATTAATGGCATTGATGTATTTATTTCAATGCAAAACAAATATAATTGAATATACAGGAGTACTTACTACACGTATCTATTAAAGCAAATATACAGTGTTGGACAGGGAATTAGCACACATTAGTGAATCGGATTTTAACAAGAAAAATCTATATTTTTGCTATGTTCTTGGAACATAATTTATTGAAAACTCTTTAATTCAACGTTAAAAAACTTAAATACACACAAAAAAAGAATTCAGCAAAATAACAACAACAAAAAATCATTAAATAAAAGGACAATCGGCAAAAATGTATGGTAGGTGGTCTAGGAACCAATAACAACGAGACGTATGTCGTTGGAAAGGTATTTTCATGCCCTACAAAAGTCACCATGGCAGCTCATTTAAATCACTGTGTGAAAAAAGTTATTCGCTAACCTAGGTTTTGTTTTAGTGCATTTTACTGTGGACAAAATGTATACAAACTGGTCTAACCAATACCAATAAGATGTACATCGTTGAAAAGGTATTTTTATGAACACTAATAGTTACTCTAACAACTTTTATAAAATCACTGTGTGGAAAAAGTTATTCGCTGTTTTAGGGAATTTTGGTATACATAAAATTAATGGAGCATGGGTAATAATTAGCGAATAACTTTTTTCACACAGTGATTTGAAATAAGCTGCCTCACTGACTATTGTAGTACATAAAGTTACCTTTCCAACGACGTACGTCCCGTTGTTATTGGTGGAAGTTGAACTCACGCTATTTTGCCCATTCTAGAAAATAACAGTTTTTTCACACTAAAATGAACCACACCATTTCATTAGTTTACGAATAACTTTCTTCACACATTGATTTGAATTGAACTGCTATGGAAGATATTTTAGGTAATGCAAATACCTTTCCAATGACATATATATATTGTCGTTATTGGTTAGATCAGTTTTCATAAATTTTGCCCATACTAAATATATTTTATTCGTACTAGAATGCACCAGAACACAATTCTATTTAGCGAATAACTTTTTTCACACAGCGATTTGAAGTGAGCGTAACTATTGTAGTACATAAAAATACCTTTCCAACTACATATGTCTCGTCGTTATTGGTCTTGTAGACCGTTTTGTCCTATTCTCCTTTGTTGGTGTAATATGGGGTGATCACAGAATTAGCACAAGTACGAAATAAAATAATTATCACTAAAACAAATAGTTTTTTTCTAATATTTTGTTGGGTACCCTTTCTGCTTTAACACAGCCTTAAACCGCCAAGGAATACTCGCCTCTAGGTGCTTGCATTATTGAATAGGAATGCTGTTCCAGCCATCCTTAATTGCATCCCAAAGCTCTGCTAGATTCCTTGGCTTCCTTAGTCCAACCTGATATTTAACATCGTTCCATACATTTTCTATGGGATTCAGGTCAGGACTCTGCACAGGCCAAGGCAAAAAATTGATTTGCTGATCACTAATGCACTGCTTCACCAACCGGGAAGTGTATAAAGGATCATTATCATGCATAAATGTCCATGATAATGGTAAATTATCGTCGGCAAAGTGCTCCATATGGTTTTCCAAAATGCTCTTGTAGAGATGCTGGTCCATTTGCTGCTCTATTTTTACAATAGCCCCTACACCGTACCATGAAAACGCACTACAAAACACTGGTGTCAAAAAAAAATATTACAGCCAGGCTTAAGTTCACCGGAGTACGGATCCAAATCCTTATCATTTTGGAAAAATGCTTTTTGGAGTGATGACTCGCAATTAAATCGATTTGGATCTGATGGAAAGCGTTTTGTTTGGCGTCCACCAAAGCAAGATATTAATCTACGTTACACAGTTAAAACTATGAGACACGGTGGTGTGTGTATTATGGTGTGGGCTGCGTTTTTATGGTGCTGTGTAGGGCCTATTTCGAAAATAGACCAGCATCAGTATAAGAGCATTTTTGAAAACCATATGGAGCCCTTTGCAGACGATAATTTACCATTATCATGGACATTCATGAATGATAATGATCCTAAATACACTTCCCGGCTGGTGAAGCAGTGCATTAGTGATCAGCAAATCAATTTTTTGCCTTGGCCTGTGCAGAGTCCTGACCTGAATCCCATAGAAAATGTATGGAACGATGTTAAATATCAGGTTGGACTAAGGAAGCCAAGGAATCTAGCAGAACTTTGGGAGGCAATTAGGGATAGCTGGAGCAGCATTCCTGTTCATCAATGCCAGCCAGCACCTAGAGGCAAGTATTCCTCGGCGGTTTAAGGCTGTGTTAAACCAGAAAGGGTACCCAACAAAATATTAGAAAAAAACTACTTGTTTTAGTGATAGATTATTTTATTTCGTACTAACTTGTGCTAATTTTGTGACCACCTCATATTACACCAACAAATTTTATTCTGAATTCTTTTTTGTATATATTTAAGTTTTTTAATATTGAATTAAAGAGTTTTCAGTAAATTATGTTCCAGGAACATAACAAAAATAAAGATCTTCCTTATTTAAATCCGATCCACTATTGTGTGTTAATTCTCTGTCCAAAACTGTATATTTGTACACACACATGCAAATAAACAGACCATAATGCATTATCTGTAAAACCAACTCCTCGACCCAAGCCGAACGCGCCCAAATATTTGACGTTTAAGGAACAGCTGATGATTCAATTAAACAGCATTTAACTAAATTAAAAGGTCGTTCATGCAAATTTTTGCGTAAACTTATCATTTTACACAATTCGTAAACTTAGGACGTTGCATGAACACCCTTAATATAAAATTTAAAAAAAAAAAAACATAAAATCATTAAGATGTTGTGAAAATTATAGTTCTTAAACTTATGATTTTTTATGATTTTGGTGGCCATTTCGTCTTGGCCAGGGGCACGGGGCCAAAATAAGATTTTTGGGGCCAAAATTTGGGCACTTCAGAACAACGCTGGGACCGAATAAAAATTTAAAATTCCTAATAAGAATAAGCGAAGCCGGACATTGGATATTTTATTGCGATTGTGACCAAGGCGTTAGGAAATAACGCCCAAGGAAAAAGCGCCCAAATCGATTTGGAAATAACGCCCAAAAAAACACTGAACAAATTGTTGTTGTAAATTTTTTTCTCATTTTGGGTGATATTTCCTAATTTTGCATTCTTTCATAAAATGAAACAATGCCCAAATTGATAAATTAAAAAAGCAAAATGGGAAATAAAGCCCAAAATAGGAAACAATGCCAAAAACAACTGCAATATAAGGAAATATCGCCCAAATGTAATCGGGGCGATTCTTTAAATGCAAAAGAAACTTTGCATACATTCAACCTCGCACCCACCCCAAATCCTATAACGAGCGCAAGCAGGGGGGTTGCAGGGGGCAGCATGCCCCCCCATACATACCTCACTGTTTATTCGTGAATTTGTATCTACATTTCACAAACCTAATAAATCCTCTCCTTTATTTGGTTTGTGAAAATTAGAAATTTGCGAATAAACAGTGGGTGAAATGTAGATACAAATTCTCGAATTAACAGTGAGGTATGTATCGGGGGGCATGCTGCCCCCCTGCAACCCCCCTGCTTGGGCTCGTTATAGGATTTGGGGTGGGTGCGAGGTTGGGTGTATGCAAAGTCTCTTTTGCATTTATATCCAACAATAATTGTAACTGTAGATACAAATTCACGAATAAACAGTAAGGTATGTATGGGGGGCATATGCTGCCCCCCTTCAACCCCGCTGCTTGGGCTCGTTATAGGATTTGGGGTGGGTGCGAGGTTGGGTGTATGCAAAGTTTCTTTTGCATTTATATCCAACAATAATTGTAACTGTATCATTTTGAGATCTTAAACAAATTGTATTACCATCACAAAAATTTTTAAAAACTTTGCCTATTCATTGAAATAAAGTTTGGAAATACCACCCAAAATTGAGGAAATATCGCCAAAATTCTACAAAAACAATTTACATGCTAAATATTTGGGCGATATTTCCATTTTATTTTTTGGGTTCAAAGTTGTTTTGGGCAATATTTCCAATTTCTTCTTTGCTTTTGGGTGATAAAAATTTTTTTGGGCGATGTTTCCAAATCGATTTGGGCACTATTTCCTTGGGCGTTATTTCCTAACGCCTGTGACCAAATTGTTAACATTTTACTAATCCACTGGACCTCCTTTAAATAATGATAACTAAAACAGAAAAAGAAATAAATAAAAACATTAGGTACTTAAAACACATTCATAGATGTTGTTTAAGCTATTGCTAGGTAAATCTAGAGATTTTCATATTGAACCTTCATTAAATAAACTCCAGTTTTGCCCAGTAACATATTTTTTTTTAACCTTTATTAGATAAACTCCAGTTTTGCCTAGTAACATCTTTTTACTTGCGATTATAGGTACTATAAGGCAAGTTTTGGATTCGTGCAAACAAAAAATTTTGAGATAACAATCAAACATGATTTTACGATGCTAGAGAACACCAAAAAAGTGGGTGGCACAATTCTGTCTGTCTGTATGTCTGTCTGTTCGACTACAGCCTAAACGGCTCGATCGATTTTCTTCAAACTTGGTATATAGTGGTTTTTGGTGATTCTGCCGACACTTTCTTTCATTTTTTTTTAGAACCAAAAATAACGGTACCTGCCATACAATTTTTTTTTTGCAATTTTACATAATTGTATTTTTCTCAAAAACGGCTCGACAACTTTTCTTAATAAAAATTTGATAAATTTATTTTAGTAAAGGCTTTCTTTGGGTGGAAAACCTTTTTTTAAAATGGTTCTAAATGGTACCTCCCAAAGAACCATTTTTAAAATTTTTGATTTTCTTCAAAACGGTAAGACTGATTTCAATTATTTTTTTTATACAGAAGCTTCTAAAAAATATAAATAGTTTTGTATAGATACCAAAATTTTTGAAAAATATTTTTTGGATTTTTAAAAAATGTTTCAAAATTTTTTTTTGAAAATCAAATATTTCGAAAATGACATGATCGATTTTTTCTAAACTCGATATTTAAGAGTTTTTTAGTACTCTATAAAACATTTTAAGAAAACATTTTACATTTATGAACAAATAACGGTACCTACTTTCCATACAAAAGTTAAAAAACCGCAAAGGAAAATATTTTTTTGCTTAAAAACGACTCTTACGATTTTGATTAAACTTTTTTATAGACTAAAATTAGTACGATCTACTATCAAAAATTATAAAATTTTACACTTCGCAACTATTAATAGTACCTGTCATAGAACGTATTTTTTTATTTTGAGTTTTCTCGTTATTGGCTCAACGGATTTAGATGAATTTTTTTATATATAAATTTTAGATAAAATTAAATAATATTGCATATCAAAATTTTCAAAAAAAAAGTTTTTGGATTCTTAAGTTTCAATTTTTTTTTTTTTTTGAAAATTTGATATCTTAAAAACGCGTTGACAATTTTTTTTTCAAATTTTGTTTTAATTTGCACATCAATACATAATATAGATTTGCATACCAAAATTTGTTCTTAAAAATGTTTTAAGAATTTTATATAACGATTTAAAAATTTTTTTTCCCATACAATCATATTCAATCAAGAATTAAGATGGCATTCTTCCTCAAACTGTAAAACTAAAACAACTGACTAACCACCTCCATGCTTCTAGCAAGAAACCCGCTTCATTCAGTGTTTTTCAGTTGCCATATTTTTGATGGCTGTCTTGACCCAAAAATATAGCAATTTTGCTCTTGTCCACTAACAAGATCGTTTCCCAGAATGATGAACCGTAATTTTTATATTTTTTGGCATAAGGAAGCTTTCAATTTCGATTTTTTTTTCGGAAAGGTATGGCTATACGGCAATGTTTCTGAGATGGTTCGGTGATGGTCTGGGGATTTCTAAAACGGTTTGGTAATGGTCTGGGGATGTATGTCGTCATCTGATGTTGGAAACCTTGTATTTATTGACAGTACGATGAGGACTGAAGATTGCCTTAATATTTTAAGAGACAATTTGCCGTTTAGTGTTGCAAAACTGGGTTTAACTGATTCATGTGTCTTCCAACAAGACAACGGCCTCAAGCATACATCGAAATTGGTCAAGGAATGGTTACTCCATGGTACTTCTAAGCAACTAGCAGACCGTCTGCGACTCCCAGGCCTTGACCTCATTGAGAATTTGTGAGATTATCTGTACAAACAAATCCAAAAGAGGAAATTATTTAGCAAAAAGGCACAAAATTCAATTTTGTTTGAAGAGTGGCAAAAAATTCCAGCTGAATTGACAGGAAGCTAGTAGAGTCAATACCCAGACGCATAGAAGCCGTCCTAAGGACGAAAGTGAAGCAGACGAAGTATTGGCTTTAAGTTTTTCGCTTTAATTGAATAGTGTACACTTTCTTTTGAAGCCATAAAAATGAAGTATTTTTTGTTATTTTTTTATTGAATTTTTATTATAATAATTTTTGTTAAGTTTTATATGCCAATTCATGGAAGATTAACCACTTTAAAAAATAAGATAAGTATTTTCCTAAAAGATCGAATCTATTTTCTTCAACAGAGTTACAAAAACGCAGTTCACAGCTGTACACTTTTTTTTGACGCTCACTGTAAATACACATAAGTATATGCAGCATATTATTTCCCTGTGATTTTAAGACCCTAATCTTTAAGATCCGACCATTTAAACTCAAGTTATGAGCTGAGAGGATTTTTTAATTGAATTTGTTCAAAATGTTTCGGAAAAAGTTTGATCTTCAAGATTAATTAATACCTTGAAATCATGGAAAAATAAGAGGCTACATTAACGTTAAAACATGCAATTAGAATTGTTGTAATTTCATGTTGTTTGGTGGATATTTAAAAGGGAGAACACAAGGATTCATTCTATATGGACGCCACGTCTCAGGAGTATAGATACCAACAAACTGAAATCTTAATTCATTACAAAAATGTCTAAAACAAAAAATTTAAAACAAAACTAATAACGCCCTAAAATATTGATGTCACTAAGTTTTGCCACCCTAGGCCTAGGCCTCACGGACCTTAGCCCAAATCCAGCACTGGTTCCAGTATTTGTGTTGTTGAAAACTTTAAACTCAGAGCCACACGCATCTACTACCGACAATTTTCGCTTACTTTCGTTTTCAATAGACTTACGGTAGTATAGATAACAATGAGTGCACTATTATAAGTACAGTTCCAAAGAATATAAATTTAGGTATCTTTTTATATTCATTGCTAGTATCTTCCTAAAACCGAACCTCTCAAGAACAATGGTAACGATAAGTTTTAGTTTATATCTATTGTTGATTGTGCCAAGTGTTTGGTCATATAGTTCCATAATTGATTCTAAGTTTCAAGAGGCTGGAATTATTCCCAATATAATTGATGCTGCTCCGTCTCAAATATTAAAGGTAAGATTATTTTGTTCAACATCATACCTACATATGTATTTATGACCAAAGTTGATATACTTCCCAAATTCTATAACTTCTTATGCTATAAACCAAATTAAATATTTTTGATGCCATGTCAGCATAACCTACTTAATTTTTAAATATATGTACTTCTAAGCAGTTATGTAACTATTAATCATAGAACTTCGCATCATTTATATACATACATAAGATTAACTAAACAAATTGATGTTATCCTTTGCTATGAGATTATATCATTATGTTTTAAACTCAATTATATATTTTTAAAATTTTGCGACTTACACAAATAAAATTTTAAAAAGTGACTTATTTTCATAAATTTTGAAATGTTAACTTCCGGGTACTCTACCCTAAAAAAAACAATTTCCGATTTCATAACTGAAAAGAACATCAAATGTACAATTTAACCTATTTAATTGATTCAATAATTCCAAATTTTTCTTAAAATCTTAACCCAATGCTTGCCGAAACTTTACAAGGTTATAACTCAGGGAGCGGCAGGATAAAAATCTCGAATAACAAAATCTCGCTTTTTACTTGCGATTATTGGTACTATAAGGCAAGTTTTGGATTCGTGCAAAAAAAAAATTTGAGATAACAATCAAACATGATATTACGATGATAAAGAACACCAAAAAAGTGGGTGGCACAATTCTGTCTGTCTGTCTGTTAGTCTGTTCGTCTACAGCCTAAACGGCTCGATCGACTTTCTTCAAACTTGGTACAAAGTGGTTTTTGGTGATTATGCCCACACATTTTTTTCATTTTTTTTTAGAATCAAAAATAACGGTACCTGCCATACAATTTTTTTTAGCAATTTTAAATAATCGCATTTTTCTCAAAAACGGCTCGACAACTTTTCTTTAAAAGATTCAATAAATGTATTTTAGTAAAGGCTTTCTTTGGGTGGAAAACCATTTTTCAAAAATGGTTATTAATGGTACCTCCCAAAGAACCATTTTTTTGGTTTTTGATTTTCTTCAAAATGGTACTACCGATTTCAATTATTTTTTTTTTACACAGAAGCTTCTGAAAAATATGAACAGTTTTGTGTACCAAAATTTTTGAAAACATTTTTTTTGGATTTTTAAAAAATGTTTCAAAATTCTTTTTGGAAAATCAAATATTTCGAAAACCACATTATCGATTTTTTTGAAACTCGATATTTAAGACTTTTTTAGTACTCTCTAAAATATTTTTAGAAAAAAATTACATTTATGTAAAAATAACGGTACCGTCCATACAAAAGTTAAAAAACCGCAAAGGAAAATATTTTTTTTCTCAAAAACTTTTTCTTTATACTAAAATTAGTACGATCTACTACCAAAAATTATAAAATTTTACGCTTAGGTACTATTAATAGTACCTGTCATATAACGTATTTTTTTATTTTGAATTTTCTAGTTATCGGCTTAACGGACTTAGATGAATTTCTTATATACAAAATTCGGATAAGATCATATAATATTGCATATCAAAATTTTCAAAAAAAAAGTTTTTGGATTTTTAAAAAAAGTTAAAAAAATTTTTTTTTGAAAATTCGATATCTCAAAAACGGGTGACATTTTTTTTCAAATTTTGTTTTTATATTCACATAAATATATACTTTAGATTTGCATACCAAAATTTGTTCTTAAAAATGTTTTAAGAATTTTATATATAAAAAATTGATTTTTTTAAAAACCATTCCAACGATTTAAAATTTTTTCTTCCCATACAATTATATTTAATCAGGAATTAAGATGACATTCTTTTTTTCCAGTTCAAACTGTCAAAAGAGTTGTTTTATCCAATTTAAATGGCGTATTTCATGCTTCTCTACTTTTTTCTCTCATAATTTCCATGTTTTTATATACAATTTTCTTAAGCCCACAGTGTATTGAACATAAGAGCAAGTACGTGCGACCCAGTCGTGCATTTTATTTTTATTTAGAATAACAAAATCTCACAAATTAGAAATCCTCTTTTTCAAAATCTCGCAATTACAAAATTTCGCATTTACCTACATCTCGCACCGAAAAATTTCGCAAATTTAAAAAAAAATCTCGCAAATCAAAATCTCACAGCAACAAATCGAACATGGCTTTAACATTTTTTTTTATTTTAGAACACATCGAAAAATATTTTGCATATTTTTATGATTTTTTCTTCCCAAGTGATACCAGTCAATATAAAGTTTTTACCACCTTTATTACTTTTTACAAGCTTTATATTAATTTTAAGTTGCTAGTTGATACCTTTTATGTGTTTATCAAGGAACTGGTAATATTTTCTAGTTCAAGGCCAAATACGATTAGGTAATACAATACACATGAAACATTATAACTGGAATCTTTATGTTCTCTCTCTTTATTTGTTCTCCTGACAACAATTGAAAGATAAACAATAACAATAAATTAATAAATAACTGTGTAGTCTTAAAGTAAGTAAGCACTGGATTTGCATATTTTTGAGAGATAGAATATCTCGAAGAATTTAATTGCATTGCAACGAATACACTTTTTTAATCAATCACCCCAATTACAGAATACGACGAATGAGCTGCGGAGTGAATCAGACTCAATTTTGACATTTTTACTATGGGCCAAATGTCAAAATTGAGTCTGATTCATTTTTACTATGGGCCAAATGTCAAAATTGAGTCTGATTCCCTTCGCAGATCATTCGTCGGATTCTGTAATCGGGGTGAATATCTCGCAAATTTAAAACTCGCGTGCGAATTTTCGAGGTTTAGATTAAAAAATGTATATGTTGCAATGCATGTAAATTTTGCGAGATTTCGATTTGCGAAATTTAAGTTTGTGGGATTTCGTTGTTGCGAGATTATGAATAGCGGATTTTTTTTTATTATTACGAGATTATGAGAAGCAGGATTTGGTAATTGAGAGATTTCGTTATGCGAGATTTCAAATGCGAGATTTTTAATTTGAAAGATTTTGTACCCAACCTCTTAACTCCAACACCAGGCCTAAAAATACAAAATCCTTCCGTATCGAATCAAGTATAGATAACCCAAAGATGAGCGAATTTCATGAACCGTTGTCCGCTTCACTTGAAATTCATTTTTAAATATGTAGGAATATTTGGGTGGTTCTTATATTGTTTTTTTTTTTAATTCAAAGTTGGATGTAAGTAATAAACATAATTTTCCTATTTGTTTTTTTTTTTTAGTTTTCAGTTTACCCCCTTCGCCTCCTTCTTTTCACATATTAAGCTTCTAATTGTGGGTACAGGGTAACTCTTAAAACACGTAAATGACAGATAGTATAGATTATAGATCCAGTAAAGAAAAAAAAATCGTCTGGGGTGGGGGGGAGGTGCTATTTCCAAAAAAATACTTAAAACAAAAAATTATATACTCCAAACAACGGCAACAAAAACCATATTACTAAATAGCCTTTTTGAAAGCTTAAGTCCAATAAAAATGATGATTGTATTAATAGTGATAACATTCTTATGTTTTGTTTTCAAATTAAGCTCATGACATGACATGACAAAATTACGGAATGTCATTTTCTTCATTTAGAGCCGATATAGACCCATCCCAGATGACCTGTTTTTAATGACCACCTTTATATATGTACATACTTCCAGCTAATAATGTGTTGAAATCATTATAATTTTAAGATTTTTCTGAAACCTTTAGAGATTTGGAACATTAATCAGGATTAACTAAACAAATCTAAGCACGCTTTCTATATCTTTCAAATTATCTCATCTTGCTCTTGAGCTATAAAATAAAATTCTTCAAAAAATGACCTAGTTACTTTTTCACTCAACAAACATTTTTTATCTAAGAGCTATCATTTTTATTAACAAATAAAAATCTTTATGGTAGGTACTTCTGCCACTGAAGCAAAGTTTAAACTTTTATACAAAATTAAATTTTGTTTTTTTTTTTATTTTCTAAAGCCTAAGCGAAGTGAAATTTTCATAAATACAAGATAGTTTTTGTCCCCAGGGGGGAAATATCGAATAAAATAGGATTTAATTTTGCTGGCGACAAGGAAGAACAAATTCGCTCCGAAATAAAATAAAATAAAATCAATGGTATCTATGCTTTATCTGGTCTATTGCACCAGTTTTCAATTTACAATCAGAAGCTTAAACTTGTGATCCACAAATCTCGTATTTGAATTCTACGCGCCATCGAATACGTTTTCTGGAGATTTACCTCAGCTCTCTCCAACTCTTCCCCAGTTGTGCAGATGCCTCTTCGATAGTTCTTCGCCAAGTACTTCTAGGTAGGCCCACTCCTCTACCTTGCTGCGTGAGAGGGTTCTATTGCATCGCTTGACTCGCAATGCACTCTTGACTGATTATATCTTGTTCGGTCCCGCCATCAGTAGATACAATACTCTCAAGATATTAGAAACCCTCTACCATCTCTAATGGTTGTCTAGAAGTATCTATTTGAGTAGATCAGGAAGTTCCAAGGCTGATCCTTTTTGTTTTTGCCGTATTGATCTTGAGCCCAATTATTTCAGCTTCTCTCTCCACCCTTGTTATCATTTGATGGAGATCCATGATCCATGATTTCAGATCCCAGAAGCTGACTCGATGTTGTTGGCACTGCTCGTAAGAGCTTTGCGGGAATTCCGTCAAGTCCAACCACTTTGTTGTTCTTCAGTGCTCTGATTGCGGTTAAGATACAGTGCGTATTCGGGAATTTGTTACTACAGGCGGATCATTGTGTGTTGGGTTGACCTCACTGATGGTGAAAACGTGATTTAAAACCGCAGAAAAGTGCTCCTTACACCTTTTGAGCTGGTCCACATCCGAAACTAGCAGTGATCCGTCTATCTCCTTCACCAGGTGTTGCTTAGAGCTTTGGGCACCTGTAAGCTCTTTGGTTATTCTGAAGACATATATCTTCTGCAAAACCTACTTACGGCCCCTTCTGCTAATGTTTGCCAATGCGTTTATATATTTACGCTTATCACGTCACATGAGACGGTGAACTTCTCTCATCTTCATACGATATGCAGACTCTAGCTAGTTTCTCCCTGCTGCTAGAGTTGCTGCAATGCTAACTTTGAGCTGTCTTCTTTCTTCGATCTTAGCTAGCCTAAGTTTTTTCGGAAAGCCAGGCACTGTTTCTTCCCTGTGACCGACTTTCAGCTCCTGATATGAAAACATTTTTTGACAGCACACCATGTTCCGTGCTACTGATTGCTCTCAATCCATGTGAAAGGTGGTCCCCTAGTTGTTGGCGGACTGCAGGATCCTTAAGTCTATCGGCATTGGGCTTGGGCACTCGGTTGCTTTTTTGGGATCTCCGAACTGCAGCTGTGCGTAATCTTACGGTAGTAACCATCACTGATGGTGGTCCTGGGTCATTCCCATGTCTGTTTCGAACGTCCTGATCGCTAAGTGATCAATATTGTCAGAAGTTGCTTGCTTTTCCGTCGACATCCACTGTGCCATGGTCCCTCCTATTACAAGGCGGTTGACGTTACAAAAATTGACAAAACCGTTCATCATTGTCGTTGCAGTCACCAACACCATGCTTTCCCCTAACATGCCTGATCCCATCAATGTCATTGCCAACCTTGGTATTCAAATCATTACCATTATGATGTCTCCACTCAGTCGGTTATAAAAGGCCTCCTTCTCCTCGACAAAAGAGAGCTCCGTTGGGTCGTTACACTGTATGATGGTGATGCGAGGTACTCTAGTACGGAACCTAGCTTTCATGATCCTGTTCCTGTCTTCTAAGGGCTCCCAGGCAATTAAGCTCTTGAGAGCTGTTTTGGAAAGCAACAATCCAACACGGGATTCACGATTGCTTCCAGGTGCCTTTCCTAATATTTACTGTATACAATTTGCAGAAGAATAAATTTATCATTAACCTGTAGAATTTTTTCACAAAGTGAACAAAATTGTGAGCGATTTTTTGCTTGTAATTTACAATTACAAAGTTTTATTTGTGCAAAAAAAAATTCCGATCTGTCTACAAATTTTTGACAGAAGTACAGTTTCGTATTTGAAACATTAGCAGATCTGTGGAATACAACATTTTAATTGCAATTACAATTTTTTAGATGGGGAATAGGCCACTGGTCACAATGGTTAAAAATGCATCTTTCAGGTTGCACCTTTGGCTTATCATATCTACATTATTAAGCATCTTCTTAAAATGGGGTATCAAATGTAAGCTAAGATGGTCTTACACGGTACCAATGGTTGGACACTCTTTTTAGCTGCAGCGAGGAGTCCTTCTATTTTTATCTAAATAGTCTTTTCTTAACAATCATAGAAAATTGAGTAAAATCATATCAAATAGCTACGAACGGCCATTTTCTCCTTTTTTTTCATTTTCATCAAAGTATTAACAAAATCCCTAAATTTACAAAAGTGATCGGACTCGTTGCAAAAAATATAAAAGTCTGTCCGGGCATTAGTATCGTGTAGAAGACAGTATTAGCTTACATTTGTTACCCTATTTATAGAAGTTGCTTTTTTAGGTACAAAAATGCAACCTGAAAAGTGCATTTTAATTCTGACCAAATAAAACTTGTCCGACCAATAATTTTGTAAATATTTGGACTAAAGCTATCGGTTATTGGCATCCTCTTTTTGCATGGCCGCAATTAGATAGGTAGTCTTACGGTGGGCTCCTAATATAGGTACCCACTTTGTGATGATTGATGATTTCAATAATTGAATAGGATGTTTCCATGTCGATTCTGCAGAAATATTCCCTTTTATACATATACATATGTAGGGAGTATAAAAACATACAGTTAAGCACTAAAAACACTTCTTTCTGACAGCACTAGCAGTTATAAAACTAAATACATAAATCTTTGTTAAGCTCGGAATTGCCGAGTTTCCTTCCGACAAAATTTTGTAATTGTAAAAATTGTTGAGTGATTTATTCAATCTTTATATAGTTTCAACTAATTTTTGATTCTATTGCTATTTGTTTGCTCCCAAAATAACTTACTTATCTGTGTGATTTAAGAATAAAAAAAATACCTTTATCTACTAACTTAGGTCACCTATCCAAGTGGAGCAGTGGTTAATCTAGGTAACGAACTAACACCAACTCAAGTAAAAGATCAACCTACACTGCACTGGGATGCAGACGAAAATGCATTATACACCGTTGTGTTGTCTGATATAAACGCACCTCTAGTTAGTGAGGTAAGACACTGGTTGTGTGTAAATATTCCTGGTAACAAGGTATCAGAAGGACAGACTGTTCTTGATTACATTGGCTCGGGACCGCCATTAGGATCTGGCAAACATTGTTACGTATTTTTGGTTTTTAAACAATCTTATACAATCAAAACTAATGTTTACATTTCGAAAACGTAAGCTCCTACATTAACAATACTTCAGATCTTTTAAAATTATTAATTTACATATTTCAGAACAAAAAACAGACGCACTAAAACAAAGGCACGTGATCTTATAAAGGAATACAATTTGGGTGACCCCGTAGCTGGTAACTTTTATCGGGCAGAATTCGATGATTATGTTCCAATTTTTCATGCTGGATTTACAAATTGAGAAATAAATTAATTTTCAAAAAATTAATTAATAAATTATTAATAGCAGATACCTACTAAAAGTTTAATTTCATTAGCTGTGTTTTAAGATAAGAGAAACTAGATCTAAACAGAGCAGTACAGCACAAATGTGTGGAAAATGTCAGAACAAGAAAACACTTTTTTTATATGACACTTTGTATATCTTTTTTTCTTCGCATCTTTAGCCCACAAATATGATAAATGTCCTCCTGTGATAAGTTTTAGTTTATATGTAATCATCCCAAACAAACAAATCAGCTGGTGCTTTGGCTCACTTAAGGCTTGGTCAAACAGAGCGCGGTCCGACGGGACGGTCAATACGTAACTGGGAAAGTAAGAACGCATCGGTCAAATTTTCTTTGTAAATTTTTAAAAAGATCGCCGGACATCGCTCTGTTTGACCAGGCCTTTACTCCACCTCAAAAGTAGGTACAAAAAATATTGTACTAGACTGTTCTGAAAAATTTCATGGAACACAAAGTGTACATGTACAAAAGTATCTACATATGTACACATATCTTTAAAGCACAGTACACAAATCTAAGATATTATACTGCGCAGGTTGTCACTCGAAAATAAAAAATGGCTGTGAACGTATTGTATCTTATTGAAGTGAAAGACAACAGTTCAACAACAAAACAACATAATAGGTCTGTTCGCGTACTCACACAAATCAGCCAAATTCTACCCAAACCTACCAAATTTAGCCCAAAGCTGTTCGCGTACGCAAAAAATGTGTAGTTTTTGGCAGAAGAGAACGCACACGAGAGAGCAAAAAATTTCCCCTTCCTGACAATTTTTGCCAAATTCTGCCCAAAGAATTTGTTTGGGCAGAATTGATAAGTGCTGTGTTCTGTGAGTTGAGAACAACAACACAAAACCAAAATGGCTGTTGTTTACTTTTAGTTTTGTTTTTTTTTTTTTTCTTGGTAAAAAAGTGTGTTTTTTTTTCTTATCGTTTGTTGGTTTTTGTATTTAATAAATTTTTTCATCTATTTATTAAGCAGAAAATGTGACGAAATTGTGAATTTCTTGTTATTGTTTATTGTGAAGTGCTTTTTGGTTAAAAAAAAAGTGATATTTCACAACAAAAAACTCTTTTTTAATAATAAAGAAATTTTGTTTTAAAGTGTATTTAATTTTTTTTTCTGGAATCCTAAGTTTGTGATTAATAAATGAATAAAAAAAAATACCAAATTTGCTGTGGGTTTGTTTTCTTAATTTCTTATGAGGTTCATTGTTTACTTTTTGTTGACGTTAAAAAAGTGGTAGAAATTTTGGTTCTATGCGTTCGTGTACTTTTGCACAGTTCTACTTCTCTCAGAGAGAATTGCATCTCCACTCCTCAAAATTTGACAGACTGCCCAATTTAGCCCAGAAAGTACCCGAACAAACCTAATATATTTAAAATAAAAGTCTTAACAATAATAGAAAACTATATCGAATGATAATATATGAAAATTAAAACTATTGAATTGAAATAAACATATAACTGAGATTCTTATATTTTATACAGTTCATTTTTCAGTAAGTATATTTTATATTAAAAATACCACAGAACGTGAGGAAAAAAACACACGTAAAAACAACAACAAATTAAAATTGAAATTGTCAGAAATAAAAATGGCTGCGAACGTGATGACTTAAATACACGTAAAAATTTACAGATTTCACTCCTTGAGTAACGATGAGGACATTGAAAATGACTTGCTTATGCTAGATAAATCCTTAATCTTTATTATTAATAATTAAAATCTTTCTTATATTTTGAATTTTATCTTTACCAATTTATACATATATATAACAATTTAGATAATTCATCTGTTTAATGAAGACCAATCCAAGCATTATATTGAACTAACACAATTAAAAATTTGTTAAACAAACTTTATTAGCACTTGCACACGCACTTCCATCTTTACTTGCACTTAGTTACACCAAATTGATTTTTTTCTTCAGCTTCAGAAATAATTTAGGAAGGATAGTTTTTAAGACTTTAGTCCAACAACGATTTCTTCATCGGAACTCTTTATGGCTTAAAACATACTTACATTTCATTTTTCCTTCGTTTTATCTTCAACCAAATTTTGATTTTTCCCTAAGTTCAAAATGATGTTAGCATTATGTATCACTATTTTTTTTTTGCTATTTCGTCCTGTATTCGTTTCCCTTTTCCAAAATCACGTTTTTTGTAACACTAACTTAAATTAGATTTTCCAAAAAACAAATATTCTATGTTGGAGGTAGTTGTTACCTCTCCACAAAACTAAACTTCTCTTATTCCCACTGTAGTTTTTTATTTTGCTTCATTTTCAAAAATACAGAAGAGATGTTTTTTTTTGTCATTTTACTGACCCACTTATATTTTTTTCCTGCTTGTCTTCTAATATAATATTTTTCATATACTTCGTGCGGGACCTCACTTTTTTTTTCTTTTTGATTTAGCTTTGTGGTAACACCAAACAAAAATTCAATGTTTTCTACCCCTATACTTGCTTATTTCGGTCTATATTTGTATATATTTTTCTTAACTCGTATAACTTTTGTGGTAGGCAACGCTAACTAATATTTGATTTTCCCTCAAATATATGCCTAAAAATTAATTTTCAATGCTGGTGTTTGTTGCGTGTCCGAAAAATTCTATTTTTGTTATTCCCTTTGTAGTTTTTTTTTAATTTTGGGGCTTATTAAGTCTTTTCGAAATAATTCGAAAAAAAATCAAGAAGACCAAAGTCGATCAAAGATTCTTGATGAACTTGAAATTTCTATCAAATAGGAGAATATTTACTAGTAAAAATTAGCAATAACAATAATTAGACTTAATCTTACCAGTCTATTTTGAAGAGACTCTCGCAATAAGGTCCTTTACTTCATTTTCAAAAAGAGGCTTGATGGTGCCACGGAAGCTAGAGGGAGGCCCAATGTTATTTTTTTTTTATTCAACAGTTTTTTGTAGTTTTTGTATTTTTTTTTTTTCGGTTTAAAAAAAAGACCGTTTGTTGAACATATTCGAGACTAAAAAAAAAACAACATTTTTTGGTAAGGTTTTTTGTTGCTTTTTTCGCTTAAAAAACTGGTTATTGAATATTTTTACAAGTTCTTGTTTATAGAAAAAAATTACCCCAAGGCCAATATCATTGTTTGTTCTCAAGATATTAAGGACGAACAAAAATTTTTCACAATTTTGTTAAGTTTCTTGTGGTTTTTCGATTAAAAAAACTATTTGTTGAATTGAATATTTTTAAAAAATTTATCAAAAAATTATCCTACTAACCTTACACGCACATCGCAGTCTATGTATGCTTTAAGTACAAAAAAAAAAAAATATTTACCGGCAAGCAACATACAAACCTCCACACCTCAACGCATCCTTGCAACTACTGAAGACCAGTGCTGCCACTCAGAAATTTAAAAAAACATAGTTAAAAATCATGATTTCAGTTAAAAAATCGTCTGAGTAAGAAAACGGTAAAGGAGATATTAAAAAATTTAAACTACATCGCAACAAGTAAAACAAATATTTTCAAATATTTATTGAGAGCATTTATTAAAAAATACAAAAATGGAATTAATGCGAGCATTAAAATAAATTATTATAATTTATACATATTTATGAGTGCTATATTATTTTTTTCACAGTTTCAGGTACATAAGTTTTATATAGCACATTGAAAATCAAAAATATAGATAGTATAAAATATTTTTTTTTAATTTTACGTTAGCAAACACTTATTTTTTATGTGAATTCTTTGGAGTATATCGATACCTTCCCGTAAGAATGTATTAAGCGACATTTCAAAAATTTTAAAGGCATTGACAAAAACCTCTGGTCCAGTTATTTATTTATGTATTTAAAAAAATAAAAAGATTCGGGACGGGAATTTCAACTCAAAATGCTTCGAAAAATCTGTTTACTACAACAAAATACCCAAATAAATAATTGAATAAGAGGTATTTTAAAAATTTAATTTAAAATTTTTAAAATGTCGCTTAATACATTCTTACGGGAAGGTATCGATATATTCGTGTAATATCTGTTGAGAAGTTCTGTATGAACCATAAATTCATAGCATGTCTGGTTTTTAAGCAAATGTTTAGCATGTAACAACCCATTTAATGAATCAATTTCAAGGCTGTTTCATAATTTTGTTTTATAATATTAAAATTAAAACTAATATTAACTTCAGAAAAAACGTGCTCCGTATTGGCTGAAGAATGTGGCAGTGAAAATATTTCATAAACGAATTGCGACATTTGTAGAAAAGCTGGAGTGTCATCTGCTTGCATTAACTTGGTTACGCCTTTCCAAAATTCTTCAGCATCTAGACTAAAATTTAAATCTATGTTTTTCAGTGCTCTCCACTCATTGTCAATTTCCTGGAGTTGATCTTCGTTCACTTAATTTGGAAAATGTTTAACAAGTGCTATTCTGTGGAGCCAGAATCTCCACGTCCTTAAGAATATTTTCTTTAAAATTAAATCAGAGAAAAATTTGCTTAGTATCTTCAATTAAAAAACTCAAGCAATCACAATGAAAGCTAAGTAAAACGCTTTTTTCCACTGTCACATTTTCCAAAAAGAGACCCACTTTAATACCGTACAAGAAATTAAATCACAGAAACAAAAATGTAGTTATGCATTTGAGTCAAAGTGTCATTTTAACTATGTTTGTGTTTGTAATGTGTTCGTCGTTTGAGGATGTAGTGTAGTTTATACATTTTTTTTTCAAAGCTATTATAAAAAAAAGTATTTCTTTGTTTGAAATTAGAAAATCATTATTTTGGACTCGAAATCATTAAAACATTATTTGGGTCCAAAAAACATGACAATAATGATAAATCATGATTTCTGGCAGCCCTGCTGAAGACTGAAACTGAACACTTAAATGAATAGTCTTTCATAATAAACAAATAAACAGAGATCAGGGATGAAGAATCGTGTTTAAGCAATGTATCAAAAGATAAAAATAAAGTGTATCGAATTGTACTTTTTGATTTGCTTCATAAAAATAATATTTTGTCCACATTTGCTGTTGTATGAACGTATGTTATGTTTCTATGTCCAATTAATTTAACAACTTGTTAACTGTTTATTATGTTACTTAACATATTAGGTACATACTTACATATGCGAAACTTTTATTACAAACTGTAGGAATTTGTTACAATACCCTTAAATTTTGCGAGATTTAAACTTGATAAATTTAATGTTTTAATTGCGAGATTGTTGAAACCGGGATTTTGTAGATGCCATTTTCTTAAATCTTCTCGAACAAACTGTCCTAATCATTTTTATTTCTTCTGTTATACCTATCGTTGTCAGCCTCGGTTCACAGTATACATTTTGTGAGGTCAGATGATTTTCTTTTTAATTTACTTTATCTTTTTCGTTGAATGCAAAAGTGTATCGAATTTCTTTGAAGTGTATTTGTGTACTTTAGCAAAGTCGAGTGTATCGAAAAAAGTACAATTTTATCGACTTTTGTAACCCTGGCAGAGATAGAAAGAAATCTTGAATGAACTATGGCACTATATTTGTATTGTATTCTGTTTATTTGGGCTGATTGTGCACTTGTGCAGCACAAAAACTTGCAAATCGACGACGATGAATTGTAGAAATATTGATTAAAGATTTAGTACCACTTTTAAATTGAATTGTATTTTCGATTTGTGAAGCTTATATAAAACGTAGAGCTACGTTTGATATATCAAAATAGGTAATTGTCAATTATCGAAGCTGCTAATAAAACAAAAACGAATTGTATTGGTGCACAGATTAAAGAGTTATTAGTTATTATGTAAATGAACAGAAATATGTTATTATCTCGGCTTAGGTATGATTAAAAAAAATCAAATTTTACATATTATATGTGAATCTATATAATCTATCTCCGGTATAAATTTGAGATTTTTAAATGCAACCGTTAAAAAGATATAAAATAATAACTGCGAAAAATCGATCAACAAAAATTATATAAAATATAAAAAAAAAAATACTAGGTATCAAAATTTCCCGAAACAAAAACAATTTGTTATTTATTATCTTTCTTAAACTATACAATTTAGTACAATCAGCCTTTACCTTGATGTGAAGCATTTGTGAACCATCTATTTTTGAAATTTGAACTTACAACCATTACCTAATATCTCACTTTGTAGATTTTTTGGAATTTCAAAATATATGTACAAAATTGTTATATTAAGCTTTACCATCGATAAACAAAAAAAAAAAATACTCTGGCACTTCTCATTTGTTTATACATAAGAACCATATTTTAAATTCCTTACAGCTCGAATTTAAAAAAAAAACCGTCATATTGCACCTCTACATTATTTTCCTATCATAAACATTTTTCACAAAATTTCCAACGCTTAGATTTAGAAGCACAATGCACTGCTGAGTGCTGACTGCACTAGCTCTTGCATTTTATAATCATAGTAATATGTATAGTTAAAACTTATATTGTTCATTTTAGTAACACCAACCAAAAATTCAACCGTACCCTCCCTACCCGCTTGCAATCATCTTCTATACATATTTGTTCATTCCAAAATGAATGGTAACACCACCAAATTTTCTGTCGTACCCCCCATATACGCTAGCGTTCATCTCATATTACCTTTGTTCACTTTATTCATTTTAGTAACACCATAATTTACTCAAAACGACCCTATAAACATTTTCAATGTTAAAACAACAACAAATATTGACTTGACACAAATTTTGATATATGTACAATTGAACATATGCGCAGAAGAAACAAAAATCAAAACTCTAATGATATTACCTTAGGTCTGTTCCTTTACTTTGAATTTCTGTGATTTTCTGTGCATTTCTGCGCATTGTCCATGTCCAAAGTTGTGTCAAAGTTTATATACAAAAAAGTTTTTGACACAAGTTTGGACTAAAAATCACAGAAACCCAAAGTAAAGGATTAGACCTAACTATGTGTACTGTGTCTTCAAATCTGTCCTTGACTGATGACTTGACATTGAAAGATCATAAATACATCAAGAAGAGTGCGTTTGCAAAATATGAAATCCGGAATGAATAGTCAGATATTGTAAATATCTATTGCTTTAGTTTAATTTAAATAGATTTGTTTGACACATTTACGATATTTGTCAATAAATAGTAAGGGTATTCATGCAACAGCGTAAACTCGTCGTAAACATCGTAAAGTTGTAAACTTCGTTAATCTGTTAACTTCTCCATACAAATTGTGACAGAATTACGAAGTTTAAAAGTTTACAATGTTTACGACGACTTTACGCTGTTGAATAAATACCCTTAGTGATTATGAGTAGAGTTGTAATAAGGGTTATTAGACGGAATTAAATTATACATTTTTTTTATCAAGCGAGATTTCGTTTCAAGCATCAGATAGATTTGGTTCAAGGGGGAGACAATGGGTGCAACTAGCCCCCCCTTGCCCCTTGGGCAAGAATGAACGAAGCACAAAATAGGAATTTAATAAAATGTCTGTTCGTTTACTTCCGAAAACTACGAATTTAAGTACAATTTAATTTTTTCTATATAAACTTTGACAGAAATTTGGACTTCGTTGTTTTGGAAAGTACGCAAAAGGACATAAGGCAGCCTCCAGATCAATACAAATTTGCGTTGTGTGCTCTGTTCGGCGCAAATATTTGTGTAGATGCAAAAAAATATGTCAGTGTGTACGTCCGGGCTGGGCGCACACAAATTTGTGTGTCACATTAAACGCACGCTATCCGATTCCCATGGATTTTGACACACACATTTTACCTAATGCAAATTTTGAGAAAAGCGTGCAGACGCGTTAAAATACGAGCTTTTTCATGTAATGAAATTTTTTCATCATTTTGCTTGGGTAAAATAGGTAATGAGCGCCTTTGTGCACGTTTTTCGCAAAACATGTTGCTCCTACGAAAAAAAGCTTTATAATATTTTGTGTGAAGAATTTTATGAGCAATATAATATAAACTTCCCATTTGTTGAGATATTTACAAACAAAACTGTTATTTGCCACTTTTACAGTTCAAAATCAAAAGTGTTATTTTGACACGCTATAACTTCAAGATTAATATTAGGCTACAGAGTTTATTAATAGCTCATTTTTTAGATAATGTTATTGCTTAAATGATATTCCGTCATGATTTTGTTGTAAATGGAAATTCAAGAGAGTTGTTGAATAAAAACCAAATTATTATCTTTTTCAAAATGGTGGCATTACCTATACTCTGGGCATTCCAAAAACTTTGTTTTATAATGAGGAGATGTAGCCAAACATAAATCACACAAAAAATGTTGCCCATCAATATTAATGAAATTTTAATAAATTTTTGGCAACATTCCCTCCACCATGAAGATCTTGCACGATTTTCTCTGAATCTATTAGGCGAGTTCAGGAAAATGAGATCTCAGAGCCCTCAGCAATCTCAGTCTCGTGAACAGGATAACAATATTCCTCAGTTTTTGACACTGAGCCCTCTAAGATCTCATTTTCCTGAACACGATTTTCTCTGAATCTATTAGGCGAGTTCAGGAAAATGAGATCTCAGAGCCCTCAGCAATCTCAGTCTCGTGAACAGGATAACAGTATTCCTCAGTTTTTGACACTGAGCCCTCTGAGATCTCATTTTCCTGAACACGATTTTCTCTGAATCTATTAGGCGAGTTCAGGAAAATGAGATCTCAGAGCCCTCAGCAATCTCAGTCTCGTGAACAAGATAACAGTATTCCTCAGTTTTTGACACTGAGCCCTCTGAGATCTCATTTTCCTGAACACGATTTTCTCTGAATCTATTAGGCGAGTTCAGGAAAATGAGATCTCAGAGCCCTCAGCAATCTCAGTCTCGTGAACAGGATAACAGGATTCCTCAGAAATTTTGCTGTTAAATTACTGAGGAAACAAAATATTGGATTCCTTAGTTTTTGACACTGAGCCCTCTGAGATCTCATTTTCCTGAACACGAAATTGTATGAAAAAAGTATATGATAGTCTTTCCTGTGTAGAATTACTTAATCTACAATTTGTTCCTTCACATTATTTCCAAGACAGCCGATAGTTTTCGAGAAATTAAGAAAAAACTGAATTTACCCCCTAAAAAATTATGCTCCGGCCCAAATTTTCGAAACTCTTTAGGAAATGCTTAAGACGCCAAAAACAAAACTTTCCACCAAAATTCAGTTTTCTCGGAATTTTTTCGAAGTGAAAAAATGAAAGTTTAATTTTCCTGGAAAACAAAAACAGGCAATTGAATAGCCCGGAAAATGAAGGTTTTAAAGGAACAATTACGTGCAAGGGTTTTTATTATTGAATATTATACTTTTATGTTGGGCTCATAAACTGAAAATGATACTTAATTCACCCATGTGTTTCTGAGAGAATTATCACACTAGCCATTTTTAATAGTTTGGGTAATAAATCTCGGAAGCAAAGTCAAATTCGACAATTGTACACATAAAACTTTTTGTTCAAGATTAAATTTTCTATCGAAATGGATTCGGTTTAGTTGCCGAGTTATACCCAGATATTGAAAAGTGGTCAGTGGGACCAAATATATTAAAATATTAATTTTACGAAGTATATTCAATAGCCTGTTAAGAAGTCTAGAAATTTCATGATTTTGAGTTTTTTTTTTTTCATTTAATAGACATTTATATTCGTTTAAGGAATTCTAAGCATTTTGAACATAAAAGCTAGTGCGTGCATTTTATTTTGTTGGTCCTTATATCTTGAGGCCTAATTTCATGCAGCAATATATTCTCAGTAGGCACCTATGAACGTTTAAAAATGCCTAAAGATTAAAAATTATATAATAAATTTAAATTCTCAATATTTTTTTAAAGCTTCAGACTTAATTTAAGTGAACTAAACGTATGCATGTGCCCTTATGTTAAGTTTCACTCAATTGAGATCTAGTGTTTGAGTTGTTGAAAACTTGAAACTCAGAGCCACGGAACTACTGCTGGCCGCTTACTTTCATTCAATAGCATTCCCCTTGTGAAGATAACGAACCTGTCTGTCAAGAGCAATGATTACGATTAGTTTGAGTTTATATCTATTGTTGATTGTTACAAGTGTTTTTGCGCATAGTTCTGTAAATAATTCTAAAATGCAGGAGGCTGGAATTATTCCCGATGTAATTGATGTTGCTCCATCTAAAATTTTACAGGTGAGAATATTTTGTTCAACATCTTAAACTTGTTTTGCTTTTAAGCCAATTTGTTTAGTTTTGTATTTTAAATCAATACCTAATGTTCCGAAATCACTTTAATTTAAGGAATTATTCTGAAGCCTATATACATTAGAAACATTTATATTGATGCACGTGATCTATGACATTATTTCATCTTATACTTGAGTTATAAAAATACCACTTCCAAAACATGACCTAGTTACTATTTCACTCAAAAATTTTTTTTATTTAAAAGCTATCATTTTAACTAACAATAAATTAAAACCTTACAGCAGCATTAATAAAAAACTGGTATCCGCTCCCTAACACACGTGTTAACTGGCACACGGATAGACAACTTGTCCGCTTGATAACTTTTCTTATTAAAAAAGATATGATATCTTTCCAGTATTTATCACTTCACCTAAATCACCACTTCATCAAATTATGGTGATTTTCTAATACATGTGTCACATGCATGCACTGCCTTACGAAGTGTATACTGGTAGTAGTAAACGGTGTTATCATACGCGTGCGTGTATGTGTTAAGAAGTTATCCGTTCATTATACGTGGAATCCGGCTAGTTAAAGTTATCCGTACGTTAACACACGTCACAGACTATTACGCATTTGTTAATAAGAATTACTAGTTAACAGATGTATAAACGCTAGCACGTTGTTATCCGCCGTTTATTAATATGGGGGTTAATGTTTCTGTGTTAATACTTCCAAATGTGTTGCAACCGAAGGCAAAGTTTAAATTTGTACAAAAAGTAATTTTTACTCTTGGTAATTTCCATACAAAATCTCAAAGGCAAGTATTGGACTCGAAAAAAAAAATGCGGTACAAAAGCTTTTATGGGTTATTTCACTTTCTCTGTACGAGATACACACTTATGATCATACAACAACAAAATAGCACTCATTGAGACCTTTCCCATGATATGCTAATGTCATAAAGTTACAACGATGGGTCGCAACTCTTACAATTATGCCCATCAGCACATCTCTCTCATTTTAATTGAATCGGATATTGCCCTGTCGATGCTGCATGTATCTTGTAGGTACATTCATGTATTTTTGGAGAGTCTAAAAACAAACAAAAAAGAACCTTAAATACCTACTCCATTCTGCAACACCAGCAGTTATTTTCCAAAATATATATTTGTAAAGCTCGGAAAAGCCAAGTTTCTTTCCGAAAAAAAAATGTTTGTAATTTATAATATTAATGAGTGATCTTCGATCTTAATAATGGTTTCAATTAATTTTTAATTTGTTATTGTTATCTTTTTGGCATTAAAATAACTTACTTATCATTATCAGTGCGGTATTCGTTTTAAGTTTTCTGCGTTGAGTTATCAAAAAAAAAGTAATTATTAAGTCTTTTTTTGTATATTTTTAATAACCTATAGGTCACCTATCCAAGTGGAGTTGTGGTTGATCAAGGAAATGAACTTACACCAACTCAAGTAAAAGACCAACCTACACTGCACTGGGATGCAGACGAAAATGCATTATACACAGTTTTGATGACTGATCCAGACGCATCTGCCCAATTTAGTGAAGTAAGACACTGGTTGGTTGTAAATATTCCTGGTAACAAGGTATCAGAAGGACAGTCTGTTGTTGATTACGTTGGCTCGGGACCACCATTAGGATCTGGCAAACATCGTTATATAATTTTGGTTTTTAAACAACCTAATGCAATTAAAACTAATGTTTACATTTCGAACACGTGAGATCCTAAATTAACAATTCTTCATATCTTTTAAATTAATTAATTTAAACATTTTCAGAACAAGAGAAGGACGCACTAAGACAAAGGCACGTGATCTTATAAAGGAGTACAATTTGGGCGCCCCCGTAGCTGGCAACTTTTATAGGGCAGAATACGATGATTATGTGCCAATTCTTCATGCTAGATATACTAATTGAGAAATAAATAAATTTTCAAAAAAAATAGTTATTGTGCATAGGTTAAACTTTAATTTTTATAGCTTAGACATTGGCTTGATCAAGTCACAGTACAGGTACAACAGCTTCCTTCATATTTTGAATGAGTTAATCTAAAAACTCTTACTTACAACTACAAGCTTTTAAGCCGCTTGAATTTTGAAAACAAAAATTAATAATGACTCTTTTCTAATTACCTACATATCGTCAGCTTTCTGTCAGAAGTCAAATTTTAAAAACTGCTTAGAAGACAAAAAAAAACGATTTAAAAAAACGGAATTCTAGATCACGAAAGATTTTAAACTGGTTGATAGCGCCTAGAGAAACCATGAAAAGCGCATTTTTCTTGAAAACTTAAGATTCGAATATCTCAAAAACGTAACGTGCTAAAACAATTTAAAGATCAGGTTTGAATTCAGCAGATCAAAAACCATCAGAAAAGTATATCTTGGTTCATGTTAAAGTCAAAAATTTAAATCTTGTCACACAAAGTTATTAATTAGTGCTTTCTAGTAGATTTTCGGAAACTGTAAGAATACGTCAATTTTCGACTAGCGCTTGAGTCCAAATAGGTTGTCACAGAAAAAACCTTACGCACAGATTTGTTAGAAATTGTGTAAGAAATGTACGAATATTTGATAGCAGACTCGGATTCAGCCCTTCCGAAAAAATAAAGCAGGGAAAAAATCAAAGCCCCACAATTTGTATGGCAAAAACACAATATGACTGATTATAAACCCAGAGTAACTTTAGATTTGATAAACAAAGCTAGATAAAATACAGTGGAAAAGTTAAATAGGGTTAAATGGGACACACAAAAATATTTGTCCAATTTCTGTTCCACACTTTAAAAATTTGTCTGTTTTGGGCAGAAGAGTGTGCTCACTAGGGAGTAAAACATTTCTCCCTCCTGATAAAATCTACCCAAGAAATTTCTTTGGGCTGTCAAATACTAGGTTGAGACACATACTCCTGATGTCAGTTTTTCGGCAATTTGCTTCTCTCTGATAGAATTTCAGCTAAATTTGATGAGTGTCAATTTTTGCCAGAAAGGCTCCGTAACAAAGTTATTATTTTCATTAACGAATATCAAATTTGAAGATTATCAACGAAAATTTGGGAAATGCTTTTGGTTTTAAATGCAAATAAATTTTAAAACTAGTGATGAGAAATGGTTGGAATTGAAAACTTTCTTTATTTCTATCGAGACAATGGTCCGAAGCACTAGACTGAAATACTAAGGGAATGGCTGTTGCATAATTGTCCAAGTGTGATCAAAATCCTACCACAATCACTGGATTTAAAAATTTGCAAATTTTTGCGAAAAATTGGAAATTGAAATTCAGAAACATCAAATTTTCAGACTCCCTACAACATACTTTACAAGATTTTAAAACGCGATTACTAACCTTTTCACAACAAAATCGTAACTGGCCATTTTCACTGTTATTTTCTGTTTTTGTTTATATTTTAAATATTTTTTTTACATTTTTGATGTTTTTGAAAACAAAATACAATTCTGTATTGTTTCTTTTTTTATTTTACTCGACTTCCTACAGTTTTTCAAAGAAAAAGAATATGGTTCAGGGTGAGCCATTTTCACTGCGACCAATTGTAGTTTCAAAAAAAAAGTTTCAAGTGACTTTTGGTGAAAATTCCTAGTTTATGTTTGTCTGGGTAGTTGAAAAACATTACGGAAGTAAAAAAAAATATTTCTGGTTTATCTGTCCACAGTCCACCTACAGGAGGACAATCTTGTAGGTTTCCCGTTTTAAACGAAATTTCGCAAGGAAACATGCTGGAAATCAGAGCTGATTTTCGCAAAGATTTTGGGAAGATTATATTTTTAACCTTCCAGGTACTAATTTTGACTTCGAATGAGTACAAATCCATTTATAGTGAAAACTCTGCCTACACCGCCTAGCATACAAAAAAACGCATCTCTGATAGATTTGCAGAGGCATTGGACGCTTTTCAGATCTTGGGACTAGAACTTAACTTTCAAAAAATTTATCAATCAAACAATGAAACTGTTTCATTGTTCGCATTAGCTTTGATGGAATATCTAAAATAAAAAATAAATATATTTTAAAATGTTTTGTCTTTCATTTTTGGCTGTCGTTTAGTGTTGGGGCTCCAAAATATATTTCTACTTTGTTTAGGGTTCCACACAAATATTTTAGGAACTGCTGCTCTAAACTACACTATTATTATTATTTTTCTCTTATGAAAAACTTAAGTTGAAAAATATTTACAAAATTTTGAAAACAAAAATTTTAATATTACTTGGTTCGGTGCAGGTGTGAGCCCTCCATTGTGTCACTTAATAGTCCGCTCAGAAAACCGAATCCCGTGTGTTTTTTTTTGGCGGGGACTTTTTTTTTATGTTCAGAACTTCTTTTTGAGATGATAAGGATGTAATTTACCACGGAAATAATTTGTGTAATCCTGTCACTTGGCCTCCAATTTGAAGAATGGCGCCCAACCTGTACTCCGCTCGGGAAACCCTGGCACTTTGTGTTGGGGGATCTTATTTTTACATTTAAAATTTATTTGACATGCTACGGATGAGATTCGTCTGTCGTTTGGACGCCATTTTGGAAATTGACGTCCAATCTGGGTAAAATGGTAAAATAAAGAAATCGGTCATATCAAAAACAACCTAAGTCATACTACAAAAAAATTAGACCACACTAAGTAAAAGGTCGAATCGAATCATGAAGCTACCATAAATCACATCACGATTAATTGCACCTTTATTAAAATATATGCAAAATAGTAATTTGACCTTCTAACAGACCAATGCGTGAGTATAAGAAGGTTAAACAAGCGCTTACAGCTAAAAAAACGTATTGAATAAAAATGTGCGACTGTGGTTTATGGAAGCTTGTAAATTACTTGGAATACTTCCATGGCTTAAAAGAAAAGTGTTTATTATCAGTACTGCCACTTTCCGGGAACATATTTTCTTTTTATGTCAATGGACGTAACCTCCACTTTTTTGCTACTTTTTATTATTTTGAACATGAAAAAAGTAGTGGAAACGCCTCCAGATACCGAACGCATATGAGGAAAATAACGGGATATGCCTTAAAAGACACGTGTCTTTGTGTCGGGTAGTCTCACCTTCGGGTAAAATCTTAGTGTTGCCACTTTTTGCAAACAATTTTTAGTGTTAGTGTTGCCACTTTTCGGACACAATTTTTTTTTCTATGTCAAAAGGGTGGAACCTCGATTTTTGTAATATTTAATGTTTTCAACATAAAAAGGGGCGGCAACGTGTCCAAATACCAAACGTGTGAAAGAAAAATAAGGAGATATGTTTTAAAAGAATGGTGTTGAATAGACGAACATTTTTGGTAGTTTCCACATTTTTGGTAGTTTTTTAATATTTTGAACATGAAATTTGTAGAAACGCCCCCAGATGCCGAACGCATATTGGGAAAATAACGGTTGTCATCTTAAAGGATAGGTGTTTTGTAGAAGCACCTTCGGTTAGTATTTCAGTTTTACCAATTTTAGGGAAAATATTTGTTTTGATATCAAAGGGTGCCATTTCTACTTTTTTGGTATTTTTAAATAAAAATTTAAAAACACGAGAAAAGTTGCAATTTTGTTCGTGTTCAAAATTTACCAAAAACATGCAAATACCACCCTTTTAATATAAAAAGTATGTTCACAAAAAGTGGAAACACTGACATTTTTACCGAAAGTGCTTCTACTCAACACCTATCCTTTAAGATATCAACCGTTATTTTCCCAATACGCGTATGGCATCTGGAGGCGTTTCCACAACTTTTTTATATGTATTTTGAATATTAGAAACTACCGACAAATGTAGAAGTCCCAATCTTTGGCATAAAAAAGTATGTGGCAACACTGACATTTTACTCATAGGTGCATCTACTTATAACTGCCTTTGATGACCTGGTAACAGCTACAGGTAAGAATGGCTGGGACCTTCTAGCATGTTGCGACGCCAATGCTCATCACATACAGTGGGGGAGCACTGATACTAATGCAAGAGGTGAGTCACTTTTTGAATATATTATAAAGAAAAATATTTTGATTTTAAACAGAGGTAATGAACCAACCTTCATTACAAGAAATAGAAAAGAAGTGCTTGACTTGACGCTTTCCACTAATTCTGATTCCATTGTAGTCAAAAACAGGAAAGTCTCAAGCAATGTAACATTCTCAGATCATAGAATGATAACATTCCAAGTTGAGCACGAAATAGGAGACCCAAAGCCCTACAGAAATCCCAGGAAAACAAACTGGGTAGCCTTCAATGAAAGACTGGCCTCATCTTTGGGCCGTTATGAAAATATACCTATGTTAAACTCTTCAGACATTGAAAAACATGTCAGTGAACTGACGTCAGCTATTCATAGTGCTTACGAAAGTTCGTGCCCCATTACCAAAGGGAAAGGTAAACTCAACCCCGTCTGGTGGTCTAAAGAGCTGGCCACCCTCAGGAAAAAATCTAGGAGGCTATATAATAGAGCTAAACATAGTAATGAAACTGCTGACTGGGATATTTTCAAGATCAGCAAAAACGAATATAAAAACAGAACAACATATGCAAAAAGAGCAGCCTGGCGGAAATTTTGTACAGACATTGAGTCTACAAATGACGCTGCTAGGCTCAGGAAAGTCATGTCAAAGATCCACTCACCTCCTGGCTTTCTTAAAAGACCGGATGGAACCTGGACTGACTCCTGCTCTGAAACCTTGGAGTCACTTATGAGCACCCACTTCCCAGGATGTACTTTTGATGCATCTGTTGTGGATAGGGGCCCCAACATAAGCCAGACTTCTAGTATTGGCAGTCAAATAGTAGATAGACGAAAAGTGGCCTGGGCCATAGACTCCTTCTCAGCGTACAAGTCTGCAGGGCCTGATGGAATAATTCCAATTATGCTCCAAAGCTCTAAAGACGTTATTGTGCCGTTTCTGGTGGAAATATTCAAAGGATGTTTAAACATCACTTATATTCCATCTAGTTGGAGAGAAGTTAATGTCATTTTCATTCCGAAAGCTGGCAAGCCCACTCACACTGAACCGAAGGACTTTAGACCAATAAGCCTATCTTCCTTTCTTCTTAAAACCTTAGAAAGGCTGATAGAAACGCACATTCGCCTAATGCTAAATGATAGTGCTCTCTCGCAGGCCCAACATGCATACATGAAGGGCAAATCTGTTGAGACAGCACTTCATGAAGTGGTTGGCACAATTGAGAAATCAATCCACTTTAAGGAATTTACTTTAGGAGCATTCCTTGACATAGAAGGGGCCTTCAACAACGTTGAAAACAGTGCAATTCGACAAGCCCTAGACTCAGTCTGCATCGACCCGATGCTATCAAATTGGATTGACTCCATGCTTCAAACAAGAATTGTTAATGCAGAAATGGGTGATAGTAAGCTTAAAGTTAGGACTTGTAGGGGTACGCCGCAGGGAGGTGTCCTATCTCCCCTACTTTGGCTTCTGGTCGTCAACCGGATTTTGGTTGACCTAGGTTCAAGCGGCGTCAAAGTCGTGGCGTACGCTGATGACATAGTGATAATGGCCTCAGGGAAGTATGCCACCACTCTGTGCGACCTACTGCAAACAGCCCTTGACAAGCTCAGTAATTGGGCCAGGAACTGCGGACTTAATGTTAACCCAATTAAGACGGAACTGGTTCTGTTTACGAGGAAACGAAATATTCCAAATATAAATCCTCCCACCATAAATGGGACGCCGCTCCATATAACTGGCACGGCCAAATATCTTGGTTTAGTTATCGATCGTAAACTTAACTGGAAAGAGAACATCAAAGAAAGGGAAAAAAAAGCTGCAATAGCTTTCTACACATGCAGTAGAATTTTTGGCAAGAGATGGGGACCTAGCCCCAAAACTATTCATTGGATGTACACAGCCATTGTAAGGCCTATCCTGACGTACGCCTGTTTGGTTTGGTGGCCAGCCTTGGATAAGGCAATCAATCTCAAGGTCATGACAAAAATTCAGAGACTGGCATGTATAGGTACAACTAGTGCCATGAGAACCACGCCAACCGCAGCCCTAGAAACTTTCCTCTCACTTGCCCCATTCGATCTTTTCACGAAGGAGTTGGCGGCCAAAAGTGCTCTACGACTTAAAGAATGTAAAAATTGGAAAAAGGGCCACTGTGGTCACAAAACTATAATGAACTTCACTGACATAGACACTCAAACGGACTATATTTCACCGTACATAGATTTTAACCCAGTTGCACTTACAGATATTCCGACAAGGGAATTATGGAAGGAAAACCGGGTCCTAAACGCAAATCATGTATCGGTCTTTACTGACGGTTCCAAAACGGACGCTGGGGTAGGGTCAGGCATCTTCTCAGACAATCCACCCATTAATAGATCATTGAAGCTCCCAAACTTCTGCAGCGTTTTCCAAGCGGAAGTGCTTGCGGTTAGCGAGGCTGCAAAATATCTTTTAACATGCGAACTGACGAACAAAAATATCGATATCTTCATAGATAGCCAGGCGGCAATCAGAGCCCTTTCGTCAATTGTCACGAAGTCAAAACTGGTTGATCGCTGCCGTAGTGAGTTGAGATTGCTGGGCCAAACGAATTCAATCACCCTTCGATGGGTCCCGGGTCACCGTGACATTTATGGCAACGAAATGGCTGATGAATTGGCCAAAAGCGGTTCATCACTTGAACCGAGCCAAACTGTACCTTGGGTTCTTATGCCACTGGAACAGGAAAAGAGTAGAATCCACCAAAGCTTCCTCAAGGCCGCTAACGACAGATGGTCAACAATTGACACCTGTCGGGTTTCAAGGAATCTTTGGCCGGATATTTCAAAGAACAAAACAGAATATTTACTGAAGCTAAGCAGACCTCAATTGTCTCTCTTGGTTGGAATCCTTACGGGTCACAACTCAATGGGAACCCACATGAGCAGAATGGGCATCAGCACATCTGTCTATGCAGAGGGTGTCAGGACGAAGAGGTGGAAGAGGGCTCATCTCACTTCCTCTGTGAATGCCCCAGCCTAGCCAAAACTAGGAAAAATGCCCTCGGAGAATACTTCTTCGACGAATTGGGCGATGTCTCATCTTTGCCACTAAAAAACATCCTTAACTTCATCCAGAAATCAGGATGGTTCAGGGAGGCACCTCATACCTAACACCTCCACTTAATCCTTCCTTTTACACTTCCCATTCCCATATTTCCCACATCCTGGGGAGCACAATGGATCCATTGAGATCCGAGTGAGGTGTTGCGGCTAGCCGCATCATCACCCCACCTAACCTAACCTACTTATAACTTATCTTTTAAGACATAAACCGTTTTCTTCCAAGACACGTTTGATGTCCAGAGGTGTTTCCGTAACTTTTTTCAAGTTAAAAACAACCAAAAAAAAGGGGAAGTCCCACATTTTGACATTAAAAAAGTATGTTTTCTGAAAAGTGGCAATATTGACATTTTAAAAGATGGTGCTTTTATTCAATACCTGTTTTTCAAAATATTAATTTTTATTTCTGAACACGTGTTTGGCACCTAGAGGCGTTTCGGAAACTTTTTTCTTAAAATATTAAAAATTATCAAAATTGAAGGCTCCATTAATTTTTTTTTTTGGAAGTGTAAGCCATACTTTTTTTGCATGCAAAACAATTGCCGGTCCATTGTTTTGCATGAAATTCCATGACAGCAATGGTTTTTACTGCATGAAACTGTAAACCAATCTTGCAAACGATTAATTTTGCATTTCACCTCAATTATTTTTTCCATGTGAGAATATTTGCATTGTTTTTTTTTCTGCACGGGAACTTAAACTAGACTAAAAATTCTCAAATTGAATTTAAACAAAAAATTATTTATTTATTTATTTAAAACAAGAATATTGAGGTGAAGGTTATTATATTTGTATTGAATTTTGAATTGAGATTTTTTTTTGAGATTTTACAAATTCATCCTCTACTCTTTTTGGAGTACACTTTTGAATTTGAATTATCCGTTTTTTTTTCATGAACCAGAGCGGTCCTGTTAACTTTGCCGTACCATGCTGTAAAGTGCCGTTGTGATGAACTATGCACTTTTACCTAAAAACTCTGATATGATTTAAGCACCTACTTCACTTTCGATTTTAAATGCACCAACTCAATCAGCACCATCATTTTTATTAAGCAAATGAAACAAATGCAACGTAAAAGTTTAATGAACGCATCAGACTAAAATATTTACAACTTTAAGATTCAAGCTTAGCCTTATTAGCTAGTAAAATACAAAAACAAAAAATAATTTTTACTATTCATTAAACAGTGTAAGGCTCCTTTCTATGAAGTCTTTAAACAAAAACATTTGACCATTCGTTGTTGTTAATTATTTAAAACGTACAATAATCTAGCCAAACTTGAAAAGATATTAAGGCCTCTATGACAAATATTTCAAGGTCAAACATTAGTCACAAGCCAGTTTTACAGTCACAGCAAGTTTATATCAACGCACTACAATCTCAACTTTACGAGTATTATTTATACGAGTCTCTGTCCTAGTTTATCCATGATATACCTACATAAAGGCATAATAAAGGTACTCGTTCTAGCTAGAAGGTATTTCTATCAGTGCAACATTCCGTTTGTATACCGGGTACATAACGGTAACTATTTCTTTCAAATTATTCATGTCATTCGATTACAACAACGATCAAAGACGACCATAAAACAAATCAGCACAAAATCCAATAAAGTTTTCTGTCAAACCAGTCCCAGTTCAAGTTACCGAAACTAATATGCCACCTTAATTTAAAACACTTCTTACATAACTGCAAGATGAAATAAAAAAATCCGGTTGAGATTAAATAAAAATAATTAAAATTCACATTCAATATTATAAAAAAAGAACAAAGACCACAAAGAAGGTAATTTGAATAATTTTTGCAAATTTATTCATCTCTAATATACAAACAATAATTTAAACAACAAAACTGACACATAACACATTAAAAACCAATCTGCTTATGGACTGTTGGTACATAATCATCGTACTGAGCCTGGTAGAAATTTGCGGCCTGAGGATCTCCCAGTTTGTACTTGGCTGCAAACTTCTTGGCTGAAAAGTTAGGACGTCCTTCGGCGGAGTTCTTGGAGATGTGTTTCTCATCAAACTGCAATTTTTTTGGTTGTTTGTAAAGTAGGAAAACGTATCGATGCAGACCGGTGTCTTTTGGTGGACCCGAACCGACGTATTCAGTAAGAACTTCCCCTGAAGAGATATCATCACCAGGAATGTTAACCACCAACCAGTGATGAAATTCACGCATCTTTGGTTCAGCTCTGCTCGGTGCATCGGGATCGGTCAGAATCAGGGTGTAGAATGCATTTTTCTGAGCTTTCCATTCGACCTTAGGTTGATTTTTCACTTGCGTAGGTGTCACTTCAACTCCTTTGTCTGCAAATACTCCACTATCATAGCTGACCTAAAATATAAATATCTTGTGATTAGGTGATGAATTTTTTTTTTTATTTGCTTCAAATGATAATATAACCTTGAGGAAATCGGTTGCACCTTCGGAGATAACATCTGGTATGACCTCCAAGTGCTTCAAAAATTTAGTTACATCGGAATCACCCGCGTCGACTATACCAACCGTTACAACCGCAACAATTCCAACTAAATAGAAAAGTTTCATTTTGCGACCCACGTTCCGTTTGAGATCAATGCTTGAAGAGAAATGATTCAACAGCTGAGCAGACGAGTGGCCAAGTGAACTTTCTGATCCCACTTAACAGTTTGTCGAGGCATTAACTGTAGATACTTGTTAAACTGCCCCTGCAGCATAGTGTTTGCGTGTTGATTTGATTTTGAAATGCGGTTTAATGCATTTTCAGATAAACTGGTCGTTTGACAACATTTAGATCAGGCGTGTGGTGTGCGTCCGTTCTGTCTTTTGATTTTTGTTGTTGCCGCACGAAACTGGCTTTGTGTTCGCAAATACATATGTAACTACACAAGTTATCGCATATACACGACATTGCTGTCATATATTTTTTGTACGCAAATTGTAGGCGGTAGTTAGGGGCATGCAACTTGCAAATTATTTACAAATTTTAAATAAAATGTACGACTGGGTCGTGCGTACTTGCTTAACCTAACAACAATGTTTGTAAAATCGCTATGAAATCATGGGCGCATCCAGACTTTTGCCCTTTTTTTTCAAAATTGAATAAAGAACTGCACTCAAAAATAGTTTTTGTATGGCAAATATGGTTAAGGAACTGGTTAGACCGAGAGCTGGTAGCAAATTTTATGGTTGAAGGTATAACCAAAATTCACGAACGTTTATGTTGAGGTAATACGGTCTTGCTTTCAAATCCAGTCGTCTGGCAGGATTCTTTTGTCACCAGGGCTGGAGAAGGGGGGTTGAAAACGGTGATTTTACGGATTTTTGGGTAGGGGGTATAACCACTTTTATATAAGCTTAAACTATAGAGAACTATGCTTTGGTTTTGAATGTTGGGGTCCCAGACGTTTTAAATGTCGCCACACCCAGCCCGGACGCCCACAAAAAGTGTCAAAAAATCAATTTTTGTGGTCAGGGGTAGGTATAACCAAAAAAAATGATATGTCAAAAAATCATGAAAAATCTCCTCATCACAAAAATATGCATGCCAGACGTTTTAAGTGTCGCCACAATAAGCCAGACGGCCCAAGCTCAAAAGGGACGAAAATTCGTTTTTGATGTCGTTGGTATAACCGAAAATTTGGTATGTCAAAAAATCATGGAAGATCTCCTCATCATAAAAATATGCATGCCAGACGTTTTAAGTGTCGCGACAACCAGCCAGACGGCCCTAGCTCAAAAAGGGGCGAAAATTAGTTTTTGATGTCATGGGTATAACCGTCAGGCTTGTTGCGGCGACACTTAAAACGTCTGGCATGCATATTTTTATGATGAGGAGATTTGCCATGGTTTTTTGATACACCAAATTTTCGGTTATACCCACGGCATCAAGAACTAACTTTCGCCCCTTTTTGAGCTAGGGCCGTCTGGCTGGTTTTGGCGACACTTAAATCGTCTGGCATGCATATTTTTGTGATGAGGAGATTTTTCATGATATTTTGACAAATCGGTTTTTTGTTTATACCCCTGACCACAAAAATTGATTTTTCGACACATTTTGTGGGCGTCTGGCTGGATGTGGCGACTCTTAAAACGTCTGTGACCTCAAAATTCATAACCAAAGCGTAGTTCTCTGTAGTTGAAGTTTATATAAAAGTGGTTATAGCCCCTGTCCAAAAATCCGTAAAATCACAGTTTTCAACCCCGCTTCTCCAGCCCTGGGATACAAAATAATCATGCCAGACGACTGGATTTGAAATCAAGGCTCAATAACCTCAACATAAACGTTCGTGAATCTTGGTTATACATTCACCCATAAAATTAGCTTTCAGCTCTTAGACTATTAACCCCTTACCCGGAGGCCTCACGAGCGAGTTGGGTACATACATTAATTGTCAAATCACTCGCCGCTCTACTCGCTTCATAACTGGCTTCGGAAAAGGCAAGCCAGTTGACTAGCGAGTAGGAAAAGTTTCGATGTATTAGTAACTCGCTAGCGATTACTAGCTCGTGTGGCCTCCAGGGTAATTGCAATAGCAACTTTAGTTACTTATCACTTTTCTTAATGACATCCCCTAAACAAAACACATGCATGATACGTCAACTGTAAAAAAAAACGTTGTATTCCCAAAAGTTGCAACCAAGTTGGTGGGAAATCGCAAACAATTACAGCCTCGGACAAATCAAAGCGAAATGCATTAGTATGTATTACGATACAAAAATAGGATCGCTACCACAAATCACTTCGGTTTGCCCGAAGTTAAAGTTGCTTCATAAGTAATAGGGAGCAACTTAAAGTTTATCATAACTTAGTTCCCTTGTGGATAAATCTCGAATATCAAAATCTCACAAATTAAAATCTAACAGTAAAATTGCATATCCATTAGAGAGAAAAAATACTCCGGATAACTCTCAAGCAGCTCTCGAGAGTAAAACTTCCAAGTTGGCACAGTCATAAAACTAGCTCACATATAGTTCACTAGCTATCGGAGAGCCACTATGGAGAGTTTTGAAGTAAAAGTACCTACTCGCTCAAATGGACATCACGATATATTATGCCTATTAACCCTCACACTAAGATTTTGGTTATATATTACTCCCAAAATTTGCTGTTGACTCTTAGTTCTTAGACTTATTCACTATAGAAATAGTATTTTTAATCATTTGTCAAAATTTGCAGCATGTAGGAAATTACTTAATCATTTTAATTTAATTAAAATTTCCAGATTCAATTTTTGTACGAATTTACTTGCACTTGCACTTTAGTATGTGATGCGTTTATCGCAGGTAAAAATGAAGATAATTGTATTTTTACGTGACGAAAATATAATCGGTTTATAATTTTGTAATTACTTTTTTTATTGAAAAGAGTAGGTACCTATTCTCACTAATTATAGCTTCAAATAAAAAAAAACCAGAATCAATTGTAGGTATAGTAACATTTAGTACCTATAATTTTAATTAAACTCGGAGTTGCATTCATTCATAGCCACGACATTTGAATTAAGTGATTATCTAGCAACAGACAGGTGCATTGCGACTAAACTCACTTGTTAAATAATTGAAAAAATTGAAAGGTCAACTGTTGAAAGTAAGTTTATTTGATGTCTTTTAATGCTTCTCACTTGCTCTAAGGACCAAGTTTTGGTATGTTGTGTGGAAAAAAATATCAGTCTAGGAAATACATACCTATATTGTTTGGGAATTGGGAGAAACATGATACTCCGTTTTAAAATTGACGTCCTTGCGTCCACTTTACATCGAGCTAGAAGCGAGTTTACTGATTTTCTTCAAATTTGAAATAGTTATGAATTAGGGCTAGGATTTCCATGCAAATGCATGTTTTTTCTCACATTATTTAGGTGCTAGTTATAGCTATCATTGAAACTGATCATTGACAATTTTAATAATTGATTTTGAGACGTTTAGGAGGCAAAATCATTTATTATTTTGATGGACGATCAAAGTTCAAGACTTAATTAATATTTCTAGTCAAAAAAAAAATATTTCAAACTGGCCCAACTTTCCACGAAAATTGACTTTTAATTTTTCAATTATCATATCATGGGTTAGGTAGTTCAATCATTGAAATAAGAAAAGTCTTTTTATGTGGAAAGTTGGGCCTATTTGAACAATTTTTTTGGCTAGAAATATTAATTAAGTCTTTAGCTTTAGCTTTTTCCATCAAAATAATAAATGATTTTACGTCCTAAACGTCTCAAAATCAATCATTAAAATGTTCAATGATGAAAACAGAAATGTTTTTTCCAAGGCACTGCTTCTTGCGAGAAACTGAAAAATCCTCCTCATAAAATTTATATAATTTAAGTAGAACCACTTACATATTACATAATATTATATTCCTTTTTGTTGAAAACAAATGAGTTACGAGATCCACGAACATTTTGTAATCTCTTAATTATTTTACCAATAAAGATCTTAAATTACCTATAACTACGGTGACCATACCCGGCCTCTTTTTGAGAGGACAGTCCTCTTTTTCAGCATCGTGTCCTTTGTTTTTATTTTCTTAAAGAGGACCATAATTTTCCTCCTTTTAGTGAATTGTCCTCCCAAAGTCCTCTTTTTATCTTTTAAATCTTTTTTTTATTTATTTTTTATTTATAATAAATATAGTAATAATATTTTTTAAAAAATGCTATTATGAATATATTTAGTTGTAAATGCGAAGAACGACGCACGCGAACTGAAATATATATATTTATTTTTCAATTTTTGTCTATGCTTTCCGATTTTTTAACCTTGAATGAAATTGTACAAAATTTTGCAGTTCACTTGGGCGTATACGTAATTTTTTACAATGTTTATTAAACAATTTTCTTAAATTTTTGTCTATGCCTTTCAAATATTTTGAATTTTAATAAGTGTACCGATACCGATATACTGTCTTAGGCCCATTTGCTGATACGATACTTAAGTATTTATGTTCTACTTAAAAGCTTATGTTCTACTTTTTCCTCTGCATAAACTGTCACATAAGCGCTTATGTTCACCTAAACATAAAAATGGAATGGAATGGATTGGTTGAGAGTTGTAAGTCACTAGGCCCTGGTTCTCCACGAGCTGTTGCGCCACCAAAAAATAAATGTAAAATATGAAAATATATTTCAGCCAGGACGGAGTTGTCCTCAGGGAAGGCTTCGCTGCTTTCGGCCGCCCCTTTGCTGTGTTTACATACATACATATATTATTTTATAAATATTTTCGCCATTAGTTACACCTCTAATAATCACTTATTATGTATTCTTATAGTCCAGCTATAAGCCCTGGTAGCTATCGCTGTAAACTCTTTTTTTATCTGAACATTTATGTACATTTAATAAATAATAATAATAATAATAATAAATATTTCAGCCAGGAGAGTTTTCGCTATTATTTCTACCACGACTGAAAAAGTAATTTAAATTAAAAATAACATTTGGACACCCAAGAATGGGGAAGCGCCATCAAAAAATAACATAGATACTAGAGGCAATGTTAAAAACAAATTGCAATAAATTACGATTTCGAATGTGCAAATTTTGAAATTTTTCGTAAAAAATCGTTTTAAATCTTAGAAAAAATACATTGCGAAGAGAAATGCAAGAATTAAACATAAAGTAAATTGGAATAAAACATAAAGGTGTTTATGGTCATAAAATTAAGTATTTATTAACATTGTTTTTTGTTATGTCTATTATGTTTTTTTTTTCAAATAAAACTTTTATATTTGTGAATATAATTCGTTCTTAAGCTTTTATTATGTTACTGAAAAGTTGTCCCCTTTTAAGTAGATTTTTTAGTCCTTATGGAGGTTTTAGCAACAAAAAGTCTTTGTCCTTTCTTTTCAATGTGAACGCTGAATATTGCATTAACTTAAAAAATGTCTGGGAGAACGAAGCTCATGCTCAATGCTGCCTTCTGTAGTTTAACCTAATACCCAGTTCCCATGTTGGTATCCATGAGCATCCATGAAAGTGACTCGGAATATGCATCAATTGTGCTAAATGTAAGGGTTTTCTGCTGTTTTAACATTTTTGCGGTTTGAATCCGAAGTAAAGTAGCTGATAATAAATATGTTAACAGAAACTCTTCCGTTCCAAACCTTTATTAGGCCTAAAATAACAGTTAATTAATCATACAACCAAAAAGAAGGCTGGGATTTTTTTAAATAATTTAAATTTAAATGTGTCTTAAAAGTGAGCGTGTTTTAGTTTTAGCAAACTAAGCCATAGTCAGTTACAATATCACCGTTGTTATACTATGTTCTCTCTAAACTGAACAGCTGGAACATTTTTGAGATTTCAAATTGGTGGAGGGAGAATTCATTAAGATTTCGTTGAAATCTAGTTTTCATTAAGACTTCGTTGAAATTTTCATGAAATCTTGTTCCATCAATTAAAAAAAAAATATTATTCAACGGAAATCTCAGATTTCGTTTTGGTGGGAGCTGGGAGAATAGTATGTATTACCTTATGCGTGAAATCTGTAAATTTTATTTGAATGCACTGCTCACAAAGCTTCTTATAATTGCTTTTGGATTATGAAGCCTTAAGTTTCTTCCACTAAGTTTTTTGACAAAGCGGTTGCAAATAACATCTTCATCCTTTGCTTTATTTTAATCCAGAGGAGATGGAAAAGTGCATATAAGACAGAAATAAAAGTATAAGACCTTAATATTTACAAAAAACGACATTTTCAAAAATGTCACCTAGCACCTTCATCTTATAAGCGCTTAATTGTGACTTTAGATTCGAATTAAGGTCATCATAAACCTTCGAAAATGTATAATAGGGTAATTTCGCTTCAACACCGGTGTTAAGATAGAAAAACGGATATTAAATCTCGTCCCCTTTCAATAATTGCAAAATATCCGTCATGTGTATTGAATATACATATGAAAATAAAATAAAATTAAAAAGGCTTATAAATTTTCATATATGAAGCCTGTATTAACGTGAGCTACCTTCCTTTAACGTCAGTTACCATGGATTTTATTAAATATTTTTCCCAAAATTGTACCTATTTTAAGACGGAAATACGGCGGTGTATAAAATATACATTTTATATTACATATACAATTATATATATATATTTATTTGAGTTTGAAATATTTAGTAAAATAGCTCGTAAGACTCTTCCAAATATAGCTTAAGTTACCATTGATCACAGTACACATATCTAAGGTATTATCTTGCGCATGTTGTCCGAAATGAGAACTGTCAAAGAAAGAAAAGATGGCGGCCTTACGTGACCCCGTCCGCTGTATTACAACAACAACGACGAAAACAAACACAAAAGGATAATTTAAATAACACTAAAAACTAGGAAGGAATGTTGTTTGCAGCGACAAAATAATGTTAATAAACAATAATAAGCTTGAAGTAATTGTATTTACTAATAAATAAGTAACAAATGAGCACATAACACACAACAAATTTTGATGTTAAACTAGTAGGGGTCACGGGATTCGCCATTTTCCACTGATTTTGATGGATGCGCAGAACTGAACAAAAATGAACACGCTAATGATATTACCTTCAATATGTGTACTGTGACCATTGATTAATAAAATAATAAAGTTCCAGCTAAAAAAAAAACTAGTCCGACTAGTGCAATCTTAGACCGATGTTTCAAGGATAAATAATTTTATAGGAATTCAAACGCTTTCAACCCGTTTCTCTACACACAAAAAACTTTTATCTTATACTTTAAAATCCAATTTGAGAATAAACAATTGGTACATAGTCATCATACTGAGCTTCATAATAATTAGCTGCCAAAGGAAATCCCAAGTCGTATTTGGTTGCAAACTCTGAAGCTGAAAAGTTTGATCTTCCTTTCATTGTATGTTTGTCAATGAATTTTTCTTCAAACTCAAGTTTTGAAGGTTGCTTGTAGAGAAGAAAAACATAGAGATGTAATCCAGAGCCTTTTGATGGACCAGAACTAAGATATTCACTGATAATATCACCTGAGTTAATATCTTTTCCAGGAATGTTCACCACAAGCCAGTGATGGAATTGGCGATTCTTTATGGAATCAGTTTTGGCCATGGGTAGAGTGTCAGAATGGATCATCATTAAGGTGTAGAAGTAATTGTCGTTTCCATTCCAGTCCACAACTGGCGGATATTTAACTTGCGTAGGTGTCAATTCCTGACCTTCATTTGCAAATACGCCACTATCATAAGTTACCTAAACAATTCTCAAAAATTAAAGAACATTTGTTTGAATTGTTTTCTCACCTTAAGAAAATCAACTGCGTCCATAGGAACACAATCCGGTATAACGTCTATTTGCTTCAAAAACCCAGTTATTTCGGTATCAGACCCCCAGGGGGTCAATTCTCGATCTGTGAAACTGTGAAGTGATAAATATGATAACGCCTTCACACCAAATGCGATTCTCAAAGTGTGAAAAAATGAAAACAAATGCCAAAATGTTTTCATATGATAATTCGTTTATCACAATCATTTCATTCTGTGAAAACCTGTGAAAAGAAAAATGATAAACAGAAACAAACTGTGCTCATTGGATACACCTAAGTCGCCATCTTGGTCTTTCTATGACGTCACAATCATCTTTTTCTATGAGCAATTGGTAGCATTTGTCATGTTAGTACTTTTTAGTACTCACTTTGACAGCTGTTTTTCATAACTAGTTCGGGAATCGCATTGCGCGTGTTTGTGAAGTGATAAAATGATAAAACTCTGTGAAAACTGAAATGATAACTTTGTTTTCATTTCACAGTTTCACAGATCGAGAATTGACCCCCAGGTCACTCTCAGGCTTACAATCGAAATTAGTCCAATAAAAAAGAATCTTGCCATTTTAGCCAAATTCAAAAGTGAGCTTCGACAATTCTAGGATAACCTTTGCATGTAAATAATTTAAAAAGTTGTTGATACACGACACCGCCCAAGTGCGATTAGTTTAATATATAAAATGGTTTAGCGTTTTGTCAAAACGTAGGTATGTTATGTGTTCGTCCTAGATTTGCTTTCGAAATGACCTTTTATGTAGTGCCATGAATATAGTGTTGTCGTTTTACCGGAACAAAACTATTAACATACACAATTTCTAGTAAATAAATTGCAAAATAATAGATGGATTGCATTCAATAATTGCATAGCATTTATAATGAAGTGAAAATAATGACCTTTTGATGCTCTTTCAATACCTAATCTGAGATATCGTGCCCGTCCATACGATTGTTTTCTTATGGAAACTTTAGATTTCGAAATGTAATTTAAAACTAATTTTATGTGAATGTCTGGGCCAAAATGATTTGTTTGGTCAGAAATAATAATAAAGACAAGAGCTAGGCTATAACTTACCAATGAAGGAGTTAAATTTTGTCAATATGGAATCGTGAATCGAAAAATACTCTACAAAAATCACTCCGCAGAATCAATGGAGCGCTTGTGGAAGGTTAGTGTATGATGTTTGCCCAAAGATATAATCCAAAAACGGGAATCCCCATCCCAAAATATCGCATATTACGGCTATAAACGATGCTTCTCAGCAGCAAACAACCATCAGTAAGAAATATCAAACATTTTGGAAAAATTAAGCAAAAGGTGTACCACTGCCGCTTGAATATAAGATTGTTAACTCCTACTACCGGCACCATCTCTTTAAATTTATTTAATTTCAACGTAAAATCAATTTTAGATATTTATGGTAAATTTGTGATTTTTTTATTACAAAAAAAAAAGAAAATTATTCAGTGAAATATCTTAATACCTAGAGCGAGCGCACTTTACATGACTTTTTTTATTTTACTTTCCAGCTGCTGTTGCCAGAGGATTACGCAGAACCAAGATTACAGAATCTCCACGCAAGAACATCTTTGAGATGAAGCGATCCTTGTTTACCGGTTTAACCTTTTTTTTACCTTTGCCGGTGCGCGGCAATTCTGTCCACATTTCCTTCACATTCTCCAAGACCATGTTGCAGTGACGATCGAAAGCTTTAACACGTCCCAGGAGCTTCTTGTTGTTGCGGCAGTTTATGAGGACCTGAGTGTTGTTCTTGACGGATTGTGTGAGCACGGACAGTGGCCCCGTATTGAATTCTTCCTCTTCTTGGCGTGCTAGTTCCTCGGGGGTGAGTTCGGATTTTGGTTTAACGAGAGCCCTGAAAAATAAAGTATGAAATTGATTTTGAATTGAAATAAATAGGTACTGATGGTGTAAATTTACATATTTCGGTGATGGTTTTATGGATAAAACAAAATAAATTATGAATTATGAATTTATGATAAAACGATTCAACAAAACGTTTTGATACACACACGCCACTCGGGATTTTTTTTGTTAGCGATCTGACAGTTGTCAGATTTTACCACAAAAGAAATAGATTTATTTTCTGTTCATTTATTCAAAATGATTCAGTACTAAATGTAGTAGATGAAAAATCTATATGAACAATTTACAGTGAGGTTACCCAAAATATGGCATTTTTGCTATTCAAATTTCTTAATGAAAAAAATCTTTTTATGCATTGAATTTTTTGCTTTGATTTTTTCCTTGAGAACCAATCTCATATGAAGTGAACAACCAATTGTTTTTTTTTCTATGGACTTTGAAGTCAATGAAAACTAGCAAGAAAATTTAAACTGCCAAATAGTGTACGCATGTGATTTAACTCACCGATTTCGGCAAGTTAACTGAGGTTCACCAATGGTTCAAGGTTCAAGTATGTGAAAATAACCAATCACATGTTTGAGACATTAGTTGTGTTTTTTGCATGTCCAAATAAAGTTGCTTGAAAAAAAACGACAACAAAGCAAAATAATTAACATATTTAATACAACAACAACTTTGTCCAAATAGAGTTATGCTATACATTTCCACCTAGCGCTAATCTGAGATTTAATGAGATTAACCTTAAATCTCCTTTAAATCTCGTAGATTAACCATACAAATTTATTTCGTAAATCTTGAAGATTAGAAATCAATCTTGTTAAATCCTCCTAGGGCAAATAGTTTTACAAATCGAACTAACTTATTTTTACATGGTGCTGGACGATTCATTCGAGACTCGCGTTCAGTTCTTCATTGTTTCACACGAATCAAACATTCTATCTCATTCGCACTTCATAAGACAAATTGGAGCGCCATTTGTATTTTTGAAGGTGCTGTCAAATTTAATCTTTTTTAAATCTTTTTGTGCGGTGGAAACACCAAAAAGATTTATTAAATCTAATCTGAGATAAACCTTTGGTGGAAACATAGCATTAGCTAGGTCCAGATAATTAACTGGAGTTAGCTTTTGTCTAGATAAAAACGGTAATGTTAAACTACGATTGTCGTTGTGTTATCGATAATTTATATAGAAATGTCAAATGTTTGTTGGTAAGATAATTCAAAACAAAATGGCAGACCAATGCAAAAGGTATACCAAATGTTGAAATATTCCGATGTCGTTTTTTTCGCCAAACTCCATATGGACATGCAAAAAAACGCAGCTATTGTTAACACCCCGACTCCAAAGGGCATACAGATGTCCAACATCGCAACCACAATCCAATCAATAATCAGCTGATTTTTTCTCGCTGGGCAAATTATGTCATGTCGTTTCATTTCTCTCTCACCACCATTTCTGTCTTGCAATAATACACAGCCTTTAGACTCTTGATTACAGTAAAGAGACTTTTTAAATATCCAGCTACCATGAGATACAACGAAAACCAGAAAAAACTCACACGCACATGAATTTTCAAATCTTATGGCCATTGGACACGTTCATAGTCAGAGCATGGCTCATGGCTGATGGAGCCATCATGTAAACCTATGTTTACTTATGGTCGTTCCACACTATCCCACTGAGTATTAATACATGTCAAAAAAGTGGGAAGAGATCATGTATTGTGGAAATAAAATATGAAATTTCATAACACACAACTTGATAGCGCATCCGACACGATTTGACATATTGTGTTAATACATTAAAATATTTAGGATCGGTTCTAAAACCATCACACTTTCTATCCCACTTGGATGTTTGAGGTTATGGTGAAACTGATTTTTTGATGCAAGTGTGGAAGCAAAATATGAAAGTCATGCCTTAAACAGATGTGCAGCAGGTCTGCACGCATCGCTGCGAGTAGAACTGCTCTCAATACACATGTGCATACACTAAAATATTTTTCATACAAAGGACTCCATCACACTTTTAGTATGAAATTTTTCGGTATTTCAAAATAATTTTTATACAAAAATGTAGTTTTGTATTTTAACTTTATTTAAATATCTTGTAGATCCGATCATCAGAAGCAAAGTTATAATTTTTTTAAGCTACCGAAATCGAAGTTTTTTAAAGATTTTGTTATTTTTTTGGATTAAAATCAATTTTAAGGTGGAAAATTTAGATAAGTGGCCCTGCCGCCTCTCACGTTGCATTTAGATATAAAAAACTATTTACATATTTGAAGAGGAGGATTGAGGCAATAACTTTTTAAACATAATTTTTCAAAATTATGTAATTTTTCATTTACATTTACATTTTGAAAAGTGAAAATCAAACCGATGTAGGACTCAATCTGCATTCTAGTATGAAATAAATTAAACATTCTAAAAAAAAATGTATACAAAAATGTAGCCTGACATTTATCCTTTCCACAAAAGCCTTAACTTTAAAGATCGGACAATCAAAACCGAAGTTATATGCTTTCCAATCGATCAACTTGAAGGCTATTTTTGCACAACGGAACTTTTCTCCACTGAGCCTGGACCCATGTTCTATATCTCAGGCGATAACTTTTCGAATCGTTATTAAATGAAACAACTCATTCCTCAGTTATCGCCTCTGGAAAGAATCGGGTTTCTGTAACTGAACGCGATAAGTTTAGTTCCCGAACGATTCAGGCTGGAATTTCCACTGGAAGGCGATAAGTCGAACTGTCATATTGCCATTTCAAAACAAAAACAATTAAAAATTCTCTTTTTTAATCGTGAATTAATTTTTTCTTGAATCTAGTGTAATATACAAAAGTGAAGCGAACCAACAACGTTTTTAATTATTAATTTATAAAAAAAGAACGCGAATAAATATGTTGCCCAGCATCATTTCTCGATGTCATAGATGAGGTAGCTTTCACCCTTTTCCGCGCGTGTATATTTCCACAGCAAACATATGTACATCTGAAAAAAATGTTACCATAAAGCCACTCTTTTTCTAAATTTATTTATTTACCTTTTTGGTTGGATCCATTTTTATTTTAAATCCTTTTAATTTTATTGTATTTTATTTTATGTTTTGATTTCTTTTTCTCGCCAGCTTATTGGTTAGCGATAAGTTTTGACGTTTAGAATGAAAAACTTATCGACTTTAAAAGATACAGAAACCGATTTTATCGCATTTTTCCAGTATTTTTATCCCGGTTGTTCCGATCGATAAAATTAACGACTGAAAAAGTTACAGAAACCTGATGAGGCGATAAATTGAATTTTGTTTCAATTTCCAACGTTTCTCGACTATTTTTATCGCTGCGATAGTTACAGAACATGGGTCCTGGTCAGCGGTCGACGAACAACCACTTATTGCTGCGGAGCTGCGCAGCAAATTTAGAAATAGAGACATCGTGCAGCTCTGAGCTGCATGCAGCTCTTGAGTTTTTCTGCTCCCATAAGAACCTGTGTTATTTTATTTCGCTGCATGAAAAAGGCTGCACGTGTGTTTAAGCCATCATAGTTACATCTCACAAATTTGGCAGTCGTATGAAATTTCTTCCCACTTTATTCTGACATGACGTGTTAATACTTTGTGGGATAGTGTAGAGGCACTTTTACCAAAATCACTGAGTTAAAATTGCTAAATTGTAGTACCTCTTGCCATAATAGTTAATGCGTTGGACTGTCATGCAGAAGGTGTGGGTCAAAGTATTAACACATGTCAGAATATAGTGGGAAGAAATTTCATACGACTGCCAAATTTGTGTGATGTATCAAGATCAGATGATGTAACAAGATAAGAATTCCTAATCATTAAGCTGGAAGTTTTTTTGCCCGGGGCCAGGCATAGTTTCTATATTATAAGAAGGTTTTATAATACAGATTCTAAATACTACTGAAATAAATCAGCTTCCAGCTTAATGATTAGGAATTCTAATCTTGTTGGGTATAGTTTACAGTGGATTTTCGTTGAAAAATTCATGTAAGTTGAACTGAACTTAATACAAATTGCGTCTGACAAAGCCCTCACTATGTCACTGATGAGTTCAAGTGAGTAAGCCGAATGAAACGCCAATTTGTAGGACTAGAGGCCATAAAAAGCTATTTTGAATCAATAATTCAACAAGTCCAATCCTTAACCCCGAGGCCACACGAGCCAGTACTGGCTAGCCAGTTGGCTACACAGACTACCTGTCAAATTCCTATTCGTGTATATGCTGTGACGTAGGTGGCATATCAAACTGGCTTCTCTACTGGCCAGCGTTCGGATTTTACTCCAAATGGAGTAAATCTACTCCGATTTTAAGGAAAGAAATTTAACTACTATGTCCCTGATCACACGTGAAGAAAATCAAGCATTTTCTGCTTTTTGTGATGGTGAGCGGGGTAACTCGCAGAAGAGGGAGGGGGATGAAATATTTTTAAATACTTGAAAATATTCGGTGTAGAAAATTGACGTTCTCTTTTGTGTTGCTTCTCCTATCCAATTCAACCAATCAAATCATGTCTTTCATTATGAAACTACGAAGAACGCAAAAAGGAAAACAAAATCTGCAGAATAATTTTCTTCACACCTGAACAATTTCGTTCTTCACGTGTAAGCAAGCACTATGATTTACCACCTTTTTCAAGAATGAAGATGTTACCACTTCATTCTATCTTCTGTGTAATGTGAAGTGGCATTTTAAATACTCTGTGCTAACTTTACAAGCCTGACATGTTGCAAACTGTCATTAGAAGCAGTACTTAGTGCATTTTTATCTTCGCTTAAAAAAGTAGCATATTTAAAGCAAGCGCAATACGGAACTATACCGGATTGTTGTTGTATTTAACATATGCTACTTCTTTTTATGTGGAGATAGAAATGCACTAAAAATACACGCACTGACGCCATGCAATGTCACTAGCATAAAACAACAAAAGCCAAAGTTTTGTTGGCATCACTAATGTTTCGCCTTGATTTTGGAGAGCTTTAACTTATTTTTATCACAAAATAATATTTATCGTAAAAACTCTTGTTTTATTTTTCGTGTGCAGCGATACGAAATACGACAGATACACAATGGTAAACAACAACAAAAAACTTTCGTCGGCGAACGTTTCGCGTCGGTTTGGGAAAGCATTTAATAGAGCTTTTTAACAAATAGCAATATATCACTTTAGAATTTGACACTTCCGTCTCAATGGAAGCTGTCACTCTTGAAATTGACAGATTCGTAAGATTCTCTATCAATTCATTCGCTATTTTTTTGGCTTTCTTGTCGAACGGAAATCCAAAACACAACAGACGAGACAAGTGTGGTTCCGGCTTAATTCACCTTCAAACATTTTTAGATCGCTTATCAAATTTATAAAACTTTGAGTTCTTAGGGAATGGGCATGGACTCCCGATTTTTATTTTATTAATATTTTGTGAAAAAAAATGTGAGTAAACTTAAGTTTTAGTCCTATTTTTCCAAACATGCTACGAAATAGTACTGCCGAACCCTGTTACTGGCTGCTCTACTGGCTTCCCAACTGGCTACGAAAAAGGCAAGCCAGTTGACGAGCCAGTTGCTCAGGTTTGTATGTGTTAGTAAAAAAGTGTGAGTGTATTGCGACTGGCTAGCCAGTACTGGCTCGTGTGGCCTCAGGGTAATGCTAATTCTTCTACTTGGCTGATTTATTTCAGTAGTATATAGAATTTGTATTATAAAACCTTCTTATATAGAAACTATGGCCTGGCCCCGGGCAAAAATAATTCCAGCTTAATGATTAGGAATTCTAATCTTGTTGGATATAGTTTACAGTGGATTTTCGTTGAACAATTCATGTAAGTTGAACTGAACTTAATACAAATTGTGTCTGACAAAGCCCTCACTATGTCACTGATGAGTTCAAGTGAGTAAGCCGAACAAAACGCCAATTTGTAGGACTAAAGGCCATAAAAAGCTATTTTGAATCAATAATTCAACAAGTCCAATCCTTAATGCTAAGTCTTCTACTTGGCTGATTTATTTCAGTAGTATATAGAATTTGTATTATAAAACCTTCTTATATGGATAAATTTGTTTATTGGTAGCATTCTGTTTAAGCTCTACACTTAACTTTTGTCTTGGAGTTAACTAATAGTCGACATTACTGTTTGATTATAAGTGCCAAAGGCCCACTGAATATACACTGACATAAGACCTGTTTTTAGTGCATTTTTAAAGTTTTATGCATCTGCTTTGAAGGGTACAACAACATCTAAAGCTTAGATTAGACGGTCAACGTAAATGGTCAACGCATTGACTCCTTGACGTCATCAGAAACACTGTCAATACACTGTCAACGTAGACTGTATCAACGCATGAAACATTGACAATCACATGAATGACGGCACTCGTCAATGTTGTCCCAAAATGCATTGACGTTTTATATGTGTCAACGCAACTGTCATCCTCTGGTGTCAACGTATTGACACGTGAAACGTTGACGATTACACTACTTGACCATATCCAAATCATATGACCGTTGACGTGGAGTTAACAAGAGCTAAATTTAATCATTTTTGCGTTGACGATACACGACATTGACTGCGGTGTCATCGAACAATACAATGAGGATGATTTAAAAAACCTCTTAAAAATCAGAAATTTTTGAAGTTTTTTTTACTGCTCAGGAAAAAGGTGATTTTAGGGCAGTTGGGTGACATTTAAATCGAAATACACTTTTGTCGTCAAAATATAGTTCATCCTCCATCTGTGAAGCCATCAACTGTCAAGTTCCATTGGAGTATGGCTTCGATGTCAATGGATTAAAAAACAGCTAAAAAATCAGAAATTTTTGAAGTTTTCTTACTGCTCCGGAAAAAAAAATGATTTTAGGTCCATTGGGTGACATTTGGATCGAAATATACGTTTGCTGTCAAAATATAGCTCGTTTTTCATCTGTCAAGCTTTCAACTGTCAAATTCCTTTGAAGGATGGCTACGATGTTGATGGACTAAAAGACCCTAAAAATCCGAAATTTTTGGAGTTTATTTACTGCTCCGCAAAAAGTGATTTAAGGGCAATTGGGTGACATATGCATCGAAATAGACTTTTGCTGCTAAAATAAAGTTTGTCTTCTATCTGTCAAGTCATCAACTGCCAAGTTCCATTGAAGGATGGCTACGATATCGATGGATTAAAAAACATCTAAAAAATCAGAAATTTTAGAAATTTTTGTACTGCTCCGGAAAAAAGTGATTTTAGGGCAATTCAGTGACATTTGGATTGAAATATACTTTTGCTGTCAAAGTATAGTTCGTCCCCCTCATCTACCAAGCCATCAACTGTCGATGTTTAAAAATACTCAAAAATTGCAAACATTTTGAGATTGAGATGAAGGTCAACGCAGAGTACGTTGACATGGCAAAAAAAGCCGCTGCGTCAACGTAAAGATACAGTCAACGCGTTGTTGAGTAGTCTGTCATAGTGTCCTAACTGCGTTGACAATCCAAGGGGCACGCCCAACTAACAATTTAAGTTGTTTAAGTGTCAATACAAGCTATTTTCTGACTTGTCTAGAAACTAATATTAGCCTTATGCAAATCATTTTGGCGCACATTGAAGAAGCTATTTGATTCTCTTAAAACCTTTCGTCACAAGTCCTATGCAATTAAACAGCTTTCCAACAACATTGTAAAAAGGTCTTAAAAAGACAAAATATTGCTCAACTAAACAAGTTATAATAAGGCTTGTATAATAAGGCCTTGAAAAGGCCATACAAACTTTTTACATTTAGGCCTTATAAAAGCCACTCAATGCAGTTGTGTAATCAAAGAAATTTGCTTGCTTGGAATTATTTTATTTAATTTTTACTATTTTTATTTTGTCACTTTATTTTCCTTCCGGGAGCTTGGATTACGTTTTTCTATATTCTGAAATGATAAGAATATTATTTGATTTATAAAAATGTTACTTACTTAGATGACTCTTCCGAGGATTGAACTCGCATCCCTCCAATCACATATCGAGCACGCTTCCCACTACGCCAATTCGCAATTCAGAAGGTGCATGTTAAAATTCTTATGAGTTGATACTTGTGCCTGTACAATTTTACCAGCAATATACATGTAGTTAAGGTCACATTTTGGATTTAAAAAAATTTCACGCCAGATTTGAATCCTAATAATACGATGACAGAGAACATCTACAACTATATATTTGTAGATGAATCATCTAGCCAAAATCATACTGATATGATACGATTTTCTTGATATTTGTTACTTTTTTTAAGTTTAAAAAGTGCGAATCAATTAATTCTTGAAGGGTTTGAAAGAAGAAATATACAAGAACATCCGAGTTTATATAATTATGTATGTATGTAGATATAAATCTTGAACAATTGTTTCTCTATACATTCTTATGAAAGAAACTTCCTTTTAAGCAATTTTAAGTTATTATGTGAAGCTACATAACCATTTGAGTGTAAAACGAGTGAATTATTTTTAAAAGATCACACTTAATACTTCTATTTCTATAAAATCACAATTTGAAAAATAAATTTTCTCGTTAAGGAAAAAACTTAATTATAACTGCAAGTAGGTACGTGCGACTCGTTGGTGTACTTATGTGTACGCTGGTAGGATAGTTTACTGAAGAAGGTAATCATTTCAATAAGTTTGCTACTAACATTTTATAAAAACTATATATTTCGTCATAGATGTGCACAGCTGTCCCAACCCATACGAAATAGCTCACGAAATGAGACAATAATTTCATTAAGTTAGTCACAAACGTTTTATAAAAACTATACATTTCCTTAAGGAGGTACACAGCAACACAGCTGTCACAAGCCAAAGAAAATAGCTCACCAAAAAAGGCAATAATTTCAATAAGTTTGCTTTAAAAATTCTATTTTATCTTTCCAAACAAAAACATAATAACGTATAACAAATTTCTTGTTGATTGATAATCAGAAAAACTAAGCATAGAAGTTTAAGTGATTTAATACTGGAATTCTTACAACCATTTAAGAACGATTTTTTGGTTGGATGGAATTTGTAAAAATTAAATGTTTTTTTTTTTGGGATTGTGGGTGCCATTTGTCACTAGATTTAAGGCAAACAAACCAATGCCCATATAAATTCAGAACAAGCATTCAAAAGTGCATTCATTTTTTTGTTAGATTAAAAACAAATATATTTACGAGAAAAATTGCAAAAATAAACAAAAATATTTATGCATTAGTTAAAGTTAAGAAAAAAAAAACAAATTCTATCAAGAAACACATCAATCGAGGAACACATCGGCGAGCGCGCGCTTCATAGTGTTGAACGACTTTGGGCACTTGAAATTCATTGATATTTTGATAACTTCTTATTAATTATTCACTATTTTTTGACAGTTAGATTTTTTAATAATATATTTGTTTTTAATCTTTTCAAATGAATGACGAACACTTTAGAATATTAGACCAGACACGCTGCAAAATATTTTCAACTCCAGAGAAATGTCAAATCTTGCTGCTGTGTGTTGTATAGCAAGCTTATTTAAGAAAGCCGTATACGAATTGTTTTGATAACATAGGGCAAAACAACTTGGGCAGGCCTTAAACAAGGCTTTTATACTTAAGCATACAAGCCCTATGTATAACTTGCCAATTTCATTTTAAAAGGCATTAAACAGGCTATTAACAAAAATAAATATTGGAAAATGGGTGAATTGTATAACAAAGCCTTATATTAGTTCTATGTGAGCTATAGCTTATCAGATTTTAAAAATCGGACCTAATACAAGTTAAATTGTTAGTTGGGCGCTATGTTGGTGATAGGTTCTCAGTAACAAAGTGACGGTCATATTTGCTTAAAAGGATCTAGTCACAGGAACACCACTGTAACCGAAAAAGCGCAGGGGCGGTCCTATTGTGCAACTTAATTCAAGTTACTATTAAGTTAGACGTAACACTTGTGTAATCAATGCAAATCGTTTAAAACTGGTTTCTTTAAACTACATTGCAACACGATTGAGAGGTTACATTCAAGTTCTTGTTGACTTAATTGAAACAGATCAACAAGTTTTAGTTGAGTTAAACCAAGACTGAACTGAAACCTACAGAATAGTTATAGATAAGTTTTTCGTTACTATATTTTAGGTTTAGTTTCAAATAAATATTTTTCAGTTTCAAAAATGTATTTCTTATTGAAATATGAAACTAAAAATAATGTCAGACATTATTGTGATGTGGCAACTTTTTTTTTCTTTTATAAATACATGGAAACAGATTATTTTAGAGAATTATTAATTTCGAGGTTTGTACGTAATCAATTTTCATAACGCTCGCAATTGTATCAATTAATATTCTTTGCTACCCCCTTCAAAGCCTTCGCGCTTGCAAAATAAATTGAATTCAAAGTATTTTATTTATAAATTACTACTATTCAATTTTTTAAAAGGATTTTTTTTAATAGACATTTTTATTGAATGCTATACTATTTTGTAATATTTTAAACATTTAAATATTAAAAATCAATGTTGAAGTATATATAATTAAAAACGAAGGATAAACAATCTAGATTTTTTTTTGCGAAACCATAAAAATTGATTTCTGGAAAAGAATATGGCTGAGATTTAGCTTCCTTACAATAACCCTATAGCAACGCATACATTGAGCGTTCTTTTTCTTTGCAAATGTAATCTATCTCTAAAGTATGTCAGCAAAAACTTTGAATATTATTGTTTAAGAAGTTAGTTGTATTCATTTCTATTTAGAATCAATCAATCTTCAATACTGTTGATCTGTCATTCGAAAAAGTTTAAATAGATTTTTTAGAATTAATCAAAAAAAGTTTATGTCAGCATCAAAATTCATAGGAAATGACATTTTTATCAGTTAAGCACCTTAATATTCATAGAATTAGAAAAACAAATTCTTACCTACAAATTTATACAAAATCGAATCATTAAGGGAATTAAATTTTCGTTTTCATTCATGATGGACACAAAATTTTACTATAAATATTTGACCAAGTTGAGCTATTTATGCAACGCAAAATTTAAGTTATAATAAAAAATATCAGAAATCAATTTCAAAATTAAAACTCAGCAACATAAAATATTAAACAGAAAATAATTATAGAAATATGTGCATACAAATAATTCCAAATCCAAAATATAAGATTTTTTAATAAATGAACGCGGAAAGTTAACAAAAGTAAGTTTATTGAAGAAAAGGAACGCGCTTCCTTTAGTACATTTATGTTTCCTCTCAGTGACTGTTCAGTCACTACAGTAGTGACAGTAAAGGCCACTTTACACGATAATAGAAGTCATATGACCTGTCATTATATTTTCTGGATGATTTCTCAAATGAGCTGTCATTTTAAGTCAAGTCAAACGGTTTTACTTTTTCTATGTTTACACGTTTTTACTTCGCATTTGATTTTCTCTATGGCTATCTGTCAAGTCCAAAAAAAAAGAAAAAAAAGTCATAAACAAATAAATTTTTTAAGTGCAAAATTACTTTTTTGCAATTATCCATTGTTATTTTCATTCAAAATTTTATTTTTTTGTAAGAATATTTTTGTTTTCAATACTCTGAACTCACTATTATCCATCAAAACAACAAATCCCATTTGATTTCTCAAATGGAAATAGCTGCAGTTCTAATGTCAAAAAAGTCATATGCTTTTTGCTTTTTGAGAAGTCAAGATCTATGAGTGCGTTCAGACGATTTGGTATGTTTTTTCTGAAAAATCATATGAGAAGTCATATGACTTCTATTATCGTGTAAAGTGGCCTTAACAGTAGTTGTCATACTAGAGTTGCATCCAAACCCTTCAATAACTCTTAAAATCGACAGCGTTCTTTTTCTTTACAAATCCTAACCATTTTTAATTTGTCAAACAAAGAACTTAATGTTATTGGTTATAATATAAGATATGTTAATTTCCTTTTAAGAAATATCAATTTTTAATATTGTTGATTTGTCATTCGAAATTTTTAGGAAGAGTTTGAATAGACTTAAGAATTTATAATCGAGGCAAGTTTATGTTTGTTTGAATCATCAAACAAAAGAAACCTCTCTTGTTCATTCAATATGATGTGCTAAAATTGCATTGTTAATATTTTACTGAGAAAAATTGATAGATGGACAAATTTAAACTATATTCAAAAGATATCGAAAACTAATTTCAAAAATCAAAATGAATAACAAAATATATCAAATTGAAAATAATTGCAAAAATCAAATTAATTCTTAATCCAAAAACCACGATGTGGAATAAAAAAACGCTGAAATTGAACAATAGTAAGCTAGACACAAAAAAAGAACGCACTTCCTTTATTAGATACATGCTTCCTCTCAGAGACTAACCAGCAACTACAATAGTGACAGAAGTAGTTGTCATACTAGAGTTGCTTCCAAACCATTTAATAACTCCAGAAATCGAAAACAAATTTGTTATCGTATGTGTGTATTTCTTGTTACAATTAAGTTTTTTTTCTGAGTTGATTTTCCATGTGCCCATATTCTATTTAAGTTTTCTTGTGTGGTTATTCTTATTTGGGTTTTATTTGGACAAATTGGCAAACAAAGCTTAATTTTTTCTAGTTAAACACTATCCAAATTATTTCAAAAAAGTTTTATATGCAAGTGATAATAAAACAAAAAATAAACAACGAGTTTTAAGAAACAGAAATTTAGTTTTTTTTTACATGTTGATTAGGGTGTCCTCTTTTTTTTCAAGTTTTATTTTGTTCTCTAGAATTATCTACCTGCTATAGCAATTCTATAATTTTTTTTATTTTTTGATTTTTGTTTAATAAATCATCCCTTTATAAGATCACATTCAAAAATATGTTTAAAGGAGTTAAAAAAACTAGAATTTTTAAGCTGGAGATATTAAGAAGGGAATTAAAAGTTGGAATATTTTATATTAAATTTTTGTTTATAAATTTTTAAATGAAATTCTTTAAAGTAATGATTAAAGAACAAAAATCAACAAATCATTTAGAATAGCTGCAGTGATTGAAGAAAAAAAAAAGAAAACGAAAAGATCAAAAATTTCATACGAATTTTTGTGGGAAAAACATGGCCTTATAGGCACGGATAAATGACATCGGCGAAAGCTGTTGTTGATTTAATTTAGTTTTTATATGAACTTTTGATTTCGGGGGCCATAAAAAAAGATTTTGAGAAAAAGTCACCCTAATGTAAACTATTATTAAGCATATGACAGAAGAAGAAAGTAAAGTTACAATGTAGTAACACTTAGGTTTTTTATATTTCTGTCACCTTAAATTATTTAGTAGTTATTGAATGGATTTTTGACTTTGTTTTAAAAGTGTAAAATATTGGTTTTACTGAAACATAATCAATTAGATACTTTAGAAACACTTTGAAGTTGCAAAAGATCAAAGTCGCAAAACAGTTTCAACTCTGTTTTTCAAAACGACAAATTGATATTAGGTTATATTGAAACACATTGATTACTACTCAGTTACTATTAAACCACGCCTATTAATTATTAGTCTCACTTAATAAGCGCAGTGACCTAAGTATAACAGTGTTGGAACTCAGATAATTAAAAATAAAATGAGAGCATTGAATAACTTCAAAAAACTCCAGGGAAACAAAGATGTTTTAATAACACTTCGGAGCTACTCCTGTGAAACCAGATTTTTGAATTTCTTGTTGCAAAATTCAAATCTGTGCCCCTTATGAAGGTAATTACATGGCCAACGAAAATAGTCAACGCATTGACCATTAAATTCGTGTCAACGATAGTGTCAACGCATTCGTCAACGCATGGACAGTATTCTGCGTTGACGATCACACGACAAGACAACTTTGGGACAGAATTGTACGTCATTTTGACGTCAGAGAGTCAACGCGTTGGCCATTTGCGTTGACCGTCTAATCATAGCTTAACTGATGAGCCCAATAGGGCTTTTTAGCAAATACCAATGTTCATTTCTAAATGTCAAACTCAGGACCTCGGCACGAATGACATTTAGGTAGCACCCATTTTCTTTTTTATTTCAGAGGCAAATACACTCCAATTCAATAGAATGAGCACACGGATTTCATAGTTGGTTCGTCAATTTTTTTCAAACATTGTGCATTGTCCGAGAATAAATATAAACATTAAAACTATTTCAAAAAAAATTGTTTTACTTCCATCCATTAACTTTTATTACCAGTTTCAATATTTGAGCTTATTCAGTTGACACAAAAAGACTGCATTTTCCCTTATGGAAAGACTTTGAACAGACCCGGAGGAAAAATAGCAGTGCTTTTTGAATTAATCTTTCTGTTTTCTTTTCCCAACATCATAAACAAACAAAAAGGATAATCAAATGATTCATTAAGGAAAATGTTAAGAAAAAATTGAAAAAGAACCTTTGAAAATTTGTGTCCCTATTCATTTGAAGTGGAGTGTAAATGTTTGGATTTTGTTTTTTTTGGTAATAGCGTCTGTCAAACGTGCCGAATTGTTAGCTGTCACTTTGAGTTTGACAATTTGGTAGAGATCTCTATTGTTGTTCCTGGGCGAAACGCATTTGGACTAAAGGTAGCAAAAACTTTAAAATTGGATTAAAGTTTTAAGCAAAAACGTAAAAAGAAATTAGAGCCTAGACTGATTTTATTAAGACCACGTCTTCAAAGGCGTTTTTTTTTAATATATCGTTGGCTCAAAACTATAATGTTCTATGTTAAGGTACCCTCATTTGGAAATATTCGCGTCCAAAGTTTTATATATATATAAATATAAATAAATATAAATATTTAATAGAAATTCTTATTAGGGACACTGGATAATAATACTTCACCTTACCAATATGAAACCAAAAACTCAACAAGTATGTTCTATGTATGTTAAAGTATTTTTATTTTCTTCTTAAATAATCAATGTTATAATGATCTATGTTGTACTCAAATGCAAAAATGTTCTATGTAACCTAAAAGTATGCATACTGATATTGGGCTTGAATGAGATGTATTGTTCTATGTTTACTTAGAACATTTTAATTCTGAGCAATATTAAGAATCCTCAAAAATTTAATTTTTCTTAGGGGTGTAAAACAGTCATTAAGTCAAAAATAAAAATGAAACATACATTTCCTTAAAGCTGAAAACGAGACGAAAATTTCGATATATAAAACTCATTTTTTTCGATTTGCTTTACATAGAACATTATAGTTTTGAGCCAGCGATATGCAAACTAGAAAAAGTGGAATAAGTTGTTTTTGATTGAAGCCTACAAAGAGATTGCTCACCCTGTAAAATCTTATTTTATTCAAAAACCTGAAACGTACCACGCTGATATGACATCTATGAATTGACAGGTGACAGTTCGTAATTCTTTTGAAGTGTTTTCTTTTTAATCCACGCGAAAAGAATTCCCAGATTCCAACTCAAATAATGGAACCCGAAGTTAAAAAAGCGAAAACCACTTACAATGACGAAGGCAAAGGAGCTCCACCTTCTTCCGAACCAACATGCAAACATATTGTGAAACGAAAAAAACGCTTCTGCAAAATGACTGTTGCCAAAGGCAAGGAATATTGCGGTGAGCACGAACCCCAATCAGAGGACACCACTATTGAAGGCGGAGAAGTAGAAGTCTCGCAAAATTCACGAATTCCTTGTCCACTCGATAGCAAACATTCTGTCTATAAGAAGAACCTTCGAAAGCACCTCAAGATCTGCAATGCAAGGCCGATGGATAATCTCCCGCCATACATCGTTCCGGGTGTGAATTGTGGCGATGCCGAAGAAAGTGAGAGTTCTCCGAAAGAATGTCCCAAGCTTAGTGAAGTTCCACCAGAGGAACTGAAAGCTATAATTGAGAAAGTGAATGAACTTTACACAAAGTACGTGGATGGTCAAATTATTCAAATGGAGCATTCGCACGATGTGCTGAAGGCAGAACTCGCAAATGAGGAATATGGCTTCGAGACGAGAAAGCATTTGATACAAACTTCCTCACTTCTTGGTTGTTTGGACGACTGTGGTTTCTTTAAAAAGTCAACGAGCTTCATTGAATTCGGAGCTGGCAAGGGACATTTATCGTATTGGTTGGCGCAAGCCCTCGCTGGCAACGAGAGTTCCAAGGTCATCCTTATCGACAGAATGTCCCATCGTCACAAAAAAGACAACAAAATCGAAGACAGAAACATTGTCCATAGAATTCGAGCTGACATTGCCGACTTCAAGATGTCCGGTTTGGATTTACTGAACGATTCCAAAAGTATTGTTGCTGTGAGCAAACATTTGTGTGGTGCGGCTACAGATCTGACAATTCGATGCATATTGCAGGACGACACACAAAAGACCGAAGCTATCCTGATTGCACTTTGCTGTCATCATCGATGCGAATGGAAGCCATTTGTTGGAAAGGAGTTCTTCCTCGAGAACGGATTGAGTCAAAAGGAATTTGCTTTGATCACAAAAATGGCCAGTTGGGCGATATGTGGCACTGGCTTTAGTAGAGAAAAAAGGAAACTGATTGACGAGGAAACGCTCAACGAAGATGCAACAACTGTTGCTGATATTGCTGTGAAAGAGCGAGAGCAAATCGGTTTGCAATGCAAACGAGTTCTGGACTACAGCAGAGTCGAGTACCTGGGAAAGAACGGATTCATAACTTCGTTGAGATCGTATGTTAACAGGGATGTAACGTTGGAAAACGTTTGTATAGTAGCCTTAAGGCCCAAGGTGCAATAAAAGTTATTTTTATTTTAATTATTTACATTTTTTGTTGTCCTAAAGAGAGTATCATTTACCATTGGTCGAATTTAAAAGCATCACATACAGATAAGTGGTTAAGTATAAAAGGTAAGAAAAAAGTTTTAATATTCTTTTTCATTCAGAGATATCATTTGTTTTGTTTAAGCCCTGAAAAATTGCAGTGTTGTAAATTAAGCGCCGAATTTAGATGATTTATGAAAAAAGGATTTTGATACACCTATTGAAAAAATTAGGCTGCCATTTCATTGGATTTTTTGTTCATGGAATTATTGCGGAGGAGGTTCACGATCACGATACTTAGTAAGGATTTACCTTTTCCAGCGCTGATATTTTTTGAACGGAGCTTGGAATACGATTGAATACAAAATGAGGAAAAATTAACGTGTTACAACAATTTACTTACTTATCCAACTCCAGATCCATGGAGGGTTTCTGGCTGAGATATTGAGGTCTTCCATCGGTTGCGGTCCCTCGCACGCTCCCTCCAGTCTTCGAGACCAAGCGCGGTTGCGTCTGTAATCGCCTGGTTCTTGTAACGGAGGTTCGGTCTTCTTGGTCGTCTCGATTCGAAGATGTTCTTGGCTAGAGCGTTGTTGTCCACTCGCTCGATGTGGCCGAGCCAGTGTAGGCGACGTGTTTTTGGCTCTTTGGACTACATCTTGGTACGGTTCGTACATTTGACGATTGAATCTTCTCCTCCAATCGCCCTCTTCGCATATAGGACCAAATATCCGCCAAAGAATTTTTCTTTCGAAAGTGCCCAGTATCATTCCCCTTTTTTACTTATCGTCCAGCACTCGGCGCCATAGAACTGGTAAAATTAGCGTTTTGTGTAGCGTGTACTGTCTTTCGAGAAAGGAGTTTTGAACTCGTTTGTTTGGCCAAACTTCTCTACCCCGAAATTACTGCTACCAACAGAGACGTTTTGTCGTAGACGATGGACAGATGAGGCTTTGTTTGTTGATAGCATATACTTTGTTTTGTCCTCATTCACTTCAAGACCAACGCATTTCGCCTGTTCATCAATAGCTGTGAATGCTTCAAGTACAGCTCGCTTGGAGCCGATGATGTCCATGTCGTCTGCATAGCCAAGCAGTTGAGAAGGCGTGTTGTGCTCCAGGACTAGGTTGAAGAAATCACATGATAGCGCATCTCTTTGTCTGAACCCTGTACACGTCTGAACTAACTCGGATAAGCTGTTACCCATTTGCACGTTGCATCACGTATTTTTTAACGTCATGCGGCATAGCTGGATAATTTTGTTTTGGGATCCCGAGTTCCGACATCGCTTAGAGGAGATCTGGCGACTTAAGCTATCATATGCGGCTTTGAAGTCGATGAAAAGACTTTAAAATCCGTTTTTGCCTCAATGGGAAGATTTGGTCTACCGTTTATCTGCTGGCCTGAAGCCACACTGGTACGTGCCGATCATAGTGTTGCAGAAAGGTTTTAGACGCTCACGTAGTACGTTGGATAGGATCTTGTTGGCCATCCGAGCCGGTGGATTTGTTGTTCTTAAGCTTGTGGATGACTTTCTTAACCTCTTCCGTTCTGGGCACTGGGTCTGGATCTTCATCGACTGGTCTCATGCTTCTTTGTTGCCCTTTCGCTTCCTCTACATAAAGTCCACTAAGCAGTTGCTGGAAACGCTGCTTAAAAACGTCTACAATTCCCTGTGCTACTTTAACTAGGTCCCCTTCGCTGTTTCGAAGATCTGGCGCGTCGGTCCTATAGCCAGATGCCAGTTGCTTGGCTGTTTTGTAGAACGGGCGGGTATTGGTGGCGGTGCTAGAATCCTCGAGATACCTGAGCTGAGAGGCTGCGAATGCTCTTTTCTTCCTGTGTAGGTTTTTTTTCTCTTCCCTCACTTTTCGGGGTACTCCTCTCTTGTTGCTCTTGTTTTCCGTTGCAGCATTTGCATTTGTGCATTTTCCGTCTCCTGTGTGACTTCCCCGCACAAGCCAGTTTCTAAATTTATTAAATCAGCACGAAATTAGAGATAATTACTTACAATTTTAAAATAATCATTCTGTGAATGAAATCATAATTTATTCCATAAGATCTATTTTGGTACCAAAAGATTGATTGTTCGATTTTGACCCCTAATTAACTGCAATAATAATGGACTATAAATGACTAAATGAAATAATGAGAGTTCAGATTGATTGATTTTTGAAAATGATTATGAAGAAGATTATGCAACAAAAACTGCTAAAAAACTTGCATACTCGAATTTCTTTTCAATAGAATTATTTGGAATTAAATTTAAATACAATAATCGAAAACGTGAACTTGAAAAGAGGAGGTTGGAAACTTCCAAAAGGCATCAATAATTTGAAGAGATCTGCATACAGAATGTTCACTTGTTTCCTTAAATTGTAAAGCTAAGAGCAGACGGCATATAAAAGCCGCAAACATTTGCGACTGTGACGTCATTTTTACGTCATCATTTGCTACTTTTGACCGCATATCGTCTGAACACCCTTTTGGGACAGTCCCCACATGCTCGCAAACAATTTGCGAATCATATGCGACACCCAGGTAGCATATTAGTTTGCGTCTTTTTTGCATATCGTGTGAACACCCTAGCATATTATTTGTGACAGTTTGCGGTAATGTGCGAGCATTTGCGACCGTCCCAGGCATTTGCGATGGCCTGAAAAAAAGACATTGCATATCTCACACATTTGCGAACATTTATGTGAATTTTCAAACAAATTTGTACTATTCTGAAGTATTTTCATTCTCCAACATTTTCTTCAAAATTATTTTTGAATCTTTCAAATACATATGCACTTCTTTCAGTGCTTTCGTGTTAAACTACCTACGTTGAAAATATGCAAAAATATTTGAACCACTTTTGTACAACCGGTCCTTAGAGAGGAATAGGTATGGATTGTAGGGTGAAGTCCCTCAAGTCTTTTTTTTTTAATGATGTTGAACTGATGACTTTGAACAGGCAAATTTAATTTAGTATTTAAAATTTAATTTTTCTTAACTATCCGGAAAAACAACTTGATTTAAAAACGAAATAAAAGGTGGGAATGAGACGCTGAGAACCAGATGCCTTTTTGTCTTTTTTTTTGGGAAAAAGGAAGAACTACAGAAATTTTTTTCTTTATTTTATTTTTTATTTTATTCTTTTAGCAATATGCGACCCAAGAAAATATGTGTTCGCAAACGTGCATATGATTGGAGTTGGGTGATATGCGGATTTTGTAGCACATCGTCTGAACACCTCGCATATAGACCACAACATTTGCGATCATATTTGCGGACACATGATGTGCGAGCACCTTGATCGCAAATGCATTTGCGACTTTTGGGACAGTTTTTGCACATCGTGTGAACACCCTATATGTGTAAGTTTGCGGACACTGACGTAGAAACAGAATTTGCGACATATTTGCGACTTTTTACGTGACGTCAGAGTCGCAAACGTTTGCGGCTTTTTATATGCCGTCTGCTCTTAGCTTAAGTCACGTAATTGAAATAAATATTTTGAGAAAGAAATTCGTTTAATAAGTTTATGACAAGTCTGCATATTTTGCTAGGACTCATCGAAAGCTCTCACGCTTCAAACATTAATCTTTGGAGCTCTTAGTTAGGAGCCTTGATTGTAGATACTTGTATGAACATATAATATTCTGAATAATTTGGCATACATTTTAACTCCCCATCAGTTATCATGAGTACCAGAAACCAAAAATCCAAATCCATTAGGAAGTCAACGCCAGTAAAAATGCTATAAAATTGTATCTAAATTAGTGGCAGAGAAATTTTACATTCTTTTTTATGCCTAAATTTAATTTTGCAAAAAAAGCGGACAAACATAGATTGGAATAAGAGATTATTGTGCTCATAGCTAGAAGTTGGCTCATCATGTATCATGGATACAAGATATGGGTCGATAAAGAACCAGTTCAGTTAATAAAGTCGTAAAATATTTGCGTTAATTTCCTTCGTCTCTTATTTATTTTGAAATAGGGTGGTCTAATGATTTTGTGGGAAGAATATTTAGTGGCATTTCTTAAATATAGTCCTGTGTTTGCGTTTTAACATATGTACCAAATGCGAAAATTGATGTGGTTTTATCCAAATCTCGTGGGATTGATTATTTCAAGCGAACAAATGAGATGCTCATGCTCTACATTTTATCGAAATTCTTCTAAAACTGAGTTCTTTAAAAAAATTGTAAGCTCTCCTTTGAAAAAATGCATTACATTTATGCTAATATGTACCTATGTATTTGATTTTTATGTTATAATATTAAGAACAAGATATCGAGTACAAGCACAGATTTTGGGAGTGGATGTATAACCAAAATATGAGTATGAGGGTTTGTAGGTGTATGTATTGTGATATTGAATAAAAAGGTCGGCCTTTGATGGGGGTGGGGCATGCGATACGTTTGACTAAAAATACATTTAGATTTGAAATTGTTAAGCCTGTTAATATTAACATTCACACTACACATCAAAACATCTCTTGCTGTTCTTTGGCTTGGAATTATTGGAATACAAAATAAAGCATAGCAATGATTTTCGGGAAGTCTTCATTTATTTTGTTTCAGTAATAAAAAAATCTTTTGGAACACCCTTTAGCTGTAAAATCTTTAATGTGTTTTAATTTTACGAGTACAGTGCAGGTAAATATAGGTACATACATACATAACATCATTGACTTTCATCAGTCGTAAATTGAGTTAATTATGATCTGTTTTTGAAATAATTCTTGAATTCCAGTTAAAAGGCAAACTGATATTTTGTTTGTGTTAATGAGGTTAAAAGTACCGTCATCGAAGAAGACGAAGAAGGGTTTAATTTTGGTAATTAAAATTAATGAAACATTAAATCGAAAGGTAAAGAAGACACATACGAAAATCTGCCCCTTCAGACACGAATATAAAAAGTTCTTTCGTGTTATTATGTATGTTAAATATGTTTATGATTTTTTGAAATCGTAAAATAAAAGAACTCTAGATTTATTAAGAAAATAATAACACTGGTCAACAAGGTTTTTGTTACAGAAACCAAAATATACTTTTCCTTAGGTTTTTGGTGTGCTGAACTGCAATCTGAATTCTATCGGGCCACGTTTTTGAGATATTCCCGTTATTAAATCGAAAAAATCGTTTTTTTTTGCTGTTTTCATAGTTGTATTGTAACGTGAGGAAAATTGTTTTAACAAATTTTTTAATAGTTTCTGAAAGAACTACATAATTTTTTCCTTAAAAATCAGTTTAAATCTTCTCGATAACTCTTTTTCTTCTCTGACAAATCTTCAGTTAATTGTAGGCCTTTCATTTAAGATATAAATACAATGTAAAGGAGAACGGGCAAAAATGTACGGGAAATGGTCCATTTTTCAATACGAATGTGCCATATATCGTTGAAAAGGTTATTGTAAGTACATCATTTCATTATATAGGCGTTAAGCTCTAAGCTATGAGGTACGCGAGATATTCGGCTTCAAAGCACCGAAAAGCACAATAATGCAACTCCATATTTGGACATTGTGTTCCTAATAAATATTAGGCGAATTCTCGTGAGCCCCATGGCTTAGAGCTCAACGGCCATATAATGAAATGATGTACTCACAACTACTATTTCAACGATGTATGACACATTCGTATTGGGAAATGGACCAGCTCCCATACATTTCTGCCCATTCTCCTTTACATTGTATTTATGTCATAAATGGAAGGAACACAATTAACTGAAGATTCCTCCGAAAACAAAAGAGGTATCGGGAAGATTTAAACTGATTTTAAAAGAAGAAAATTATTTCTTTCAGAAACCGTTCAAATTTTTTTTGAAACGCTTTACCTCACGCTACAATATAATTTTGAAAACAGCAAAAAAACTTTTTTTCGGTTTTATAACGAAAATATCTCAAAAACGTGGCCCGATAGAATGTTTTCTGATTTCAGATTGAGTTCAGCACAAAAACCTATGGAAAAGTATATCTTGGTTTCTGTAACAGAAAAAAAAAAAATTTATTTTGTTGACCAGTGTTATTAAAGCAAAAATAAATAGTCCAGTATATTAAGTCATAAGGTTTCCGCCATCTTGTTTTAAAGAGTGGACTCGGTTTTGGCTATTTTCTAAACGGGGGAAGGTAGAAAGATTATTTTTTCGGTATTCGATAGATTATGCAGTAACAAGAAAGTCGTACCTATAATAAAAAATTCGGAAAAATTAAGGAATGGAGATATGAGAGTTTAAAAGTCAAAAACGGAGAAGTAGATGGCTAAGAAATAATTCGCAATAAATCAGCATGATACTTGTTGTTAGAAAATTTTATATTTTTGGAAAGGTAAGAACAAATTATTTTACCCATGTTTGAGGAATTTTTGATTGATGTGCTAGTTTTTGGGGCAAAATTTGATTGAAAATCACAATTTTGCGAGACCAATTTTTTCGAATGCCTATTTGATTTTTATATTTTTAACGGATGGGCTTAGAAATCGGAAGCCATAAGAAATTATGTGAACTATCAATCTCTATTTTTGATCAATCAATTCAGGGGCGGACTGGGCCACCGGGCAACCGGGATTTTGCCCGGTGGGCCCCCAAGAAAGCAAAAAGTTCATAAAAGTTCCTTCGTTCCTTTTCTGTTTTTTTTTTTTTTAAGTAAAACTTTCTAAGAAAATTGGACTCACACTAGATTAAGAGTTTTGTTAATCAAAATAAGTATTTAGAGGCCTCCAGAACTCTGTTGGTGGCCTCTACAGATCTTTGGAGGCCCCCAGAACCCGGTTGGTGGCCTCCACGGATCTCTGGAGGCCCCACAAACTTGGTTGGTGGCCTTTACGGATTTTTGGAGGCCCCCAGTACTCAATTGGTGGCCTCTAAGGATCTTTGGAGGAGGCCTCCAGAGCTCTGTTGGTGGCCTCTACAGATCATTGGAGGCCTCCACTACAACGTTGGTGGCCTCTACCGATCTTTGCAGGCCCCCAGAACTCCATTGGTGGCCTCGACGGATCTATGGAGGGCTCCAGAACTATATTGGTGGCCTCTGTGGAGGCCCCCAGATCTTGGTTCATAGCCTCAATGGATCTCTGGAGGCCTCCAGAACTGTGTTGCTGAACACCCCTGAACATTTTCGAACAAAAATCAATTAAGTATTTGATTGCATTATGAACCCACTGTTTTCGCTCTGGTCTAGCATAGGGCCAGTTTGTTCACAGTGGGTTAAATCTGCAACTAGGTTATCACTGATTCTGTTAAATCCATAGTTATGAATCTGTGAGCGTTTGTTCACTCAATTTTCAGTTTGATCATGGTTTTTCCAATTATCATCTCCCATTTTCAGTATATCTATCAAATCAATTGTTAGACATAATATGTCACTCACCATAAACAAACATCAACTTTGTTGTGAGCTTTATGCTACATTTCAACCTAACGCTAGTCTGAGATTTAATAAGATTTACCTCAAATCTTCTTTAAATCTCGAAGATTGACTATACAAATATATTTCGTAAATCTTTAAGATTAGAAATTAATCTTGTTAAATCTTCCTAGGGTAAATACTTTTACAAATCAAACAAACCTATTCTTGTGTGGCGCTGAAGGATTAATTCATGGCTGAATTCTGTTCTTCACAAAGGAAACATTCTATCTCACTTCCTCTTCATAAGAAAAATTGAAACACCATTTGCAATTTTAAATCTGCTGTCGAAGTAAATCTTTTTTAAATCTTTTTGTGCGGTGGAAACACCAAATAGATTTATTGAATCTGAACTGGGATAATCTTTTGGTGGAAACATAGCATTAGAAAGAAAAATTTGTTTTGTAAAAGAACACGGACAATAAGAAGTGTATAGGTAGTGCTAGCATTTTGTGATGCCTAGTGATAGAATTTTTTCCAGGTTGTGGTTTTTCTATAAATTTTATCCAGGGCCTTTGCAAAAAAGAGCTCGTCTTAACCAATAATGAGCAAAAGAAATTTCAGGAAATTTTTTATTAAATATTACTTACCAAATAGTCAGGTAAATCTACGGAAAACATAGGGCAAACCCCGGACATATTGTAACAAAAGAAATTAATTTGCAGTTAGGTTCAATGAAACATGCCAAAACATATACGATATACTAAATTAGCCACAGTCCACCACTGGGAAATGGCTTAAATTTATGCATATGCAAGGCGTTTTGCATACGATACAGTTAATGATGAGAGAATGTAGGTTGTACCGAAAAAAGAAAGAAGACATTTTAAAGGGGGTCTTACTGCCCCCCGTTTGAGTGGGAGGGGCAGTTTACAAAAAATTCACTTAAATAAAAAAAACATATTAAAAAACAATAACACTCATAATATCATGCTATAGGTTTTTGAAAGGCCAGAAATACATTCCTTAATTTTATTTTTAAATAAGTTGTTTAAGAGCATAGTTTTTGAAAAATTAACCTTCAAACTCAAAATTTTGAAAACATAATTAAAAACAAATTGTTCAAACTGATTTTTATTTCAAAATTTTATGTTATTAAGTACTATTTTTGTCTTTAAAATTCAATGCTTAAGTCAGTTTTTAGTCAAACACATAAGACCAAATGGTTCTCGAACTTATATTTTTCAAGATATAAACAAAGACCTAAAACAACTTAGTGATAACAAATTTTACCTAAATATTAAAAACCATATTAAAACCCAATGGCGTTACGTACAATATTATGCTATAATTTTTTGTAAAGCCAAAGATCCATTCTTTAATGTTTTTTAAAATTAAGTTTTTTACGTGAATAGTTTTTAAAAAATTAACCTTCAAACTCAATATTTTGAAAAAATAATAAAAAAAATCGTTCAAACTAAATTTTTTTACAATTTTTTTGTTATTAAGTACTATTTTTGACTTTAATTTTCCATGCTTTTGTCAATTTTAAGTCAAACACAAAAAACCAAATGGTCCTAGGACTTTCTTTTATTTATTTATTTGAAGATTCATTTTGGTAAAAAATGATATCAAGTTCGAATCAGCGTGAAAAATCACTATAAATATATGTATCACAAGTCTGCTTTATAACTGAATACATTTTGTCATATGCGACATTGGAAACGACTAAATACCAATGTTCCCATGGGCTGATTTGGCTAATTTTGGATATGTCTTAAGTACCAGTCGTCTGAGTATTCTCGCACAAAATTTTCTTTTGTTACAATTTGTCTGGGGTCAAACCATAGATTTAATTGACTGAAACAGAATCAACGAATTAGTGATTTCTCAAATAAGGGATTTTCTGTTGAAAATTTTGCTAAACAAACGCATTCAATTTTCAATGATATAATCAACCAGAATAATGATTGATTAAAATTGGCACGGAGTGAACATAAATGTACTTGCCCTAAGATTGGGATTGTTCAATAATTGAAAATTAGCAAATGGATTGCTAAAATATTTGTTTGTTTATTTTTTATAAAACACAGCTACTCTTAGGAGAAATAGTTCTAAAAGTACCTTATTTAATTTAAATTTTTGAAACTGCCGAGATGGTGATCAAAAGCACAGCGGTTTCAATCAGAAAATTCGTGCTACAGTGAAAAATTGTGAAATTAAAGTTCAATAATTTATTTGATTCACTAGAGAAACAAAAATGAAGAAAATTCGACTCTTCAATTTATTTTTGAAAATATTTAATGAGTTTCATTTCTTTTGTATGTAAAATTACTGCAGCTTAAAAATATAGTTTCTAAGAAATTTTAAAAAATTAGAAATTAATTCGCACAATTTGTTTGACCAGCGCAATTTTGTTTTGACTAAACTGAAGTCACACCCACTTAAGGTCGTAAAACTGATGTTATATTACTGAGACCTACAAGAACATCTTTGCAATTTTGTATGCTTGCTTGAATAAAAACTCAAATTAATTGATCTGTAAGGTGACGCAGCCATAACCTTAAAATAGCTGTTTCCTTATACCTCATAAATATATCAATCAATGTGCTAATTATAAAAAAATTAATAAATATAAAAAAATGACTTTCGAGAAATACAATATCAACTTTTTTTAACCATTTTGAGAGTTATTGTATTCTGTGGCCTTTTTTCTAAAAGTCCCGGTAGGCCCTTTGACCCCCAGTCCGCCCCTGAATCAATTTATCACATAATATTGAGCGCAGAGAAGTCACATATTTTTTTGTTTTAGATAGCAGCTTATAAGTGCGAGCATGTATTAATTTGGGTTTTAAAATATATAAATGTTATTTTGCATATCAGATACGTGATTATACTTCTTCTGCAAGCTTCCACCATCTTGAGTGAAAGAGTAAATTTTATTCTCGCAACTAACAACCGAGACTTGCTATTGACTCAAAACAATAAAATAAGGATAGTACAATTTTTCTTCCTATATTTTAAGTGTGGTGCTGCGTTTGGAAGCTTTTCAGGTTCTACAGTAAATAAACAACTGTTTGGACTAAAAAAATATTAATATAAAAACTGTAAGTTAACGATTTTTAAGGAACTTTTAAGAGAAAATTTAAACGTATCACTCAACAAATACTGAATAAAACATATGTGAGCTCCATTTTTTGCTCTTATACATAATTGGTTATAGCTCTTTAAATACACAAAACATGAAAAAAATACCACATAACAAATTTGAAGAATTTATTCTGCTTGTCAGGAATGAATTTGTATTTTTTCAATACAATAAAAAATACGGATTTAATTTCTGAAAAATTAGTTCACTCCTTAATCGGGGATAGCGGCAACCCTATTATGGACTGATGGTCGAAAACTTGGATTTAAGCTTTCTTTATAGTACTTCAACGAACTCAGAAATAAAAGATATCTTCCCCGTATCTATATTGAGAAAAACCCACTCACATTTTTAAAACATCTAATTATGATGATGTGCGGATACCTTTCAGGCAACAGTTGGTAAACAATTGCTAAGAAACAGAAAATGTTGATGACAAAACTTTAGGATATAGTTTTATCTACTATACTGTTACTAGAACTTTTGAAAGAAATTTTCGCGTAGGTAATACTGAAAAAAAAAAAAATTTTACTAAAAAGTGTGAACTCCATTTTTTTTTGCCTATAATTCGCTATAACTCGTAAAATACACAAAATCTCAACAAATACCATATATTCAAATTTGTAGAACATATTTTTTTTTGTTAGGAATGCATGTTTATTTTTTCGATAAGTTTAAAGTTACGGATATTATTCGTTAAAAACTAATTCACTCTTTAAATTAATATACCCGCAACCCTGCAGGTGGTTGATGGTCGAAAATTTGGACTAAAGCTTTCTGTATAGTACTTTAAGGAAATCAAGAAATAAATTTGTTGTTAGGCAAATCTGGAGTTCATCATATTGAAACTTCATCAGGTAAACTCAAGTTGAGTCTATCAACAGCTTAAACAACATCTATGAATTTGCCCCTATGTGTTTACCTGAGTGGTGTTTGGAAAACTTGACACGTTCTATCATCTTACCCGGAGGCCACACGAGCAAGTACTTGCAAGCAAGTTGGCTACATACACTGCTTGTCCAATTCGTAATTTGCATTCCACTTGCCTCCCACTTGCTTTCCACTTGCATTCCACTTGCTTGTCTCCCAACTTGCTTCTCAACTTGCTTCACTACTGGCTTCAAAACTTGCATGCCAGTTGATAAGCAAGTTGCTTGGGTTTGTTTGTGTTAGTAAACAAATGTGTATGTATTGCAACTTGCATGCAAGTACTTGCTCGTGTGGCCTCGGGGTTAAGGACTAACGACAGAGAATTTGAAAATTTTACAATTTTGAAAAATCAAATTACAGAAAGTTGTTACCCCAACCCCCTGTTTTAGCCATAAGACGTTAAAGGTTGAAATTGGTAGAAAATTGTGGCTTTGGGTTTTAGATTTTTTGTTGAGAAGATTTATGTAAATGCAATGGTTGTTCCCGTGGCTAGTACTAAGAGGTTAGAAGTAAGTTTAGTTTCGGTATAAAATGCAATATTTTAAAACAAAATAAACATAAGAGCCTATAGTTTAAATTTTGTTTGTTTTAAATTGCCGGAAATTATATTTTTTTAAGGTAGGATTTGTGTGGGTGAGGGTATGAGGGTATACAAAAAAACCAGTTTTAACTTAGAATTTAGAATTTTTTAAACAGGTAGAGCGGACTATACACCCAAATGGTCTCAGATTCCGTGATATGTGATCAGAGGAGCTTATCTAGGGAGGGGTGAAAATCAATTTCGGCTTACACGATTACCCTCGAAGTTGCATACATATTTTTTTCGATGCACTGTTTCTCGCAAAAGCCCCAGTTGTGGACTGCAAGACTTTGATTTTTTTAATAACCTTTAATGAAGCTTTCGACGCCTATACTTCTTTTTTTGCTATCACTCACAACCTAAATTTGCTGTGGGCTCTCGGTCTAAAACTATCATAAACTTAAAATCTAATTAATCTTCATTACTTCTTTACAACTACATACATATGTATGTTAATAATGTATGTACATAACTATATTTCCTTAAAAGGATATATTAAATGACAGTGATTCCGTATACCTTATTTGGGGCTGGAGCAATGAAAATTAGTAATTAAATTCTTCAACTACTTGAAGTGTATTTATGACATGCTAATTAGACCAACAACTAACTTCAGCTGCAATTAAAATCATAAGTAATTATTAATTTAAGGGTGTTGAATAATTAATCGTCAAATTTATGTAACAGGTGATGGTCTTCCTTTGAACTCTGTCCAACTCTCACTCTGATCTATTTAAAAAACAATGCATAATGTACATACAAACATATTATATGTAGAGTAATAAAAGCACCTTTAACAACGATGACGCGATGGCGATGGCGTTTCCGTTTTAATGACTTCTTTTGCCTTCATTTTTGTTTGTACATTTTGGTTGAATGACGATGAATGAACTTTAAAATGTCAAAACATAAATATTCCTAAATATTCCATGAGGTGGTCCATGGATATAGTGAAAAATAAAAAAAAAAACTGTACATTACATACCTACGTTCCTTTTTACTTGCGATTATAGGTACTATAAGGCAAGTTTTGGATTCGTGCAAAAAAAAAGTGGGTGGCACAATTCTGTCTGTCTCTCTGTCTGTCTGTCTATTCGTCTACAGCATAAACGGCTTGATCGATTTTCTTCAAACTTGGTACATAGTGGGTTTTGGTGAATATGCCCACATGTTTTTTTCATTTTTTTTTAGAACCAAAAATAACGGTAACTGCCATACAATTTTTTTTAGCAATTTTACATAATCGTATTTTGCTCAAAAACGGCTCAACAACTTTTCTTAAAAAAAATTCAGTAAATTTATTTTAGTAAAGGCTTCCTTTGGGTGGGAAACCATTTTTCAAAAATGGTTATTAATGGTACCTCCAAAAGAACCATTTTTTTAATTTTTGATTTTCTTCAAAACGATACGACTGATTTCAATTATTTTTTTTCTATACAGAAGCTTCCAAAAAATATATACAGTTTTGCGTACCAATTTTTAAAAAATGTTTCAATTTTTTTTTTTGAAAATAAAATATTTCGAAAACGAAATCATCGATTTTTTTGAACCTCGATAATTAAGAGTTTTTTAGTACTGTTTTACAATATTTTCAGAAAAAAATTTACATTTATGAAAAAATAACGGTACCTACCTTACATACAAAAGTTAAAAAACCGCAAAGGAAAATATTTGTTTGCTTAAAAACGACTCCTACGATTTTGATTAAACTTTTTTCATATACTAAAACTAGTACGATCTACTACCAAAAATTATAAAATTTCACACTTCGCAATTATTAATAGTACCTGTCATGGAACGTATTTATTTATTTTGAATTTTCTCGTTTTTGGCTAAACTTTAGATGATTTTTTTATATACAGATTTCAGATAAGATTAAATAATATTGCGTTTCAAAATTTTCCAAAAAAAAGTTTTTGGATTTTTAAAAAAAGTTTCAAATTTTTTTTTTGAAAATTCGATATCTCGAAAACGGGTTGACAATTTTTTTTTAAATTATGTTTGTATACAGGGTGTCCTGTAAATAATGGATAACCTTGCAACTGGTTGTAGCAGGCCTTATGACCTTGCCAGAAAAAAATAAAAAAAAAATATTTCTCTGTGGTTACTATGTTATGATGTTTTTTCCAAAAGTTGTTAACAAGTACTACTTTCCTCAAATACGTGAACGCTATGACCATGGATGAACAATTTTTACTATGTTTATATTTTTGTAATATTCAAGAATAACTGTTGTAATAGATGGGTGGTAAAATTTAATAGTAGTTATTGCATATTTTTTGTTATAATTTTTTAAAATATTTTTTTCAGTACAAAAATGTATTTTCGAAAAAGTTTAACCACCTCTAATAAATTAAAATTGTATGAGAACATGAGTGGCCAATTGCTTAAGAAAGTTGTCTATTTAATGCACTTTTCAAAATGGTATAGCACATGCTTGTGTATTAACGAAATAAACAAGAAAATTTGTCAATCATCTAATAAAGCTGCTTTTAACATTTTGGCAAAATGTCTATCAAAATGTTACAACAACCTCCAAATTTGGGTTGGACAAAAATTTTCTCTTTTGATGTGTAAAGGGGTTCAGTGCAAGTATAAAACTCTATTTTAGGTGTTGAAAGACCCACCATTTGGCCACCATATTGAAGAACGAGTTCTGCAAAGTTTTCCATAGCAACTTAAATTTTATTAATCTAAGAAAAAAAATGTTGGTACAATTTTGTAGCAAATTCAATTTTCTTCAATTTATGTTAACATACTTTTTACCCTAAAGTTCTAAATAAAAAAGTTATAATCAAAAACATATGAATTTTTTCAATGTTTAAATTTTGATTATAACTTTTTTATTTATAACTTTAGGGGTAAAAAGTATGTTAACATAAATTGAAGAGAATTGAATTTGCTACAAATTTGTACCAAAGTTTTTTTTTCTTAGATTAATAAAATTTAAGTTGCCATGGAAAACTTTTTAGAACTCCTTTTTCAATATGGTGGCCAAATGGTGGGTCTTTCAACACCTAAAATAGAGTTTTATACTTGCACTGAACCCCTTTACACATCAAAAGAGAAAATTTTTGTCCAACCCAAATTTGGAGGTTGTTGTAACATTTTGATAGACATTTTGCCAAAATGTTAAAAGCAGCTTTATTAGATGATTGACAAATTTTCTTGGTTATTTCGTTAATACACAAGCATGTGCTATACCATTTTGAAAAGTGCATTAAATAGACAACTTTCGTAAGCAATTGGCCACTCATGTTCTCATACAATTTTAATTTATTAGAGGTGGTTAAACTTTTTCGAAAATACATTTTTGTACTGAAAAAAATATTTTAAAAAATTATAATAAAAAAAATGCAATAACTACTGTTAAATTTTACCACCCATCTATTACAACAGTTATTCTAGAATATTACAAAAATATAAAAATAGTAAAAATTGTTCATCCATGGTCGTAGCGTTCACGTATTTGAGGAAAGTAGTACTTGTTAACAACTTTTGGAAAAAACATCATAACATAGTAACCACAGGGAAAATATTTTTTTTTTATTTTTTTCTGGAAAAGTCATAAGGCCTGCTACAACCAGTTGCAAGGTTATCCATTATTTACAGGACACCCTGTATATGTATATAAATATAAACTTAAGATTTGCATGCCAAAATTTGTTCTTAAAAATGTTTTAAGAATTTTATATATAAAAAAATATTTTTTTAAAAAACCGCTCCAACGATTTTAAATTTTTTTTTCTATACAATCATATTCAATCAAGAATTAAGATGGCATTCTTTTTTTCCACCTCAAACTGTCAAAAGAGTTGCTTCTCTTAATTTTTCTCTCATAGTTTCCATGTTTGTATATACAATTTTCTTAAACCCGCAGTGTCTTGATCATAAGAGCAAGTACGTGCGACCCAGTCGTGCATTTTTTTTACTATGGTATGTTACATTCAAAAACTTTATACCTTCAAGAAAGAAGGTGTTTCCGTAATTGCGAAATATTTAATCAAAAATAAAGCTAAAACCTGGTTAGTCGTTAACTGGTTTCAACTGTCCTCTGAATTCCAATATTTAAAATGGTGTTATGTGCAGAAAAAGCTATAAGCTATTATTAATTTTTGATTTTAAATAGCAACATACAAAAAAAAAAAACAGATTTTCTCCTTCTGACAGTTTTGCCACCTTGGCAGTGAGATTTCTTCCCGATATTATTGAGATGAAAATATTTTGGATTCCTTTCTCAATGTTCTTTCTCAGCTAAAATAAAACAGCTAGGTGTTCATTTGACAGCCAAATTGCAATTTATCGGTGATGTGCAAATACGAAATAAAAAAATTCAATATAAAGGTGGAATATTTGACGTTTTTCTTTTTTAACTCTGAGCAGATCACGGAACTGTCAAACAAAAATTCTATGTTTCTTTTTTAACTCAGAGCATTAAAAGTGTGTTTCTTTTTTCCATCAGAGTTAGCTCAGAGCTTGCTCAATTAGCTCAGGATTAAAAGACCGAGCGAATCGAGCGAAACGCTGAGCGAAGCCAACTTCATTTACTTTTTTAGTGATATATAATTTAAAATGGATTACCTGGAAAGTACTCGGACAGTCGCCCGTCAATTGTAAAAAAATTGCATGAAATTTCACGAAATTGACCAAAAACACATGAAGTGACAGTTCAGTGCTCAAGTGTGTTTCATAATTAAATCTGAGGAATCTGATCATAATCTGCTCGGAGCTCTGCTCTGATCGTTCAGCCTCTGCTCAGAGCTTTCCTCAGAGCCAAAAAAGAAAAACGCCAATTGATAAAAATGAAAATAAATTGAACTTACCATTATTTTTCATTCACTTCATAAAGTTTTGGGCTATGACATTTAAATATTTTAACCAAAGTTGAAATTTTGTTCCCAGAATTTCAGTACGAGAATTATAACACATATTTTTATATACAATTGAACGAAAATCTTGTCCCACCAAAGCAGTCCGCCTCCGTCGACTTGAAATTGAGTGCTCAGTGAGATTTTATTTGGTGAGACGCGCCTTATAGTCGTATAAAAAAGAGGTTATACTTATTCAAGAGAAAAGTCACTTTTTGCAAGTTTTAATAAAGACGGATCACAACAAAAACATAAATGTTATAGAAAGAATCAAGTTCTTAGTACAAAAAAGTAAAAAGTAAGCCAAAAAAGTAATGAGATCTAAGATATATGCCAAGTTTTAAGTTGTTAAGGTGGATTCAGTGGTTATGTTTTCATACATTTAAAATTTGTGATTCGGTAAATAATTAAGAGAAAACTTGCCAAGTAAATCCAAATTTTAATCAGTAATCAATCAATACCAAACTTTTGTCTTTTTGTTGTTTCGATATTGCTCTACTTAAGATTAGGCGCGGATCCAGGATTTCGTTCAGGGGGGGGACAATTTTCAGGAGCTTCCAAATGTTGATGAGGTCTACACCTCATCCCGCTCTACACACCTGGGGCTCAATTCCGCAAGCGTGAATGATTTCCGTGTACGCACTCTATTCACGCACAAAACAAGTGTGAACAAATCTGACTAATAGTGTGCACGCTATATAGCAGACAAAACTTGGGTTGAAAAATATCCACAAAAATCTGCAAAATAAAAAAACAAAACATGACTTGGTTCGGTACAGCTGTGACCTGCTGAGCCCTCCATTTGTGCTTAGCGGAACTTTTCTCACTGAACCAGGTCAACGACAACACTCATAGCTGCAATGCTGCTTAGAAAATTTAAAAGTATAGACAGACATCGTGCAACTCTGGGCTGCATGCGGCTCTTGAGTTTGTCTGCTCCCATATAAGAACCTGTGTAGTGTTATTCACTTTTGCTGCATGACCATTAAGGTTCAGCTGGGAGAGGTGAGACACACATCACACATCGGTTGTTTCATCAAAAGTATTTAATAATTTCGTAAAATGAAAATTCAGGAGAATGGAAATGTGTATAGTCTTCTTTTGGCTGCCAAGAAAAAAAATTATAAACGTAGAATAAATAACATTTTTTGATAACATTTGATTAAATTTATATTTTATGCTACGTTCGTTCTTGTCCAGGGAGGGGGGGCAATTGCACCCATTGCATCCCCCCTGTACCCGCGCCTGCTTAAGATATTTGATATTAAACTTCATGAGCTTAAGACTACTTGGCATTTATATCAGATCTCATTACTTTTTGTGGCTGACATTTTACGCATAAGTTTCTTGTACATATAAAAGCTTGGCTCTTTTTTTAACTTTATGTTTTTGTTGTGATTTCACTCCTTTTTGTAACGATTTTATTTTGCCAGGTGAAAATCAAGCTCAAGCCCTACCGCTCTGCAAAGTTTCATAGCTCTACCACAACCGAAAGTGCTTCGCATAAATAATAGTAATTCTCGGAAAGTGGATGAATGCTACGCCCCCTGAATGGAAAATCTCAATTTTTTATTTATCTCTTTGTATGCTCTTCAAGTCTTACCGTTCTACCAATTTTCATCGTTCTACAACAATCGTACACTGAGGGAAAAAATGCAATTTAAAATCTAATAGAAAATATTTGATTTAAAGTTGAATAATATTCAATAAATCATATTTAATTTCAAGTTGAAAACCTGTTGATTTAAATAGGCAACGTAGATTTAACAAAGCCAACTTAGTTTCAAAGCGAAACGTATTCAATTTTACATTGAAATCAACTTTTCGAACATTTAAAGTACACTCAACGTAGTTTCAAAGTGCAAGATGCTAATATTTTTCGAAATCGAATTTTAAGTATCCATGCATGTACTTTTAAATTGTTGCATAGTTAGGCCAACGTAAAAGTTAGATTTTTTCAATCACTTTTTAATTTATATTTTAGCTTAATATATAGAATTTCGAGAGCGCTTCGTAATTTCACGAAGTATCTACAAAACATTTGTGAACAAAATTAACGCGCACTCAAAATTCACTTAAATTTAATAAAAAAAAAATTATTACTTTTCTCATATTTATTTTTGTCATTTATTTAATGAATAAGTTTCCATTTTCTTTTAAATCAATAACTGGGCGGAGTTGAATTAAAGTTTTAAAAAAGTATTTTAAAATTTGTATGTATTTCAATCAACGATGCTTGTAGTTTAATCGAAGTTGATATATATTGTTTTAAAGATGGATGAATTCAAATCAACGATGATGACATCTCAAATGAAGAGAAAAAATGGTTAAATCATATTTGTTTTAAAAGAGGGAAACAAATCGTTCCGAAAAATATTTAAATCAAAGTTGTTTCCGTTGATTTTACGTTGTTTTTTTTCTCGGTGTAAGTGCTCCATATAATTTGTAAGCATTTTTAAGAAATTGGGTGGATGCCACGGCCCCTATACAGGGTGTCCCGGACCTGAGTGGAAGTATTTCAGGGGGTGATTCTTTGGGTTATTTTAAGAAAAAAATTGTATAGGGGGAAAGTTGTATCTCCCCTCCCTGAGGCAGGGAGGGGCAGTTTCTGAAACATTGACTTCAAATGCAAAAAAAAATATTAAAAATCAACGGAAACACATTTAATAATGTGCTATAATTTTTTTGAAAGCTAATACTCCACTCTTGTATTTGGTTTTTAAATCAAGTTGTTTAAGCGAATAGCTTTTGAGAAATTAAATTTCAAAGTCAAAATTAAAAAAAAAAAATTGTGATTTTTTTTTCTTAAGTCGATATTTTTCAAAATTTTACGTTATTAAGGCCATTTTTTGAGTTCAATATTCAATGCCCTCATTATTTTTTAGTTCATTACCGAAAACCAAATGTAAAAACCTTTCTTAGTTTTTGAGAAATTAAGAAAAAACAAAAGGTACTTTTCCCGAAATAGCAAATTATTAAATGTGTTTCCGTTGATTTTTAATTTTTTTTTTTGCATTTGAAGTCAATGTTTCAGAAACTGCCCCGCCCTGCCTCAGGGAGGGGAGATACAACTTTCCCCCCATACAATTTTTTTCTTAGAATAACCAAAAGAACCACCCCCTGAAATACTTCCACTCAGGTCCGGGACACCCTGTATAGAAAATTACAGATTTTCGATTTTGTCCTTTGTATGCACTACAAGGCCTACCGTTGTGCGAAATTTCAAGTCGATTTCGGGAAGTGCTCCATAATTTTGATGATCTGTCAGTGAGTCAGTCAGTTAGGGTTTTTGCGATTTCTGAAGTCCTATATCTCGGGAAATTCAGCTCAGCAAATACTGCGAATTTGAAGATTCTGACTTTATTTGTACTGAAGTTAGAGAAGAGTTGCAAATCGTCTGAGTTTGTTCCTATAAAAAGGGTGTAGTGCCGCGAACTTGGCGGGACACTACCGTTCCTTTTGATATGTTAAGACCATATTATAATTTAAGGAGAGGTTAGAAATTAGAATGCATTTTGTAGGTACTTATTGCGACATAATAGCTACATACGAACATGCTTTAATAATAAGAGAGTTGTTTAAAAAATTAAAAAAATTAATTGCCAGTTGAACAAAAAAGCAAGAACACAAAGGACTCAGTCGTGCATTTTATTTCGTTTCTTCTACAAGGAGGAGACAGTCAAAAAGTTTGGTCTTCTCCACTGGTGTAATGTAAATTTTCTTACGAAAATATGTACATTTACGTGCATGTGAATATGCGATTCCCCCCTCCTAGAAATTGAACGCATTAACAGTGAAAAACTCAAACCAATTCAGCTTTCAATAAAAGCCAAAAGCCAACAATACACATTTTCTCGTGCATTGCAAAGTTGCAAAAGTCGTGGTAAGGAGCAAGTCTGCATAGTCTTTCAATCTTTTGTGATTCAAAAAGACTTAATGTACCTACTTGATCTCTTTGTCTTGGTTTTGACGTGAATTTATAGTAAGAAGTTATGCCACATCAGTTATCACATAGAGTTTTTTCTTTATTGACATTGAAATTCACAATCTCACTCTGCTATACTTGATTAAATTGAACTAAGCTCAGTCAATGAACAAATAACTTCTTCAGTCAATTTAATTTTGATTAAAAAGAAAAAAATATCTTTTGTTTCCTTTGGCTATACTCACACGAAAACAACTTTTCCGTTTGTTTTGAACTATGGTACTTCAGGTCATTTGTATCATTTCTCCTGCGGCTATGTTGGACCTTTTTTTTGCTTTTTGGAAGAATTAGAAAGTATGATGTTCTGACATTTTGTTCTGTTTGTTATGATGACTTTAATTTAAAGCATTAGGGGATCATTTATTTGGTAATTTTTTCGATTTTTTTTAAATTTAGTTTTTACCTTTTTAAAGGGAATTTCTAAGAGAGGGTGTTCAAAGTTTGGAGGTTCAAATAAGCTTAATATCTTCTGAGGGATAAATAGTAATTTCAATAATCACTATCATCACAATCGATGCCACGTATATAGACTTGGCTAAAAGACCAGTCGCTCCAACGATTACTTTCCCTAAATTTTCTGTTGTTGGTTACCTAGCATCCCTCTTTATAGAATTATTCCCAAGCAAATGGGATGTGCTATCAATACAACAAACTGCGATAGCTTCCTCAGAAATTATTAGCAGCTTGTTCATTCGATGGAGCACGTGCGCTTGGTTTCAATGTTACCACCTTACAAAAGGCCAGGAAGATTCGTACCTTGAGATGATCCATATCAAACTTGTAGATACTCAGTTGTTTAGCACCTCCTCACCTCTGCTCTGACCAGCTGTGGATTTCTTAGGTCCGCTTGACACTTGAGAATGGGCCGAACTTGAGAACTGCTCGAAAAGAAGGGTGAAGAAGGGAAAAGACGGCCTATTGCTTCCACCTGGCTCTCACCCAACTGCGAGTACGTCCAATCAAGCTATAGGCAAGATGACAATCCGTCACGGATAGATAATACGGGTAAGGATAGACTCAGGATGTGCCGAACTGAGGACTACTCATGCTCAAAGAAAGGTGAAGAAACGAAAGGACAGCATCCGCCTACCTACCTCACCCAACTGCGGGTTAGTACAATGAAGATAGCCAAGGCACCACTCGGTCACGGACGATAGTACAGTCAGACTGACTAAGAACGAGCCGAACTCGAGGACAATTTGAAAGAAGGGGAGAGGCAAATGAAAGGATGGCCACTTCCCTCCACCTAGCCCTCATCATGAGCGGTTCTAAACGAGCTAGGCATCACGACACTAAGTCCACCAGCTGTTCCCTCAACAGGAAACAAATTCTCCCGGGTGACTAGACTATGGAGCGCCAACAGAGAGTGATAGTAGACTTTGGCAACTCTTCTAGTAAACTGACGAATGATCGATGGCAATTGAGAGAACTTAGAATTCTGGAAGGGGTTAACGAGGCTATCGTCAAGAACAGGCCTCCGCCACTCTTCGGTAACCTCAGCACTGTCCACGGATTCAAAGTGAGGACATGTGAAGATGGCAACACTTTCACTGGGCTTCGAGAGTGCCTTGAGAAGACCGAAGCTCCTTGCCCAAATAGTGACCTTCGTCTGATCAGCAAGAAGGAAATCAGCAAACTCAGCAGATTAAGGCAGTGCTGATACTCAAAGTGATTCCAAAGGGCAGGATAGAGCGGTACCTGAAATCCCTCTTCACCGACCAACTCAGCCAGAATTGGGAGGTTGTTAAGGTTGGCGAACCCACCAATGGTGGCACCGAAGTGATTGTGCGTCTTGGCCAAAAATCGATGGCACTTCTGCGGAAAATTGGCTACACGTCGGTATAAGCCGATGCAAGTTTAGGTTAATAACCAATAAGAAAACACACGTAAATAGTGAGGTGGTAGTTAATAACTTATCACGAAATTTATTCAAATAAATCGTCATCATAGTAAAGCTGCCAGTGCCAAACAGTGGAACGCTGAAACTTTTAGTTAATTCTCATTTTCCCGGCTGTAGCTCTAACCCAAGCCATATTCAGGAAACTGAGATCTATATACAGAGCACATAGCACCGTCGGATATTGTATAGCGGAACACAAGATTACCTGGGCAAGAAATTTTGTCTCCCCTTATAAATCCCCGGGATTAGGTGGCATCTTTCCAATGATGTTACAAAAAAGTGAAAACCTTATTACTTCACACGTGAAAAACATATCCTCCGATGGGGATATGTACCTAAAGCATGGCGTGAGGTCAAAGATGTATTTATCCAGACGGCTGGTAAATCTAGACACACGGAAGCTTAAGACTATAGACCAATCAGTCTCACGTGCGTCGTTTACTCTTAAGACTTTCAAGAGACTGTTGGACATCTATATTCGCAGCACACTAAACCCGGAGGTAATTTCTCCAATGCAGCATGCCTATACGAAAGGCAAAAGCGTAGGAACTGCACTTCAATGTGTTGTTTATAAAATTAAAAAACCCTCAATGAATACAATCTTGATTCCCTTCTGGATATTGAAGGAGCATTCAATGATGTAATAATTAATAAATAAACGATGAAGTTAAGAGAGCCCTTGTAGAGCTGAATAGGTATAAAAAACTTAATTATAAATTGGACTGTGTACATGTTAAAAAAACAGGCATATAAACACAGAACTTGGAGAATCAAGCGTAAAGTTTCCACATAAAATGAAACATCCCAGGGAGGGGTTATTGAATATTAGTTAAGTTATGAACATAATTCTTGTAAAATAAAAATAAAGTTGAGTCAAAGTAAGTAACCTATGCAGATGATCTAGCACTACTTGCGACAGGAAAATTCCCATCCACTATGAGTGAACAAATGGAGTGCCTTGTCAACGGTCAACACCAGGACAAAGAACTGTAGTCTAATGTCGTTTTCCATTGGTTTCACTCAAGAAGACACTCATTCTGAATCCAATTACTTTTACTCAATTTTGAAGTTTCGTCTCTGTATTAGTGAATCCTTAAATAGAAACTTTTTGCTGGCTGGCACACAAAAAGTGAATTTAAAAACAATAGTGTATCCACCCCTAACTTACAAATAATAATTTTTCTCTTTTTTTTTCTTAATTTGTTTATTAAATTTTTTTAAATTCAGTGTTTTCGAGTGCACAATTAATTCGAATGGGATGAACAAAAAATAAGAAGTTGCACTGCAGTTTGTTTTGACGGTCGAGTGAATTTTTGTTGAAGTTTTGTGTTGCATGTATTAGTGCTTTTGAGTGTCTTCTGAATTCAAATCAAGAATCAATTTTCTCTCCTCAGAATCGTCAGAAGAGTATTTTTTGTGCCAATGAAACGGTTTCAGAAGCGTTCCGGAAGATTCTGAACGCTTCCGGAAGTCCAATGGAAAACAGCATAATAGTCAATCCATTGAAAACAGAATTGGTTCTCTTCCTAAGGGAATATTTAAGTTTATCCGCATTTAGTATTGTCCGTGGATGAGTAGTATAAAGTTGAGACTTAAGTCAACCATTACAATTATTAAGACTGGTAAAATAGAGAGTACCGCATTCTTAGGAAAAATATTGTAATATTTTCTCAGGTTCGTTAATAAAACTTATTTACTTTAGTTAAAACGTCCACTTATTTATTTCACAAAATAAAACACTTTGCTTTTCTTACTACAAACATATCGATTTATTATTCACCACTGAAATTAATTCAACAACTTTACTTTTCACTTTTATTACAACCAACTTTATTCATTCACGATTAAAAACAAACTGTGTCGCTGCCGGTCAAACATGTGCCTTTTATACTTGTTTGACAAACTCTGGAAATAAGTAGAAGGTTCTGGTCTCTGCTTCCAGAGCTTTCCATAGGGGACATTTCCCAATAATTTTCCTTCCAAAAGCTTTTATTTGACAGCTGGTATATCTGCTATAATTCGGCAGATGGCGCTTCTTTCGTTTGAGAGTCGCGATAATTATAGCTAATAAGGGTATGTTTGCACTGCGACCGTCAGCTCTATTGTGTCTGTTGTGAGAGGTTATAGCTCAAATGTGAGTCATTACAATATCATACTATATCAGTTAGAAACTATGTATATACAAATGTCTATGGTGGTAAATCCAATGCAAAGTCAATCAGACATTTTCCATTTGAAATCCTACGATAGTTAATCAGTAAGAAATAATTCATCATCATTCATTTGTGTTTCTGACATGTGCCAGCATCTTAAACACAGACGGCACACCGTCTTCTATCTTCTTCAATATTTAAACAAATGTTGCTTAATTATATTCTACTCTACAGTCTTACTTTCCTATGGTAAAAAAACAGCTGAACCTTACAAATGCCTTCAAGAAAACATAATGAAATAATGCAAACATGGGTAATTTGTTTACCTAGAACATTATTCATTTTAAGGGCACTCTTCCTTTGAACCACCACCAACCTATCCCCATTTCAAGTTCAAATCACTTCCATATTTCCCTGTTATGTGTTATGAACATAGCTCAATAATTTATTTGATCTCCCTTTTACTTCAAGGATATAAATGTGCTTAGCGACAACGTTTACTTACATTTTGTATGAACATTAGACTTGCGTAATCATCATTCAAATTTCCATATGTGCATTTAATGGAAGAGAGATTCTCGATATAAAAATAGAAAGAATAATGTAATCAACCAGGAAAACAATAATCTAAAACAATTTGCACTGTGATTTCACACTTACACACATACATATATGACCTTACCTATTTAATAAAGGACGTTTATCTCTATGTGTTTTACATATGTACATATGTATAGATTTGTTGATTTGTTTAGTATTGCATGTATTTCATTTATTTTAATTTTGAAAACATTTTTGTTCAAAATTTTTGTCTTATTAATAATATTAACAATGAATAATTTTGAGTAAATATTTGATACTTTTGTTATTTTAAGCTTTATTTTCTAAAAATGTTTAAAGATAATACGGCTTGGAAGGCACATGTTCAACTTTCGAACAAATGTATTAATTCCAAACTCTTGGGTAAAATAAATTCAATGTCATTTTATGTCCTATTAGATATAATGGAGGACAAATTAAGCTGTCGATGCATAAACTGAAAATGTATAAAGGTATTTGTCTTTTCTTTATAGACTTTAACTCAAATACCTGTGTCCTCTGTGCGTATAGTATTTCCCCAAACCAGTAATCTACTTCACAAAGCAATTAGACATGGCTCCGAGAAATTAAATCGTAGAAGTGTATCAAAGTATTCGCTAACATGCATATGCGAACATGTGGAACAAACGAAACATTTTGAGTCACTTTGAATCCTGTTGAAATCGCATCTGATACCAAATGCACACTTTTCCATGGTTGGATTAGGCTCTGGACTCTCTGGCACCCCTTTGGGAAATTTAAAAAACAGAAAATGCCATCTAATTGGTCAGAATTCAGAAAAAGTCAACTTGTCCCAGAAATTGACCAGTAATAGATAAATTATTGTAATCAAGGCTAAAAGTTTCTCAAGGTCACGCAAGGTCACCCGCGATTTTGGGCACCTCATTTATGGCAAGCTTCCTAAATATGTATACCATCCGAAAGATCTCTGGATCGTGATAAAAGGTCAACTATTTTCAGTCGTTGGTCAGTAATAGATTTTTTTTATGAATTTCTAAAGTTCTTTCAAGGTCAAGTATGCAATTTGAAAGGCCACTTCACGGTCATAAAGGTCAGCTATTTTCAGTAATTGGTCACCGATACATTTTTGTTTGATTTTTAAATGAAAATTCAAGGTCATAGCAATTTTTGGCACCTCATTTAGGGGAAATTTGCATTAAATTGAAAGGCCCTAAGATCTATATAAAAGGTTAGCTAGTTGCAGTAATTGGTCGGCTAAAGATTCTTTTTTACGATTTTTTTCAAGTTTTTTTGTGTCAAGGTCATTGTGCTCCCCAGGGTGTGGGTAGGTAGATAAAAGGAGGGGAAGGGAGGAGATAGGGAGAAAGTTTAAGTTGTGGAGGGCCTCCCTGAACCATCCTGAGTTATGAATGAATTTTAAAATGTTACTTAGTGGCAAGACAGAAATGTCGCACAGTTCGTCGATGAAGTATTCTTCTTTTCTGGTTCTGGCTAGGGCGAGGCATTCACAAAGGAAGTTATTTCAGCCCTCCTCCGCCTTTTCATCTTGACGCACCCTCATTCTGCTCAGTGGATCCCATTGAACTGTGGCCCGTTAGGACTCGACAACGTATTTCATATTATTTTACAATATTTGCAGTTTTATAATCAGCTAACAAAGTATTTCATTTACACTAAAGGCGAGATCAGTTCCCTAGTCCTGTACGGAGCTTAAGACAGAGAAGTTAGAGTCCCTAGTCTTATGCCACGACAGAGCAGTAATATATGGCGGAAAGTAGAGATGGCGACGTGACGCAACGGTTGGTTGGGATAGAGTCCCTACATGCAGTGATAATAAGGTCAGAGGTTAAGACAGCGAAGTTTGGGATAGAGTCCTTAGTCTTAACTATGGTGGCGAAGACGAGAAGGCTAAAACAGCGAAGGTTGGGATAGAGTCTCTAGTCTTAGCTTCTCGGAAGCGGTAGGTGATTAAGACAGCAAAGGTTGGGATAGAGTCCCTAGTCTTAACTAATGGCGTGGGAGAAAAGAAGGCTAAGACAGCGAAGGTTGGTATAGAGTCCCTATAGTCTTTGGTTCTCGGAAGCGGTAGGAAGTTAAGACATCGAAGGTTGGGATGTAGTTCAGTCTTAACTATTGATGTAGGAGGGGGAGAGCGGAGGGTTTAACGGCAAAAGCCAAAAATTTGTGAAGTTATTACTTGGTTCTTTATCTTGTACGCTTGATTGGTACTCCTGAAACACTTGATGGCAAGAAGAATCTGATTTTTTTTCGGTGAGTTTGGCATCCTGAATTGTTGATTCGGCTGCGAGAACCAAATGTGCTGTTTAAAAAGCACAAACGAAATTTATTGCTGACGTCACCAACTGCCAGTGTGTGTCCTCTTTTGAAAGTTGCGTTGGCACCTCTGGGGTATGCAACAATTCTTGGCCATTCCATTCTGCATAATAATTATAGTAGCATCTTGGCGTTTTGTCAATATGCAGTTTTAAATCTACGCGGGTAGACAGGTTGATTGTTCTTTGATAAGCGGTCGAGGTGGTTGGATGATAAAAATATGTAACTTTGTTACACAAGAGGTGACCCGTTTTGAGCCAGCTTGTACGCCATTTCATTCCCTTTGATACATCCATATGCCATGAGACCTAAATGTTAGGGTGCCTGGGTTCGTTGCACTTATAGTAATCTCAAAGTTCTACCACTTTCGACTTTATAGTGATTGAGAACATGGCTTTAATTGCCACCTGGATATCTATGAAGATGCCAATATTTTTGTTAACTACTTGAAGTGAGGCAAGATGTTTCAGGGCTTCGCAAACTGCAAGCACTTCCGCTTGGAATACGCTGCAAAAATGTTCAAGCTTGAAAGATCATTTATAGGTGGGTTATCTGAGTAGATGCCTGACTTAATACCCACGGTGGTTTTGGAACCGTCAGTAAAGATTTGCATTTATCACCCGGTTTTCATTCCAGAGCTCCCTCGTGGGGATATCTAGTATAGCCACTGGGTTGAAATCAGTGTATGGTCTAGGGCAGTCTGCTTGCATGTCTATGTCTGTATATTTCATAATAGTCCTAGTGGTCCCTTTTCCAATTTTTACACTGATGAAGTCTTAAAAGCACTTTTGGTCGCCAACTCTTTCGTAAACAGATCAAGTGGGGCTAGTGAACGGAAAGTTTCTAGGGCCACCGTTGCGTTGGTGCAGTTCTAATAGCACTGGTAGTGCCAATACTATACAAGCTAGTCTTTGAATTTTTGTCATGGCTAATATTGGTTTCCATATCTAGGGTTCACCACCAGACCATGCATGCGTTCGTTAGAATTGTCCTTATTATGGCTGTGTACACCCAATGATAATGGTTCTGCGGCTTGGACCTCATCTCTTACCGAAAATTCCACTACAAGTTAGTGGACCTTTTTTATGTTTGGAATTTGTTTTTGAGATGATATTAAAAAAAATGACTTCCAGCAGTTTTGCAATCTTGTCGCTTGGCTGCCATTTTTAAAAATGGTGCCCAACCAGTACTCTGGTCAGGAAACCCAAATCCTGGAACTTTTTGTGGGAGGATATCTTATTTTTACATTTGAAATTTATTTTTGACATGCTAAAGATGAAGTTAAGCTTGGTAATAATTTTTTAATCCTGTCGTTTTGACGCCATTTTGAAAATTGGCGCCCAATCTGGGCCAAATGGTAAAATAAGGAGAAACTCGTAAATTGCTTGGAAAATTTCCATGACTAAAATAATGGTTGATGTCTTAAAAGATAAGTGTTGAGTAGACGCACCTTCAGGTAAAATGTCAGTGTTTCCACTTTTTGAGAACATACTTTTTTTATGTCAATAGGTGGAACGTACACTTTTTAAGTACTGTTTAATAATTTGAACACCTGCGTTGTGTGTCTTCTTATATTTTTTGTTGGCAGACATTTGAGGGGGCGTTCAATCGTTGTGCCTGCACCAGTTTGTTCGACCATCGATTGATTCGTATGGCCTTACTTTGGGGCCTTACTTTGGGGTTACCGCCAGCCATTTTGAAAGAAGAGGCACTCTGAATTTGATCACTAAATCCTGTTTGTTTTATTAATCATATGATCTGATCCGGATCACTTCATGTGGATGAAAAAATGCGGCTATTTTTAATAGTTCATTGACATTAATGTCACATTGGGCATACCATTTCAATAATTAGAAAAATTATATTAATGTTTATTCTTTATTTTAATTTTTTATAATTTTATTAATAATACTTATGAATAATTATGTGTCATAAACAAAAAGTTTAACCAAATGTGTTCGGTTTGCTCCGAGTTATTTTATTAGTACAGTTTTCTAAAATCCCATATTTGTTAATTTAAAAAATAAATCAATTTTATGACAAAAATGTTGCTTTTTATTCGTTATTGTTAAATAAAGTCAAACTTAACCACATCACTGTCTGAACCTTAAATTAATAAATCCACCCCTGTAGTGAGTATAGCGTGACTATTTGTTATTTCTATATATTTGCCGTAGGTGCTCTGTCTAGTTAACTTGACTGTTAGAATTTTGCCTGTAATTTGTATGTTCAGTTGGAGCCTGGTTAATGGCTTTGGGCAGTTAGGGAAGGAGTTTAAAGTGTTTCATAACGAAGCGTTTTATCTTTGTTACGATCGATGCACAAATTGGTACATACTTGGACATGAATTATATTTAAATATATTTAATATTTAATGTCTTATATATTATTTCATTAAAGAGGCTAATATCATTGAATTTGTATATAGGTACTCCTTATATAATGTTAATCCTCATATTATTTTGAGTTATGAAGGTTCCTCGTAATTTAAATATACACATATCAAACATGCATATACATTCATATGCATACTTTAGTAAATAAATACTTAAATGTAAATTAATATAATTGCTCTCCCAAGAACATTGTCAAGTTCAATATTTCATGCCAAATTAATACAAAAACAGTTCCTTGGAGAAATCTTGAACTTTTACATCCAGCGTGTAGGTATAAAAAATTTGATACTTTTTCAGGTCGTAGAGATAGCTATTTCAACACCGCAATTATTAATTAAATCAAAAGCTTTTCAATCATCTTCTTCACAAAAAAGTGGTCTCTACATGTCAGGTGAAATGTTTATTCAAAAATTGAGTTTCCGAATAGGAATTTTATAAATTGTTTCACTATTCTTCTATGAAAGCATTCTTATCCTCTTCTTAATTTATCTACCCACTAGGAAAATTGTTGTATGAATGCATATTTGTATGTATGTTTGTATGTATGTTTGTATGTATGTATGTATGTCTCCAAAGGAAAACCTGAGAAAATAAATGATTTTGGAATTTTAAGGCATTATTTAGAAATTCATATTTATTTCTGTGTCTTTAGTAAAATATGTACATTAAATCCCGCACAAAAGACTACTTGAGCTATTTCCTAGCAATTTAATTTATATATTTTAATTGTATGTTATATCTTAACCTCAATTGAAGAAGAAAATGCAATCACATTTATAATAAAACTCCTGAAGGTATGTCGCATGTGTGAATAAATAAACCATTTTTCATAAATGAAGAACAGAAGTGGTATGGGACCTACTGTTTCAAAATTGCAGATTAATTATGGTAGAAAGGAGTTGAAAAATAAAAAGACATGAGAAGAGGACTAGGAATAAAAACTACTGTCCTTTTTCCCAGATTATAAATACCCGAAAGGGATATGTTTCTGACATTTTGCATAAACGAGTTCCTATAAGGTCCATTAACTCAAAGAACTGACTGAAATATGTATGTCAATAATATGTATGTATTGACCATTGGTATTGATGTCAGCTATACGTTTATATTTTTGTTTTTTAGTTTTTCGTTCGTTGGTTTCCTTTCAGTCAAGTCATTAGACAGTTATTTTGAAATGTAATTATATTCGTTTGATTTGCTCGAAAGCGTATATGTGTGATAGTACATTGAACAAAACAAAGTTACATGGTGCATCATGGTGAGTATTTGCTAGCTGTTAATGCCGGAGATAAAAGTTATGACATAAACTGTATTTTAAAAATAAATAATTGCCACATGAAATCGATATTTGGGGTGAGATTAAAATCTTAAAATTCATATACCCATGCCAATCGAGGATGACTAAAACCAAAAATAAAATAAAATTAATGACAAGGTCACAAGTAGATATTTGTTCTTATGTTAAAGTTAGTTTAGAATTTTTTCAGTGATGCAAAATGGGCAAAAATGCGATTTTGGGTGTTTTTCATTTATGCCTCGCAAACTATCAATTTATTTGTAAATTTCACCAAAATACAATTGAAGGTACATATATCTACACAATTTCCAAAAAATATCTGTGTATGTTTTTTTTTCCTGCGACAACCCATTTGGACTCAAGCGCTAGTTGAAAATTGAAGTAATTTGAAAAAAATTGTTGGTTAATATCCCGTACAAAGAAAAATTCTGGTCCAATTTAATTATTTTGATTATGCAAAATGTTTGTAAATTTGACACAATGACAATCTTTTTTTCTTCAAAAACTATTTACATTCATAATACCCGTGATGAAAATAGTAAACATTTTCTCCAAGAAGGTCACTTAATGAATTAGTGGTTCACTGGGGCGTATGCGTATCTTTATTATTTCATTGATTTTAGATTGTTTTTTCTACAGTGTTTCACATTTTTACTTGCGATGTAGGTACTATAGGGCAAGTTTTGGACTCGTGGACAAAAATTTGAGATAATAATCAAACATGACATTACGATGATAGAGAACACAAAAAAGTGGGTGGCACACTTCTGTCTATCTGTTTATCTGCTTGTATCTGGATCTATAGCCGAACCAATGATGCAATTTTCTTCAAATTTTGAACTTAAGGTTTTTTTAATTTTTCGAAAAAAAAAAAAATTGGATGGCAAATTTACCATCTACAAAAAAGGTTTTCGGAATTTTCTTTTCAAACTTTCTTCATATTCTATTAGAATTGAAACAGTACTAAACATTCATTTATGGGATTCAATTCCGAATATATTCGGGATATTGTCCATTTGGGATTGTGGCTTTCGAGATTGTGAATTTCGGGATTTTGTCCATTCGGGATTTTGGTTCAGGATTTTGGCATTCGGGATTTAGAGTATTCAGGATTATGGTTTCCGGGATTTTAGCATTCAGGACTTTGTGCCTTTCCCAAAACTTCAACTCATAATAATTTTAAGTCAATATTTGCTCAAAAGGGTTTTAAAAGAGCAAATTTTGGTGTAGCTAAGATTTTATTTCTGCGTTATGTTTTCGGGGATGCTGAATCTGAATTAGCAAAAAGTGGTCAATGCATAACTATAAACCAAATTTTACGTTTTTGAAATATTGAGATTTCAGAAAATGTCTTCTATTGTTCGTTTGTTGATTCAAAAATCTTTTAAGAAGCTTTTGCATAGAAAAAAATTAATTTAAATCGGTTGAGCTTGTATAATGAGAAAGTCGAAAAGTGGTTTTATGGGAGTACTATTAATATTTTTAAATAATATTTTCCTTAACTGCTTTTTTAACACTTTATGGCAGGTTAGTAAAAAAATATAAAATATAAAATGCACTAATGACCGCAGGTGGCAGGGACGCGTTACTTTGGTCCTATGAGAAAGCCTGGAGAAGAGGACGTCATTTAATTTAATTATGAAGAGCAACGACCAGGGCATCACCCTAATCAGTGAGACTAACGTTACAAAATCCAACAACATCGAAAACATCATTGGCTTCAAAGCCTTCCGGAAGGATAAAAGTGAGGTTTGATTAAGCAGGGCGTGCGACTACGTAAGGAGCATTACCCCCAAGCTGGACAACCGGGATGAAGCATCCCGAGAGTGAAAAAGTCAACCGACACTTAAATAAATTTTGACTCCATTAGTGATGCTTAGTCTGGTTATGCTCGGATTGATTGAAAAAATCTTTGCCGTCATCTGGGAGCGAACCATGAACCTTGCAACTCAGAGGCCGATGCACTACACACCGCGCCACTGCACACCGCGCCACATATGTTCTGCTCAACACCAATGCAGGTTTCGTTGTTTATCAATTGCAACAGCGACTTGCATTTTTATAAACACACACAAGCTTGCTATTGTTCAGTCGGTTTCTTTCTTTTTTCCTCGTGCACAAAAAATATTATTATTTTACTAAAATTACAACAAAAATGTAGATAGGTAACTATTTTTACCTTCTAAATAAACTCGAAAATTAATTTTATTTTATACCTTCCTTCTGTCATTTTGCACAATTTAGTACGAAACTTGGTAAAGTTCAACTAGTTTTATGTAAAACCCAATTTTGAATGAAAATCACATACATTTTCAAATGTATGATGGTGATTTCAACGCAATACATCACCTTTGGCTGGATCATGCTGTCACCAACGAATACAAGGCGATTACTGACTTGCTGGATAAAAACAGCAATCAGCATTCATTGGATGTTATTTCACAACCCAAACCAATTTTCTTCAGAAAACCATCAAAATTAGATTTCTTTATTTGTTTATTTAATTTTATTCATATTCTTCCAGAAATTAGCAACTCCACCTGCACAATAGTACTCAGTGACTCGGACCATGAAGTCCTAAGAAGAAGCTAAGCATTTATTCTAACTCCATCAATAGCCTATTGAATAGACCGGAAAATGAGAGGTATAAGGGAACAATAACGTGCAAGGGTTTTTATTATTGAATATGTTTGTTTGGCCCATAAGCATGCTTAAAACCAAAAATGCTACTAAATTCACCCATGCGCTTCTGAGAGAATGGTCACACTGGCCACTTTTCAGTATTTTTGGTATAACTCGAAAACTAAGCCGAATTTAAAAATTTTACATATAATACTTTTTGTTAAAAATTAAATTTTCTATTGGAATGGATAGTTCAAAAAAATTTACGAAAAAATTTAAGCAGGAAAAGTAAACAAAAACCAACTTAAAAACAATCAAAAAATCAAGGATATCTAAATTTTTTAATAAATTGTTCATAACTTTTTTTCCAGCAAAGATAGGGTCAAGACATGCCTAGACAAAACAAAGTAGAGACTAAAGGCCTAAATATGGCATGTTCAAAAATTAATATTTGTTCAAAATTGACGGAGATATTCCCATTCAAACCTTATCATTTCTTATAATTTTTCTCAGTTTTGGCCCGAAAGTCCCTTTTTCGGTACAATATGGCAAATTTCACATTCGTTAAAATGTTCGAAATCAAAATTTTTGATTTAATATGACATTAGAACTATAGAGAATTTATAAAAAGGATGTAAGTTCGCAATTTCGTTTTTCGGCTGTTTTTAAATGCGTTCAGACCTTCAGACCGAACGGCTGGTCCGATTAACATAAGATTTGGTATTAGCTGCTAGGAACGTTAAATTTGTCATAAAGTACCAAAAACTAGGCTTTCGGGCAAAAACTGCGGAAAATGATAAGAAATGATAAAGTTTGAATGGCTATATCTCTGTCAATTGTTAAATAATATGGCTTTTTTAACATGTCATATTAAAGCCGTAAGACTCCAGTTTACTTTGTTCATGAATGTCTTGAGCGTATCTTTGCTCCGAAAAAAGTTATGTGCAATTTAGAAAAAAATTTAAAAAACGTAGATTTTTCGATTTTTCTTATGTTGGTTTTTGTTAACTTAATTTTTTGAACTATTCATTCCAATAGAAAATTTAATTTTGAACAAAAAGTATTATATGTAAAATTTTTAAATTCGGCCTAGTTTTCGAGTTATACCAAAAATACTGAAAAGTGGCCAGTGTGACCATTCTCTCAGAAGCGCATGGGTGAATTTAGTAGCATTTTTGGTTTTAAGCATGCTTATGGGCCAAACAAACATATTCAATAATAAAAACCCTTGCACGTAATTGTTCCTTTTTAAAAGGTCTATTCAATAGGCTACAAACCATCTTTTTAGAAACAGAACCAGTGGAAAATTTTATCAAATAAAAAAGACTTGATGTTGACAAGCTGGCTACAAAGAGATATTTAAGACACGATAACGCTTCTACCCAAAAATAGGAATCTGGACAGCGTGGCAGTTGACAGGACACATGGATAACCAAAAGCAACCCAAGACATCAAATGTCATATTAGCACAAAACAAAATATTTCCTCAATTGAAAAAAGTCGAGTTTTTCTTATGTCTACAAGTTCGAAAATACATAACTGCCATAAAATGCTTTCCGCCAGATTTTTAATTATATCGGGTTTTTCAATAAGAGCGCTACAAAAGTTTTTTTTTTAAATAAAACAAAAACGGTTTTGGATATCAATGAAATTCTTTATTGCTGTGAAAGTACGTTTGATGCCATTATGTATGGAACTCGATTTCTTTTGCATGGCCACCACGGGCACGCTTGCAGAAGTCCAGACGCTGGACCCAATTTTCGACGGTTTTTAAGCTTAAATCGGCCGATACTGCTGCAATTTCACGTTCGATATTCATACGAAGTTCATCAATCGTCTCTGGCTTGTTGGCATAGAGCATAGACCATAGACTTGACGTAGCCCCACAGGAAATAGTCTAACGGCGTCAAATCGCACGAGGCGGCCAAGCGACTGGACCATTTCGTGAGATAACACGTTCTCTAAACTTGGTTTCCAATAAATTGATTGTGACATTCGCTGTGTGGCTTGTGGCGCCGTCCAGTTGGAACCACATGTCCTCCAAGTCCATATCATCCAATTGGGGCCAAAAATATTCGGTTCTCATTGAACGGTAGCGATCCCCATTCACAGTAACGTGCCGGTCTTGATCATCACGGAAGAAGTACGGCCCAATGACGCCGCCGCACTATGGGCCCAAATGATGGTTTGCGTCTCAAAAATGGTTTTTTCAAAACTATTTTTAAGATTAATTTCTTGGCAGAAATGAATTAAGGAATACTTAAAGTACAGATTCCAATAAAAAAATTAAGTTTCCATCCAGTCTTTCTAGTATTTAACCCTTTCTAAAGTGCTTCTAGAAAAAACACTGTTTGAGTGACATAGTGAAGCTACTATTGAAACCACTTTCTTTTAATTATTGATGATGATAAAGTGTAAAGCTAGAACTATAATGCTCTGAGGGGCACTTAAGTGGTCGGAAGAAAACAAGCGAATACACGGAAAGCATTTGACGCGACTATAATTGCGAAGTGGAGCGTTTCGTCGAGTTTTGTTCAACTTTGGTTACAGAAGTGAGGTGCGCTCCCGAGCGCACCTCACTTAAGTAAAACTGACATTTGGTGAAATAGCCAAAAAGAGAAAAATGATAGTGACATTATGGGTGTGTTCCCCTTTTTTCGGTACGGAAAGCTACTTTTCGTTGGTTTTTAACATTAGCTTCAGTGCCCTTCCGACTATTATAGTTCTACCTTAAGTGTTATATGTTTTTGGAAAGCTTGTTATTACTACTATTCGAATTAGCAAAAATATGTTTTGGAAAAAATATAGTTAAGATAAATTTATTTTTTCAATAACACATGTTCTTTTAGCTTTTGCAAAATTTCGATTGGAGTTTTTAGTACTTCCACCGTTTAGTTCTAGGGCGCAGATTATTCCTTAGTTCATAAACTAAAACATATACAAAATCTGTATGCTTTTAATTGCTTTTTTTTGATTAAGAACTAACGGGTGATTTTTTAAGAGGTTTAGAACTTTTTTTTTAATAAAAAAACACAAAAAATTCGAAAAAATGAATGAAATATTTATTTGAATCGATAGTTTGAACCTTGCAATTTAATGTTTAAAGATAATTTCATGCAAATGTTGACCGCGGCTGCGTCTCAGGTAGCCCATCCGCTGAGTCCAATTTTGGCATACTCTTTCACACATATCGGCCGGTATCTCACGAATGAATGCATGGATGTTGGCTTCCAGTGCGTCAATCGAAGTGGGCTTGTCCCTATAGACATTAGCCTTGACATACCCCCACAAAAAATAATCTAATGGTGTCAAATCGCACGATCTAGGCGGCCAATTGACCGGCCCGAAACGTGAAATTAACTGTTCACCAAACTCGCCTCGCAATTGCGCCATTGTTTCGCGTGCTGTGTGGCATGTGGCACCGTCTTGTTGAAACCACATATCATGCAAGTCAAGAACTTCCATTTCGGGCAAAAAAAAGTTTGTTATCATCGCTCGGTAGCGTTCACCATTGACAGTAACGCTGCGATTCGCATCATCTTTGAAGAAATATGGCCCAATAATGCCGCCGGCCCATAAACCGCACCAAACAGTGGCTTTTTCGGGATGCATTGGTAGCTGTTGCAATGCTTCTGGCTGATCTTCACTCCAAATGCGGCAATTATGCTTATTTACGTACCCATTCAACCAAAAATGAGCCTCATCGCTGAACACAATTTTTCTTTCCGAGCACGAATTTTGATAGTAAAATTCAATAATTTGCAAGCGTTGTTCATTTGTAAGACGATCCATGGTTAAATTGCAAACCAAACTGAAGCTGTTTGACAGTGACACAAGGTACTAAACACACGTCAGCTGTCAAAACCAGTGTTGCCAAAACCAAACCAGCTAAAAAATCACCCGTTATAAACCTATTATGAGAAGTAGAACAAAAACTCACAGATTTTACATGTTTTTGCAATTTCTTTTTTCCCATGAAATCTTAAACGTTTAAAATTGGTTCCCAACCATTGTAGACTTAAAATCAATTCCAAGAACATATTATAAGAAATTATTTTTCAAGTCTACTCTCATTTTAAAATTAATAAAAGGAGGGTTTGAAAGATTTTAATTTTACACCAGTTTGGATCGACCATCTTGCAGTTTGCTAACATCTTTTTTATTGCAGCAGCACACTCACATTATATTTTGATTTCATAGGTTTGCATAATACTTGTGTGACATACATAAATGTTTATACAAAATTGGTATATCAGTTATTTAAGAGTGTGAAAAAAAGATTAAGGGCCAGTTTCAAATGTTCCGGTTAAAGCTTCGGATAGATATCCGACACATAACCCTATCCAGCAGATAAAAGTAGCTGTTATTTATTTTCTGTTTCATCGTCAAAGTCTCGGATAAACTAACCGGTGGATTAATTTACCAGACACTAACAGTTTGAGAACAACATAAAACATCAAAAACATACTGAAAATTATTTTTTTGCTGTCAAAACAAAACAAAATTGTAGTTTTGATTTAAATTGTCATTGATTTTAAAGATTTGAATTCAGTTCGAACCGCGACGGATCGATTTAAAGCGAAATTTACAATATTTCGACGGACACTCATAGCAGTTACTCATCCTCAACGTTGGAACCAGAATTTTGGTCTACAAGCAAGAAGAAAAATATAGATTCGAAAATAAAGAAGAAATGAAGAGACCACAAGATGTGCCACTATGGACAAACATCCTTTCAACAATGCATTGCGGTTTAAAATATTTGAATATGGTTAAGATGTATGTATGTATGTACACAAATAGCTGTAATAAATTATAATATTCTTAAATAAATATATAATGTACATGCATATATAAACATCTCATGTGTCCGTTTATTCATTGATTACAAAAAAAACTACGGATTAGACGCAACTAGAAGTGGCCTTATTTGGTTGAGTGGCTTGATTTTTATGTAGGATATTTACACAAATTCGTCTTCAAAAATTTACATAAATCCAAGACACTTTTTTTGACCGCATTCTGTGCTCTTCATCGAAGAAATGGTCTAAAACTATATTTTTATCTTCTGGATAAGAGCTTTAACAGCCACATGAACCAGCGGTTAGGCTATCCGAAACTTTATCTGTCAGATATCACTATCCGAGACATTTGAAACCAAAAGATGAAGTTTATCTTGCGGATAAGTTCCGGATAGGCTATCCGAGACTTTAATCGGAACATTTGAAACTGGCCCTAAAAGTTACAAAAATAAAGTGTAGAAAAGAATGTTTAAAAATAGGTGAGTTTGAATTGTCAAAGTCTGTCTTATATTTCTATTTTATTTCACTGGTAAAGTGTTTGTTCTTAATTGATTAATTAATTCACTTTGCAAAGATTTTTCTTTGTTGAGGAAACGGGTGAATGCCACGCCCCTTGAAAACAAAATATCAAATTTTTCAATTTTCCAATGCACTACACCCCTAATACTCTACCAAATTTTATCATTCTACGACAAAATTGCCATTTAGTTGATAGATTTTAGAAAGTGGGTGGATGCCACAACCCCAAATGAAAAATCTCAAGTTTTCAAATGTAAGCTATGTATGCTCCACAAGTTCTACCGCTTTACCAAATTTCACGATTCTACATTGTTGATAGATGATAACAATTCTGAAAAATTGGGTTGATGCCACGCCTCCTGAATGCAAAATCGAAAATTTTTCTTTTACATGCATTACACAGCCCTTTTATTCCGTCAAAACTTAAAGATCTATGTGCTACGTGGAAGTGCTCTATATTTATGTAAATTAAATACAAATTTACTGAAAACGGGTGGATAACACGCCCCTTACCCTAAATGGAAAATATCAATTTTTTCTTTTTTCTGCAAAACAAGACCTTCCGTTGTGTGAAATTTCAAGATTATTCCATAATTTTGACGATCTGTCAATCAGCGAGTGAGGGGTGAGTAGATCAGTTATATGGTTTTAGTGATGTATGAAGATCTAAATATCTCAGGAACCACTTATTCTTAGAAATTGAAATTTATTTCCACGCCTGGACTTGATTAGTTAAGTACATACTTCAAATTTGAAGTACCTGACTTTATTGGTACTGGAGTAAGAGGGGGGTCAATAATTGCTTAGGTTGGATCCTGTAAATAAGATGCAGAGCAAGAATTTTACTTACAATTACCGTGCCCTTTCATTTATACTACTTTTTTAATTTTATTTGTATTTGTTATAAATTAAAAGAAAAAAACTTCAATTTCAAATAACATGACGCAAACAAATAACGGTATTATGTGTTTATTCCGTGATTTGTGTGTATGAAAATGCTTGAATAAATTTTACATAAAAATAGCATACATTTAACCTTTAGAAACCTACATTATTTTGTTGGCAGTATATTCAAGAAGATATGTGAGAAATTTCAGCGTATTATCTCGCAAGACAAAAAAGTTACAGATTTTTGAGACGCAAAACATCACTTGGGCCCATAGTGCGCCGGCCCATAAACCACACCAAACCGTAATTTTTTTCGGGATGCAATGATAACTCATGGAGTACGTGTGGATTGCTGCCTGACCAATACCGCATATTTTGTTTATTGACGAAGCCACTCTGCCAGATATGAGCCTCATCGCTGAAGATGACGTAGCGCTCTTAACGTTGAGGCCACTGACTCCGAATTTCGGTAGTAAATTTTAATAATTTCGACTTGTTGTTTGCTCGTATATCTTTCTATCATAAAATGCCAGACCTTACTGAAGAGAAATGTCAAAAGAGCGGCAAGAAATATGGCGTCGTTTGCTTTCCCTGTCGCTCTACTTTTGTAGCGTCCCTGTTGAAAAACCCCTTATAAGTGACTCTGACTAAATTTGTCTATCAATTATTGCCAAAGTTATAGAAACCCAAAATTTAGTTGAACATTTTTCATATGTGTTTTCCCATATAAAACTTCTTTCGTCTTGGGGGCTGGATTAAACGTAAAACAATGAGCTAAAGAGGGGCACGCGAACTTGAATTAAACAATAGCCATTATAAGGACCACCCTTATGTACACACATAGTACCATTACGAGAGTATTTGCTTTTGGCTTTAAAAAAATTACCCGCATCCAAAGAAAAACTTTGATCCAATTTAGTTGCACAATGTTTGTAAAGTTGGCAAATTGTTTGTTTTCAAAAATTATCTACCTAACGTTCATACGTAAATTTTATCCACCCGTGATCAAAATGGTAAATATTTTCTCAAATTAAGTCACTTAGTGAATTAATGGTACACTGATGGGGCGTATGCGTACCTTAATTATTTTATTGGGTTTAGAACGCATTTTCTACAATATTTTGTTAATACTCCCTGTTGTTTTATGGTTGCTTATACGTAATCAAAGCTTTTCAGTCATATATTTTTGTTTAAGTATCATTGAAAAATACACAATAAGAATCAAATCAAGTGAACAAAGCAATTAAATCGTAATTATGATAAATACAATTCAGTGCAGTAAAATAATAAAAAAGCTAATATTTATCCACTTATGTATAATTGCAAAGAACTTTATAATTAATTTATTCAATTCAATTTGTATTATTTATTTTTTTTATCAACTATCGTTGGAAATATATTGGAAATTAAAAAAATATTAAACGAACTGCAATCTATAGAAAACAATGAATTAGACTTATTTTGAGAATATTCGTTTAAACATCACATGTAATAAGTGAAAGAGGATTTTTTCAGAGCAGCTTACGGTTAATATTTTAATTAGTAAAGATTAAATCGCGGTATATTTCACACAGCATAGGATTTATTTTGGAATAAATTGATGTGGTTTTGCCAAATAAAAAAAGAAATAACAATATCATCGTTTTCAGGGAAAATAAAATTCCGGGAATTTTGTCGTCTGCACAGCGGCTATTTTTGGCAATTTGTATATGTTTCTATCTAAATACCAACTTTGCGTTGGTAGTTAAATTAGGTTCAGTTAAAGTTCTAAAAATATCTACAAAAACATCTAAAAGGAATTTTGAAGAAATTTCTAGAAAAAATAATCGAGACAAACAATTTTTTGTAAGGTTTCTTTTCTCTGACTTTCATTAGTGAAATTTAGCTACATATAACAAGATGACATAATTCATCTACCGGGTGGAATAAATTACTGTTTATTGGATTTTGGATGTGATGTTTGGCAATTATACATATACAGGGTGTCGCGTAATGAGTGGATAGTACTGCAACTGGTGATAGCAGGCCTTATGACTGCTCAGAAAATAAAAAATAAAAAAAAATATTTTTCTTGTGGTCTCCATGGTATAATTGATTTTCGAAAAATGTTAAAAAATTCAGGGTCACCTTAAATACCTAATTACAACGGCCACCCATAAAGGATTCTTTTTATTTTTGTATTTTTATAATATTTTTGAATAACTGTTCTAAATGATGGGTAGTATACTTTAACACCAGCTGATGCATTTTTTGTGTTATAATTTTTTAAAATAATTTTTTTAATAAAAAATAATTAAATATTTTTTTTCACCAAAGTTTGCAAACTAATAAAGGGAAAAAAATGTATGAGAACATAAGTGGCAAATTTGATAAAAATTGGCCTGTTTAATATACTTTACAAAATGGTATAACACATGTTTGTGTCAACACCCATAACCAATAAAATTGGCATATAATCTACTAAAGTAGTTTTTAACATTTTATCAGATGAAATTAAGTTACAAAGTTAAGTAAACACTACGACGACGAATGAATAACTCATATTGTTTTTTTTAAATTTTTATTGCATTTAAAAATAACCGTTCTTAAATAAAGGCAGTAATATTTAACACTAGTTGCTGGATTTTTTTTAATAATTTTTTTAATTAATTTTTTAATAAAAAAATGATTAAATATTTATTTTCATCAAAGTTTGTAAGTTAATAAAAAAGACAAAAAACTGAAAGCTTTCGTGGAAAATAATTTTTAAAAAATCTCCTTTTAATGTATTTTCCCAAATGGTAAATCACAAGCTTCTATCTACAGCAATAACACATTAAATTGGCTTTTAATCTACTAGAGAAGATTTTTAACACTTTCTTAAATCAAAATTGACTTGTAATAAAATGGGCATTAAAATGCATAAGAAAGTATTATTTGCAAATATTGTCAATTCCCTGTCATTACATAACGTATAACGTTGTTATACTGGTTTCGTCAATTAAACGAATTTTTGAATTTGATTAAATTAATACTGATTAAGAATGTCACAGTATACGCCGCTGGAGTATGCAAATATGCATTTAATATACGGGGAATGCAGAGGGAGCGCTAATGCAGCTGCAGCACTCTATAGAGAGCGATATCCAAATGCAACATCCGGTCTATGGAGTGTTCATCAGAGTCCACCAATGTTTTTCAGAAGGACGAATGCCTGGTAATGGACTGGACAGCACTAGCGGAGGACGTTTACTGCGAGAAGAAATTGATGGTATTGTGCTGAATGAAATTGAAGCAGATTCAACTACATCAACACGGGTGATTGCAAGACGAACAGGGATCGCAAAAATATTGCAAAAATATAAATTTCATCCTTTTCATTTCACGCGTGTCCAGACTCTACTACCAAGAGATTTCCCCGCAAGAGTTATTTTCTGTCAAAAAATGTTGGAAAAAATTCGCGAAGATCCGGAGTTCTTCAAAAAATAATATTGTGGAGTGATGAGTCATCTCTTAAAAGGGATGGATATTTCAATATCCATAATTTACATAGCTGGTATTTGGAAAATCCAAATTTAATGCGCGAGGACAGATCACAGTACCAATTCAAAATCAATTACTGGGCAGGTATTCTGAATGGACAAATTATAGGCCCTTTTGAATTACCAGGCAACTTAGATGGTGAAGCCTATCTTAATTTCTTGCAAACTAATTTGCCAACTCTATTGCAAGAAGTGCCCGAGGAGCTAAGGAATTCAATGTGGCTTCAAAACGATGGATGTCCTGCTCATAATACTGTAAATGTAAGGAGGTACTTGAATCAAACGTTTCCCAACAGGTGGATAGGCCGTCTGGGCCCAATTTTGTGGCCACCACGTTCGCCAGACCTAAATCCTTTGGACTTTTTCTACTGGGGGTGCCTGAAAGAAATGGTTTATACTAAACCAATTACATTCATTACGGAACTGCGTCGCGTCGTCGTGTTCAAGACGCTGTGATGAAAAATAAATGAGCAACAATATCCTCTTTTTATTGAGAGGTCCTTCATTAGAAGATGCAGAGCCTGTATCACAGTGAATGGGGGACAGTCTTAAAACTTGGTATAAATTTATTTAAAAATACAAATAAATCACAATTTTTAATACTGTTGTTTTTATTAATCGCATTTCCCATACCTAAATCAAAACCGTTTTGAAAGTGCATATTATTATTTTAGTTAGTGAATTTAGCAGACATAATAGTGACACTGGTATATCTATCGACTTTTCCTTACAACTCAATTTTTGTTGTCATTAAACTTTGATGAAAATAAATATTTAATCCATTTTTATTAAAAAATTAATTAAAAAAATTATTTAAAAAAAAATCCAGCAACTAGTGTTAAATGTTACTGCCTTTATTTAAGAATGGTTATTTTTAAATGCAATAAAAATTAAAAAAACAATATGAGTTATTCATTCGTCGTCGTAGTGTTTACTGAACTTTGTAACTTAATTTCATCTGGTAAAATGTTAAAAACTACTTTAGTAGATTATATGCCAATTTTATTGGTTATGGGTGTTGACACAAACATGTGTTATACCATTTTGTAAAGTATATTAAACAGGCCAATTTTTATCAAATTTGCCACTTATGTTCTCATACATTTTTTTCCCTTTATTAGTTTGCAAACTTTGGTGAAAAAAAAATATTTAATTATTTTTTAATAAAAAAATTATTTAAAAAAATTATAACACAAAAAATGCTTCAGCTGGTGTTAAAGTTTACTACCCATCATTTAGAACGATTATTCAAAAATATTATAAAAATACAAAAATAATAAGAATCCTTTATGGGTGGCCGTTGTAATCAGGTATTTAAGGAGACCCTGAATTTTTTAACATTTTTCGAAAATAAATTATACCATGGAGACCACAAGAAAAATATTTTTTTTTAAATATTTTTTCTGAGCAGTCATAAGGCCTGCTATCACCAGTTGCAGTATTATCCACTCATTACGGGACACCCTGTATAATTTCCTATGAAGTCATAGAGTAAAGAGTAAATCTATAATATAAATTAATTTTGACAGACCAAAATTTCGTTGTTGCTCTTAATGTTTCACGTTGATTTGAGAGAGTCTTAAACCGTTGAGTTCCGAAAATTATAAATTTTTGAGAATTGAAAATAATTTTTTTAAAACTATTCACTGAAAGAACTTGATTTTGAAAAAAAAAATGATTATTTGATTTCAGTCTCAGCTTTGAAAGAGATTATTGTAGTTTATAATAATTTTAGTTTCCCATCCTACCTAAAAAGGGAAAAGTAAACCTCTTCTCATACTATGGTTATTCTATCTAGTTTTTAGCTACATTATATTTGAGTCGCCCTGTATACGGTAGATAAAAATAGAATATTAAATTGACCGCCAACGACGACTACTTATCTGTAATTAGAACTAATTTAAGACTATCCCCAAGCTATGAACTTTTTCTTAACAACCACCCTAAGTATGTACCTTTTGAGCACCTGATTATTATAACGTGGAGTTGGTTTGCATTCATATTGTGATTGTAACTGGGGTTTTTTTTAGGTGCTAACGTATGTGCTGAGGTGTTAAAGTCGTCACACACCTTCTCATTCTCCAGTTTAATTAGCACTCACTGCAGTAATAGTAGATTATTAAGGAACAATTTAAACATATTAACGACAACATCCTGAACCTTATTTCCATTGCATTTACAATTTTTGCATTAGGCTTTGTGGAGCCTTGTGAAAACATCCCAGAAATGTAGGATATTAAGTGATGTTCTACAAAAAACCTCTTAGTAGTTATATAATTATTTCGTTCAGATAAACTCTGGAGCTTTAAGGAGGTAATTTCATTTTACATTCAATTAAGCTATAGACAGCATTTAGAACGTGCCAGACACAAGGTTCTAAAGTTTGTAAAAGGTTTGCAAAAAAATAAATTTTTTGTCTATTACCCATTTTTCACCCACTGGTCCCTTTGTTATCTAACAATTTGAAAACAAGAAAGAATTTAAGCAGTTAAACTTACCAAACAATTGAGACAAGAGAAAAACCAATTATTGTGTCACTTCGCATTTATTTCATAAAAGTTAAGCTTAAAGAACATAACATAACATTACCCAACCGTAAATTTAAATTAAATAAATGATTAAAAAAAGATTAAGTAGGTACATATATTTAAGAAATTTAAAATTAAAACAAACAACGTAAATCGGAGCTATTTCGCCATAGCAGCTATAACTTTGCTACGCTGAAAAAAAAAATAGTTTAATTTTTGTTTAAAGCATATCTAGTTTACAGTTCCCATGCGAAAAAAAATCAAAATTTTCAAAATGATTTCCCACCTATTCTGTGCACCAAATTGAATAACATTCAAGGCGAAAAACGTTTGCCTTGGCCTAGACCATCGATGGAGTCATTAATTTACCCTTAATTAATACACAATAGGCCTAAAAAAGGCAAATAAATATTTTTGGATGCAAAAACCATTTGCATGCTAATAATGCCTTGAGGTGAATATATTTATTTTTTTGGAAGTGTAAACCGACCATCAAAAAAAAAAAAAATATTTTATTCACCACACCTTTTTTTCGCATGCAAAACAATTGCCGGTCCATTTTTTTGCATGACATTCCGTGACAGCAATAGTTTTTTTTTGCATGAAACTGTAAACCAATTATGCAAACAATTAATTTTACATTTCACCTCAGTTATTTTTGACATGCGAGAATATTTTTATAGATTTTTTTTGCGCACGAGAACTGAAAACTAGGCTTAAATCTTACATTACATTGCATAATGCTCACTTCATCTACCGAAGTAATTGCAACGTAGGTATATTTGCATTTCAAACTGTGTGCAGTCAAATGTTTCCATTCATTTTTCAATAAACAATGAAAAGAAAAAGTGTTAATGAAATAGTCATTTATTTTTTCTATGAGCTGTTAAAGTGTTTGCAACTTAAATTTATTCGTAAATTAAAGTTGCCTGAAAGTAGGTTTGCCAGATTTGTATAGCAGCTCGACAGAACAAATGGCTAAAATTATGGAAAATCACGGGATTTTAAACTTTTGCCCGGGACAAAATAAATTAAAACGAAAATCAGAAATAAACCTAATAAATAAATTATTTTGTTCAATTTAAAGTTCTAATGATCTCTAGGTACTCCAAAACTCGTTTCGCTGTTTCGTCCACACATGAAAGTAGAGCTCATCAGTTACAAGATATAATTTTTTTTTTGTCAGTGAAAGGCGAAAGTTTCGTCGCCGCCGTTCCGATTTTTTGCGTTAGGAGAGTCATTAAGATACTGTGAATTTTATTTTCTAAGGAAACTTGCTTTATTTCATACGTTTAGGGCGTTAAAGGCCTATGCTCTGCTCAGGTTATTTAATATTGAATACGAAGAAAATTTGAAAAGAAAGATCTTCTGTTTAGTGAGTGAGACTGCATGCTTGAGCAAATATTTTAGAATGTTCACCTGAAGAGCTGATTATCGACTAAATAAGTTAAAAATATACTTACACGGGACAATATTTAAAAATAACCCTTTTCGCTCCATATATAATGTAAATACTAAAATATGTTTCTTTCTGTTCTGGGTGGATGCCATGTCCCCTGAATGGAAAATATCAAATTATTTATTGTTTTCTATGCTCGTCAGGCACTATGTGCACTATGTAACTGATAGCTATTTTAACAAATTAGGTGGATGGCACACCCTCTACCAATTCGTACCATTATACGACAGCCGCAAGTGCACCACTGTATTCATAATTGATATAAATTTCAAAAATTTGGGTGCATGTAACGCCCGCGCCCGCTGAGTGTAAAATTCAAAATTTCTGACTTTTATCCTTGTGCGCCAAACCCTACCGATCTACCAATTTTCATTATTCTAAAACAATTGCAAGTGCTCCATATAATATAAAAGAATTTTTGAGAAAGTGGCCACGCCCCTTAATGGAAAATTGCAGATTCTCTATTTTTTTCCTTCGTATGCGGCACAAGACCTACCGTTGTGTGAAATTTCAAGGTCGTACGTTGTCGGGAAGTGCTCCATAATTTTGATCCGTCAGTGAATCCGTCAGTCAGTAACGGTTTTAGCTCAGCAAATCTAAAAGTTTCTAGCTTTATTCGTACTGAAGTTAGAGGGGGTCGGAAATCGCCTAAGTTTGTTCCTGTAAAGTGGGTGTAGTGCCAAGAACTTGGCTGGGCACTACCGTGATGCCCTTTGATACAACAAATTAAAAAGAATAATGAATTTTCATAAATGGTCCGATCAGAAAACCGAATCCCATTTGCATTAATTTTTTGTAATCCTGTCATTTGGAAATTTTTTTATGTTGACAAATGGCCCCCAATCAGGAGTCTAGTCAGGAAACCGAAATCCCTTTTTTATATATTTGTAATTTTTTTTTGACATGCTACGGATGTAGTTTACCTAGGGAGTCATTGTTGTAATCCTGTTGCTTGGACGCCATTTTCAAAGTAAATTTAACAAAACCTCGTACATTATTCGGAAATTTTTCATAATCAAAACGAATTATGCCTTAAAAGAAAGGTTTTGATTAGGCGCATCTAGTCCAGTCAACGAAGACTCAAAATTGTAAAATAAATGCAATAAATCATGCCCTCTGGGTTATTATTTTATGTGGTAGGGGTGACCCCCAGGTATAACATACTAAAAGTCCCCAGCCCAGGGCCGCGAGCTTTAGGCAGTAGGGGGGGGGGGGGGGGGTAAAGGTCCCCTTTTGTAACTTTTCGGGAATATTTTGAAAACTAAGAAAAAGTGTACACTACAAAATGAAAGAATAATAATAATAATAATAACGATGAATCAATATATACTTACTTTTTCCGATATTTTTGAGTAAAATGATCAAAAACCATTGATGTTGTAAGACAATAACATTGTTTTTCAATTTTTTGAATTATCTACTGCTCGAATCTTTCTTAACCTTGCTCCTACCGAAAATATGAATAAAACTTTTTTTGTAGGAAATTTATTATTCTTTCATTTTGTACTGTACACTTTTTCGCTTAAACGCTTAGTTTTAAAAATATTAGCGAAAAGTTACAAAAGGGGACCTTTAACCCCACTCCTGCCTAAAGCTCGCGGCCCTGGGCTGGGGACTTTTAGTATGTTATACCTTGGGGTCACCCCTACCACATAAAATAATAACCCAGAGAGCATGATTTATTGAATTTATTTTTTCCTTCGTTGACTGGACTAATCTTCGGGTAGAATTTCAGTGCTACTGCTTTTCGGGAACTTTTTTTTATGTTATGAACCTCAAATTTTTTAATCATTATAAACATGAAAAAAGTTGCGGAAATGCTAAACACGTGTTTTGTAATAAAATTGATATTTCTAAAAAAGGGTGTTAAGTAGACACAACTTCGGTTAAAATTTCAATGTAGCCACTTTTCAGGATCATACTTTTTTTATCAAAATGTGGGACTTCACTTTTTTTTGGTAGTTTTTAACATGAACAAAATTGCTAATGTTGACACTTTTCGAGGCGTTTTCGCAACTTTTATCTCGTTAAAACTTCCAAAAAAGTCCCACATTTTGACCTAAATAAGAAGTCCCATAGGCGTTTTACCTTAACACCAATTGTCGTTTTTGGAGTCGCGTTTCCTCCAGGCATGATGGTGGGCTCATCACTTAAATGCCACCATGCCTATTACCTAATCTAAGACGCATTGTTTAGTCGATGGTTACGGACGAGGACGTCTGCATATAACATATAAGTTAGAAAAACCACTGTGAATTATAATATATGCTGTCTAAGGAACTTTGGTAAAAGTTGCGTACTTAGAATTTGTTGGCAGGAATGGAGGGTACCTACATTTTGTTGCCGAGTCCAAACGGCTAGATGAGAAGCACTTTCTCATGGATGACAAGTATACTCTTGGAGGATTTGTCAGTTCCTCGCAAGAGGCAGTACCTCGGGTAAAACATTTCTGTTTTTAGGTGGCAGCTGCTGGGAATCGAAGCCACACCTTCGGCTTCTATTGATTCATATGACTTTCAACATCACGCAAATAACTTGACTTTTTATGTCTTGCTATTACGGAAAAGGGGTGAGTATATTTCTGAAAATGGCAACATTGAAATTTTAGCCGAAGGTGCGCCTACTGTACACCTATTTTTCAATATATCAATTTTTATTCCCCAATACGCGTTTGGCATCTAGAGGCGTTTCCGCAACTTTTTCACGTTGAAAATATTAAAAATGATAAAAAAAGTGGAAGTTCCACCCGTTGTCGTAAAAAAAATTATGTTCCCGAAAAAGGTGAGATTTGAAAAAAGATTTAGAAGTAAATCCAATTTAAATCTCACTTTAGTAGTTGGTGGAAACTTAAGTTCATATATAACCTTCCATAGTCCTGCAGAAAAAAAAGCCCAAGACGGATAAGGGCCCCTATGACACCCCTTCCATTTGTTTCCGCCATGGACCTTTTACCTATGACTTACCATATACACCTTTTGCCAAAAGGCTTTTGATTATCTAGTTTTCAAAAAAACAAAGTTTTTGGATAAAAAAAATTGTTTATTTAAAACAAATTAAATAAAAATATTATATGTAATTAAATATTGTTGTAATGAGCTGTACAAAAAATTATTTTAAGACATATTTTAGTTTTCGAAGTTTGACTTCTTCACTCTGAAGTACATAGCCCTTTTTTTAATATGTGTGGAAATCAAAAATTTTGCTATGTATTTCTTATCGTAATAAATTTTTTATTATCTTATATCTTATTATCCTATAATTTAAAACTAATTGTTTCTTATTTTTTAAATTATAAACCTACATTTTTAATTGGGATCACATTAGTAAAAATTCGATTTCAATAACATTGAAAATACAAATACATAAATTATATTCTTTTTTAAAGTAATACAATGAACAGATCTTAAAATAATTTTAAAAGCTTTTCTAATCACAACATAAACTTTTGTTAATTTAACATATTTCGGTATCGTAAAGTTTTAGTGTGTAAAATATTTTTTTTCTTTTTTATATAAAACTTATTTTTCATATACATATATTACAATATTTTAGTTTTTCTTTAACAAATTTTAAATTTCGTTGTACAAGAACAAATAAACTTAATTTAAGTACAAAGATAGTGTTGACTATGCATTATTAGTATTTTGAAAAACAAATACGAAAATATTTTCACTGCCCACTGATGCTAGTAGTATATTTGGTGTCCTCAAGTTGTTTCTAAAAATATAAAGAAAATTTTATTTTATTCAAAAATACTTTTAAAGGAATTTCTCTATAATTAAATTAAATTAAATTAAACAGACGAAAAGCAGGGTTGGATTAAAATTTTTTGAGAGTATTATTTTCCAAAATTCAAAGTTACGAAAAAAGAAACGCTAGGTACCGAACACTGAGTTTTAATAAAATCAACCCAACCGCTTAGACTGTAGGCAAACAGGATCTAACAGATCGACGGAATTGTGAAACCTGGTTTTATCGTTTCGTACTAAAGTAAAGACAGTTTAGCAGTCTTCAAAATAATATTAAAAAATAATTTCTGAAAATTTAAGATATTTTAGTCAGTTGTTATTGCCAGTCCAAGAATATTTTCGATACAGTCCTCTAGCATTTTTTCATAAACTTGTCAAGCTTCTTTCTGGGTAGGTATTTATATTGATTTCGGTTTCAATTCAAATTATTCTAAATCTACCATTGTATAAAATTGTACATACATAAACACATAAGGGATGTAGTTCTTCCTCTTATATCCTATTAACAATAAAATCCTTGTGCAGGTGACCCTCCATTCCTGAACTAAGTTTTTTTTTCTTTTGAAAAACACAAGTATCTATCCATTTTGTCCTTTTGTGTTCCGCCCGATTTATGTTGTACAATATGGATTTGGTTATCGGATTTCTTGGTTGGTTATAAATCGTTTATTTTTGTGATACAGTGGATTTTTGGTTTTACATTTCAAACGTGATTCTAAAGAAAAAAAGTTTGGGTTCGGATATCCTTGTCAACAACATACGCATGCAAACATAAAATTTCCTTATGAACATCATTTATTTTACGAATAGGTAGTCCTGGAATGGTTTTGATTTGAAAGGGTGAATGCTCCCTACAGTTTGGAATTTAAAGTGACAAGAAAAATCTGGGATCTGCAGCAATATAAATAAATCAAGGATTTTCCCTTTCAACCATCTGATTCAATTCAAAACTTTTGTTACAAACAACAAATATTTTGTAAAAAAAAGTGTGAGAGAGAGAGAGATAATAAAAAAAGGCATGACTTGATTTAGGATAATAATAGAAAAGAAAATAGTTTCAGAAAAGTTTTCGATAAGAAAACAAAAAGCCTTTAATAAGTATTGATGATTCGGAACGGACACCATAAAGGTCATAAAGTAACAATTACTTAGTTTAAGTTTCACACCGTCTCTACTTGTTTTTGTCAACATTTGAAGTTTGCCAGAAAATGTCTGTGACAAAAGTTCGGCAAGCGTGGAGTCCAAGATGGTTGTTTTTTCAATTGAATTGTCCATTTCAGTTAGCTGATTTATTTGTTTCCAATATAACCCTTGACTTTCATGATATACTTATGGCATTACTACGCACAGACATAAAAATATTTTTTTTTTATTATTATTTTCCACCTAATTTCAAAAGATGGACATATTGGGGCGTATTCATAGAGAATTACTAAAGTCGTGATTTCTTGATATATAGCTTAAGGCTTGTTGGTTAAATAAACACAGCTCTTATTCATAGTCAATTTCCCAGCTGCTTTTAGTAGAACCCCAGGTTAAGGTTGTGTTCTACTACAATTATACTTCAAAAGATGACAGTTCAAAGAAAACATAAAAATAAACTTATACATATTCCCAGTGTAAATTTGTTGTGGGCCTTCCTCAAAAAAAGTAAAAAAAAAAAACAAAACTATTAAATAAAAAATCCAAAAAGGAAAATCGAAAAAATATTCTTTTATATTTTAGATGAACAATAAAGAAAATATAAAACGGGAACGCCAAGAAAACTGGTCGCAACCACAGAGGGAACTTTTTTCTTATTCTATTCTCCCTTTTCTATTTTTTTTCTTTTTGGCACATTTTGCAATTCACTTCATAACTCAGACTCATATAAAATATCCATATCTTCTCCAATTGCGGTATCAATCGACATTTTTCAGGACGATAAGCCTACGTAGTATTTTATTTGATATAAATTATCTTTTCAGTTTTAATTCACAAAAAAAATCAAATTTGACATTTAGCTGTGATAATAACTACTTAAACACACTTAAACATTTCCTATGTTTAAAGTTAGACTACATGTTTAGACCTAAGCTTAGGTTTAAATTCATTTATGAATAGCCTAAACTCCGGACTTGCCTAGTAACAACTAAGCAAGAGTTTAGCAAACATCTATGAATATGGCCCATTATGTCTATGATTTTTACTTGCGATATTTAGGTACTATAGGGCAAGTTTTGGATTCTTGGAAAAAAAAAATTTGAGATAACAATCAAACATGACATAACGATGACAGGGAACACAAAAAAAGTGGGTGGCACAATTCTGTCTGTCTGTCTGTCTGTATGTCTGTCTGTCTGTACTCAACCTACAGCCTTAACCACTGAACGATTTTCTTCAAATTTTGAACTAAAGTTTTTTTTGTAACTCTCCAGACGGGAAATCGAATTTTTTTTAGCTCCATAAGTAAACGCTAATTTATCTCGAAAACGGCTACTTTACAATGTCAATATTGCATATCAAAATTTTGAAAAAAGTAAATTTTGGATTTTTTAGAAAATATTAAATTTTTTTTTTGTAAATTCAATTTTTGAAAACGGGTTGATGATTTTTTTTGAAAATTATTTTGTAAATCTATATTAATAAATATTCAAAACTGGCATCCCAAAATTTTGTTTTAAAAATTGTATATATAAAAAATATATATTGTATATATAAAAAATAGTTTTTAAGAAAACCGCTCCAAAGATTTAAAATTTTTTTTTTTTTTGAATACATTCCTATTTTTTTAAGTAATAAAATGGCATATAGCCCAGTCAACGAAGTGAAAAATATGCCTCCACTTATTTAGAATGGTCTAGCGATGTTGTGTAAAAAAGTCCCCATGAATCCGAGGCGAGCTCTAGTGGCAGGAATGTGCAACATATCTATTTTTCGGTTTTTCGTGTTTATCTAAGAAATTATTTGTCTTATCAAAAAATTATCTGAGACAGAAGAATAGCTTATAAAATTCTCAACAGTAATGATTACCACCAAAATTTTCATATCCCTTATAGTTAAAAAGTTATTTGGCTCCAAAAATTCGTACTTTTTTCAAGTGTGAAATGCGGTGCTAGCGCTTACATTTTAAGTGATCTACTGTCAAAGCACCCAAGGATTTTGCCAAGCCCGTTCATATATGTCAACATCTTCTATATATATATATATCCCCCAAACCCCATTTCAGAAATCTCAAAAGCAAGTTACAGAAAGCAGCAAAGTCGATAATATTTTTTTTACACGGCTGTCTCTTTATTCATGCAGGATGGGATTCATGGATTCAATTATTTGTTGTTGTAGGTATTCTTAGAAAAAAATGTACAAACATACGTCATTCTTGCCATGGTGAATGCTTGAATGTCGATCATTTCATATATCATAAATCCTTAAAACGTTAGCACCAGAGCCGTATTTCATACATAAGCATATAATGCTATGTTTCCACCAAAGGTTTATCTCAGATTAGATTTAATAAATCTTTTTGGTATTTCCACCGCACAAAAAGATTTAAAAAAGATTAAATTTGACAGCACCTTCAAAAATGCAAATGGCGTTCCAATTTTTCTTATGAAGTGCGAGTGAGACAGAATGTTTGATTCGTGTGAAACAATGAAGAACTGAATGCGAGTCTCGAATGAATCGTTCAGCACCATTTAAGAAAAGGTTAGTTCGATTTATAAAAGTATTTGTCCTAGGAAGATTTAACAAGATTAAATTCTAATCTTCAAGATTTACGAAATAAATTTTTATGGTAAATCATCGAGATTTAAAAGAGATTTGCGGTTAATCTTATTAAATCTCAGATTAGCGTTAGGTGGAAATGTAGCATAAAATGTAGCGCTTTTTATAGGAAATTTAAGAAAGTACTAACTCTTGGCGCCAAATAACTTTTTAACTATAATAGATATGGAAATTTTGGTTATATTTAATATTTTAGAAGATTTCATAAGCTATCTTCCTTTCTCAGAAAATTTTTTGATATAGGACAAATAATTCCTAAGATAAATACGAAAAAGAAACAAATTAAAATGTTGCACGTTCCTGCCGCTAGAGCTCATCTTGTATTCATGGGGACTTTTTTTTAAATAGACCATTCTTAATAAATGTGCTAAGTTTCAAAATTTTTGATTTTTTTTGAGGTGATGGCATTTTTTTTTTATTTTATTGACTGGACGTAACGAAGTAAATAATTTTATTAAATTCGCTCTTTTTGCATATTACCAATAATAATAATAACCTATTTACTCTAGATTCTGTAAAAAAATATACCATTCTTTAATCTACATTTTTTTCGCCAAATATTTAAAAAGTTTGCCACCACCATACGATATTTTCTTATACCAGATATGCTTAAGCTTTTAAATTTTTTCTTTTTTCAATTTTTGTAATTAAAAAAATATCTATTTTTTAATAAAAATAAGTCCAAGAGCTAATAAAATTTTCTACCAATAATGTTATGGTACCAATAGTGTAAAAAATTGCTGCAAAAGAAAATCGATGGAATTCATCCATTTGTATTCGTGGTACTCAAAAACGTAAAGTAAGTAAAAAATAAGTACACTGAACGAAAAGATTCTCATATTTTGAGTATCCTTCGAGATAGCCCATTTTTATTTCCGGTTCCAGAGCAGTCATAAAGTGGGCAATACGCCGTTTGCGGATTATCCAATATTTACCAGACACCTTGTATAAATTAAAGTTTCTGTATAAGAAATGTTTATGTATGTCCCCCCTCCAAATTCAACTCTGGATCTGCCCCTGGTATAGAAATGGAGCACTATTTTGTGCAAGCATACATCATTCTTGTCATGGTTAATGCTTGAGTGCCGATCATATTATAACCCTTAAACCGTTTGTTCTAGTACCGCGTTTCATACATAAGAATATAAAATACAGTGAACTCTCGCTCACTTGAACACATACGAAACCACGTCTGTTCAAGTTAATAAAGTTAATAAAAAAATAAAGTTTTTGCCCAAACTTGACACTTTTTTCCTTTAGTATTAGCTTTTATTTTGCTTCATAAAAGGTAATATTAAATAAATAAATAAGTTCAACATAAATAGAATTAAAAAAACTTTTCCCTTTCTTAATGTGCTCAATATTTCTTCCTGCCCTTAGCTTGAGTTTCAAAATTCTAATTTATTTTACCGTTTATGAACGTAGTGAGCTACAAAAAGGAAATTTAAATTAATCAAATACATTTTTTTTTTTTTAATTTCTGTTCAAGTCAGTGTTGCCAGATGAAAAAAAGTTGTCCCCCCATAAAAATTTAGAAACCCCCCAGATTTCCACATTTTGACAAAAAAAGCCCCTAGATTTTTTTTCCAACTTCCAAATTTATTTTTTCTTTCAAATGATACATACCTATAAGTTCATCAAAAATTATAACAAATATGAAAATAAGCAGCAAGCTACATAAAAAAATTAATTTAAAAAAACCTAAAATAATATCTACGCTCGTCATCTTCATTTTCGCAGTCGTCTTCACTAGCGACATTTTTCAGCGTAAAATTCTGCGATCCAGAATGTAAAGAATATCTCAATGACAAATGAGGCCGTGAGTGGAAAAGTAGTGTAACCCACTATTTTTAAGCATATTTTTCATGTTTAATCGATCACAGTCCTTAATGTGATATTCAAGAAGGATAAGTCACTTTTTTGGAAAGCTTAGATATTAAGAATTTAGAATTTTGGCTTTGATGATTTTTGAGACAAAATTATTAATTTGTCCAAAATATGGGTTACACCACTTTTGCACACACGGTTTCCTCAAATATTACCAACATAACAAAACTCTAAATATCAGCTGTTTCAATTCCTATACGACGTTATTTTTAAAATGAAGAAAATTAAGCAGTCATACAATTTTAAAATGTTTAACCTTAAAAATAATACCCCCAGATTTCCCCCCAGACATTTCGTCACCCCAGATTTCCCCCCAACGAAGAAAAAAATTTCTAAGACAAAAACGAAAAACAAAAAAAAACAAAAATGTTGCAATTCCCTGCCGCTAGAGCTCGCCTCGGATTCATGGGGACTTTTTTACACTTTATCACTAGATCATTCTGAATAAGTGTGCTAAGTTTCAAAACGGTTGAATTTTTTTTAAGGTGAAAACCTTTATTGACTGGGCTAATACTTGATTTTGAGTGCAAAGCAATTTTACTAGTTGCTTATACAATTTAAATAAAATGCACGACTGGGTCGCACGTACTTGCTCTTATGTTCTAGACACTGCGAGTTTAACAAAATTGTATATACAAACATGGAAATTATGAGAGAAATATGTAGAGAAGCATGAAATACGACACTTAAATTAGCTAAACCAACTCTTTTGACAGTTTGAAGTGAAAAATAAGTATGCCATCTTAGTTCATGATGGAATATGATTGTATGGGAAAAAAAAATTTAAAATCGTTGGAGCGGTTTTTAAAAAAAATAGTTTCTTATATATAAAATTCTTAAAACATTTTTAAGAACAAATTTTGGTATGCAGATTTAAACTATATATTTATGTGTATATAAAAACAAAATTTGAAAAAAAATTGTCAACCCGTTTTTGAGATATAGAATTTTCAAAAAAAAAAAAATTTAAACTTTTTTTAAAAATCCAAAAACCTTTTTTTTGAAAATTTTGATATGCAATATTATTTAATCTTATCTGAAATTTGTATATAAAAAAATTCGGGTTGGGGTCGAAATTCTGTATGGGTCATAATTCTGCTTTCAAAATTCTGCATGTCAAAATTCTGTTTTTCAAAATTCTGGCTGTACAAAATTCTGCATGACCAAAATTCTGTTTTTCAAAATTCTGTATTTTAAAATTCTGTTTGTCCAAAATTCTGTATTTCAAAATTCTGTTTTTCATAATTCTGTTTTTCAAAATTCTGTTTTTCATAATTCTGTATTTAAAAATTCTGTAAATCTGTTGTAAAAGAGAAATCGTTTTGATAATGTAAAAAAGTGCGCACTTTTTTACATTATCAAAACGATTTCTCTTTTACAACAGATTTACAGAATTTTTAAATACAGAATTATGATAAATAGATTTCTTGTAATGGAAAATACATTTATCAAACGTGGTAAGAATATATTATATAATTAAAACGATTTTTAATGTATTAAATACTATCTATAAACAGTATAGTTATAACCAAATATGTAGTACCTACAATACACAATTTTCATATTCCAAGGGAACCATAGGTACACATTAATCGTTGCTTGATTGAAATCATAAACATGATTATGATATTGTTGTACATATTTTATCGTTCTCTCTAGTTTTCTCTCGTTCTCTGTAGGAATTATGTTTTCGTCATTGAGTCATATAATACATAATTGCATCAACGTGATCAGTAAGTATTTCCACGTGCTTGTTGTTGATCTATGATTTTATTCTCAAAAAGAAACAAATTGCGCGAGTTATAAAAAACGACTTGACTTAAGCCATATTGCTTATTTAAAAAGAATCGCAAAAAATTTGGTTTTATTTTAAATTATTTATTTATATTTTTGTTTTGTACATAATGTTTGTATCCATTAAGCTTAAATTTGGAAAATTTATTATATTTATTTAAAGTTAATAGTTAATATAAAATATTACTTTTAATTAAGATAGATTTGTTCTGTTTAAATTATACTGTTAATTATGTTTTTTGTTTTCGTTAAATAATTCTTTAATAAAAATCATGAGAAAAATTTGTTTAAAGTGGAATTTTTCTTAGACAGAATTTTAGTTTTCATAAGCAGAATTTTGGAAAACAGAATTTAGACCAGGCAGAATTTTGAAATACAGAATTTTGTACACACAGAATTTTGATATACAGAATTTTGCATTTACAGAATTTTGAAATACAGAATTTTGGCCAAACAGAATTTTGACCAGACAGAATTTACAAAAAAAAACAGAATTTTGACCAAACAGAATTTTGAAAACCAGAATTCCGACCCGCTCCCAAAAATTCATTTAAATCCGTTAAGCCAATAATAAGAAAACTCAAAATAAAAAAATACGTTCTATGACAGGTACTACTAATAGTTGCTATGTGTAACATTTTATAATTTTTGATGGTAGATCGTACTAATTTAAGTATATGAAAAAAGTTTAATCAAAATCGTAGGAGTCGTTTTCAAGCAAAAAAATATTTTCCTTTGCGGTTTTTTCACTTTTGTATGGAAGGTACCGTTATTTTTTCATAAATGTGAAATTTTTTCTAAAAATATTTTAGAGAGTACTAAAAAAATCTTAAATATCGAGTTTCAAAAAAATCGATCGTGCCGTTTTCGAAATATTTGATTTTCCAAAAAAAATTTTGAAATATTTTTTAAAAATCCAAAAAATATTTTTCAAAAATGTTGGTACACAAAACTATTAACATTTTTTGGAAGCTTCTGTATAAAAAAAATAATTGAAATCGGTCATACCACTTTGAAGAAAATCAAAAATTAAAAAAATGGTTCCTTGGGAGGTACCATTAATAACCATTTTTGAAAAATTGTTTTCCACCCAAAGAAAGCCTTCACTAAAATAAATTGAATTTTTTTTAAGAAAAGTTGTCGAGCCGTTTTTGAGAAAAATACGATTATGTAAATTTGCCAAAAAAAAATGTATGACAGGTAAAATAATTTAACCAAATTTTACTGGAAAACAAGCAAACATAATAAAAACAAACAAATACACCCATCTAAACTGGGTGAGAAGAACTTTCTTAAAAGGTAATGTCAAAGATCTGGGTACAATTCACAGCCACTACCACCTAAAAACTATTTTTTTCCGAGATACTGCCTCTTGCGAGGAACTGTCATGAAGGGCCTTGCGTCTAAGGATTTGGCAAATGAGCAGTCGCCCCAGGCATCTTGCCTTGAAAGGTGTTGTACCGTGAACGATTCGTCGCGTTCCATGAAAAGCACCGCCATTTCGTGAAGCCCGCCTTGCGGATAACTTCCTTAGAAAAACTACAAGTTTTAATTGAAATATTATTATTGCTACTCGTATTAGGTACACTCTTTTATTGATCACATTAAATAAATTGGATACGATTTTTCGGCTATATAAATATTGACGTATCGACTCAATAAGGTCAATTTTTTACAATCTCGACAGAAAAAAAAATCAATTTTTGATAAAATACAGACTGATAAAAAAATAGAGAAAATTTCAGCAAAATTCCGACAGTGATCAACATTTAATGAATCGAGATTTCAAAAGTCGATAGTTTGAAAGTTGACATATTGACAGTTTGTGCTCATTCTGCTTAAGCTTTTCAAATCGAGCTTTGTTTTTTAAGTAACGTAAGTAAGGGCCTGGGCAAACATAGTGCAATCCGGCATTTTCTTAGGAGAAATTACAAATTTGATCGATCTCGTTTTTCACAAATAAAATCCGTATTTTTAATTTTATCGAGAAAATACAAATGCATTCTTGACAAGAAAAATAAATTCTACAAATTTATTGTGTGGTATTTTTCATGTTTTGTGTATTTAAAGAGCTATAACCAATTATAAGAAAAGAATGGAGCTCACATATGTCTTTTTTCAGTTTTTGTTCAGTGATATGTTAAAATATTGAAAGCAAAATGGTAGGTTCCTTCCTAATTTTCTTGTTTTGAATCAATAGCAAGGCTCGGTTGTAAGTTTTGAAAACAGAATTTACTCTTTCACTTAAAATGGTGGAAGCTTGCAGAATAAGTATAATCACGTATCTGATATGTAAAATAATATTTATATGTATATTTGAAAACCCAAACTAATACGTGCTCGCACTTTACTCTTAAGCTGCTATCTAAAAAAAAAAATTAAATGTGACTTCTCTGCGCTATATTATGTGATGAATCGATTGATCGAAAATAGAGATTGATAGTCCACATCGACATGATTTCTCATATACTCCAATCTTTAAACCCATCAGTTAAAAATATAAAAATAAAATAGGTATTTGAAAAACATTGAACTCGAAAACCTGCGATTTTCAAACAAATTTTGTCTCAAAAATTAACACATCTATCAAAAATTCCTCAAACAGGGGTAAAATAATTTTTTCTTACCTTTCCAAAAATATAAAATTTTCTAACAACAAGTATCATCCTGATTTATTGCAAATTATTTCGTAGCCATCTGCTTCCCCGTTTTTGACTTTTAAACGTTCATATCTCCATTCCATTATTTTTTTCGAGTATTTCACTACAACTACGACTTTCTTGTAATTGCAGAATCTATCGAATACAGAAAAAATATCTTTCTACCTTCCCCCGTTTAGAAAATATCCAAAAGCGAGTTCACTCTTTAAACCAAGATGGCGGAGACCCTACAAAGGGTTGATGGTGGAAAACTTGGATTTAAGCTTTCTATAAAGTATTCTAACGATGACAAGGCAAAAATATTTTCCCCAACGTTTTGTTAAATTCCCATAGAAGCTAGCTATTACTAAATATACTGGACTACATGTGTTTTATCCTAATAGACGCTTTTTGGCAAAACAAAAACGAAACTAAAATAATCTTCTACCTATTCAATATTAATACGAGGATCTGACTTCTCAGTTGTGTGAGTCAAATCAATCTCAATTTAACTAATGCTAAACATAGGAACTCAGTAACGGTAACGGTATGTTGTTCTCTTGTTCGGCGTTATTGTGTTTTCTGATGAAAAACCGAATAAGCCTTTTACCTTAAAAGGTTTGCAGAAAATAATAAATAGTTTAAACCCAAATAAAGCCCTGGGTAATGAGCATTCTACATATAAGGATACATCCACGTATTTCATTGTGCGAAACAAATGCTATACAAACTGTTCAGCTGCAATTTCAGTGTTCAGTTCTACCTTATGAAGCATCACTTAGGTATAGGGAGCCTATGAATGTTTCAAAAATTCCTTCGCTGTTTTGTAAAGAAGATTTTCTATTAATCAAAAAACCCCAAACTTTTTTTTTCAAATTTTTTGGAGATGGAAGAAGATAGAATTCCAAATAACGAGTGGAAGTATTTACAGTGTGTGAAAGCAAATACCATCAGTTTCCTCAAATTACGGGGTATACAACTAGTTATTTAGACAAATAAGCTCCTTTCTTCTCAAACTGTAAGACATACATTTTACTTGGTTTACTGTTCAGGAATAATTAATTATATACAGTTAACAAGACCCCTATCTAAAAGAAAAAACATAGACTTCCTTAATTATTGCTACACTGTCAACAAAATAAAAAAAAAAACCTAAAATAAAATGTGGAATTATTAATTTAAATTTTTTAATGTACCTTTACCTATCCCACCTCATCGACCCGTGTCGCCGCATTTTCAACATGAACACCAGCATCAAAGATATTTTCCATTTCCATGCAGTTTGCTCAATTTTAAAGGAATTGTTTGTTATTAAAAAATAACTAAAAGGAAGGTGAATCACTTAGCATTTTAAACGGCGCGCGCGAAAAGGATGGTATATTTTATACACAGTACACATTATCTAAGGTATTATCTTGCGCATGTGGTCCGAAATGAGAACTGTCAAAGAAATTCAAGATGGCAGCCTTACGTGACCTCTTCCACTGTATTACAACAACAACGAAGAAAACAAACACAAAAAGATAATTTAAATAACACTAAAAAAATGTTAATAAACACTAAAAAGCTTGAAACAATTGTGTTTGCGAATAAATAAGTTACAAATGAACACATAACAGTAGTATAAATATCGGACTTGAGCAATAAAATTGTGCTCCTAGTGTAAAAAAATATGCTCATCCAGCCAAAATTGCTCCTCATAGAGCAAGTAGTACTGTGTACGAAGTAGTGTGTGTGTGTGTGTAGCGATGAATGGATTGCTTGTGCATGGAAAAAGGTGGATGAAATGTGTAGGATAAATGTGTACGATTTATTTTTAGAACTGAAGAAAATGTGGTAAGAAATTTGGATCTGATAAATCAATGAAAAATGTAAGGAAAATGCGTTATCAGGAAAACTATTGTCGCGACTTAATGATTTAAGAAATTTAGGAACAGAAAGGAAACAAATAATTTTTGTCTTTTATAATAATTGTGATTTATTAATCCATGAATTGTTAGCCGATGGGAAGCCAAGCCATTTAACATATACATTGTCTCCATTACTTTTAAGTACTTTTTCAACGAGATAAATATTAGGATATTTAGTCTTTTGTAATTCTTTTTCGTAAAAACATCCGCTGATAGGTTGACCATTAAAATCTTCAAGGAGATATGTTGCTGGATTGGTTAGGTTTACTTTTCTTATCGTAAAAATTTCCGTTGTCCAATTTGGTGTGTAGCCTTTCTCAAAAACGTGTTTGAACTTGCTTATTCTAACATTGTCCCCAACTCGAAATTTACCCCGTGGAGCGATTTTAATTCTATTATAAGCCGTAGATAAGAGTGTTTTAGAGTTTTCCTGATTCACATCAATGGGACACATTTTTATAGTTCTATGCACGGAGTGATTGTATTCATTCACCAAATCATCAACAATGGATGTCCATTTGTAATTACCATTAAAACTAAACTCCTTCCACATTTTCTCCTTAATTGTGCGATTAAAACGTTCAACAATTGATGCCTTAAGTGGGCTGAATGTAGAGTAATGGTTTATATTGTGTAATATCATTAAATCATGAAATATCTTATTAAAAAACTCTTTCCCATCATCAGTTTGTAGATTTTTAGGCTTTCGTGATGATTTGATGAAAATTAACGTCATTGCTTCTGCAACAGATGAAGCTGTCTTATTTTTTAGAGCAATTGCCCACGCATATTTAGAGAATGTGTCAATGACTGTCAATAGATATTTGTAGCCATTATTTGCCTTATGATAGGGTATCATTTCAACTAAATCAGCTTGCCAAAGGTCATCAAAGCCCTTGATAACAACCCTACGCCGATTGAAATTCTTTCTTGCCGACCTGTGAAGCTCTTCAACAACTTGTCGTTTACTCATTTTTCAAAAGAATGAAATAAAAAATCAATTTTGTATGGTTTTATACATACAGGTGTAGTAAAATTATTTATTTTAATCTATGATACAATAACATTAGTTTTCTTAATCTTATCAAACGTTGTTCAATCAAACAACATCCACAAGTATCTGGTCCCACTTTACATGTATTTGAAGACCAAGAGCAGCTTACGAAATGACATCCAAACTTTGATTTAACACGATCAATATTTTTGTAATTACTAAAAAATGAAATATTTCTTAAAAACTCTTCATGATGTTCTTCAAGCAAATCATGTTTATGAACCCTTAAAAAAGTCAAAATTTCATTTAAAATTAATGATATATTGATATAAGACATGTTTGTGGGATCGTTTTGATTTACTTATAATAACTGAATCTAAGATTGGCTTGTTATGTTTTCTTATATGAAAATTACTTTGGTTCCCCTTCTTGATTCTCTTTAATTTTTTCTATCTCAAGAAGAAAATACTTTCGAAGATCATCCAACAAGCGGACAGTATTAAAATTTTGTAGATCAATGTATTCTCTTAGTATTTTTTCTTTATTTCTCAATTCATCATCCATGTATGCTTTGTTCACTGCTTGATTGAGCATTGTAGGAGTGCCAATATTGTTTAGACATTTTCCTTCAATATCATAGTCACCATTCTCAGTTTGTTTAAATCCATTACCAGGAGGTCCTGGAGGACCAGCGATTGGTCTTTGAAATTTATTAGCGCTTCTTCCGAACTTGTCAACACTCATTTTGTTAATAAATTAAATTTTGTTCACGCAATTCTTCCACAATCGAATTTATCTCATTTTTATGGTTGTTATGCCCTGATGTTTCAGATGCAATTAAAAGTCTCATCCTATTTACAAGCTCATTTGGATTGTCCCAATACACATAGTCAATAGGATTATCTGAGTAAATCATTGTAGGTGAATTCATGTATGCATTTCCAACTTTCTTCTCTTTACTTTGTGCCATACCCTGAACCAAAGGTTTAATGATTTTCTTATACTTTTGTCCTCTATTACCTTTAACCTGTGAATTCATATCATGATTTCTCAGGTGTGCGCATGTTTTCTGTAATATTTTCTTATACTGGTTTAAATCTTCATTAGTATAAATACTCTTTCGAGGATTTTTATGTAGAACAAGTTCAAGAAGACCCTCAGTTCCATTGAAAATTTCTTCATCAATTACAATATTGTTGTCATTGTTAATCTGAAAATTTGACCTCCCCAACTTATTTGAATTCGATTCAACGTCAAAGTACGGACCATAGATTTTATCATGATCAGAATTTGAAATTAAAGTTTGACTTATCGGAGTACTTTCATTAAAGCTATTTGAAGGTGTCTTAAAAGAAGAGTCATCATCGACTAAAACTGAATTCGATTTAAATAAATTGGAATCTCTCTCTGGAGAAATATTTTCATCTTCTTCTGCTTTTTTTATAGAACTTTCAAATTTAAGACGACGTTTTACAACGGTAGATTTTATTTCTTTAAGTTCACCATTCGTGGCTTCTTTACTTTCCATATTTTTTGCGATTTTTTGTAAGGGTTCAACAATTGGCTTAAACGTATTTTCAATTTCAGTATCTTTAATGAATTTTCCAGTCTTGAGGAACATATACTTTTTCTTCAAAGCCTTTTTCGTCTTTATAAGATTTTTAAGCGTATTCATATTGGTATCCATGTCCGTAGATATATGCATGTATCCCCCCAAACAGAGCAATTCAAAACAGGGCAGTTCAATACAGGGTTGTTCAATACAGGGCAGTTCAAAACAGGGCAGTTCAATACAGGGCTGTTTAAAACAGGGGGCAGTTCAATACAGGGCTATTTTATGCAGAGCAATTCAATACAAGTAGTTCAAAACGAAAACAGGATAGTTCAATATAAGACTTTTCAGTACAGGGCAATTCAATAGAAGTTTTAATATAGGTGTTTTAATATGGGTAGCAGTTTAGCGACTGTGTCACTTTTATAAAATAACTGTTTCTTTAAATGATTTTTTGTATCGCCCATTTTTAACACAACTATCTTTATCAATAACTAAAAACCCATACAATTCCTTCCAGCATTCAGAACAGAGCTCTTTAAATTGTTTAAATGACATATCAGAATTTATATGATCATTATAAATATGTTTCAGATTAAGATCATCTTGCTTAAAGAGAATTATATAGTTAGCGTTATCTCGAATCAAATGTTTTGGAATGTGTGTATATGATTGACATAAGTAAAAGCTATCTACACCGCTATGGCGCCCCATACAGAAATAGTCTCTTATGGTATTTTGTTTTTCGCAAGCCACATCATCAAATATAAAAACTGAATTGGGTTTAGCCCTAGAAGGCAACATAATTTCACAATTATTTGAAAATTCATAATACTGCATTCCTTTTATAGATTTTATAAGTTTCTTAAGATATGTATACTTTGGTTGCTGTAATGATTTAGAGTATATGTAAATGTTCTCAAACTTCAAGCCATTGACATCTACAAGAATGCTTAACATAACGTTTGTTTTTCCACAATTAGATGGACCTACAATTATTCCTCGAATACTACTTGGAAATAATGCTCCATGCTTCTTTTTTTGTTTTACATTTCCATCAAAGTTTTGTACACGAATAGATTCTTGCTGTCTTACAAACTTCATTTTGAAGAATGAACCTTCCCCCTATAAATCACGGTGTTTTATCAACATTATTTCATAATCGATCCTTTCGTATAATACAACAGTTATATAATGATTAATTTCACGACACACTCAGTTAGTTCGATTAATTCAGTTCATGGAAACGGATTGCTTAATTCATTAATAAACAAGCTTCCATTTGAGTTGCATCTACCATCTTATAATTTTTGTGGTCCTGGAACTAAACTTAAGGAACGTCTTGCAAGAGGAGAACGGGGAATTAACCCATTAGATGAAGCTTGTCGTGAACACGATATAGCATACAGTAAAAGTAATAACTTAAATTACAGAAACGCTGCCGATAAAATTTTGTCAGAGAAATCCTGGCATAGGTTCAGAGCTAAAGATTCCACATTATCTGAAAAATTAAATAGTCTTTTAGTTACTAACATAATGAAGACTAAATCTACTCTTGGTATGGGTATATTATCAAAAACAAAGACAAAGAAGAGCCGTCAGTGTCCAAGGATTAAGAAAACTAATTTATTCAAAAATGCAATAAAAAAAGCTAAAGTGGCAATACAAAATCTGAACACTGAAGACACAAATAAATTAGCAACGACTGCCTTACATGCAGCTAGACAAATCATAAAGAAAAAACGTAGGGATATTACATTACCGAGGGTGATACCAATTCCAAAAGTTGGAGGACTTTTACCATTGCTTCCTATCTTAGCAGGGTTATCTGCTGTAGGTTCCCTAACTGGTGGTGTTGCAGGAATGGCGAAAGCTATTAACGATTCAAAGATTGGAAGACAACAATTGGAAGAAAATAAACGACATAATAAAACTATGGAAGCAATAAAACTTAAACAAGGGAAAGGTCTTTATCTGAAGCCATATAAAAATGGCTTGGGGTTATTTTTAAGTCCACAAGAATCAAAAAACTATTAAAAAAGCTACCCAAGCGCCCTCTCACTAATATAGATATATTAAATTTTGGTAAAAACTATATTCCAAATTTCCGAGGTGTTTTTATGAGGGATACATTGCCAGCTAAACCATTTAAAACGGAAAGTGGAGTAGTTAATTTAGACAATAATAGCGGAATCGGCACGCATTGGGTAGCATATATCAAAAATAAAAACAATGTGAAATATTTTGATAGTTTCGGAAATTTAAGACCTCCTCAAGAAATAGTAAGATACTTGTATGCAAATAATATTTATTACAATCATAAATGTTTACAACGTTTTAACACATTCAATTGCGGTCACTTATGTTTGGAGTTTCTTGTTGATCAAAATAAATAAGCTATGCAATATAAAATTTGTTTCATTTCTTTAACATCGACAATGTCGATAACACTAACGCTGAGCGGAAACAAATCTACTCTCACAACAGAGTACTTTCCGCCAGTAGTATTAGACTCAAGTTATGTTTGTGGACTAGTGGACTTCCAAACATACAACTCCATACCTAACGTAGATGTAATGAATAATTTATTTCATTTAGGTAATGATGTAATTAAACTTCCTATTGGCTCATACGAAATTGAAGACATAAAGAATTTTATTCAAGGAGAACTTTTAAAAAAAAATAATACGGCAAACGTAAAGATAAGAGCAAATAACAACACTTTAAAATGTGAAATATACAGCACAGAAGAAATAGATTTCACACATCCTAATTCTATTGGTTCACTGCTAGGGTTCAGTAAGAGAAAACTGGTTGCAAAACAAATGCATGAATCAGACCTTTACGTTGATATCAATCGTGTTAATACGGTGAGAGTTGAGTGTAACTTAATTAATGGAACATTTATAAATAATCAACCTGCGCATATACTTCATCAATTTTCAATCAAAGTCAGCCCGGGGTATAAAATAATTGAGGTACCTAAAAATGTTATTTATTTACCAGTGAACGTGAGGAAGATAAGTTCAATAACAATAAATTTGTTAGACCAAGTCGGAAACCTTATTAACTTTCGAGGTGAATTAATAACGATTCGATTACACCTTAATCGTCAAAAATGATAGTTTATAATACTTTCTCTGGTTCTAATAACTTCTATAAAAGACAGGATTTATTGAGTTCTATAATCAATACTTCATTATCTCCTAAAGAGAAAGTACAAGTGCTAACAAAAGAAAACCAATCGTTTTTATTATCATTAGGATTCAAATTGAAGAAAAGAATAACTATAACCTAAAACACTGAGATATGCTGAATATTTTTCAAGAACCAGCATTTGATGATAGTATTTTAAAATACGAATATCATTCCTATTCACCATTTTTAAATAATTTTGGTAAAAATGACATCATCCACATCTGCGTGCAACATCAAAATCTCAATATATTACCTTCGGAGAGTTACATTTATGTTGAGGGGACTGTTTCGAAAAATGATGGGTCGGAAGTCGAGAAAACAAAACTTGTAAACAATTGTATTGCATTCCTATTTGATGAAATCCGATATGAACTGAATGGTATTGAAATAGATAGTAATCGAAATGTTGGAATCACAACTTCTATTAAAAATTATATTTCTTTAAATCAAAATGAAAGCGTAATGTTGTATAATGGAGGCTGGTGTCCAAATTCTTCAGTTTGCTTAGATGGATCACATTTTAATTTTTGTTTGCCACTTAATAAACTTTTGGGTTTTGCAGAGGATTTCAAAAAAATAATTCCTAACGCTCGACATGACTTAATTCTAACACGTTCTCGTAGTGATGAAAATTCACTAATAGCTGATGCAGATGAGCAAGCGAAGATCACATTACACAAACTTCAATGGAAAGTGCCGCATGTTTGTCTTGCTGATTCTTTGAAATTGAAACTATTCAAATCTATAAATGATAATGGCATCATGAAAATCGCCTTTCGTAATTGGGATTTATATGAATACCCAGCCTTACCTACAAGTGACCATCATATTTGGAATGTAAAGACAACTTCACAAGTTGAGAAGCCTAGATACATTATCGTTGCCTTACAAACTAACAAGAGAAACCAACTGAAAGAGAATCCTACCTATTTTGATCATTGTAACGTTACCAACATCAAAGCATATTTAAATTCTGACGTTTATCCCTATGAAGATCAAAATATATCATTTGAAAAAAACCACTTTAGTATTCTTTACCAAATGTACAATGAGTTTAGAAAAAATTATTATAACTGCTCAGTTGCAGAGCCACTGTTGACAAGAAATCTCTTCAAGTCACAAGCACCTATTTTTGTGATTGATTGTAGACATCAGAATGAAGTTATTAAAACTGGACCAGTTGATATTCGTTTGGAAATTAAAACAGCAAAGGAACTACCACTAAATACATCAGCGTATTGCTTAATGTTACATGATCGAATTATAAACTACAATCCTCTAAGTCAATTAGTATCTCGAAATATTTAAATAATTTAGTTCAGTATAGCTCTTAATCAAGAACACACCAGCCCAAGCAATGGCATTCATTGTTGATATTCAAGTTTTCAGAGGACCTAATGATAAGTTTATAGTTAAAGAAGTAGCTATTCTGCGTGGTCGTAACCATCACCACTTCATTATCACTCCTCCGTTTGATTTCAAGCATTTACCAACATCGTTAAAAAGACAAGCAAAATGGCTGTATCAAAACCATCATGGTTTGCACTGGAATGGCGGATTCACAAAATATCATAAAGCAGAAGAATTTCTTCGAGATAATATTATAAATCACATCGTTTATGTTAAAGGTGATGAAAAATTACTATGGATAAAGCGACTCCTAAATGAAAACGCTGAAGTAATAAATGTTGAAAATATAAACTGCCCCAGCTTCAAAGAACTAAAAAGACTTTTTCCAAATGAATCAAGATGCTTATCACATAGCAAATGTTGTGCCCTCCAAAACGTATTCTTATTAAAGAATTTCTTATATAATCAGCTTTCACAACAGTTTTCCTGAAATTTTTTTAGAGAAATAAGAAGAACATTTTACCATTTTTTTTCTCTTTTCTTTATTTTTTCTTTATAATTTTTACATATGTATTTAGTTTTTATTTACAATTAAATGATTTTCATACACAATTTTACAATTTTCTTTATCAACATTATTTAATAAATAAATACAATTTATTTAAAACTAAAGGACTGTTTAATTATTTATTCTGTAATGACCCCAAGCATATGTACTTATACCATCTTCCCTTATGAATCTCTTATCATCGAGATGACTTAAAACAATCTTATTTAGCTGTTGGGTGTATATTTGATGAGCCACAGATCGAAAAACAAACATTTCCCCGTGGTAGACTCGTTTGCTATATAAGCAATCTTTATAGTTTACCAAGTTTATGTCTTTGAGTGCAATTTTTTTGACACCCTTTGCTTTCTTCACTTCGGTTTCTTCAACAGAAAAGGAATACATTTTTGATCTCAAACCTATAAACTCTTTCATTATTTTCCCCGAATTCTCATCTTTCATCATTCCTAACACTTTCTTATTCATCAAGGGGATGTTATATGGATTGTTCGGAGAGTATGCAGAAGTATCAAAATACAATTCAATATCATTTTTTATCTCATTATAAAAATCATCAGTTTTTACGCTGTAGATAAAGGAGTCCGTGTCCATATAATTGAGTTTTAGATTGTGTTCATACTTAGGTTTCATGTAACTATAGTGGAAGTCGTACATTTTCCACTTTGAAAACTCTAAGACACAAAATCCTAAGTACAAAGGCTTGTTATAATAAGTACTCACTCTTTTCATTTGAATGGCCGCCATGTTTTCAGTAAATCTAGTCAAACTATGGAAATTTGGTCTTGCAATCAGAGCTCTAGCTCCAAGGCGCTTTTTATTGTTTTCCCAAGAAGTCACAATCTTAACATCTTTGCGCTTGTCGACATTTTCCATAGTTTTTCCGAAGACACTATTATTCATTAATTTGAAAAAATTTTTCTCGAAATCACTGGTAGCAAGAGTTCGATGCTGATTATTCAAGTCTATGTACTTTTGAAGCCAACGCGACTGTTTGAATTCTAAAACCCTATGCACACGAACAATTTTCAACCCATTATTTATGCATTGCTGTAGGTTCTTATAATGAATTATATAATTGTGTTTTGGTGTTAAATCAGCAATAAGTTTAACGAATTTCGAGTTATTGACTTTTTTGTTTTCCACGCAAAATGGCAAATCATTATGTAAATCGTGTAAGGAATTCGGATATTCCAAGTCAACTTCAAAAATGTATCCTATTTCTGATTCATCAGAAATATTCATTAAATCAATATTTTCAAAATCTTCCACCCATTTAATCGAAGAATATGGAAGAGGGGATGACATAGCCCAACCATATAAATTATTCGCATCAACATACATTAAATATTGAGACTCTTTTTCTTCATCAAAGCTCTCCATATATTTGTTGTTTGCAATAGTATGTCGATGAGAACATTGAGATATGCCTCCTCTTATTCCCTTCTTTATAAAATTATATATATTAATATCTTGAATAAGCTCAAGATTGATTTTCGTCATTCTTAGCATGGCATCCCAAGATAATCCTGGGGCTGTATAATAATGACAGGGGTCTAGTTTGTAAATATTTTTACAAATACTCCTGAAATTTTCGAAGATATCTGCTAAGAGAAGAACATCCGTTTTCAAATATAATTCCATATAGTCAAAAAGGTTTTTACATTTAAAAGTGTTCCATACCTCTTTCGCATGATTATAGTCATCTAAAGAGCAAGGTTCTCCAGTTAACTTATTATCAAAGTTATGTTGAGGAGGAAGGTTTTTTTCTTCTAAACTTTGCCATGACTTCATGTAATCATACGGAAATACTCCTTTCCTAGTCAGAAGCTTAAACTCTTCTTCAATTGGGAAGTTGGATTTAATTAATTTAAAATCACTAGCCGTAAGATTCCTTCCCAATGAATCAAGACTAGAAGGCATGAATCTAAATGAATCTAAAAACCTTAATTCAAACGATTTATTTTCGGGTAAATAGATTGTCTTAGATACAGAAACATATTTTTCCTTATTTAGGGGGATTATAGATATATTTCCCTTAAGTGAAGCAAGTTCCTTAATCAATAAATGACAATCATAGCCCGAGAAGTTGTGAAAGAAAATTGGAAAAAATTTTGGTTTTCTATATGCTAAGTTGCATGTGTTATGCGCTGGTCCATTATATTTACCTGTATAATGGCAATGGTCAGCAACTCGATCTAAACCTAAGCTTTTGTTGCAAATATGACAAACCCGACAGCTATTTTGATAATTTAAATCAATTTCTGAAAGTTGATTCATAGGTTTGGCTTTCATACCGTTTAACTCTATGCAGTCCTTCACTAAAGAATTCAAAAAATCTTTAGTGCAATTACTACCACTAAATGACTTAAATTTACTTAAACTATCATTATTAAAATTTTTTATATAATATGCGCTAGCGCATGGGGTGTGCTTTTGTATAAAATTATTTGTTGTACCTGAATCAGCTGGCGCAACATCTTCCAATATACACTCGAAGTCTGCATAGACGACGAATGGGACATTTATCTCCCTTTCGTGATGATCAAAGCTAATGGAGGCTTTATCTTCTCTGGGCATCTTAGTAACCATCCTACAGCATTCGCTTTTATGAGATGTCACTGCTACCTCGGATCTGAACCCCAGCAAACATGTGTTGCAAAACCAAGTCCTTCCCCCGTAGTTTTTGACCTGGTTTGATATAAGTCTAGAAAGTAATCAGAAAAAATATATAAGCTAAATTTAGATATATTTTAAGACATAAATTCGTAAAATTTACCTTGATATATTTTTTATCCAGACAAAGTGATGATAAATTGATGTGGATTTCCTTCTCCTGGCTCGTTATATAGAATGGTCCTATTACACTTTTCTTTTCCTCATCGAGTCCGAAAACGTTTATGCTAATGGAAGGATTTAGCCTTTCGAACTGTCCAATTTCCTCTAGTTTTAGTGGGAACTGTAGGCTTCCAAAATCAATCCTTAGGCCATTTTTATAAATCACTCTCCCACTGATATTGCTAATTTTATAGGTTTCCGGTTTTTCTAGGTTAGTCTTACTCTTGCTGAACAGAGCGGAGATTATTGCCCATTTAAAGCAATACACATCGTCGTTTCGAACATTTATGCATGCTCTTTTTCTCTTGATAAATTCAGGTAATTCTAAGTATCTGGATCCTTTTATGGGTGTGAATTCGTTTACGTTTATTTCAACGTGAAGTATTCTGAGCAATGACCAACCACTATCTTTTTCCTGGAACTCCTGAGTTTTGGTATCTATTTCCGTTACCATGTCTGAGTACGTGGAGGAGAGATCTGAGTTTAATAAAGCTATTTCCATCTTTGTATTGAAGGATTTAATGCTCAGCTGCATTTCGTCTTCGGAATTGAGCTTTATAAACTCACCAAACAGTTCTAGGTTGAACTTGATGCACGTCAACTTTTTCAAATGTTCTTGGAGCTTCTCCACAATAGCATCTTCTGCCTCTCGCAAAAAGTTATAGGGATTTAAGTTATCCTCGTTCTTATTTTCATATAAGAGCGTTTCAATTCTGCCCTTAAAACAACTCTTCACAACACGAAAGTTGTCTGAGAGTAACTCAGCAACAAGTTTCTTATGCTCGTATCGACGAACGTGTTTGCTCCAGTCACCTTCCACTTCAACCTCACAAATGTCACACCTTTTCTTTTTTAATTGTTCGTCTTCAATATCAACCCCCGCAAATATTCCCTCGACGAGCTTCAAATGTACGCTGTCCTTAATATGCTCGTTCCATTGACATAAAATAACACTTTTTTCACAAATTTCGCAGTATTTTCTTGCCGGGGCAGCTTGTTGATCACAATCCATCCTATTTAAAAGTTCGCGAGCCAACAAAGAATGATTTTCGGTTTTATCATGTTCACACCACTGCCCCATAGCAACACTTTTTTCACACAAGTCACAAAAATTTCTGACCGCTGGTTTTTTAACCGAAATGGCATGGATTTTCGCCAAATGCCTTCTTAAATTAAAATTGGACGAGAAGATTTTACCGCAAATTTCACACAAAAACGATTTCATGGTGATAGTTAGTTGTTTTTTATTAAAAAAAAAATTACTAGTAACGCTGAGCACACGATCGTACTGGACGAGGTATTCTTTAAGAATAAAAACATTTTGAACAGGACGACTACTCAAATCTTCGTTTGTCCAAGAATCTTTTTATGATTAGCAAGGTCCCGCTGTAATAATGAGAGCATCAACATTTATTGATATGGTATGTGTCAATAAGCGTACATCATTATTTATTGATTTTAGGATTTTCAGATGCTCACTAAAATTTAAGCAACCCTCGTTGGCATTTAAACAAACTGTTGGCATACGTTGGGTTTTTAATAAACAAACTATAATTTTGTCCCTCAGAATCTTTGTTTATCATAAGCAGGATCCCGTTGTAATAATGAGAACATCAAAATATACTGATATGGTATGTGTCAATAAGCGTGCATGCCCCCGTTGGAATTTAAGCAACCTGTTGGCATACGTTGGGTTTTAAATAAACAAACTTTTAATTTCACCCCCAGAATCTTTGTTTATGATAAGCAGGATCCTGCTATAATAATGAGAGCATCAAAATATACTGATATGGTATGTGTCAATAAGCGTGCATCAGTATTTATTGATTTTAGGATTTTCAGATGTTCACAAAAATTAAAACAATCCCCCCGTTGGCATTTAAACAACCTGTTGACATACGTTGTGATTTAAATAAACAAACTTATTTTCACCCACAGAATCTTTGTATATGATAAGCAGGATCCCGCTGTAATAATGACAGCATCAACATTTATTGATATGGTATGTGTCAATAAGCGTACATCATTATTTATTGATTTTAGGATTTTCAGATGCTCACTAAAATTTAAGCAACCCTCGTTGGCATTTAAACAAACTGTTGGCATACGTTGGGTTTTTAATAAACAAACTATAATTTTGTCCCTCAGAATCTTTGTTTATCATAAGCAGGATCCCGTTGTAATAATGAGAACATCAAAATATACTGATATGGTATGTGTCAATAAGCGTGCATGCCCCCGTTGGAATTTAAGCAACCTGTTGGCATACGTTGGGTTTTAAATAAACAAACTTTTAATTTCACCCCCAGAATCTTTGTTTATGATAAGCAGGATCCTGCTATAATAATGAGAGCATCAAAATATACTGATATGGTATGTGTCAATAAGCGTGCATCAGTATTTATTGATTTTAGGATTTTCAGATGTTCACAAAAATTAAAACAATCCCCCCGTTGGCATTTAAACAACCTGTTGACATACGTTGTGATTTAAATAAACAAACTTATTTTCACCCACAGAATCTTTGTATATGATAAGCAGGATCCCGCTGTAATAATGACAGCATCAACATTTATTGATATGGTATGTGTCAATAAGCGTACATCATTATTTATTGATTTTAGGATTTTCAGATGCTCACTAAAATTTAAGCAACCCTCGTTGGCATTTAAACAAACTGTTGGCATACGTTGGGTTTTTAATAAACAAACTATAATTTTGTCCCTCAGAATCTTTGTTTATCATAAGCAGGATCCCGTTGTAATAATGAGAACATCAAAATATACTGATATGGTATGTGTCAATAAGCGTGCATGCCCCCGTTGGAATTTAAGCAACCTGTTGGCATACGTTGGGTTTTAAATAAACAAACTTTTAATTTCACCCCCAGAATCTTTGTTTATGATAAGCAGGATCCTGCTATAATAATGAGAGCATCAAAATATACTGATATGGTATGTGTCAATAAGCGTACATCATTATTTATTGATTTTAGGATTTTCAGATGCTCACTAAAATTTAAGCAACCCTCGTTGGCATTTAAACAAACTGTTGACATACGTTGTGATTTAAATAAACAAACTTATTTTCACCCACAGAATCTTTGTATATGATAAGCAGGATCCCGCTGTAATAATGACAGCATCAACATTTATTGATATGGTATGTGTCAATAAGCGTACATCATTATTTATTGATTTTAGGATTTTCAGATGCTCACTAAAATTTAAGCAACCCTCGTTGGCATTTAAACAAACTGTTGGCATACGTTGGGTTTTTAATAAACAAACTATAATTTTGTCCCTCAGAATCTTTGTTTATCATAAGCAGGATCCCGTTGTAATAATGAGAACATCAAAATATACTGATATGGTATGTGTCAATAAGCGTGCATGCCCCCGTTGGAATTTAAGCAACCTGTTGGCATACGTTGGGTTTTAAATAAACAAACTTTTAATTTCACCCCCAGAATCTTTGTTTATGATAAGCAGGATCCTGCTATAATAATGAGAGCATCAAAATATACTGATATGGTATGTGTCAATAAGCGTACATCATTATTTATTGATTTTAGGATTTTCATATGTTCACTAAAATTTAAACAACCCGTTGGCATACGTTTTTATAGATGTACCTGATAATCAATTCCGTTTAGATTTTCTGAGTACTTATAAATTTAATGTTTTATGATTTTTCAAGCACCATATTGATATCCCTAGCTCTTAAATTTTATAATTTGATTTTTTTTTTTTCTAACTATAACAAATCTTTGACCCTTTCATATTTAACCGTTAACAATTTGACAAGATTCATATAGCCATTACATCTTTATCGCATACTTACTATTGATGTAGAGAGCGTTAAGATTGAATGGTAATCAAATGCAAACATGTTGAAACATGTTCCAAATGCTTTTTTTACAACAAATACTTTTTAACAAAAAGAGATAAAAGAGATAATTAAAACTAAATAAATATGTATACAGATATGCTTTATTCAATATATTAGTACAACTGTTCTTCAATTTTAATATTAGAAGTTCGTCCTAGTGGACCCAAATACATAACATTAAATGACCCTTGATTTATTTCAGCTATGGCAGCATCTGATAATTTGCTGTAGCGCATTGGAAAGAAAGTCTGTAAGGAAAAGGTCTTTAGTATTTATGTTGTATGCATAAAACCTATAAATATGTATTCAATTACCTGAAATTGCCCCAAATCAGCAACAATTCGTTCACCAAATTTGGTTACACACCGTTTCAGCTTGTCAATAGGATATTTTTCATTTTTATTTAATTCAAAAATCTTCTTACAAGGTTTGAATGCAACCTCTTCTTCCACTTTTAACAGTTCTTCTTTGAGATTCATCGTTGAGGATATGAGATGCATCTTAAACTGAAACCGCTATTTATACAGAAAATTGAATCTGCATTTAACTGTATCGATATGTATAAAGATATGAACTCAGCTCCGAATAAGCATGAGTGAACATGTTCTCCAGAAAAAAATAAATACAGTAAAATTGAATACGATGTGAATCAGGAAAACTCTAAAACACTCTTATCTACGGCTTATAATAGAATTAAAATCGCTCCACGGGGTAAATTTCGAGTTGGGGACAATGTTAGAATAAGCAAGTTCAAACACGTTTTTGAGAAAGGCTACACACCAAATTGGACAACGGAAATTTTTACGATAAGAAAAGTAAACCTAACCAATCCAGCAACATATCTCCTTGAAGATTTTAATGGTCAACCTATCAGCGGATGTTTTTACGAAAAAGAATTACAAAAGACTAAATATCCTAATATTTATCTCGTTGAAAAAGTACTTAAAAGTAATGGAGACAATGTATATGTTAAATGGCTTGGCTTCCCATCGGCTAACAATTCATGGATTAATAAATCACAATTATTATAAAAGACAAAAATTATTTGTTTCCTTTCTGTTCCTAAATTTCTTAAATCATTATCTCCCTTCAACCTACCAATGCATCTCAAAGTCAATGAACTCCCATCGTAGTATATGATCCCGTCACCACTCAAAACTCATATCAACATATGCCCACTCCAAATCTACATACCTACAAACCATACAAGAATTCCTTTTACTTGCATATATGTACCTACTACACATCCACCTCGTCAACCTTCAAGCAAAAAACCATACAAATATCTCTGTACATCACTAGCCACAATTCACAGTCACGAAAACTAAATTCACCCCAAAGTTTTACATTTACACCAACAAAATACATTCACCCAAATGCTCTGTTCCTCAAGTCCGATATTTATACTACTGTATAGTTGTTGTAATTACACAGCATTCAATTTTTCCCATCCCTGTAAAGTATATTCCTACAGTCGCGACAATAGTTTTCCTGATAACGCATTTTCCTTACATTTTTCATTGATTTATCAGATCCAAATTTCTTACCACATTTTCTTCAGTTCTAAAAATAAATCGTACACATTTATCCTACACATTTCATCCACCTTTTTCCATGCACAAGCAATCCATTCATCGCTACACACACACACACTACTTCGTACACAGTACTACTTGCTCTATGAGGAGCAATTTTGGCTGGATGAGCATATTTTTTTACACTAGGAGCACAATTTTATTGCTCAAGTCCGATATTTATACTACTACTCATAACACACAACAAATTTGGATGTTTAACTAGTCGGGGTCACGTAGAGTCGCCATTTTTCACTGATTTTGATGGATGCGCAGAACTGAACAAAAATGAAAACGCTAATGATATTACCTTCAATATGTGTACTGTGTATTTTATATGCATATAGGTACCTATTATCTTGTTTTATTTTTTTCGATGGAGAAAATGATTTTTAGGAGGAAAATTTGAAGGTTTTTTGTTATTATGTTGTCAACTTCGCTCTTAATTGCTGATTAAAACTCATACAAAAATAATAAAATGCACGACTGGGTCGCACGTACTTGCTCTTATGTTCAAGCCACTGCGGGTTTAAGAAAATTGTATATAAAAACATGGAAATTATGAGAGAAAAATGTAGAGGAGCATGAAATGTGACATTTAAATTGGCTCAAACAACTTTTTGACAGTTTGAGGTGAAAAAAAGAGTGCCATCTAAATTCTTGATTGAATATGATTGTATGGGGAAAAAAATTTTAAATCGTTGGAGCGGTTTTTAAAAAAAATTTATGTTTTATATGTATATAAAATTCTTAAAACATTTTTAAGAACAAATATGTGTATATAAAAACAAAATTTGAAAAAAAATTGTCAACCCGTTTTTGAGATATCGGACTTTCAAAAAAAAAAAAATGAAACTTTTTTTTAAATCCAATTTTTTTTTTTTAATATGTATTTTGATATGCAATATTATTTAATTTTATCTGAAATTTGTGTATAAAAAAAACTCATCTAAATCCGTTCGGTCGATAACGAGAAAATTCAAAATAAAAAAATACGTTGTATGACAGGTACTATTAATAGTTGCTAAGTGTAAAATTTTATAATTTTTGGTAGTAGATCGTACTAATTTAAGTGTATAAAAAAAGGTAAATCAAAATCGTAGGAGTCATCTTTAAGCAAAAAATAATTTCCTTTGCAGTTTTTTAACTTTTGTATGGAAAGTACCGTTAGTTTTTCATAAATGTAAAATTTTTTTTTAAAAATATTTAAGAGAGTATCCACTAGATAGATCATTTATTGTAGCTGAATTATTATACATTTTTTCATTAAACCTATATTGCACAATTTACAGAGACTTGGTATAAAGCTACCTTACTACTGAACAATTTATAACAATGTTTTTAAATATCACTGACGTTAATATAATTGGTAGAAGGAAAAGCTACAGAAAAAAACCTTCTTTAAATAGATGAGATGGAGAGAAGGGGAGGAAATAACTGACAAAAACCTCAAATCAATGACTTTTTACAAAAATAATGCGAATATGACAAAAATCAAATAAATAAACATTTTAATAAATAAATAACAAATAAATTAATATGTTAATAAATAAACATTCAAATAAATAAATAAATAGCAAAATGAATAACAAAATAGATAACAAAAATAAGTAAATAAATAAATACATAATTAAGTGAAATAACAAACAAAAATAAGTAATAAATAAATAAATAAGTAAATAATTAATAAATAAATAAATAAATTAATACATAAATAAAATAAATAAATAAATAAATAAAAAAATCAATAAATAAATAAATAAATAAATACACAATTCGTTAAGGGAAACAAAAAATAAAAATAAATAAATAATTAACTAAGTAGAAAAAAAAATATTACAGAAGAAATAAATATCAATAAATAAATAAATTTATTTTAATAAATTAACAAATAAATATATCACAGAAAGAAAATATTTAAATCACTATAGTTAAATAAATAAATAAATAATGTTCATAAAGTCAGATTTGATATAAGGTAGTTGTCAGATGAACTACAGGATAAGTCATAGCTGTTGCCTAGTTTTACTATTCCTAAAAATAAGTTAAGTTAAGAGTTTAAAAAAAATTACATGTTTTCGAAATATTTGATTTTCCAAAAAAAAAAAATTGAAACATTTTTTGAAAGTCCAAAAAATATTGTTTCAAAAATATTGGTACTCAAAACTATTTATATTTTTTGGAAGCTTCTGCATACAAAAAATAATTGAAATCGGTCATACCGTTGTGAAGAAAATCAAAAATTTAAAAAATGGTTCTTTGGGAGGTACCATTAATAACCATTTTTGAAAAATGGTTTTCTACCCTTTACTAAAATAAATGTATTGAATTTTTTTTTGAGAAAAGTTGTCGAGCCATTTTTGAGAAAAATACCATTATGTAAAATTGCTAAGAAAAATTGTATGGCAGGTACCGTTATTTTTGGTTAAAGAAAAAAAACTGAAAAAACGTGTGGGCATAATCACCGAAAGCCACTATGTACCAAGTTTGAAGAAAATCGATCGAGCCATTAAGGCTGTAGACGAACAGACAGACAGACAGACAGAATTGTGCCACCCACTGTTTTGGCTTTCTCTATCATTAGCCTATTGAATAGACCTTTTAAAATGGAACAATTACGTGCAAGGGTTTTTATTATTGAATATGTTTGTTTGGCCCATAAGCATGCTTAAAACCGAAAATGCTACTAAATTCAGCCATGCGTTTCTGAGAGAATGGTCACACTGGCCACTTTTCAATATTTTTGGTGTAACTTGAAAACTGAGCCGAATTTGACAATTTTACACATAATACTTTTTGTTCAAAATTAAATTTTCTATCGAAATGGATAGTTTGGAAAATTTAAGCAAGAAAAGTAAACAAAAACCAACCAACCAATCGAAAAATCAAAGATTTTAAAATTTTTTTCGAAATTGCGCATAATTTTTTTCGGAGCAAAGATACGCTCAAGACATGCATAAACAAAGTAAATTAGAGTCTTAGGGCTTTAATATGACATGTTAAAAAGCTATATTATTAGAAAATTGACAAAGATATAGTCATTCAAACGTTACCATTTCTTATCATTTTTCGCAGTTTTTGCCCGAAAGCCTATTTTTTGGTACTTTATGACAAATTTAACGTTCCTAGCACCTAGTATCAAATCTTATGTTAATCGGACCAGCCGTTCGGTCTGTAGGTCTGAAAGCATTTAAGAACAGCCGAAAAACGAAATTGCGAACTTACATCCTTTCTATAAATTTTTTATAGTTCTAATGTCATATTATAACAAAAATTTGATTTCGAACATTTTTACGAAAGTGAAATTTGCCACATTGTACCGAAAAAGGGACTTTTGGGCGAAAACTGCGAAAAATTATAAGAAATGATATGTCTTGACCCTATCTTTGCTTCAAAAAAAGTTATGCACAATTTATTAAAAATTTAGATATCCTTGACTTTTTGATTTTTTTAGGTTGGTTTTTGTTAAGTTTTCCTGCTTAAATTTTTTCGTAAAATTTTTTAAACTATCCATTTCAATAAAGAATTTAATTTTGAATAAAAAGTATCATGTGTAAAATTGTCAAATTCGGCTTAGTTTTCAAGTTACACCAAAAATATTGAAAAGAGGTCAGTGTGACCATTCTCTCAGAAACGCATGGGTGAATTTAGTAGCATTTTCGGTTTTAAGCATGCTTATGGGCCAAACAAACATATTCAATAATAAAAACCCTTGCATGTAATTGTTCCTTTATACCCCTCATTTTCCGGTCTATTCAATAGGCTACATTGTAATAGGTATCATGTTTGATTGTTATCTCAAAAATTTTTTTTTTGCACGAATCCAAAACTTGCCTTATGGTACCTATATCGCAAGTAAAAATCTTGCAATAAAATGAAAAGTGTAAGCATTTAGTTTAAACTTAGCTATGTATGTACTTTGTTCATATCTCATATTATTTAAAATTTCAGTGTGAGGATATTCATGGAAAACAAACAAAATGTGGCTTTTGTGTTTTAGGATGATTTTACCTATAGTCAGGAACCAAAAATCCAACTTGAAAAGGCTGACTGAAAGCGTGATGCTGATAGTCAATACAAAAAATAATAATGCAAGCCAAATTTAAAAGTCGTATAAGCTTTAATTGATTTTATTAAAAGAGAACAATTGGTAGGTTCAATGGTCACATTTTTATACATTTCAAATTTGTGATTAAGTAAGTAATTAAGAGAAAACTTGCCAAGTAAATCCACCAAATTGTAGTCAGTAATCATTAAATACCAAATTTCTGTCATGATTTGGAATTGTTTCGATATAACCTACTCTACTTGAGATATTTGATTTGACTTCATATTTAAGATCTCATTACTTTTACTTTAACCGAAAGTGCTCCATATACATAAATAATAGCAATTCTGATAAAATGGGTGGATAGCACGCCCCCTGAATGGAAAATTCCAAATTTTAAATTTTTTTCTTTCAAGGTACTTCAAGCCCTTCCGATCTACGAATTTTCATCGTTCTACAACAATCGGAAGTACTCAATATAATTTATAAGAATTTTTAAAGAATATGGGTGGATGCCACGCCCCCTGAATAGAAAATTGCTGATTTTAGATTTTTTTCTTTGTATGCACCACAAGGCTTACCGTTGTGCGAAATTTCAAGTTTCTACGATGTCAGAAAGTGCTCCATGATTTTCCATTTCAAGAAATTATTTTATACTTTTTGATGAAACAACCGATCTCCCAGCTGAGCCTTACGTTAAGATACGTTTCTGATCGTAATATTCGTGAAGATTTTGTCACTTTCGTGGAAGCGTTTAAGGAGCTTTCGTATTATTAAACTAGCGAAGAGTACGAATCTGAAGATTGGAGAAAAATCAGAAAACGACTTACTGCAGTCACTGCCGAAGAGAAGTTGGATGGAACTTCTACACCTAAGGATAATTATTTTTGGCTGTTTTCGAAAATAAGTCAAGTCAACGTGAATTTGGTTGTAAAATTATCGTCATTTTTTGACGCTTATATTGCTATTGTCAAATATGCAATCATTCTGTTTGCTCAAAATCTTTTTGATCGACGTCAGTCAATTCGCTTGCAAACGCATTTGAATTTTACGAACTGGTTCCTTTCTTGGCTTCTCAATCTTTTCATCACTAACCCGATTTTTGTACTGAAGAATTGCACCGGAGATGATGGGTTCGAACAAGTGACTTTAGCAAGCTGCATTATCGAACACAATGCGAATGCAGTTAAACTAGTACATTTTTGCGTTTTCGAACAGAAAAATTTTGCAGTTTGCGTTTGAGAATATTCTGCAAACGAATTTTTGACGCATATGACATTTTCGAAAACGATCTTTAACTGGCAAGGCCATTAGCCAAATTATCAATGTACTTCAATTTTCTGTAGACCTCATTGTGGAAACTCTGGAAATAATAATTCGCAGTGGCGTGACCCCAGCATAGCTGACAAGGCTACAAGAAATTCCCCTCCACTCCTCTCTGAATAAAATCCTGGATCCGCCCATGACTTTGTCAACTTCATTGTGTTTTTGATTATCGTAATCATAACTTTCAGTGCAGAATAAAATCAGGAATACATTTTCTACAAGACGTTCTATTACCCCACGTCTTTTAAGACAAAAGGATACGAATTTATATTGAGTAGCGGTACTTTCCATAATATATCTGTAGCGAACGAATTTGTTAATTTGGCTTACGCGCGATAGCACTTTACCTAAGTAGCTAAATCCAAACAAAATAAAATTTTATCGATGCACGTCTTTGACATAGTTAAGGTACAAGGTACGTTACTTATGGAAAGATACACGTTCATATGCACATATAAATGAGGTTGCTCTACTTCCTTGCGAAAGTTATTCCATTTTGCACACAAAATAAATTACAAGATATTGCGGTGGACACGTTTCAGGATGTTGTTTGTGTATCAAGATTTTTCCTGGATATGAATATAAAATTATTTTGATCAATTGTTTATTATTATTTTATTTCAATTTGGTTGGATTTAATGGAAGGGCAGCCGGGCGGCAGGTCATCAAAAGATTGTATAATATGTGCTGACTGCTGCTGGTCTAACACGGCAAGACAGTAAAATGAAATAGTCGATATTATTTAGTGGCCTTCGTATTTATTATCCTTCATATACTTAATTTGATGTAGGTTTCTGAGGCCTTTCCAGACGAAAGTTAATCATTTGAATGACTGCTTTTCTCGGCATTATTATTGTTGTTTACAACTTAAAGGCAAATCACTTTTTTAAGCATCACAAAATTATATTTATGGAAGTTTATTGGTAAAATACTCGTATGTATGTGTGTATGCCACATCGTAAACTTGTGATACTCACATTACTCCTTAAGCACAAAATTGATGCGGTATATATATCGTATATGTCTGTGGGTTTGTGATGTGGTTACCTTGCTTATGGGTTGTGTTGAGTTTGAGTATACGATATAATTTAATGCTTACGCATCGTTTACATATCATTTATACAGTGTAAATTTTAAAATGTTCTTTATAAGGAATTTTTTAAGGCAACGAAGAAGGTTTTGGGGAAAATGTATTGTGTTATAAGAACTCTTTAGCGTGAATAAAAAATGATTGCTGATGCTTTGTTCAGCACAATTTAAAGGAAAATAAATTGCATTAGATTAAGGTAAATAATATAAATTTGAAAAATTTGGGTACAACCAGAAGTAAATTTTAATATTTAAAGGAAGTTGAGAAATTCTCTGGAACGAATAAATTACACATTAAGGACATAGAAATGGTTAGGGTAAGGATATGAAAAATACCCTTTTTATGAGCAAAAGGATAGAACCAAATGACACTGCTTCATAGTTTGATGAAATTTCAGAAAGTTTAAATTCCTTTGATGGCTATATATAATGTTCTTTCGAAGACTCGATTTATGATGGCGGATGCTTTTCTCGGAAGGCATTTTTGGGTCAAAGTGATTTTAACTACTGCTTATTTAACGAATAGGATCACAGGCTGCTTAGACTCGAGAGGAAGTTTGGTCATACAAAAAATCGAATGAAAGTCATTTCAGGGTTTTGATTTGAAGAGGAAAAGGTGGGATCCAAAGTCGAAAAAGGAAATTCTGAATGTTTGTCGTGCAGGTTTAAAGGAATGATATTAATTAAGCTTTTGATTCCATGGCCTCAATTCCATTCCTTTGCTATTAGAAGGAAAGCAAAAACGTTTGATCAATTAGAGACATTTATGATGCAAAGTACGCTGACGTTTCGAAGAGAGAAAATCCATCCATGATATGTTTTTGTTCTGGACACGGAGAATTATTCTGGTCCTCAAGAAAACATGTAAGTATGGCCTTAATAACTATGAAGAACGATTAGGAAGATTGGGGCTATAAAATGTGTATGTTTATTGTGTTTTTCCAAGCCCCAAGTAAATTGTACTTTTGGGTCTGAAAAGTCTGAAAAATTTGCATGGAAATATGTTTCTTCCAAGTCCCAAAGGAATTGAATGAAACAACGAAGCTGAGAATAAGAAATTTGAATGTACGCACCTAGGCTCTTTTTATTCTAAGCCCCAAAAGATGGACACAAAATCGAAGTTGGGGTAACAATTGACGTCTAAAATATGTTTTCCAAGTCCTTTGGGAATTGTATACAAAAATCAGGTAGTACCTCGTGGCATTATGGTTAGTGCGTAGGACTGTCATGCCGAAGGTGTGGGTTCGATTCCCAGCCGTGCCACCTAAAAACAGAAATGTTTTATTCGAGGTACTGCCTCTTGCGAGGAACTGACAAATCCTCCAAGAGTATACTTGTCATGAAAAAGTGCTTCTCACTTAGCCGTTCGGACTCGGCAAAAAACTGTAGGTCCCCTCCATTTCCTGCCAACAACACGCACACAGGAATGGTTGAGAGTTGTTAGTCACTAGGCCCTGGTTCTCCTCGAGCTGTTGCGCCACCCAATTTATTTATTTATTTTATACAAAAATCAGAATGGGGCTAGCAAATTTGAATGTTTGCTGTGTTTTTTTCCCAAGCCATAAGGAAACTTGACGCAAAAAAAGAAGGTGGGCATTAACGCAATTTTACATGTAAGCTGTTGTTTTCCCAAGCTTCAATGAAGGAACTCTAGGGAGAAGCACTCAACACTATATACACCCACTCGAGAAGTTCCAGCATGACATCACCATAGCCCTCAATAGTCATCATGGTCACCGTTGCCGTTGGATGCTTTCGGGATGTCGAAAAAGTTTTTTTATAGCCTCTGGATGAATGCCCTTATACACAAACTACATCTACTACAATTTCCCCCGCCACTAATAAAAATCCTTTTTTCTTTTCTTTCTTTCAGGAACTTCTTTGTGAGATTGCGGGAAACTGCTCATTAACTGTGAAGAACATCAAAACCGGAGTCAGACAATGTTCGAAACTTGGCCCCTTCCTCTACAACCTGATGACATCATACCAATGCGTTCCAACTGGCTACTGGCTGTGAAAACCTGCTGATTGCTGATGACTCGTTTACGTACGCAACTTCAATGTCACCACAAGTTGCAGTCCGGTAAGTAGTGGCTCTCATCAACAGACTGTTCAATTTCTACACGAAATGGGGCATCAAAATCAACTCGGCAAAGTCGGAGCTTGTCTGCTTCAGGTAACACGGCACGGCCCTGATCAGAACTAAGCCAACAGACGAAGCAAACTTGAAAGCAACTCCTGCGGTCAGTCATTAGCTACTGTTTCCCAGTCTGGTTCACGATTACAAAATCAGCGATGAAAGAACTCGAAATCTTCGAGAGACAGATTCTAAGAATCTGCACCGGACTCCACTTCGACCGGCAGCGAAGAAAACATTACAGGAACGAGAATCTCTACAGAGGAGCAAGGATAATACCGCTGGACAAATACCTTCTAAATTTGACGAAGAAGCTAGTGCAGAACACCATCAATCACCCTAATCAGCTAATGAGAAGGATAGTCAACGAGCAACGACATCCCTTGCCTAGGTACCTCAGTGTGATGGAAACCATGCATGCCCATATTTTCATCAACAACGACGAAGCAGTAGTTTCTTTCTACGCTGACACTGGGTCAGCCTACCGCCAGCGACTAAAAGCCAACCCTTTCCACCAAACCAGTTACAACTACAATTACAATTACAATTACAATTACAATTATAATTACAATTACAATTACAATTACAATTACAATTACAATTACAATTACAATTACAATTACAATTACAATTACAATTACAATTACAATTACAATTACAATTACAATTACAATTACAATTACAATTACAATTACAATTACAATTACAATTACAATTACAATTACAGTTACAATTACAATTACAATTACAATTACAATTACAATTACAGTTACAATTACAATTACAATTACAATTACAATTACAATTACAATTACAATTACAATTACAATTACAACTACAATTACAATTACAATTACAATTACAATTACAATTACAATTACAATTACAATTACAATTACAATTACAATTACAATTACAATTACAATTACAATTACAATTACAGTTACAATTACACTTACAATTACAATTACAATTACAATTACAATTACAATTACAATTACAATTACAATTACAATTACAATTACAATTGCAGTGGTGGTCCAGTATAACAAGTACCAATTTATGTAAATGATGGATATCACACTTTCTTCAAGCGCATTAGGTATTCTATAACGAATAAATTACGAAATGAAACCAAAAATGTGCATACGAATAATTAATTTTCCTGTTACGGACAAGAATTCAGAAATGGAATTTGTTTAAATCAACTCTAAATTTTGGATGAATTTATATTATTTTTTTCATTATAACTTTGCTTTTTTGTGCTCGATTTTCCTTGTATTTTGGTATTATCAAAAGACAAAAATAATGGGATACAAAAATTTTGAGTAAAGTTTTGAAAAAATTTTGCTCGGAATTTAACGTGATTTTGAGTGTAGTGGGCTTTGAGCATAACCTACTCACAACGAACCACCCCTTTTTATTTTGAAAAATTATTCAAACACAATTTTATAATATTTTTTGTTTTATTTTCACTTTCTGGCTATAACATGGATATTCATAGGTTCATATAAATGTAGAAAGTATAAACCAATTTCTCAGATTGAAATCAATCAAACAAATGGACGAAAAACTTTTCATGCTATTTGTCTCACCCATTAACATATCCAGAGGCTAAGAAATTGAAATGCCTTTTGGGAGGAAAACACCAAGGAATTTACGGCAGTTGATTTATTCTGTCAATAAGCAAAAAAAAAGAAAAGAATTTTAAAATAAATCAAACCATTTACATGTAGATATAAATGGGATAAAGGTTTTCATATGAAATTCGAATTCATTCCATGTTTTCTTTTTTTGTTTTGTTTTGTTTAAACATATGTAAATGTAACCTTCAATACAATCATACAAACATACATACATTCATTTATTTATGTAGGGACTTGAGAAAGATTGATTTTACGACTTGAAATTATCTAAATTGGAAAATGTTGTGAACATGTGAGGTAAAGAAATAATAATCAGTCTGAAACAATACTTTTATTACACTCGTTTGTCAATTTTTGTATTCGATTTTGTGGTTATGAATAAAATGTAAAATATGTAAAGTTATTATTGTATAGAAAGCTAGCCTTTAGGAAATCAAATAGGATTTTCGTAGGTTTTGATTCTCTGAATCCAACCAACTTGAAATATTAATAGAAATGATTGATGGTGGTGTTGGTATAGGATATATCTGATTTTGTGAGCTGAAAAATGTGGTTCCAACTCAGGTAGAATTACATACTTAAAATTTGTGAAGTGTGTTAAATACATAGTTTTAAACAAAAAACAAACCAGAACCGCAAAGTTCAATTACAGTAAAACCGAGTCCCTTAAAATTTACCAACATATGTAAATATAAGAGCCAGTAAGTTTGTAAAAAAACAATTTAAAGAAACTTTTATTGACAGGCGAACTTGCAGGAAGAGTCAATATTTCACTAGGAGTTATAAAAGAAAATTAAAATTTATGTATATTATGTTCGCAATTTATCGAATGAAATGACTGGCGTAAAAGTTTGAATAGATATGTATACCATGACCAATTAGAATATATGGCATCAGGGGGTGTTTCCACAACTTTTCTCATGTTCAAAATATTAAAAATTACAAAAAAAAGTGAAAAGTTTCAACCTTTGACATAAAAACAATTTCTCTATAAGTGGCAAGATTGAAATTTTACCCAAAGATGCGTCTACTTAGCACTTATCGTTTAAAATATCAACCATTATTTTCCCAAGACACGTTTGACGTCCAGAAGCGTTTTCGCAATTTTTTCATGTTAAAAACTACCAAAAAGGAACAGTCCCACTTTTTGATATACAAAAAGGATGTTCCTGAAAAGTGGTAACATTGAAATTTTAACCGAAGGTGTGTCTACTCAAAACCTTTCTAATAAGACAAACCGTTATTTTTATTATGGAAACTTTCCAAGTAATTTACGAGTTTTTGTTTAAATTACCATTTTCCACTGATTGGGCGCCATTCTTGAAAATGGCGTCTAAGCTACAGGATTACAAAGATGAAAGGTAAATTGCATCCTAATTAAAAATAAGGCCCCCTCCACAAAAAGTGCAGGGATTTCGGTTTCCTGACTGGACTGCAGATCGGGTGCCATTTTTCAAAATGGCGTCCAAGTGACAAAATTACAAAAATGACTCTCAGGCTTAATTAAATGTGTGCGGAATAAATTCCAGTCATACAAAAGAGATTCCCCGATCGCAGGGGAGTTGGTTTCCTGACCGGACTATATAATCCAGAAAACAATGCGCACAACTTCCCAACGTGTGACGATTATAATGCATGAAAAGAGGTGTACTGGAGCCAAATTACCGCATCAATTATCGAAATAAGTGACTGAATTATGTCAGATTGGCAATACCGCTCACGTTTCGGCTAATCTTGTAACCAAAATTTGAAGTGGTTACTGCCTGAACAGAATGCAAGACGCAGCTGGAATAGATATCAATGGCACTCACTCACTCTGTCACTGAAGTGGTGATTCAGCCCCTACATTTGAATTTCATCCATAACTTTTTGGTGTATAGGATATGCGTAAAATATGTTCTAGATCTGATATGTTACGGGTTTTGTGCTCTAGATATCTGTCGTAAAGAGTATCCCTTAAAAATGTTTCCAGGAACAGAAATACAATACGTGAAAGGTGCAAGTTTAAAATGGTATTTCTTCCCTGCAATGAACATGTATCAACTCTTTGTAGGTCAGTCTTGGAAAGTCTCTGAGATCAGGACGGTTAGCCCTCTATCTAATAAATGCTACCCTTTGTCGGTTCATATGTTGTTCCTCTACGTCTACAGAGTCTGCAAGCAAGTTAGGTTTATGCATGTTATTATTGATTATTTCCACAAACGTGTCTAAGTAAGGACTACCTGCGTAGGGTATAGGGTTGCTTATATACGTATCATCATCATAATTGTCAAAAATTGCAAATTATAGGTACTCTCAGTTCTAAACTTTCAATAAAAAGTCGTAAAAATTCTAATCGGTGCGTCCGTAAAAAGTAAGTATTCGCCACAGTACACAAATCCAAGGTAATATCCATTGTGGTCCGTAAGAACCGATAAGTTGAGATACCTGAAGTGCTTTTTTTTTTTTATTCTTAAAGAAATTGTTGACAGTATTTAACAAAATTTAACCCTCATCTAATACTTTCCATATAATTTGAAAATACACGATGAACACTTGTTTTGACATTAGTTAGATTTTTTGAATGATATGAAACATTGACCCCGACCCTGCAAATTATAAAATTATATTTGGCATTTTTGAGTAACCTGGTTTTTCACGACCACCGCCGCGGATAAGTTGCGCTAGGTTATACAAATTTCAAGTGCCAGTAAAACGGCTATTCAAGAGCCCTTAAAATGACACGCTAATACTAATATTGACATTTTGACAAGCAAACAAACCTCGCTTGATCCACCATTTCCATCAATTATGATAGATGCACAGAACTGAATACAAATTAAAGCTCTAATGATATAACCATTAATATGAGTATATTGGGAGTATTAGCTGCATGACCAATTTACGCGTTATTTATGTATGCAGAGTTGTAAAAGAATGAAATCTTTAAGACTTCAATTAGAAGATAGCATTCTTTAGAGTCACCATCAACTGATTGCAATCTTCATGCATTCTTTGAATTGTTTGAATTCTTTTGAAGTCGTTTGAAGTCTTTTGCATTCTTTAAATTCTTACATTCTTTGATAGTTTGTTGAATTCTTAAAACTCATTGCATTTTTTTGCGTTTTGCCCTCCATAATACTGACGTACGCTCTTAGAAAAAAGACTCCTATGTTAAATTGCCTTAAATGCCTTAGATAAAATATTTTCTATGGATGTAATTTTTTAACAATTATTAAGGACTTCCCAAACCAATGCAAAACATTGGGCGATGACGACGCGTCGATGAAATATCAAAAATAATACGTTGTTATGGTAGGAAACAACACGTTGTTGTTTTTGTTTAGTCGTCGGGACTGAAGGTTTCATACGATTTTTACTTGCGATTATAGGTACTATAAATTTTCTCAAAAACGGCTCGACAACTTTTCTTAAAAAAAATTCAATAAATTTATTTTAGTAAAGACTTTCTTTCAGTGGAAAACCATTTTCCAAAAATGGTTATTTTGTCGCCAGGACAATTCGCAAAAAAAGGAAAAGTAGATTGTAACCGCCGCAGTCAAATAGTCGCGAAGCTAAATCCAAAAGTTGCCGTATAGGATGCAACCAAAAAGGCTAACCAAAAAAGCAATCGAGACCAGCGAAATCAATAGCAAAAAAAAAAAAACTAATGAAAAAAAAAGACTTGGTTCTTTTTCCTTTCTAAGGATTAAAATTAGCTTTTACTTTATTTAAATTAACTTCTTAATAACTCGGCTTTCAAAATGGGAATTCAAATAAAAATTCGTTATTGCCATAACGAAACCTCGGCATATCATCTGCAATGACTCGGCATAGAGGAAACAGCTGATCTTCCGTTGGTACAGCTACAGATCATTGACCTGTAGAGGGATCTTCGTGATCATATCTGGCTGTAGCTTCACCTCGCACCTCTCATATTCTTAGGGTTTCTTCCAATCCAAAGTTGTCTCCCCTGGTGGACCATCAACCGCAGCCTAACCATTTGATGCATACATGCACAAAAAAACATCGCATAGTGGGAGGTGCCAAAAATAAAACATCGAAACTTATGTTTCGGAGTTGACGCCCACAAATTAGGAATGAAACCAATTTGAATTTGTTTCATCTTTTATGGCCTCCCACTTTTGCCTATATTTTTCGGTATATATATATAGCGATATATGTTTTGCCGTCGGCAATCGCATTTCTATGCCGTCGGTGTTTTAACGATTAAATGGAATGCCGGCGGACATCCGTATGATGCATGTTGCTTTGCAACATCCTGCCGGGCCACCGGAAAAAGAAATGATGTCATCAAAGGAAAGTCATCTTAGTTGGTTTTCAGCTTGATGAAACATATGTCATGAAATGGTTGATCCTCGATGGGTAACAAGCGGTGTGTACATGAAATAAAAGATAAGTAGGTATGGTGATTGGTGTGTGGCAATGATAGGCTTAGATTATAAATTAAATATGATTAATTAAATTCATTATTATAAGGTTATATTATATTAGATAAAATAGATGAGCATTGTATATATTTTTGTGTGTGTGTTTTATTAATTTACCATCGGCAGAATGCAAAGTTTGGTGATAGGACGCTTTAATAAGGCGCTTGCGGTTTTAATTGTGACAACACGAACTTGTCCATCTGCTCCGGGGTGCGTTTCTGTAATTCTGCTAAGTCGCCAAAGAGTGGGAGGCGTTTGCTCTTCAGGTAGAAGTACTAGATCTCCTACTTTAATTTCGTTATTTGGTGTGAGCCATTTTGGACGTTTTTGTAGTCGAACTAAGTACTCAGATCTCCACTTTTTCCAAATATCTTGGTGAATTTTCTGCATCAGCTGCCATCTGTCCAAATGAGACTCCTTAATTTCGGTTAAATCCTTTTCCGGTGCAGTGTTTAGTGCTGACCCAATCAAAAAGTGTCCTGGTGTCAAGATGGACAGGTCGTCAGGATCTTCAGTTATAGGACAAAGTGGGCGGGAATTTAGGCACGCTTCTACTTGCGTGAGAATAGTTGCATATTCCTCAAAGGTAAGGGTGTAATGGCCGATTATCCGCTTGAGGTGGTACTTCATAGATTTCACACCTGCCTCCCAAAGTCCGCCAAAATGCGGAGCTGCTGGAGGGTTGAAATGCCATGTTGTGCCATTGTCTTGCAAATGCTTTGCTATATCTTCTGCCCACTGCTTTGGCATGAATGTTTTTTCAGCTTCCAGGATGTTTGCAGCTCCCTTGAAGTTTGTACCGCAGTCGCTGTACAAATTTGTACAAATTCCACGGCGAGCCGTGAAACGTTTGAAGGCTGCAAGAAACGCGGATGTCGTGTAGTCACTAACAAGCTCGAGATGAACTGCTTTCGTGCAGAAACAAACAAAAATTGCTATGTAGGCTTTGGTAATTTTGCTACAGCGACCCTTCCATGCCTTAAGTTGCACAGGGCCGGCATAGTCCACTCCGGATGTCTGAAATGGCCGCGCTTGTGTAACTCGCAACGGTGGCAAATTTCCCATCTTCTGCTGCATCTCTGTTGCATTAAATCTGTAGCATTTCAAACATTTGTGGATACAATGTTTGACAGAAGATTTCAACTGTAAAATCCAGTACTCGGAGCGAAGTGTAGCCATCATCAATTGCTGACCGCCACCGTGTAGAGTTTTCAGATGGGTGTCGTGGACGATGAGAGACGTGAGAAAATTACTTGCTGCCAATATAATTGGATGTTTTTGAGAGTAGGGTAACTCAGCATTTTCCAATCGACCTCCAACTCGCAGGATACCATTTTCGTCAATGATTGGCGATAGTGTCGATAGTTTGCTTCTTTTTGAAACCGTTTCACCTGTAGTTAGCTTTGCGACTTCTTCAGTAAAAAACTCCTGTTGTATCAGAACAATCAAACGCCATCGAGCTGAAGACACTTCATCGACTGAAAGAGGTCCAGTCACACGGGTTGGTAATTTTCTTGCCTTATATCTCAAGTTAGTTAAGTACCGGCGCCAATACGCTGCAGCCCGATACAACCGATTAAGAGATGAGAAGCGACTAAAAAGTATCTGATTTGTCTCGAAAGCAGTGAAGTGTACGCAGAGCTGAAAAATATTAATTATGGGGTACCCAGATGCGATCAACTTACTTTTTGTTTTTGAACTCTCCGATCCTTTCGTTTCGAGTTCCGTGGGTTTGATTTCAAAAGATGGTTGAAGGTTGTGATCAAAAGATTGTAAGAATTCAGGCCCATGCCACCATTGCTGGTTCTGAATGAGCTCACTTGGAAAAACTCCTCTAGAAGCAATGTCCGCAGGGTTTTCTTTAGACGGAACGTAATTCCAACACCCAGAATCAGTTAGCTCCTGAACTTCTGCCACTCTGTTGGCCACGAACGTCGTTCTTATGTATGGTGCGCTTTTGATCCACGCGAGTGTAATTTGAGAATCACACCAAGCGAAAATGTCGGCCGATTCTAATTCCATCGTTTGAACAGTGTGCACCAACAGCTGTGCTAACAACAAAGCACCACAAAGTTCCAATCGAGCTACAGATTTTGTTTTAAGAGGTGCCACTCTAGTTTTTGACGCGACGAGATTGATGAAAGTTCCATTTCCAGTAGTGACTCTAAGGTATACGGCTGCAGCATATGCTTTCTCGGAGGCATCGCAGAATCCGTGGACCTCATAATGAAATTCGTTGGTGAGATTAATCCAGCGAGGGATCTCGATGGCCTTTAAAAGGTTTAGCTCAGCTTTCAGATTTTGCCATGATGAAATGATGGTTGCTGGGAGCTCAGAATCCCATGTTTGCTTATCCTTCCAAATATCTTGCATTATTATTTTTCCGATGATAACGCACGGTGCTATCCAACCCATTGGATCATAAAGGCGAGCAAGATCTGATAAGAATTTACTTAGCAGGATGTCTAATGTTTGAGGTTCAGTTTTAACATGAAGGGATGTTACCATTGATTGGTTGTTAGGTGAAGTACCTCCAGAAAGCACCCACCTTTTCACTAACAACGCCCACGCAGATTCGAAATTTGTATCTGTATTTCGAAGTATTCGGGCCGCTTCACCGGATAAATTACCTTTCAAATATTGTAATTTATGTGCATCGGATATTGAGGTATTTTTATTGACCATAGCTTCAAACAAGCCTTTAAATTCTGGCCACATTTTAAGAGTTCCATCAAAAGTGGGAATTTTAATTGGGGGGAGCTTAAGTTCTACCGACGGTGATGCATTTGATCCACCTAGGGATTTGTTAAGAGAATGTTGGCTTTCGTTTCTCGATAGGTGCTCTTTTAACTCGCAGGAGTAACTAAAGAAAACTTCTTTTAATTGATGAAATGTGAGTGCCTCCATATACCTAATTTTTGCTTCTTCTGAAGGAGCCTCAACTATTTTCTGATGAAGGACTCTAGCCTCCTCAAAAGATGTTTCTAAATTTGCTAAGCGCAGCTCATTCATGTGAACAGATTTTTTACTTGTATCTAACAATTTATATGCGTTATAATCCGCGTCTAAATCCTGCGAAATAGTTTGAATCGCGTCTATCAAACCTGGAAGCCTGCTCTTACTCATAATGAAGCAGAATATATTTAATAATTTACCCGGAGAACACACAACACACGGTTTTATTAAGATCAAATATGATCAATGGTTTAAAAATGAATAAATATTATAATAGAAGCCACACACCTGTAATTTTTGCGTTGCTCCCACGCTGCATCAGCTTCTTCAGCTCCAGATCTTCACAGGACAAAGAAGAAATCAACCGCACGCACTTAGAATGTCTTTAACACGAAGAAAAACCGCGATTGTCTTTTAGTTTTATTAAAAAACTATACGCACACGCACTCGTATCTTTTTTTTTTTTTTACACACTGTCTATTTAATTGTTTTTTATGTCTATGTTATCCTTTTTGGAATCCTTTACCATCCGGCTCGAAGGACCACTGTTTGTCGCCAGGACAATTCGCAAAAAAAGGAAAAGTAGATTGTAACCGCCGCAGTCAAATAGTCGCGAAGCTAAATCCAAAAGTTGCCCTATAGGATGCAACCAAAAAGGCTAACCAAAAAAGCAATCGAGACCAGCGAAATCAATAGCAAAAAAAAAAAAACTAATGAAAAAAAAAGACTTGGTTCTTTTTCCTTTCTAAGGATTAAAATTAGCTTTTACTTTATTTAAATTAACTTCTTAATAACTCGGCTTTCAAAATGGGAATTCAAATAAAAATTCGTTATTGCCATAACGAAACCTCGGCATATCATCTGCAATGACTCGGCATAGAGGAAACAGCTGATCTTCCGTTGGTACAGCTACAGATCATTGACCTGTAGAGGGATCTTCGTGATCATATCTGGCTGTAGCCAGAAATAATACTCTGATTCCACATCTCCTCTGCCCACCACCGCTTTCGTCATCAACGCTTTCGTCATCAGCGCCCAATAACCAGTTTTTCTTATACTACCAGAACACTAGTGGACTTCGTACAAAAACAAATGCATTATTTCTCCACTCTCTCGCTTCACAATATGATGTCTTGGCTCTTACCGAAACATGGCTCACTAATGATCATTACAATGCCGAATTATTCGATGAAAGTCAATATAATGTTTTTCGTAAGGATAGATGCTTATTGAAAACAAATCTTACCAGAGGCGGCGGAGTGTTAATAGCCGTACGATCTAATTTCTCTTGTGCGCAAATAGAATTGGATTCAGATGCTGTTAATTCAGAATTTGATATTGATCAAATATGCGTTCGAGTTTCAATGGATAGTTTGTTTGATATATTAATTATTTTAAGTTATATACCACCAGGTAGTTCAATAGATTTATATAAAATACATATTAAAAATTGTCATTCACTATTCTCAACATTAAATTATAACCAACACATAATAATATTAGGTGATTTTAATCTTCCGAATATAAAATGGAGTTTCGATCATGATGAAGTATGTTTAATTCCTTTTAATGTTAATTCAGAGGTTGAAAGCACTGTCTTAGATTCTTTTCATGAATTTGACCTTATTCAAATAAATAGTTTTGTTAATGACTTAAACCGAATTTTAGATTTAATTTATGTTGATAAGGAACTTTCTTTTGTTATAATGAAGTGTATAAATCCTATATTAAAAAATTCAATACATCATTTAGCACTTTGTGTGAAAATAAGTTTCTTTGGTTACTTTAAACCTACCTGTGATAAATTAGTTAAATTCAATTATACCAAAGGTAATTATAATGCCATCATAGAACATTTAAACTCGATTTCTTGGCAAGCAATTTTCGATGATAATATTCTTTCTGTTTCTTATAATATCTTTATTAATCTGTTAAGAGGGGCAATTGATAGTTTTGTGCCTAAGAAAATAGTATCATTAAAGTCAAAGCCTCAGTGGTTCAACAAAAGATTATGCAATTTGAGAAATAAAAAAAATAAAGCATATAAGAAATTTCGAGGCTCCAATAACGATTTAACTTTATTATATAAATATAGACGTATTCAAAAAGATTTTGATGCTCTAAATAAATCTTTGTATAAGGATTATCTTATTCGTATTGAATCTAATTTAAAACAAAATAGTAAATTATTTTGGACCTATATAAATGAGAAAAAAAACTCCAATGGTATTCCTAACAAAATGTTCTATTTACAAAATTCTTCCACCGACATTCGTACGATTACTAATTATTTCGCAAATTTCTTTCAATCCGTTTACACCTCAACTGACATTCCTGATTCATCTGCACACAAGGCCTTAAATAGCTTCCTAAATCTAGGAACATTACAAGTTAATGTATCAGAGGTTATGGAAGTTTTGAGCAGTTTGAAGCCAGAAAAACAATGTGGCCCAGATGGAATATCTCCTTTTATATTGAAACAGTGTGTAAGCGCCCTTAGTGTTCCTTTGACTCTCCTGTTTAATACTTCACTAAAGAATGGGGAATTTTTAAAAGACTGGAAAATTTCATTCATTACCCCTGTCCATAAGTCTGGACCTAAACAGGATGTTTCAAATTATCGGCCGATTTGCAAACTATCTCTAATACCAAAATTATTTGAAAAAATTGTATGTAAAAAGCTTTCTTTTCTTCTCAAAGAAGTCATTTCACCTGACCAACATGGTTTTATATCAGGTAAATCTACCTCGACAAATCTAATGGTTTTCTGCAATAATGTAGTCGGATGTTTTGAAGATGGCTCTCAATGTGATGTCATTTACACTGACTTTGCAAAAGCCTTCGACAGAGTCAATCACAAAATTTTAATAAAAAAGTTAGGAGAGTTGGGTATCCACTCGAATCTCTTGAAATGGTTTCAATCCTATCTATGTGATCGCATTCAATTTGTTAATATTAATAATACTAAATCCCATCAAATTCAGGTTCCCTCAGGAGTTCCCCAAGGAAGCCATCTTGGCCCACTCTTATTTCTAATTCTGATAAATGATATACCTCTTCGTATTATCAACTCCGAAAAACTGTTGTTTGCTGATGATTTGAAAATCTTTTGTCGTATTAAATCTATTTCCGATTGTTTACTTCTCCAAGAAGATCTTAATCGACTTGATCAATGGTGTAAACAAAATCTATTATTTTTAAATGTTTCAAAATGTCAAATAATGTCTTTTTATCGTTATCAGTCTCCTATCTTTTTCAATTATAGGATTGATAATGCACCTCTTGCGAGAATTTTTGAAAAGAAGGATCTAGGTGTTTTATTTGACAGGAAACTTAATTTCAATCTACATATAGATTATATTGTTGCGAAAGCAAACTCAATGCACGGATTCATATCGCGGAATTCGAAAGAGTTCTCGGATCCGTATACTCTCAAATCACTCTACATAGCTTATGTTCGGTCTGTTTTGGAATATTGCTCGGTGATATGGAGCCCTTTCTATTTAAATAGTTCCTTAAGAATTGAAAATATTCAAAAACGCTTCACTAGACTTGTTGTTTATCGTTTACATTGGAATATTCGAATGCCCTCATATGATTCGCGATGCCAACTTATTGATCTAAAAAACCTGGCTAATCGCCGTAAATATTTCGCAATAATATTTGTAAGAGACCTTTTATATAATCACATCAACTGCCCCTTTCTTTTAGCTTTAGTTAAGATCTATGCTCCCTCAAGAAACTTGAGAATAAGAAATATTTTCTGTGAACCCTTTCATAATATGAATTATGGGCTAAATGAGCCTCTTACAAGATGTTTAAGAGAAGCAAATTCTGTAGAGAGTTTTATAGATTTTTTTAATTCTTCAAATAGAAACTTGTTCAAAGAAAAATTGTTAAGTATTATAAGGTAACCTGGATGGTACTTATGTATATATATTGTATCTAGTAGTCGTAAAGAAGTATATTATTATTGTTATAATGTATTATCTGTTAGATGAAATAAATGAACTAAACTGAACTAAACTGAAAACTGTAGCTTCACCTCGCACCTCTCATATTCTTAGGGTTTCTTCCAATCCAAAGTTGTCTCCCCTGGTGGACCATCAACCGCAGCCTAACCATTTGATGCATACATGCACAAAAAAACATCGCATAGTGGGAGGTGCCAAAAATAAAACATCGAAACTTATGTTTCGGAGTTGACGCCCACAAATTAGGAATGAAACCAATTTGAATTTGTTTCATCTTTTATGGCCTCCCACTTTTGCCTATATTTTTCGGTATATATATATAGCGATATATGTTTTGCCGTCGGCAATCGCATTTCTATGCCGTCGGTGTTTTAACGATTAAATGGAATGCCGGCGGACATCCGTATGATGCATGTTGCTTTGCAACATGGTACCTCCCAAGGAACCATTTTTTAATTTTTGATTTTCTTCAAAGTGGTATGACCGATTTCAATTATTTTTTTTGTACAGAAGCTTCCAAGAAATGTTAATAGTTTTGTGTACCAACATTTTTGAAAAACTATTTTTTGGATTTTTAAAAAATATTTCAAATTTTTTTTTGGAAAATCAAATATTTCGAAAACGGCATCATAGATTTTTTTGAAACTCGATATTTAAGACTTTTTTAGTACTTTCTAAAATATTTTTAGAAAAAATTTTACATTTATGAAAAAATAACGGTACCTTCCATACAAAAGTAAAAAAACCGCAAAGGAAAATATTTTTTTGCTTGAAAACGACTCCTACGATTTTGATTAAACTTTTTTCATATACTAAAATTAGTACGATCTACCATCAAAAATTATAAAATTTTACACATAGCAACTATTAGTAGTACCTGTCATAGAACGTATTTTTTTATTTTGAGTTTTCTCGTTATCAGCTTAACGAATTTGAATGAAGTTTTTTATATACAAATTTCAGATAAGATTAAATAATATTGCATATCAAAATTTTCAAAAAAGAAGTTTTTGGATTTTTAAAAAAAGTTTCAAATTTTTTTTTTGAAAATTCGATATCTCAAAAACGGGTTGACAATTTTTTTTCAAATTTTGTTTTTATATACACATAAATATATAGTTTAAATCTGCATACCAAAATTTGTTCTTAAAAATGTTTTAAGAATTTTATATATACAAAATTAATTTAAAAAAAAACCGCTCCAACGATTTGAAATTTTTTTTTCCCATACAATCATATTCCATCATGAATTAAGATGGCATACTTTTTTTCACCTCAAACTGTCAAAAGAGTTGTTTTAGCTAATTTAAGTGTCGTATTTCATGCTTCTCTACATTTTTCTGTCATAATTTCCATGTTTGTATATACAATTTTCTTAAACTCGCAGTGTCTTTAACATAAGAGCAAGTACGTGCGACCCAGTCGTGCACTTTATTTTAAAATGATTTTTAAATGAGTTTTTTCAAATCAAAGCATCATTAATTTCTGATAAATTTTCTCTGGAGACACGTAGGCGCTTTTGCTTTGCTTACGAATTAGAAGAATCGCTCAAATCTTGTTTTCGTTTTCTTAATTCTTTATTCGAAGTTTCCCCAGTTGTATTAGCTTGCAACTTCGACATGTAGGTTAAAAAATGTTCATGAAAATGTAAAACAAGAGATAAAATGAAGATAGAACAAACAACTTATAAGGACGAAAAAACTTTAAGGATGTAGTTATTGAAGTACCCGTGTGGTTTACCCTTTTCGCCTTTATATGCTTTTCTCTGAATTTGCCGCCCAAGTGAAGTGCCGTTCTAGGCAATTATTGCCTATTTTGTGCCTATTGGCGAATGGAGTCACGGCACCTAGCAGTCACCGCGTGAACCCTATGAGGGGGATACATTTTTTTTTCATTTTGACATTCAAATGTATTTCCCATAAGAGAAAACCAAAAAAAGGTCTAAAAAACATTGCTTTTGCTAATTAATTTTCTATGAACACGTATTTATTTTATAGTTGCAATAGAAAAGGAATTTATGTGAGTTAGTTAATCAAGAAGAATATGTATCAAAACTTATGTGTAATTTCCTATAGTTTGCAGATGAAAAATGTAAACAAACCTGTATTGTTGTTGTTGCTTTCCAAAATGGATTCATGTCGTAAGCAAAATTGCGTAGTCAGGGAAGGGGTTTGATAGACAAGAGTCAATTATGTAGATTTTTATATTATTTATTTTACTACTGTTTTCTAATAAGTAAAAGCTTACGTCATCGAAACTTTGCAGTAATGTTTTTATGAAGATGTAGGTATAAAGTATTTCCATCTATTTACAAATGTATTGGGTTTGTGTATTTGTATTCTTGAGAAAAAAGGAGTACAAATGTTTGTATACTATTTGTGACTATCAATAAAATATAATTTGTGTTTAGAAACTAGCGAAGCTCATGGGGTCAATAACACCCTTAGTTAAATAAATAAAATTTTGCGTTTAATTTTTTACAATTCTTATTTTCAAAATATGTACCCTCCAAAAATATCAGGAAATAATAACACTTCAATCGTGCCTGCGTCTTTTGTTAATGCCGCATTTATACGATTGGAGAACTGGAAATATAATGACCAGGGCCCGGATTTCCATGCAAATGCATATGTTTTTTAGACAGCCTTAGAAGGAAATGAATGAGATAGTTTTCCGAATTGAGAAATTTGCTTTAAAATGGCATTCAATCGTTGGTGCATAGTTTTGCATATATTGGTATAAATGCATATTTTGGCGTATTGAGCATATTTTAACTATAAATGCATATTTTTAGTGCATATTTCAAAAAAAATAAGCTTTAAACACTTGAATTTCATTATTTCACCGAAATGCAAACGACCTTTTAAAATTCTACTAATTGGCTTTCATAAGTTCAAGCCATGGGTTTCTGAGTGAGACTATAGTAAAATTACAGGGGTGGAACTCGCTTAAAAAACAAATAGATTTTATGGACGAAGCAGTTTCGAAAATTAATGCAGTAGAGTCTCCAATGGGTCAATCTATTTGTAAAAAAATAGACAATTTTCTTAAGAAAAACGAAGGATATTTATGAAAATGAAAACTATCTCAACCATGTTATCCTTTAATGAGAATCAAGAACAGTCCTTCGATATTCAAGTAACAATAAATGAGATTGTATCATTAATACATGCTCCATTAACGTCTGTTGACGTGGAGAGGTCATTTTCCATGTAAAAAAGTTTCTTGAGACCAAATCGCCAAGGTTTCAGTTTTGAAAATTTCAGAAAAAAATTCATGATTCATGCTAACAAAACCTACTTACGAAACTAGTCTACATAATTATGTCAAGATTTTTTTTTTTTTTTTTTTTTGTTAAACCTACCTGAATTCTAAGTTATTTTTTGTCAATTTTATTTACTTATTGCTGTGAAAAATGTCTGTGAATGAAAGATTGATTTATTTATTTTATTTAAGAGTGTTTTCATTTACTTTTTGAGTATTTTTGCAGCATATTTAGCATTTTTAAGGATTTTTGAGGGCATATTTTGGATTTTTTAGGGCATATTTAGACATTTTATGTGCATATTATAGGCGCATATTTTGTGTTTTTTAGAGCATGAAAATCCGGGCCCTGATAATGACCAAACAATAACAGAAGAATGGACAAATTCATTATTTTTGCCATTATACTGGCAGCTTTTCACCAGTCGTGTAAATTCGGTATAAGGAAGAAGCATTTAAAATATTTACATTTACTTCCAAACAAAAAAATTCTGTACGTAGGTAAAAATACTTGAAAAAGTTTTTTTTTTGTAATTAAATTGGTAAATATATATGCAAGAAATTTTCATTCCGAACAAAAATGTTGACATGTATTTGAAAATCTTCATTTTCAATACAAACATAATTAAAGAAAACAAAACTAAAACTCGGCTACGTCCCTGTGTTGCTTTTTTCTCAAACGAGTATTGGTGTTGTTGTTTCTCGTTGTAGAGGTAGTTTGTTTACATTGTTCATCTTAAATTTAAAGCATTTGAGGCGTCAGTTTTGATTTATTTTTTGCTAGATTTGTAAACTTACATGTTTTGTTATTCTGTTGCAATCATAAAAGTTGTATCCGTTCATATAAAAGTTATTAGAAAAAGTAACATGAATATGACTCTCTTTTGCTTTTCTCTTATGGGAAATACATTGAACGTCAAATTGGAAAAAATTTTATCCCCCAGATAGGGTTCATGTGCTGAAATGCAGGTGGTGTGAAAAGCAACTTACCAGGTGTCAATAGGCAGGTTCGGCACCGGTCAATTATTATGTTTTTGTTTTCGAAAATCTTAAATATTAACAATGATATTGGGTTCTGGTTAATTTTATTCTACCATCACAGAATGCTGTAGTTTAGAATTGATAAGGGTTGTAAACAACTTTGTTAATAATTTTTATTAAAAAAGCTGCTACAATTAAATATTATTAGGTAGTGGTTGTCTCCAATATCTCGAAAGCAAACAAATCTTTAGTCTTCGATAACGTTTTCGAAGGTCTTTTTTGAGGTGATTTTTTAAAAATTACAAACAAATAACTTCGAGTCGCTAGCTTCCGAGGACACCAAAGTTTAGTTGTCAGTGTGGGTCGTATAGCTTAAACTCAATTTTCAATTTTGTAACCTTATTAAATAGGTATTTTGTATAATTAAGTTTTAACCGAACTATTAAAATAAACTTAACAACTGCCCGAGAACAATAGGTAAAATATGAACTCCGCCTCCAACTAGCACAATATTTTGAACAAAATCAATCAAAGGACAACGACATTAAAAGCCACTCTACTATCAATTTCCTGTTTATTGTCATAATAATAAAATAACAAATATACGAGTACATACATATATTCAAAAAAACAAAGTTTAAAATTAAGTCAGCATTGTCTTACATCCTTCCATGTACCTTATTTACACAAACACAATATAAAAATAATGTGTCCCTTATGGACAAATGTATAAATGGAACCTATATTTAATAATAAATTATTGAACCATCTTTGATTAAAACCAAAACAATGGTTTTCTAGTCAGTGAACTGGAAAAAATAATTTGGCTGAAATAAAGAGGAAATTCATTCTAACGACCTTATATTGGCAAATATGTACACTAGAAAGAGTATAGGTACATATGTAGGTTTTATTCAAAGTTTAATCAAGCTAATACTCAGGAAGGAAAAACTGCAAATGTGACCAATTTCTTCTGGAAGAAGTTCTGATAAATATGTCAAAATTAAGGAAGAATAAAGGCCCAAAAATTGATAACTTTCAGAACAGTTTAGAGCAATATTTCCTGCACCTACTTTTGAGGTAGAGCAAGTGAGTGAGGAATGTCAAAGGACCAGCCATTGACAACCGGGAATGAACACCCTGAGGACGATTAAGTCAGCCGACTTTTAATTTAAATTTTTTGACATGTAATTTATATATCTATAATTTGTTAAACTTACCACCAAGTATATAGGCTGGAGTTATAGCTATTTCACGAGAGCCACCTCAATCATCAGACTCCTATACTGCCGTGTTAAGAAGAAAAAACGTAACTGACATTTTGGCTGTTTTGAGTTAAGGCCAGTTTTGACATCCTTGGTAGGGTAAATATTTTATTGTTTAATACTAATTGTTTAATACTAATTTTGCCTTTTTAGTGGTTAAAAACGCTTACGAAATATGACGTATGTACAAAAAACAAAATTATTTACTTGCAGATACGGCAGATAGTCTTAGGATGAAAGTTATTTAACTAGACTTCTATTAAATAGAATTAAATGAGTTTTTGATCAAAAATTAATAATTTGATTACTTATCATTTCCTTAAAGTGTGAAGCAAATTCATCAAAAAATAAAAAAATTACGTACATAAACAGAAAAACGCATTTATCTCGAAATGCCCAAAATACAGATACGTTTTTTCTTCTTAACACGGCAGTATAGTGGTGCTTAGTCTGGTTATGCTCGTATTAATTGAAAAACTCTTTGCCGTCATATGGGAGCGAACCATGAACCTTGCGATTCAGAGGCCGATGCACTACACACCGCGCCACTGAAGCCATATGGTTAGCTCTATACCAATGCAGGTTTCGTTGTTTATCAATTGCAACAACGACTATACTCTATCCAACAAAAATTATCAGTACAGGGAAGATAGGACGTTTGCCTCTCAGTTTGGTTGCATTGGCTTGCATACATCTGTCTCAAGTTAAAAGCTCTCATAGGGTTTCCATTCTTTTAATAATAAATTGCTACAAATCGAAGAACAATGTGCATATGGTTACCATGGATACCATTTCAAACATATTAAAAAAAGATCAATTTATCTTTTTTTTTCCCACACCACCCCCTTTTAAATGAATTTGATCACGTTACGCTTTGTGAACGTTTCAAAACTTAGCACACATAACTTTTTTTTCTTGAAGACTAAAACTGTACAAATTTTAACTGCATTTTATAGGTGTATTCAGAAATACAAACAAATAGTAAGAAGACAATCAAAACGACAACACTGTTGGCTCTCACCCTTATAACACAAATAATTATATACAGATGTCTCACGCTCATAGAAAAATCTGGGATATGAAACTGAAAATCTACAATTCAATGAGCTTTTAAGAAAGCTCTTTTCATGGAATTATTTTAAGATCTGGTCAAAGTGCTTTTTCTCTTTCAAATTTGTACCTTCTAAAATCAGAACAAAAATATATTTTCTGCGATGCTCTCTCACTTTTATTTCTGTTTCTCGTTACTCTTTTTTCAATCATCTCGCCACAGTATTTTTTCCAGTATTCTCGTAAGGGATAGGTATACCTATGGTTATGTACCTAAATTTCTCATAGCGGGATCTTAATGAGAAAAAAGTGAGACGAGAAAAAAATGCAAGTGCAGGTGCGTTGTGTATTCCGATTGTAGGTAAGTATAACTTCTTGTGTATTCATTAAAGGAAACCAAAACAGAATTTTTGGTATTAGTTACATAGATGTAGATGCATATGTTTGTATGTAGGTATTTGAATTTATTTGCCTTTTTAAAGATTTTCTTGATTAAGTTAGGAAAAATAATATTTGTGAGTGATTCGGATTATGATGAATTTTTGTGTGATTTGATTTGATAAGATTTGTGTGTCTGCTAAAAAATGAAAGAAAGGCAATGTATCTACCTACCTAGGTATGGGAATTTTTTTAAAGGTAACGTATTCTTTTTATATAAGTAAACTTTATTAAATTCCAAAGATGGGCTTACAGATGGATTTGTATATAATTTTTTGTTGTACTTATAGATTATTAAAAATGGTATCAAATATCTAGGCAGGTAGGATTATCTACTGTAGAAAAATAATGTTGTAGGAAAAAACTGCTATAGTAACACTGTGTAACAAAATTTGAATTTGAAACCAATAATATACCTACCTAGAATCCGTAGTTTTGTAGAAATATTATAACTGCTTTTAAAAATTTGCGTCTTTACGTCCACTTTACATTGACCTAGAGCTTAAACGGATGAACTGATTTCCTTCAAATTTGAAATATAATTTGTCAAAGATTGTGCTCATAAATATTCCAAAATTGAAGAAAATCGGTAGACTCGTTTGGGCTCCAGCATCTAGCTTAATGTTAAGTGGACTTAAAACGCAAGTTTTAAAATGGAGTTACCTAGGTATCATGGTTCTACAAAACACTACAGATATGTCTATACTTTTCTGGTGGTTTTTGCTGAGCTTAATCCGAATCTGGTTTCAGAACTGCTCTAGTATAATACGTTTTTGAAGTAGGTATTTCAGTATAAAATTTGAAAAAAAACTCGATTTTTCGGTAAATTTCGGGTTTTATTAGATATTTCCTAAGTGTTTTTTTTAATAATTTTGTTATTTTGAGGCATTAACATTTCCTTCAAATTCTTTTTTGATCTTTTAAATAGGTAGGTACTTGCATTCCGCTTCGAGAAATTGCTAATTAGTTGTTAGCTTTCATCTTAAATTACATATGTTATATAAAAACATGCTAATTTCATAAATAAGAAAAGAGGACTTCTAAGATATAAATAGAAATATCTTAAAAACCTGACGTTCTTGAGCCATTATTACCAAAAATTCTTTAAAACTCACGGTATTGTACTAAAAATTAATTTATTCTTATTGCAAATATAGTTTAAGAGCCGTTATTTTTGGCCTTAAGATCTTAGCCCTTAAAAGACCAATTTTTCGCTTTTGTCTTGTAGCATAAAGCAACTTAGTGATTTACTACTTTTTTTAATGACATCCTTTACACAAAACAGAGGTACGCATACAGAAAAAAACCTTGAATTCCAATAGTTTCTGCCAAATTCCTAGCTGGGCGAGTACAAGCAATCAAATTCTCCGGCAAAAATTAAAATAAATCAAAATTTACCTTCCTCTTTTTGAAAAAAAAGTCAATTTTTTCTTCAAAGTTAATTAAAGAAGGGCCCAACCTTCCTTAACCCCCTTCTATAAGACTAACGAACGAAATTGAAAAATATGTTTTTATATTTAATAAATTTTTATTTGGGGTTACACAAAATAAAGTTGACAAAAAACAAATTCTTGTTCATAAAAATAGTTAGGTATTTATTTCCACTTGTTTTAACCTAAAAGCCCTAAGATTAGGATATAAAACAAAAATTGATTTAGAATAAAAACCGGTTCAAGGGAAAATTAAATGTTAAGTTTCCAAAATTCTAACAAACTCTTTGAGATTTTGTAAAATAAGTTTTTCTCAAATGGGAAGGCGAGTCCGATTAAACCCAGAAAAATAATTATTTTTAAAATGTTTACTACCTTACAAATAAATATTTAAAAAAGGTTTTAAATGTTTCTTTTTATAAAAAAAAAATCTAAATCTGGTTTCAGAAAAATTCTATCACGTCCAGTTTTTTTTAAATTGATTTTTGAAAAATATGACTGATTTGTAAAAAAGAGCCCTCTTAGACTTGGTTGACCTGGTAAAAAAAAACTATTGGGCGTATTCTGCTCAAATTTGGAGGACTTACTCCACATAATATAAGCTTTCACATGAAACCAGATTTGTCATCATCCATCAATGTTCACCTATATTTTTAACCGTTATTTAAAAAAAACAACAGAAATTTCGAAATTTCGTAGTTTTTATGATTTACGCTGTAAAAAACATATTTTTTTGGTAAATAATAGAATTTCCCTATATTTGATATTCATAAACTCAAGTATATTAAATAAATTTTAATCAAAGACTTTAAAAAAAGAAACCACTAAGCGGTTTAAAATCCCAAATACTTTTTTCCCATTAGTATATTTTTCACTGATATAAAAAACTGGTAAAATATTTTACAATATAAAAAACACACCGATTCTACCGAACGACACCTTAAAAAAGTAGTTTTAAAAATAAAATAAATTCAAAAATCCAATAAACAATTTACTATAACTTTTTTTTCCTCAAACACATTATTTTGTAGCTTTTTTTCTTTTCATATTTTCCATTGTCTGACGAAAAATTGACCAGCAAAAATCTGCCAGCGCTGCTTCTGACCATTCCCGTTATATCTTCGTTCTATGTGCATCATGTCTTGATGAAACCATTCACCATGTTCATCTGAAACTGCACCAAGGTAAACTGGGAAACAATTTAAGTGGGAGTCCAAAAAATTAATTTTCAGCGACATGTTGCAACTAAGAGCTGTATAAGAGCTAAGTAGTTCTTGGATGATGTCCTTGAATTTACAATATCTTTGGAAGGAAAACGAGTTTTAAAAAGATTTAAAATGATTTAGAAAGATGAAATATAGCTCTTTCAGGTCGTGTTATTAGTTTTAAAAAAAGTTTCTCTCAGTGAAGAAATTCAACGTCAAAAGTACCCAAAAAACGGGTTTTTGACATGTTTGAATTGAAATATCTCAAAAACGTGACGTGCTAGAGTAATTTTGACTTCAGATTCGGATTCAGCATGCCAAAATCCTTTGGAAAAGTATATTTTGGTTTAAAGGCGATTTTCGTTGCAGCGCCGCCTGAGTACTTAAATGCCCCATATCCAAAAAAATTATTCCCCAGAAAACGAATTTTAAGGTTTGAAAAATAATTTTCTTACTTTCTCCTTGAGAAATATGATGTTTGAATTTTTATATACATTGTTTGAAAATATCTTTGTTGTAATTTGAAGACATGACGTCAAAAGCTGTAACGGTTATTTTTATAAAAATAAAAGCATGAAAAAAGTCAGAAATGGATATAGGACCCTCTCCCATACGAATGCGAAATCGATGAAAACCAAATTGAAAATTTCCCATGGATATAGGACTTTTGTGCACTGAAAGGAGGGAATTCAATGTTAGCAAGAAGAACAAAAAAATTCAAAAGCACTGGTATTATTTATTTTTTATAATTTCATTTTTATTGATAAGAACATAAAACAAAAAATACTATACCTTACTAAAACTCTTATTGGATTATTTCTAAGTCAACAAAATAAGTATGAAAATGCTTAAGTATTTTAATACTTAATTATGAAAAATACTTAAAACTAACTTTGGTCCTTAAAATTTTCCTGAAAAATACGTCTTTTTTAATTGGGAATAATTTATAAAAATTCGTCAACATTACATTGTATAAAGTTTTAATTGTTTTTTAAAGTTTTTTTTCAAATTTATTTTTTTTTTTACCTTTTTTGATTTTATCCACTTTAGTAAAAATAAAAAAAACATGCCTAAATTAAATCGTTAAAAAACCTACAAGGCTGCATTAAATGCAGTTTTGAAGTTTGGGAACATTAAGGTACGTAAATGAACTTGTCTAAATAAGTATTACCCATGTTTTATTTTTACTCATAACCGCATTGCGGACTAATATGAAAACAGTGCTTTACATCCATCTCTATTTACCTCATGGTTGAGTATTTTCAACCTTTATGTTGTCTTTTTTCTTTACCATCATCAAAGTGAAAACTTACTTTTGCGTTATTGAAATAACCTCCGATAGAAACCTGGATCCCATATGTTGTTCTTGCATGCTAGAAGATAACCCCGGCCCAGACCCAGATATAATTAAACGCTCTATATCCATGGCCCTTTGGTATGGGGCACTTAAGCATTAAATGAATGTTTTAAGAACTCTTCTACAAAGACTGCCCCACATAGTACAAATTTTGAATGTGCGGCAAATAAGCACTGAGAGGACCCACAAATTAGTGGTCTATGGAGCAAACTGGGTTTCTGTAACTACCTTAATAAAAGAGATAGAGCAACGTGGATAGCAGAAAACGATAGAGAAAATTCGAATAAGTATAACTGCATCATTAACTCAGTTTCCCGAAAAAGTGGTCTATGGGGCATTTAAGTACTCAGGCGGCGCGAGTGTAATTTGCTTAAGAAAATATCAGTTATCGACGCTCCAATATGAACACAGCATAAAAGCTGTGATTCGATCTTCGAGTTCATCGTTGCTCACATAGCTGCTCGGATTGTTTATCTCAGCTTTAGCATAAACGCACCCTAACTCCTTGAGGAGTATATTCAATAGCTTAGCCATTTTTTTTATTTTTGTAAAAAGCGCTTCTAATGAGCTTAAGTAAATATTTTTTTTTTCACGTCGTTTTTTCCATTTTCTTTTTCAAAAACAGTTTGACCAATTTTATTTAAATTTTGCTAGTACATTACTACATAGATATCAAAAAAGTTATTCCCTTTTCCGTGACCTTTTTAATTTTAATCGCCGCCCTTAGATCAGTTTTTGTTAATATTTGTAATAATTCTGAATTTGAATACATATTCCAATTGATTAAATAATTTTTGAATTGTCTTTTCAAATATTTTCAAAAAAATTATAAAATAGAAAAAAAGCCAAATATACCAGTGATTTATGATTAAAGTTTATACAAATTGTCTGATGAAGTAACCAATCCTTCAATGTCACAGTTTTATTGAAAAAAAAACAACTAAAACTTACGTATCGCCGATAGCGAAAGGTTTTTAAAGAACTAATATGAATGCATACCAATATTTTTTGATAGAATTGAAATAAAAAGTGTTTAAAATGTGCTACCTACTATCAATGTATTTCTATTTAATTTTTCTATCAATTACAAAACTGTTTCCATATTACTTGAACTACTAAAGAAGTAGGTACCCATTTACAAAAATGAAAAAAGAAACAGTAAGAAAATATATTTATCCATACAAAAAAATGACAATAAGTTCTTTCAGGGAGGCCGACTTGGTTTTGATGTCATTTGATGCAGCATTAAAAACTACCTTAAAAACATGTGTCATATGCTAAGGTCGCACCAAAAATAATTTTGCTGTTTCTCTTTTCAAAATCACAATGCCAGTGTCCACGATCTGCATCTGAATCTGAATAGCAAAGTAATTAAAACCAACTCCGCAGAAGAAAAAACATCTGAAAATCTACATACATAGCTACCCACAAAGCTAAATTTCTCCTGCATCTTTCATTTTTTTTTTTGTGTGAGAGAAATTCTTCTGTCATTTGTTTTTGTGTTAATGAGAAAAGTATTCAAAGAGTTTTCCATGTTGATCTCTTTTCTTATTAGAAAAAGCTTTTTCTTCTTGGATATTTGTCGGCTTAAAATTCTCTTCTTCTCATGAAATCCACTTAAAAAGCATTTTGTCGGCTGATGATTTGTCGGCTGATAAAATTTTTGAAGACAGAATTTTCTATGGAGGTGAGACATCTGTATATAATTATTTGTGCTTATAAATTTTGTTTTCAAAAGCTTCAAAACCGAAAGTTCTTTCATAAAACCACCCAGAAAGCTCTGTTGTATTGTTGCGACTTGGAAAAGGCAACTCTGTTGGAAAGTTAATTTTATTTCAATTCAAACAGCCAAGGTAGAAGCAAAAGCGAGTATACGATCAGATACCACTGATATCAGAAATCAGAATGCTTTTGGTATTGAAAGACAACGGTCATGTTGTAGCGTAGAGAATGTTTAGAAGAATTACAACAACAATTCCTGTATGTTAATCAGTGGCTTAGTGTCTTTTTCAGTGGCAGATTTGTTATTTTGGTTTTATGATGGTATACACAGGCACCAATGTTTTGAAAAAAGCTCTCCCATAAGCCCTGTACTGACACTTTTTGCTGGACAGACTATATTTATTTTTATTAACACACACAAGCTTGCTATTGTTCAGTCGGTTTCTTTCTTTTTTCCCCATGCACCGATTCGTATGCCAACAATTCATTGGTCATACAAGGGGGGGGGGATGAGTTGAAAGAGTTGACACTGGTCAAGAAATAATGTACAATTAAAGTTGGGTTTTGTCATTTGTGTGTAAATGGAAATCCACACAAGTGCAGTGCATGCTGCGCATTATACTTAACGTTTCTTCCCGAGGTTTTTACTATTTGAAAGCATGGAATACCTCACTTTTTCGTTTTAGAAAGAAAATTTTGCACCATATTGGTTGCTCTTATTGATACAAAGACGAAGTACCTCTATTGACCAGCTCTAAAAGCTTTGCACATCTCTTTGATTTTTTTAGAAATTCATCATATTTTTCAGGGAATACAAACCTAACAAGTTTTGAGCCCTAAATTATCGATAATATCTACTTCAATTTTGTTTCGAGAGAAACCTAAAATGTCTTTTCTGTTTACGTGACCCATTCGAGGCTGTCAAAGTTAAATACAAAAAAAGAATTCAAGCGAAGGGTTAAAGCATACTAAGTGGATATTTACATATATCATAAGTCTAAACAGACACCATACATTTTTTTTTCACGGTAAAAAAAACGGAATTTATTTCGAGATTAGGGATTTTCAGACCTTTGTTTCTAAAATAACTTAAGATAATCTCTTTCGGGATAATTTTTTACGAGAGCTCTTTTTTCTTGACGTGGCCCAACGTCAACGTGCAAGTTCTATAAGGTTTGGCCACACCTTATATAAAGTGGAATATTTTCCAAAAACCACACACGTTAACACATAAATGTTATAAGCTTCGCTGCTGCCCATCTTCTTAGGGACTAAATACAGAGTTTGACCTAAGACACAAGGACAGATCTTCAAAACTCAATAAAGTATTAAAATCAAAAAGTAATTAATTTTCAGAAATATAAACTAGCTAAATATCGAGCGTGATATGTCCTTGATAAAAAAGAAATTCCCAGAAGAAATCTCTGCCTGCCAAGGAAGTAACCAGGGGGGGGGGTCCCTGGGATTTGATCGACACAACCAATCCTGGAACCTTTTTTCGAATAGTTATAATGATTCTTTCTTAAATTAGCTTAAAATGAGATCCGATAACCATAAGTCCATACTTTCCTTTTTATGCTTTATGATTTCATCAATTTTTGGCAAAAATAAAGCAAATTTTAACGAAGAAAGCTTCAAGTTTAATAAAATCTTTTGGAATCCAATGACTGTACTTGTTGAATACAACAAAGATCTATTTTCTAATACCCACAAGTCCACACAGCTTCTTGTAATGTTGGGAAAACTACCGCTTTAAACAAAGACACTTGAAAGAGCTTTTTTGCAATTCGTCTAAAAATTTAACTAAGAAATTCTGGCTATGGCTTTGCAGCCTGCATAGCCACTGAAACTATAGCTGCCTTTTAATATCTTACAATACAATACATCGTAGAGCCTAGGTCTGAGGTTTATAAGTCATCAAGACTTAAACATTTTTGTCGAATTTCTTTCTACCATTCATTTTTACTTTAAGCATAGTACGCAGCTGAAGCGAAACGAAAATTTCTATACAGGAATTGACACAACGAAATCGTAAACGAAAAATTTTTTAGTGAATTTTGTTATGTAGTACGTAGTTCAGTGAAATGTCAATAAGACAGAAAATCGTAGTCGATACTAGAACCAAGTCTCCCCCTATTTTTTCCGTACAATTGACCGTAACATTATTTCAGACGAAAATTTGACTATTTGTTATATATATTTAGATATTGAATTTTATTTGAAAATGAAAATGGAAGAAAATACCGTCGAAACGAACTGAAGAAAGAACACAATTATTTGGAACCCTTAACACCCCAACGGATTTTTGGGTTTTGTCTCCAAAAATACGGACAAATATTGTTTTATTGAAAACCAAAATAAAAATGTTAACAATTTGTAGTAGTGAATTCAAATTTTTCAAATTCATTTTATACTTGGGAAAAGCCCCATGACGTCCCTCCTGTATCCACCAATGATATGAGAAAAATATTTCTAATTTTCAAGCTACATCTTATATGCACACTTTTTCCCTCCGATCAATGCATTAAAATAAATCGATGCAAATAATGTACGTCCAATGTTACACCTGTTCGACACGTGATTTCTGTAGGAAGGCAGACAAACAGTTTTTGGTTCAACACCTCAAAGGCTATTGCTATAAGACTTACAACGTTTACGAAAATGTCGATTTAAGTCGATAACGTATCAACTACAATAAAACAACACAGCTCCCAGAACCCAGTTCGTCGTCATAGTTTGTTCTTAAATCTTCTTTGTTTGGTTTTGTAATAATTTTAATTATGTCAATTAAATTAGTTTTAGCATAAAATTATGTATGAAAAGACTTGATATGTAATTTATTAATGAGTGTCAAGTTAGCAAAGCAACTTTGACGAATCGAAAAATGGTTAGGTGGATAATTTGCCGTTTATTAGTCGTTAATTAGTTGTGACAATTTGGAATTTTTCGTTCAATGTTTTCTATGTTTTTGGGTGCTTTTGCTAGCTTGATACCAAGTTAGCAATGCACCCTGTCGAAAATCAGAAAAAAACTTCTTTTACCTGATGGTTTATGGCTTAATAATTTGCCGTTAATTAGTTGTTAGTTAGTTATGACAAATACAATCTGATCGCGTAATGTTTTCTATGTTTTTTTGGGTGCTTTGCTAACTTGATATCAAGTTAGCAAAGCAATTCTCACGGATCGAAAAATGGATAGGTGCATTAATTTGTTCACTAGTTGTGACAATTTCGAATTTGTCGTTCTATGTTTTCTATGCTTTTTGTTTTGAAAAGTGGGCAAAACTTCTAAAATTTAATATTTTAATGCTTAATAATTTGCCAATTATTTGTCGCTAATTATTTGTGAAAAAATCAATTTTGTCGTGCAATGTTTTCTATGTGTTTTTGGGTCATTTGTTTTCTATGAGTGTCAAGTTAGCCAAGCAACTTTGACGAATCGAAAAATGGATAGTGGGATAATTTGCCGTTGATTAGTTATTAATTATTTTTTACAGTTTCAAATTTTTCGTTGAATGCATTCTATGTTCTTTTTGGGTGCTTTGCTAAATTGACATAACTTTATAAGTGGTAAAAACTTTTTATTCTAAATTTCTTATGGCTTGATAATTTGGCGTTAGTAATTCTTCAATTAGTTGTGAAAATTTGAATTCAATTGTGCAATGATTTTTATTTTTTTTTTATGGTCACTAGCTTAATATCAAGTAAACAAAGCACCACCTAAAAAAGGGGTAAACTGCTTAATGCTTATACCGAATGGTTTATGGCTAAATAATTTGTCGTTAACTAGTCTTAAATTTGTTGTGACAGTTTCGAATTTTTCGTGCAATGTTTTCTACGTTTTTTTGGATTTCTTGCTAACTTGACATCGAGTTAGCATAGCACCACCTCAAAAAAGGGTAAAAACTGCTTAGACCGAATGGTTTATGGCTAAATAATTAATGGTTAATTATTCACTTATAAGTTTTGGCAATTTTGATTTTGTTCCTTCTGTTTTCTATGTTTTTTTCTTCCAAAAAAAAAATATGGTTTAAACTTCTAAAACTTAACAATTTATTGCTTAATAATTTGCCATTAATTAGTCGTTAATTACTTGTGGCAAATTAAATTTTTTCGTGCGATATTAAAAGACAAATTATTAATCAATTAAAATTTCAATATAATAGGTTGTAAGAACTTTTCCGAAGCTCTGCTGATTTTATATGAGTTTAGAGAAATCAAACCACAAACATAGAAAATATAGCACAACAAATTTTATTTGTAACAACTTATTAACGACTAATTAATGGCAAATTATTGAGCAGTAAAATGTTAAGTTTTAGAAATATTTTCCATTTTTTGAAAAAAAAACATAGAAAACATAGAACGAAAAAATTAGAAATAGCCAAAACTTAATAATGACTAATTAACCATTAATAAACGACAAATTATTAAGCCATGAACCATTTTGTATTAGCATTTTTTACCATTTTTGTAGGTGGTAGTTCGCTAGCTTGATATCAAGCTAGTAAAAAGAACATAGAAAACATTGCACGATTGAATTCAATTTTTCATAACTAATTAAAGACATACTAACGGCAAATTATCAAGCCATAAGATATTAAGTATAAAAAGTTTTTATCACTTTTGGAGCTATGATGTCAAGTTAGCGCAAAGCACCCAAAAAAACATAGAAAACATTGAACGACAAATTCGAAATTGTCAACCAATAAACGAATCATCAACGGAAGAATTATCCACCTACCCATTTTTCGATTCGTCAAAGTTGCTTTGCTAACTTGACATGGATTCACACTGTGAACAAGTTTAAGTGCTTGCTTAACTTTTCTACAATATTAGTAATACATTATACAACATTTTAAACAAACGAGTCTAAACAAAAATGACTTGAATTTAATGGAGTTGGCTCTAGGTCTATAATTATTTAATAAATAAATCAAAAAAATCCAGATTCATACTTCAAAAAAAAAAAAAATTATCTTTGAAGTCCTCATGCCTAAAGCACGGCGGTTTATGCTGTGATTACAGATGAATGATGGGTTGGCAGTTGGCATCTATAATCGACAGTCTACACAAAAAATTGTGGTAAAATGAAGTTATCAAAATAAATTGCAAATCTATCTCACAGACTATAAGTTCAATTGTCTAGAAATTGTCACCATAAAACAGGCAGACAAAATTCTTGTTATCGAATTGTTTGAAAACAGATCCTGCAGCAAGGAAAAAGGATATTAATTCAGGGTGGGAAATCGATGTGACACAGTAAGTTACGAAAATCATGTGATAGGTTTATTTATTGGTGGGTGCGTGAATTTGCGTTTATAGAAATGCTTAAGTAAGTAAAATATGTTGGTGTTTATCATCCTTTTTTATGAAGTCAGGAAAAAATAACTATGTACACACTTTATTACATAGACCTCAAGAAAATCAAGCGTATGAATATGAAAACAAGTACATATATGTAGGTGAAGAAAGAGTTAGGTATCGACCTACACAACATGATATGGTATAAGGCATAATGCTGAGTTCTTGGAATTGGAATTCATGCTAGGGGTGGTGTAGCTAAAGGGTATTGATACAAATAATTTCCAAATAACACCTTGTATAGACGACCTTGTTTACGATACCTCCTTAAAAAATGATATTGTATTTTTTGGAAGTAAAAAATACGTCACCTTACATTACGACAACAAAATAGATGTCCAAAGGGTGTTTTTTTAAATATTAATATGTGCCTGAATTTTTTCATAAAAAAATGACCAGTACGTCGAGATCAAGCGCTCTTGCGTCTGTAACCACCTGGTCCCTGAAGCGGAGATTCGGTCTTCCGGTCATCTCAAACCTGGGGGCTGAAGATTTTCTTGACTGGTGCGTTGTTGTCGCTCGTTGCGGCCGAGCAAGTGTAGTCAACCTGTTTTGACTCATTGGACTAGATCCACATCTTGGTACAGCTTGTACAATTCACGACTGAATCTTCTCCTCCATTCGCCCTCTTTTTATATAGGACCAAATATCCAAAAAAATTTATTGAGATCGGATGAGCGGTTAATGAGAAAACCAAAAATCAAAAAAACCGTTATATGGCAGGTACCGTTAATAAATGTTTTTGGTGATTTTTTTTTCTTACTAAAAGGTACATCATATCTACAGTAATACACTGATTTTTTTTTATCAAAATTGTTGGAGCCGTTTTTGAGATAAATAAGCTTTTCCTTAACGGTTGTATGGCAAGTACCGTTATTTTTTGAGCTAAAAAAAATTTCAATTTCCCCTCTGAAGAGTTACAAAAAACCCTTAAGTTCAAAATTTAAAGAAAATCGCTTCAGTGGTTTAGGCTGTAGGTTGAGGTACGGACAGACAGACAGACAGACAGACAGAATTGTGCCACCCACTTTTTTCGTGTTCTCTATCATCGTAATGTCATGTTTGATTGTTATCTCGAAATTTTTTTTTTGCACGAATCCAAAACTTGCCCTCTATAGTACCTATATCGCAATTAAAAATATAGGTAGAACGTTTTTGTTTTTATTTTGAATTTCTCACTATCGGGTGGTTGGATTTAGATTAATTTTGTTTATGCATACAATAATCAGATCTTTAATAATATTATGTATTAATTAATTAATTAATTAATTAATATTAATTTTCAATAAAGGCATTTTTGAATAAAAGTTTCAAATTTTATTTTTGAAAATAAGATATCTCAAAAATGGGTTCATATTTTTTTTTTTAATGTAAAGGGTGTGTTTTTTTAGGCGCGCGGCTTTCAAGAAGAAATTATACGCATATATAATTTAATGATATGGCCAAGAACATAGCTTTATTTTAAAGATAAGGGTTTGCCATTATGTTTTAAAAATGATTTCGGGCAAGTGGCCGCCGAGGTTGGCTCGAATAAATACCAACCGAGAGTCAACCTAACACTGTTTTACCCAGAAAGTTCAGAAACATGTTGTTTTTATAAAAATATCTTTTATTAAAATGTTTTTGCAAGTACATACATATGTGAGCAGTTAGTAAAATAAACAATGTGATGGTCGGTGTTGTTTTTAGCTTCCAAGTTATTTATATTTGGATCAAACGAACATAACAGAATTTTTAAATCAGGTTCTACATCTAATCTATTTCTATATTTATTTTTCGTATAAACAACAGTTGAAAAAGCTTTATTACATAAATATGACGTAGGAAAGGAATTAATACTTTAATAACTCTTTCGGATATTAAAGGATATTGCTTTTTAGCACTTAACCAGAATTCAAAAAGACTGATGTTTTGTATACATGTTGTAGAGCTGAATTACAAGAAATGTCAATAAGCTGGTTTTCTTCTAAAGCTGATAAACTGCTTATTGCAGCCAAGTCAACTGAAAATGGATTTTTAATCCATAATTAGCTGTTATCAGGAATTGGAAATTATTCCCGAAAACTTTTTATTAGGTCCGTGAAATGTTTGAGAAAACTTTGAAAAATTAAGTCTCGTAAAATATCGTTGTCATTTGTTAAGAAATCATTTAGTGCTGTGTTGTATAAAGTACAAATGAAACAGACTTTGTATGTATAACACTTTAAGTAATGCTTTGTGTCAATTGGCAATTGGTTATACATTATATACATAGATATATAAGCTAGTATTATATTCATAGTAATTAAGATTAGTTTAAGTGAGTCTTGTGGAGTCAGTCTTTTAATAAAGAACTATTTTATTCTTAGCTAATAATCTTTTTCTTGATCTTATAACATGCTGAAAATTATGAAAACTCCTTTTTTTCAAATCGTCTTTTTTTAAAAGTCGATTCGATTTTGTCTTCAAATTGGAATACAGCTACTGTCTTTTGTGAGTTTTGTAAATCCATGTTTAACTCATTTAAATAGCCAAAAAGTCACATAGATATGCAACTTGTGGCGAACCATGTAAAATCATTAAAACGGTTGCACAATTCAAATGAGAAATTACTTTCTTTGAGGAAAAACATTCGTAGGTATTTCTTCGCCAAGCTCAAGAAACCGTTTAAGAATTTTTCCTCCTTAGTAAAAATGATAATGTTCGTTTTGGAACAAAGTTTGTGTAGGTATTTCTTCGCCAAGCTCAAGAAACCGTTTAAAAATTTTTCCTCCTTAGGAAAAATGATAATGTTCGTTTTGGAACAAAGTTTGTGGAGTGTCACATTGGAATAATATTAAAGACGTATTTTTGATACTTTATAGAAAAGCTGTCGCGGACCCCCTGAAATTCTCCGTGGACCCTCAGGGGTCCGCGGACCATAGGTTGAGAACCGATGCACTAGAGTAAACGTGGTGCGAAACCGATGCATGGTTGCTCGAATTGCCGACTCTGCTGGGCGATTACGTCTACTGATACTGAATATTGGACGCAGGGCGCGATGCGCCAACCGAGCCATTATTTTGGAAATAAATTTGCACGATTTGCAAACGTTGTTCAGGAGTTAGTCTATTAATTATGAAATGGCAAACCAAACTGAGCATAAATCAAGTGACAGCTGTCGAAAAGACCAACTCCGAAAAAAGTATTGCCAGATTGAAAACCACACGTCTAAAAAAAGGACAACCTTTGGTTTCTATATGCAAATACGTGCGACCCAGTCGGGAATTTTATTTTATTCTGTAAAATTACATATTTTTTTTTAATTTAATTTAATGGTTCGTGTATACAGAGGCATTATGCTGAAATGAAACACCCTTTTATTGGTGTCATCATATATTCAAAGATATTTTATTTCATTTTAATGCATTGTCATCTATCATCGGTATAAGTACAATCATTCGACAGACAAATTGACAGTTGAATTGGTAAGATCCCCGAAACAATATTCGATTATTTGGAACTCATATCTATTTTTTATGTCGATTTACTTGAGCGATGCCCTTTTTTTTATTTATTACACATACATAAATCCTAAACTGCGTGGGTATTGATTTTTTTTTAACATGAAATATGAAAAGAAATTCGTTTCTGAAGAAAAGGAAAATTAAAATTCTATAACTGCAGGCATGTGATTGTATAGTTTCTTATGCGATGAGCTTAACGTACATTACCTATATATGGATTTACCACATGCAATGGACAAAACCAACGAAATGAATTTTCATAAAAGTTTGTAAAATAAAAGGAAACAAAATGCACTGGATTGCAGGATTGTTCGGATATTAACAATTGATATTGGTTTATGCAAGTAACTGCATAGTTGATAACAGTGTTTGTAAAAAGTCAAAAGTACCAAAAAGAATAATTATGTTACTTCCTGCCAGATCAGTTGTCAGATCCTAGCTAATTGCCTTCAGGATGCACATCACCATGTTAGTTGAACTCAGGAACAATTATTTTTCGTTAAAGAAATTGGTCATAAATATTACATTTATCATTTAAGTGAGGACTTTCTAAGCTTTGAAGTGGTAAATTTTTGCTGTGCTTCTGCTTTTAATTTATATCGTACGAGTAGATATACATACATATTTATATAATAACTTATTTTCTATTTTAGTTAAATATATACATAGTTAGAAGAAATATAGGTCGCTATAGTTAACTTTTGACCTTATAACAAAATATATTTTGACTGACGATGGCGTCTAAAAGAGTTATTATAATTGTTATTTATAGATAGATGGTGGGCCTTTGACGGTTTCGTAACAAAATTTTTAAGCCGTCAAGTCCATAAAACATAATCGTTAAAATATTCATTCAGATTTAAACTGGCTTCTTGTATATTTACAAGATGACAGTCACCATTGGTGTCCGTGTCGTTCAAAAAATCAATATTATTTGAATGAAATCAATTTGGTTATAGCAAACGATATTAATTGCAGTAATAAAAACATTAAAAGCAACTTTATTGTATGCTATTAACATATTTCTGGGCAAAAACATTTGTCTGCCACCAAAAAGTTGCCTATTACCGAAGAAGTTGAATTATGATTCTTTAAGTAAAAATATAAATCGAAAAAAGTCAGTGGGATTTCACAGTTTAAAAAATCTACATATAAACTGCCGGCCATTTGAGTAGGTTTAATCATTTTTCCACACTACTCCCCTTCTCACTTAATACTTATTGCCAGTAGCCCCCTTTGTTTTTGTATTTTGGTGGGCCATTTGTTTACACTTGAAAAGGTTCACTGCCAATGCCAGTGGCCTGCAAAAATTTACTTTTCTTTCGCCTTTAAATAATTTTAAGAATTTATGAAAGATTTGACTTTTTTTAAACCTGAAGCGTATTTCTTTCAATTGACTAATGAAAAAGATATGAAGAACAGAGCCCCCTTAGATAAGGTTGACCTGGTTAAAAATTGAAACTATTGTGCATATTCAGCTCAAATTTGTAAGACTTATTGCACTATTATGTAATAGATATAAGGCTTTCACATGAAGCCAGATTTGTCCTTTTTATCAATGTTTACTCACATTTAAGGCCATTACATTGTTAAAAAAAAAATATAAATTTCAAAAATCCGTAGTTTTTATGATTTACACTGTAAAAAACATAAAACTTGGGAATAAATATGGAATTTCTTTTCAATATTTATACAGTCAAATATAAAAAGGAGATTTTGATCACAAAATGAAAATATCTCACGGGATATCAAAATTATTTCGAGTTAGAGAGAGTTTTGCAAAAATTCGATTTAGAGAGAAATAAATAAGTTTGGAAATTTGAAAGGAGTATACAACAAACATGTTGAAAAAATTCTTGTTAGAGGGAAATTCGACTTAGGGGAAGTTCGACTTAGAGGGCGTCGACTGTAGTTACATAAAATTGGTAGCCAATTAAATTATCTACAAGATTGTTCATGGAAAATTTTGCTCTAAACTTGATGGTTAAGGAGTTATTGTGCTGTAAAGAGTACTCCCCTCCTCCCCCCCTTTAGTCACATCTATCTTTAAAATTGATTTATTTCAATACCCATTAGTTTGAACAATTGTTTTCATAGGCCCGACTCTCAGTAGTTTGTCACTTAAAAGGAAAAAGAAAGCGCCAAAGTTTCCGAAAATCAGTGTTAACATTTTTTTAGCCGAATGGTTTTTAGAAACTTTGGTGTTTTGAGAACAAAATGAAATACAGCTCTTTCAAATCAAACCTATTAGTAGTTTTGTAAAAACTTAAAATAAAAAAAAAAACAGAAATGTTTTATCTGAGTGCCTCTTGCGAGGAACTGACAAATCCTCCAAGAGAATACTTGTCATGAATAAGTGCTGTTCATTTAGCCGTTTGGACTCGGCTAAAATGTAGGTCCCTTCCATTCCTGCCAACAACACGCACACAGGAATGGTTGAGAGTTGTTAGTCGCTAGGCCCTGGTTCTCCACGAGCTGCTGCGCCACCCCAATTTATTTATTTATGTTGAAATATCAGAAGAACGTGGCGTGCTAGAGAAATTTTGATTTCGAATTCAACATGCCAAAATCCTGAAGAAAAGTAAAGTTTAGCTTAAAGGTGATTTTCATTGCAGACCACTGTTATTTAAGTTTACGTCGCATATATCCGAAGGAAATATAAAACCAACATATTCACTTGAAGCACTAGACGAAAATGACCTTAATGAAATTTCCCGAACATCAGCATTCAGCATGTTGCTGAAAATATTCAGCCCTATCGCCAATTCCGAGAGAGATAGCTTCTTTTTTGCAGAAGGTGGCTACCAAAAAGGTGGCTCAATCCAGCTTCAGGGAAGTCTTTGCAGAAGTTTAATTCATTTTTGAGAGAGAGATCTGCCCCAAATGTATCACTTTGAACACGGAAGACAAAAATGTTAAAATAAACAGACAAAACTGGAATAAAAAAAGACAAAAGTAAAACTTACGTGTTATATTTTCAAAATCCTCCAGCTAAGCTTAAGTGAATTTTTTGCAGAGAAAAATCACTAATTTTCCTTTGGAAATAAAACTGATGATACCTGTTTTTTTCCTAGGGATGTTTTCCTTTTTCCTCAGAAATTTTTCTGTCAAATTACTGAGGAAACAAAAAATTTGAAGAAGATAACTTAGAATTAATTATTTTTGTATTGATAATTTAATTTTATAATTTGATAGATTTTATATAAAACTAGATTAATATAAAAACAACAAGTAACAAAATGAACAAGTAAATAATTTTGTATCTACAACTCGTCCATCCTGACATCTGATCGACCCGATCATCCAATTATAACTTTTAAACAAAATTGTATATAAAATTTAAATTAAAACATTCAAATTTACTAACATATACCTACATATAACAAATTCATTTCTATTTCGTAATTAAAAAAATAAATGGAATGCTGAAGGCATGTTGCTTTCCCTATTCAGAATCCGATTCCAAACCACGACCATCACGCCAATCAGCCCACTTTCGCATACGAGAGGCCTCAATAATACCATCATATGGCAGTTGTGTCATTTGACAATTTTCTATGTCTCTAACCACATATCGGTCATTCGGAAGTACCTTATGTATTCTATATGGTCCCTTAAATTTCGGTGAAAATTTTTTATTTGTACCAATAGTGGTGTCAATATTCCGAATAACAACAAAATCTCCTTCTGAAAACAAACTCGGGGGTCGGAAATTTCTTTCAATCAGGTCCGAATTACGTTTCTGTGAACGTTCAATACACCTAGAAGCATTCATTCTTATTTGATCAAGATCCCGATTATCCGATTCAAATTTTTCTTCTAAGTATTCAGTGAGAACATCAATTTCTATTCCTCTTTGTTGTACCCCACATAGCAATTTAAATGGACTGTCTCCAGTGGCTGAATGTACGGAATTATTTAATGCAAACTCAACTTTCGCAAGCATTTTCGTCCAGTCAGAATGTTGTATGGGCTCAGATAACTTAGCTAACATTGATTTCAATACTCGATTTACTCGTTCCACTTGACCATTTGCCTGAGCTGAACCAGTAGCAATTTTAACATGTTCAATATTATTCTTAATGAGATAGGCACTGAATTCTAAGGACGTAAAACATGTTCCCCTATCACTTACAATTCGTCTAGGGCGACTATAATACTCAAAATATTTATCAAGAGATGCACAAACCTCTTTTGTACTCGTCGAATTTACTGCATATAATTTAACATGTTTCGTAAATGCATCTACCACTACTAAAATATGCTTTCGTTTAGAACGAATGCACAGAAGGGGGCCAAAATGGTCAATATGTACTGTATCAAACGGAATTGGTTTCTTCGGAATAGAATGTAATGTTCGATTTCTACATTGAGCCGGAATGGAGTACATAATACACTTAAGGCAATTCTGAATAAAGTTCTCAACCTTTTCTCTCATTTTCGGAAACCAATAATGCATTTTAATCTGTTCAACACATTTTTCAATTCCCAAATGACATATTTTTTCATGTGCGGAACGAATGACATTATTTTCCATTTCGTTCGGAACATACAAAAGTAATCTGTCTGTATCCATCTTCCTATACACTAGACCATTTTCAAGAACAAAATTTGGAACCGAAGTAATCCCCAATCGGTTCCTTAACTGAACAATGGTTTCATCCCTATTTTGGGTAAGGTGTAACTGTAAATCGATATTTTCGGAATCAATAACGGAAACTATCTGTTCATTTTCTTCATTTGTTTTAATGGAAATTGGATGATGCCGACTTAATGCATCCACGTGTCCCATCATTGAACCACTTCTATGATGTATAGAATAATCGTACTGTTCCAATTTCAGAGCCCATCGAGCTATACGCGGAACTGATTTCTGCCTGTCTAAGGTTAATGCCAATGAATCGCAATCAGTTATAATTCGGAATGGAATACCATCCAAGTAATTATGAAATTTTTCCAATGAGTAAATAATTGCCAAAGTTTCTAACTCATAACTATGGAATCTAGATTCAGACCCAGTAGTTGCCTTAGAAAAATACGCAACCGGGTGAAATTTATTATCTTCCTGCCGTTGCATCAAAATACCACCATAGCCCAGTGCACTGGCATCACAATGCAATTCGGTCTCCTTTTCTAAACTGAATATGGCCAACAACGGACAAGTAACTAAATTGGTTACACAGAAACTTAAAAGTATCAACACAATTCTTGTCAAAATTGAAGGGAATATTTGGCTTAGTCAAATCTCTTAAAGGTTTTGCAACAGCAGAAAAGGACGGAATAAATCGTCGGAAATAAGAAAACAAGCCTAAACACTTTTGTAAATCCTTAACATTTTCCGGAATCGGAAGGTGCTGAATAGCAGTCAAATGATGATTATTAGGCCGAATGCCTTTTGCACTAACAGTAAATCCCAGATATTCAATTTCTTCATAGCAAAATTTGCATTTTGATGGTTTGATCTCAAGTCGGAACTCAGCCATACGCCGTAAAACTCGTTTAAGCAGAACAATATGTTCTTCAATAGTCACAGTGGCTATCGTAATGTCATCAAAATATACCACTACGGAGCCTTCGGTGATAAATTGACGTAAAACAAATATCATAAATCTCTGAAAATAAGCAGGACCCTTTTTAATGCCAAATGGTAATCTTGTATATTCATAATGTCCATCAGGCGTAACAAAAGCTGTGAATTTTATTGAATTTTCATCAATCGGAATATGATGAAAACCATTCTTTAGATCAAGAATAGTAAAGAATTTTTTTCCATCCAATCTTCCCAAACAATCGTCTATCACTGGAATGGGAAAACTATCACGCACCAGAATTTTATTAAGTGGTCGATAATCAACACACAACCGTTTGTCATTGTCTTTCTTTTGCACTAAAACTAATGGAAAAGCGTATGGTGATTCACTTGGTCTAATTATTCCTCGTTCTAATAACTCTTTCACTTGTTTATCAACAATTTGCTTGTCAGAAAAAGACAATCTCCGTGGAGGAAAACTTATTGGAATTTTAGAGGTGAGATGAATTTTCATTGAGAAATCATGCTTAATAGCCGGAATATTATCGATGTCTAAATATTCGGAACGAATAATGTTTTGTATTACTTCTCTAAATTTGGAACTTAATTTAGGATTTATGTCAAATATATCTCTTTTTTCTTCAATTACATCTATTGAAAATACATAAGGTAATGAAGGACTTTCAATATGGTTAGGCTCATCACATGAAGAAATAATCGTATGCGGTAGTAGTCTACAAAATGAACAAGGCGCTCTATTATCGGAATAGGTTTTGCAAAAAGATTTGTACACACAATGTAATACTTGATTAGAAATTTTGATTTTATTGGCATCTGAATTAACATTTATTTCGATTTTTGGTTTCGGAATAGTATTTGGAACATAACATAATTTAATTTGAAACGATCGCAGAAAATTGCGACCTAAAAGTACTGGATAAGGAACACAAGTATCCGGAACAACATAAATTTCTATATTTTTAACAATATTATTAAATGTTACTTTTGTATGAAAAACTCCATAAGTGCAAACGGGTAATTTTCCTACTCCGTAATAGCCAGTTGGTCTCAAAGATCCACACTGCAATTCGCTTGCTCAGTTTTTGACACTGAGCCCTCTGAGATCTCATTTTTCTGAACATGCCTAATATTTTTGGAGGAGATAAAATAGACTGAATTATTGAAAACATTCTCTGAGCTGTTGGCGCACCTTGTGCACAGTGCACACTTGAATCAACTCTACTGCAATTACAAGAATCCGGCAGTAAAAAAATTAAGAACAGAACTGAAATTGAACACAAAAATGTTTTCCAACAATCGAAAACATTTTGCACAGTAAATAAGAAAACTTATTACATTCAAGCATTCAACAGCACATTATTGGTCAGTTTAATGCACACAAAGCCGAATTTGAATATTTTGTCCCGGAATTAAGGCAAGCATTTCACGGTAGAGGAGACTGAAGCTCCCTATGAAATTCAGAGCTTATCGAGACTATTTCTTTTATAAAATGCAGTTGAATACCACAAAATACAAAAACGATGTAAAAAAAAAACAACCACACCTCACTGAATTATCCAGAGATACAAAACATATAAGGCCTCCAATCCTCCTTGTATAGGTAGGTACTGAATTGTATCAAGGTCTTGTGGCTTTGCTGGAATTAGTCTGGGGGTCCGGCTAGTTATTTTATTCTTAAAACAGAAAGAGTTCGAACGTTTATTGTCCTAATTTCTATTGGGAAAAATTAGCGTATGCAAATTTAATCACATATGTAAATGTAGTTCCCTTATTCAACCAAAAATATTAATAGCTTCAATTATTATTAAGTACATACACCTATTAAGTTGAAAATTACAGCAAAGATAAAATCAACAATCAATGTAAATTGTAATTATTGTGTAATATTGATTTTATGCTTGACACGAAACATCAACCTTACTCCCTAATTATCCTATTTGCTAACGAATGCACTATATGCATAACATGTCCTTGTGGAGAGAGATCATAATGTATGAGGGAAAATATTAGCTTTTACATGTTTGGCTATAAGATGAAGTATTCGCACCAAAATTGTGTGTTTATAGCTTTATTTTAAACAAACATCTTTAATAGATTCGTTTGAGTAAGAAAAAACATTGATGATTCTTTCTTATAGATACAATATGTTTGTATGTATGAATGTATGTATGGGTGATTCCGTGCCAACTGTGACTATTTGTGTACAGTGTTTTTTTTTGTTATTTAGTGTGAAATGAAAGGCCAGGCTCTCTAGGATAGGTTACGGAGGTTAGCATTCTTCGTAATTGAAATCAATTCCGCTAACGAAACCTACGTTACACCTAGGATAAGAAATGATAACACTTAATGTAAAACCGCAATCGACGGAACAGCACTTCAGCGGAACTGCACCGCATCTGAACTTCAAAATATTTTTTTACGGCAACGGAACTTCAGGCCGCGCCATAGTTGGTCAGATTATCAACTTTGCCGCAAGGTGCCGTGCCGTGAAGTTCAGTTGTCGCTTAGTGCGATTTAGCTCATACATTTCCATACACAGAATATTTTGAAGCTCAGTTCCGCTGAAGTGCTGTTCCGTCGAGTGCGGTCTGACCTTTAGATGACTGTTGGTTATTGTATCTGGATCCGGACTAGTTTAAGTCTGCAACTTGTTACACTGGGTTATCGTTAATCTGGCTGATTGCTGCTTTCCAAAACAGCTCTCAAGAGCTTAATTTCCTTGGATCCTTTAGAAGAGAGGATTCTAAAAGCCAGGTTTCTGACTAGAGTACGACGCATCACCATCATACAGTGTTTCATCCCAACGGAGCGTTAAGGAGGCCTTTTATAACCGGCTTAGTGCTGCTTATGATAGTATTGTACTATGTAGAGACATCATAATGCTAATGAGAGACTTGAATACTAAGGTTGGCAGTGACAATGCTGGGCCCTGGGCTTAGGCATGTTATGGCAAAGCATGGTGTTGGTGACCGTGTTGACAATGGTGAACGTTTCGTCGATTTCTGTAACACCAAATGCCTTGTAATAGGAGGGACCATACTTGAGCATAGTTGCCACAAAGTCGGTTGGGAGCCAACGGAAAAACAAGCAACGTCTTACCAAATTGATCACTTTGCGATCAGTTTGCGTCTTAGAAGCAGTCTCCAGGACAGTCGAAACAGAAGAGGTGCAGACATGAAAATGGCTCGGAACCACCATCTGATGGAAGCTACCGTAAAATTACGCACAGCTGCAGCTCGGAGATCACAAGAAAACACCCGAATGCCCAAGTTCAATACCGATAGACTCAAGGATACCGCAGTCCACCAACAACTGGTGACCTATCACAAGGGTTGAGAGCAATTAGTATCACGGAACCCAGCTTCATCGGAAACCATTGGTGGCCTGTGAAAAATGTCCGGTGCTGATAGTATAGTGTGTCGGTCACAGGGAAAAAACAGCGCCTGGCTTTCCGAAGAAACTTGGGCTAGGATCAAAGAACGAAAACAGCTCAAAGCTTGAATAACAGTTACTACAGCAGCAGGGCGAAACGAGCTAGAGTTTGCGTATCGCATGAAGATGAGAGAAGTTCACCGTAGCGTGTGTCGTGAAAAGCGTAACTATATCAACGCATTGGTAGCTGAAGCAGAAGAGGCCGCAAGTTGGTGTGACAGTAGGATCGTAGGTCCAAAGCTCTAAGCAACAACTGGTAAAAGGCACTGCTAGTTTCGGAAGAGGACCAGCTCAAAAGATGGAAGGTGCACTATTTTTCGGTTTTAAGCCACGTTTTCACCAGTGAAGTCAATCCAACACCCAATGACCCATCCGTAGTAATAAGTCCCCGAATACGCACTGTATCCCCCAGTAGAGAAGAAATCTTAACCGAAATCAATGCAAGAACAACAAAGTGTTTGGGCTTGACGGAATTCCCGAATATCGATCACCACTTCACTTGCTGTTCATCGACTTCCAAAAGGCCTTTGACAACATCATGTCACGTTCTGCATAAAGGAAACTTGTTATGGTAGTTTGAAATCCAAAGTGGGGTTGGACAGGGTTGCATACTGTCTCCAATACTATTCCTGTTGGTGATAAGGGATGTGCTGCATGCAGCTTTATCGACTGCAAATGGAGGAATTCAGTAAAATACCCCAAATATCTGGACTATGCGGACGAACTTATCCTTATGCTATGTTTCCACCAAAGGTTTATCTCAGTTCAGATTTAATAAATCTATTTGGTGTAACCACCGCACACAAAGATTTAAAAAAGATTAACTTTGACAGCGCCTTTAAAAATGCAAATGGTGTTTCATTTTTTCTTATCAAGAGGAAGTGAGATAGAATGTTTCCTTTGTGAAGAACTGAATGGCTGACCATGAATGAATCCTTCAGCGCCATACAAGAATGGGTTAGTTCGATTTGTAAAAGTATTTGTCCTAGGAAGATTTAACAAGATTAATTTATAATCTTCAAGATTTACGTAATATATTTGTAAAAAGGATCAGCCTTGGAACTTCCTCATCTACCCAAGACGATATTTCTGGACAACCAGTAGAGATGGAAAGGAGTTTTCAATGTCTTGGGAGTATTGTCTCTACTGAAGGCGGATATTACCAGCCAAATCGGGAAAGCTAAGGCCGCATTCAAAATGCTACGAAATATCTTGGGGATTTTATGGCCTAGCCGTATTTTCAATGATGATGAAGTTCAGGTCAGGAAACCATCGACTCTATAATCCGAAAACGTAAGTGGCAGTGGATAGGACATACGCATCGCAAAGCTGCCGAATGCAATGCGAGTCAAGCGATCAATGGAACCCTCTCACGCAGCGAGGCAGAAGAGTGGGCTGACGTAAAAGTACTTGCCGAAGAACGGTCGAAGGGCAATCCGCACAATCGAGGAAAAATTATAACCTAAAAATTGCATAAAAAATGGATTTTTTTTTTTAAATCCTTATATTCGAATATCTCAAAAACATGACGTGCTAGAGCAATTTGAAGGCCAGATTCGAATTCAGCGCATTAAGTACCATCATAAAATTATATCTTGGTTTATGCTTCAAACAACAATTCAAATTTTGTCACAGAAAGTAATTTCTTAGTGTTATCGAGTGGATTTTCGAAAACAGTAAAATACGTCAATTTTCAACAAGCGCAAATGGGTTGTCGCAGAAAAAACCTTGAATATAGATTAATTGGAAATAATGTATACTTTAAATGGTATTTTGATGTAATTTTCGAACAATTTATTGGTAGTTTTCGAGCCATTAGTAAAAAACTACAAATAAATGCATTTTTGCATCATTTAAAGCCATTTTTTCCATGTTGCGTCACGAAATTTTGTTCGCAAATTTCAGATTCGGATTCAGCACCCCCGGTAACATAAATCAGGGAAAAAATCAAAACTACCCCACAATTTACTTGGTAAAAACACAATTTGACTGGGCTATAAGACTACTATTAAAAGTCTAAAATTAATCGATTATTATTACTTTACAACTTAAAATTCCAGGCGTCTCCATATCCTTCAAAACATTAAATTTAAATATAAAATGAGTGTATTTAAAGTGTACCAAGGTGTGTACTTGTATGTGTTTTATGATATAAAATACTTAAATTATATTTTATTAGGCCATTATAGAGTTCGTTTAGGTCTCATAAAAATTAAATATTTGTAGGCGTACCTACCTTTATTAAGCTGGGAAGGTCTTGTTTTTTTTTGTGTTCAAATAAATTTAATAACGCTTTATTTACAAAATATAATATTTTTATTACACTTCTTAGATCTAAAGACAATTATAATGATGGCTATAAGACAATATTTGCATAAGTAAAGGACACCATCAGACACCATTTATAATTTAATCACTGAAAAGGATTCATTCAAATCAAGTTCTTATGTATGTATATCATCATCAACCCATTGAAAAGAAAACTCATGAATTTTAATTGAAATTATCAACTGAAAATGGAAATGTCTTCTGCCTGACACAGATATGCTATTTACAATTGTAACCTATGACAAAAAAACACAAATTAAATTAAAGAGCTTTTGAAAAATAATGAAAATAAAAATAAATTCCTTAAAGGTGATTCGAAATTACTGCAGGAGTGGGTTACGATGATACTTGTTTGTTCGGTTTCATTTAAAAATTATAATAAATGTATTTACATTGTACATTAATTATAATATTATAAAGGAAGGAAAAGGGTTCTGCTTGAATCTTTATTAGAGGAAGTTACTTCATTTCAAATGTCAATGGTTAAACGGCAGGATTTTGTAGAAGAAATATTGTTTTTTGGGCTCATTTAAAGCAGACACATTAGAGCCAACTTTTGGCACTTTAAAATAATATTAAAAACATACAACAAAAAAATCGAAATAATAATTGGTATTCTTAAATAAGTTGTTGTTTCAATATTAAAAAAAATTGTTGCTGAACATTAAATCTTTATAACATAACAATTAAAAAACCTAAATGCACGTTCATACGATCTGGTCGTGCATTCTATTTCTATTTTGAGCACTGTACTCCGAATTGTATACACAATTAATTAAAACGCACCCCGGTCTATCCTGTGAACATAATATGTGGCACGTGGTCTTCTTTTTCTACCGGGAATTTTACCACATTATATGCTAATTATAGTAATTACGAATTATTCGCTAATGAGTTAATTAAAATGTGCTAACCATTCTTCGAACAAGTTTTTATTTTATAAATTTAGCCCAGTCAAATTAGTCAAAAAAAGGGCATCAAATCGCATTTTTCGATGGACAAAATATTTTTTATGAAGTCTGTTTGGCTACGTCTCCTGATCATAAAAACGAGTTTTTTGGGATTTTTGAGGTTAGGGAAGACCCGCCATCTTGAAAAAGAGATTGGTTTTGTTTTTATGCAATAACTAGCTTGAATTTTATTTTACAACTAAACGTCCTACTACAATCTTGTAGAAGATAAAATTATCTATAAAATAAGCTATCAACGACCTCTGTAGGTGGTTTCATTTTTGAGATATAACGGGCCAATGTTCCCCTATGGGTTGTGTTTTGGGGGTGGTATGACTTTTCTTGAGTTTTCTAGGTAACCGTTGATTTTTTGGATGATGCTCTGAGAATCATTTTCAGCTCTTGTATCGACCTATAAAATGAGCCATCGATCGATATCATCGGCCACGAATTGTGTGAGTTATCCAATTCATAGGATCACACTTTATGAGTAAGGAGACAAACATAAATATATTTTTTTCGAAAATGTTTTTCTGGTGAATCGTACAAAAAAACTATTACTTAAAATGTTGTCCATAGTAATGATAACAATTTAACATACATGGTTCGTGGAGTTGCATCCGCACGACACAGAAGGTTGTAAGGCAGCCTGGAAACTTAAGACACCTACATTTCTTGTTGTTGAAAACTGAGTTATCTTTTTTCAATCCAAATGTAAAAGGTATTGCATGCGGTTTTCTAGGAACTAAGACGAAAAACTTAATTGAATTTCAAATTTATTGATTGGTTTTTATTAACAGAATAATTTGAAAAAATGATAAAAAAGAGGTAAAGTGTATTTACATTAAGTTTTCTCTGTGAAAGTATTTGAAGGGGAGACAAATAATATTAAGGGGAATATTTTGAGATTTTTGAAGGTCCTGGAAGCATTTCATCATCGCATACATCAGCTTCAAAAATTGTTTCGTTTGGTGTCATTTCATCGTTATGAATCTGCAAGAGCAGGGTACTTTCATCTTCGCAATAATCTTCAGCAATTGTAATTCATTTGGGGATGTTGCTGCAAGTTTCACCGCTGCAGTGTGCACAGACGGCGGAACATTTTAAACCCGCTTTGCGACATCCACATAGCCGCTCCACATTTTGATGCGCAGGAACAAGAAATAACCTTCATTATTTCGAGAGGAGCTGGTTCCTTGGTGGTCATCACAGGAACATATATTTTTGTATTTTTTTCTAACCCCACTTTTCGTTTCTAGCCACGTTTGTACCTGGTGATAAGTCCGAAATATATGCTGTCGTAGCGCATCTTTTGTGGGGGGAAGTGAACATAAAATGTTTTTCGTTTTTGCCACGGACTTCGTACATTTTTTATAACGAAGTTCGTCAATTGAAATTGTCTTTCCTCCACCATAGAGTGCCATGAAGAATTTTTCCCCTGCCACAATAAGTTCTTCTTCACCATCTGACTGAAATGAACTGCCTGGAGTCATACAACGAATACCACCCATAGGATGAAAAGTACAACTTCTATCAATCGTGTTAGTGTTGAAGTCGCTGTTATCGAAGACAAACTGTGAAAATCCAGTCGAAGAAATGGATCGCTGCGGACGTAAAACACAAGAAGCCTCAAATTTCAGAATTTCGTTGTAAGATGCAGAAAAGCCCAACCATGAAAGAACTTCGATCAAATTTTTTGATCCGAACGAGAGGAGGATAAACAAACGACCTTGGACGAACTTGACTGATGATAGCGTGACAGATGCTTGTACATTTTCGTTCCCAACTGTAAAAGGATCATTTCTTATGTTCAGTAATGATAAGCGACATGAAAGCTTTCAGATAACGAGGAACAGCATTGTCAACATTACTAAGAAAATTGTCTGGTTGCTGGTAGTAATCAACATTATAAAATTGCAAACAAATATCGTTGTAGATAATATCAGCAGCTTCAAAAACTTTTTTAATTTTTGTATCTACATCTTGCTCAAAGTTTGTATTTTCAAAAGATTTTTCAAAAATTTCGCGACTGCGATCAACAAAACATAAAAACGTTTCGCGCCCTTTCTCGGCAAAAATGAAAAGTTTATTACCATATTTTTTCTGCAACCGATCTGTTACTGTCGTGAATCTGGAATTTGAGGAGTTTGAATTTTGTTCATATGATCAGAGAGCTTAAACTGACATTTTTCGTTATGTTCTGATAGATAAGAGTATACGCACAGTACTTTGCATTCATCTATAGTGCGAAAACTTTGTCCGAGCACTGGTGTTTTGATTTTTATAAATGAATACCAATCAATAAATTTGAAATCTTGTTGAGTTCTTTTTTAAGTAACACCTGTGAAATCGCATGCAATGCCTTCGGTTTACATTTGGATCGAGAAAAGATAACTCAGTTTTCAACAACAAGAAATGTAGGTGTCTTAAGTTTCCCGGCTGCTTTAAAACTTTCTGTATGGTGCGGATGCAACTCCACGTACCATGTATGTTAAATTGTGCTTTGCTATTAAATTGGAGGGTGCATTTTTGAAAAGGGGGGTGCAAAAGCACCCTTTTTGGTTTTTTTTTCATATAACTCGAAAAGGAAGCAAAATTTCGAGATAATTCTCAAAACCTTTTTTGTAGAGAATAAAATTTGCCGTCGAAATGGATTTTTGAAAAAAAATTTAAAAATTTTTTGACTATTTCTCGGTCGATTTTTATCCAAACTATTTTTTTTTTTAATTATTTTAAAGAAAATTTAATTATCTTTCTTTTATATGATTTCACATTTTTTTGCAATGATTTTTTTAAAAATTAGCTAACTAAAAATTTTTTAAATTTTTTTTCAAAAATCCATTTCGATGGTAAATTTTACTCTCTACAAAAAAGGTTTTGAGAATTATCTCGAAATTTTGCTTCGTTTTCGAGTCATATGCAAAAAACCAAAAAGGGTGCTTTTGCACCCCCCTCTCAAAAATGCACCCTCCAATTTAATAGCACTCCGTGGTTTTCTCATCTTCAATGACCCCTTTGATGATTTTTACAATACAATTCCGTGAACGTCTTACTTCCTTATTATATGACATAATCAATAGCCTATAAGAAGGCTTTGAGTATAGTAAATCCCTCTCTCAAAGAACCAAGGAGAACTTATATAAGACCCTTATCATCCCTGTCCTGGCTGTATAGGGCAGATGCATGGACCCTGTCAAAATCGGATGAGAATCTGCTAGGGTGCTTTGAAAGGAAAATTCTTGGGGTCATCTTCGGTCCAGTCTGTATCGATGGAGTATGGAGGAGAAGATTTAACAATAGAACAATTATGGGCTTTGCAGCGACATCGACCTGGGTCAAAAAGCTGACACAGCGGCTGAGATGGCTGGGACACGTGGAGCGTATGAACACTAGGGTGGTCCTTAAATTGGAAATTGTCTTGGATAGCCCTCATTCGATTCAAAACATTGAAAAACAATTTCCCTAATTTTTTCAAATTTTTATTTCACCCCCCTGGTCTCCCTTTTTTCACTTCAAGGTGCAAACAATGGAGTTAGGGTTATTTTTATATCACGCGAAAAAAAATCAGAACTTATAGAATTGATTCAGACGAAAAAAAAATCGTACTGGAGGGGGGGCCTATTTCCCCCTGTTCAGGCGGGAGGGGAAATTTTCTAAAAATTTGACCCAAAATAGAAAAAAAATTATTAAAAAACAACGGGACCACTTACAATGGCATGCTATAGCTTTTTTTAAAGCCATGAATCCAGTCTTTAATATGTTTTTAAAATCAAGTTTTTATTGTTAATAGTTTCTGAAAAAAATAATTTTCAAACGAAAAAAATTATTATTTTAATTTTTACTTTTGAGTTTGAAAATTATTGTTTTCAGAAACTATTAACAATAAAAACTTGATTTAAAAAACATATTAGAGACGGGATTCATGGCTTTAAAAAAAAGCTATAGCATGCCATTGTAAGTGATCCCGTTGTTTTTTAATAATTTTTTTCTATTTTGGGTCAAATTTTTAGAAAATTTCCCTTCCCGCCTGAACAGGGGGAAATAGGCCCCCCCTCCAGTACGATTTTTTTTTCGTCTGAATCTAATCTATAAGTTCTGATTTTTTTTCGCGTGATATAAAAATAACCCTAACTCCATTGTTTGCACCTTGAAGTGAAAAAAAGGAGACCAGGGGGGTGAAATAAAAATCTGAAAAAATTAGGAAAATTTTATTTCTCTATTTAGAGTAATTTGATGCCTATCCAAGTTGGAATTTCAAAAAAACCCAATATAAGGACCACCCTAATGAACACCAACGCAAAAAAAAAAAGCAAAGACTCGATCTTATTATGTAATCTTCTTAAAAAGGTTCATCATATGAATCAAGTGTCTTATTATTGTTTTAAATTAAAAAAAAATCAAATACTAATAAAATTTCTTTATCATCATATTAGAATATTGATCCCAATAGAACAGATTTGATCCCCTCCCACGATCAGATGCTAGCTACCGCTGGCTCAACCTGAACTTCAGTTTAAATTTGAGGTTGAACTCGTTCGGTTTCAGAATGCAAAACCTCACTTCAATTAAGCGAGTTTTAAGAAGATTTCCAATTGAAAACCAGTTTTATCAAACAATAGTCCAAAAAGAAAAGAATTTCAATAACTCCATCGCTGACATAGATTTGTTGATGAACAACTTTATTTAAAAAAAAGTGTTGCTTAGGTGGCAACACTTTCAGAAGGACTTGAGATGGGTTGCCACTTACTAGTTCAAACTCCGAAATGTGGGAAACATTGGCATATAAATCAACAACCAAGGGTCGAACGATGACCCGAAAACTCTCGTTGGATTCCCTTGCAACCATAGGACCACATTATTGATTTTCTCCCGCCCCTCCACTTGCATGAAGAGGGTTGAAAAACCCGTTATGGGAAAGGAAAATTGCAAGGCCAAAATATGATAGAAAAATATATATATTATTAAAATTTATAGATTGGTTTCGACGCAGAGTTTCACCATTATATCCAAAGATAATTGAAATTTTAAATGCAGAAAACAACAATGAAATATTAATATTATGTACATACCACACAGACTAATAACTTCTGCCGCACCTATTCTCCATAAAGCTCATGGTGATGATGTTTATCTGCTCGAGACTTCAATGCCACTGTAAAATCAAATCGATTCAAATAGATCTCATCAATTGGTGGTGTATAAAATCCAGCTCTTGCGGAAGATTTAACCGAACTTGACCGACAGAATTGTGCGATTCTTGACCAAATTTTACGCACTGGTTCGCTTGCTGACTTCTTGTGTCGCATAAGTCTTATTTCAATTTCTCCATCCCTGCCATACAGAACATTTAAGCTAGCTTCCTTGGATGGCAAGTCAAATTCGTCGATCTTTATGATATTATCCCTAATAGTCACCCATTCTTTCGATGCAACACATGTTGCTTTTCTATCACAATAGGGTAATTTGGTTAGAGACTGTTCTTCACTGACCGAACACTGAGCTAGGGGGTGGTTAAGCCGCCATGAAGTAGTTGACTGGTTACTTTCCTCTCGCTGAGAACTGCCTGTAAAAAAAAAAAAACAGTTTAAATGGTGATCAAAGCAACGTTAAACGGTTGTTGGTCTAAAGCCATATGGAATCTAAATTTCCAATGAATAGCCTGGGAATTAAGGATTCCTTTTTGGAAATGAGTCTTTTTCGTGTGTTTTTTAGTATTTCCATTGATTTCTTGATATTTTGTTTCGAGGACATTCTTTATCGAGAAGTTCATTTTCGACTAAATTGACAATATTTTTCAATTTCTTGGTATTTACCGCAATAATTTTTTTCTTTTAAGATACAGTGAAAAAGTAACCATGCTCTTGAAAAACTACCTATATGGATACTACTTACTTGTAAAATCTGATTCGTGGAGTGCAGTTCGCAATCGCTGCGACCTGGTGTGCCCATGTTTCTGGCGGCTTTGTTCGTCATCGAACGACGACGATGAGATGATCCTCCCACCGAAACACTGGAACGTTTCCTAAATAAAAAAGACTGAAAGTAAATAAAATTATTTTTGAATTCATTTGAAAGGTAATGCATATGCACACACACACACACAACAACACAAACAAACACACACAAAAGACAACACACAAGTCCAAGATTTTAAAATTAGATTATTTAAATAATTTTGTGCTCCTGCACACCACATGCATCATTCTGCATTTTTCATAAACAAAACAATATTATTACTTTAGTCTTCTTCTACTATGTAACTCATACCTTGAAGGCTCCCCGAAACTTATTGCTCATTATGTTGTACAGCAGTGGATTGATGCATGTTGATAAATAATACAGCACACCTGAGATATATGTCATGACATTGTAGAGCTTAATTACTATAGAATTGTGCAAGCCATCACCGCCATAGACTGCAATTAATCGCTGTGCATGAAATGGCGCCCAACATAGGAAGAATGCAATAACGACTGCAACTGTAATTAGTAAATACGTCAAATATGAGATAAATTTATAATTAAATGCCACTTCAAATGGAAAAATCAATTATTATTATTCGAATGTACAATTTATTCTGATGTGTTATTTTTATTTCTGATTAAAAGTAAATACTTTTTCTGAGTTTATTCGAAACTTGAATTTGAAAAATAGTCTACCTAGTATATTAAGGGTTTTTTTAGAAATATTTTATTGGAGAAGAAAGGTTATTTTTGATTTCCCTAGTTTCGAGAACAAATCAGCGTCAGCGAATCACAAGTCGTTAATTTTTTGGGACAGTTTCAAATTTATCGTTGAATGTTTTCTAGGTTTTTTTTGGGTGTTTTGCTAACTTGATGTCAAGTTAGCAAAGCACCCTGTCGAAAATCAGTCAAAACTACTTATACCAGATGGTTTATAGCATAATAATTGGCCGTTAATTAGTTGTGACAAATACAGTTTTATCGTGCAATGTTTTCTATGATTTTGTGGGTGCTTTGCTTACTTGATATCAAGTTAGCAAAGCAACTCTCACGGATCGAAAAACTAATAGGTGCATAATTTTTCGTTAGTTCGTAATTAATTAGTTGTAACAATTTTGAATTTGTTGTTCTATGTTTTGTTGGGTGCCTTTAATTAGTTGTGAAAAATTTAATTCAATCGTGTAATGTTTTCTAAGTATTTTTTTTGGTTCTTTACTAGCTTTGATATCAAGTTAGCGAAGCACCACCATGGGGGTAAAAACAGCTAGCGCCGAGTGGTGTATTGCTTAATATTTTGTGGTTAACCAGTCCTTAATAAGTTGCGACAGTAAATAATTTGTCGTGCAATGTTTTCTAGGCTTTTGTGTTCCTTGCTAAATTGACATCGAGTTTTCATAGCGCCACTTCAAAAAGGGGTAAGACTGATTAAACCAAACGGTTGATAATTTTTTACTATTAAGAATTTTTGTTTTATGTTGTCTAAATTTTTTTTTCAAAAAGTTGTAAAAACTTTTAAAACTCAACATTTGATTGCTTAGTAATTTGCCGTTAGTCAGTCATTAATTGGTTGTGACAAATTAAATTTCTTAAAGCAATGTTTTCTATGTTTCTTGTTTTATTTTCCTTAATTGAAATGAAATCAGCAAAGAGCTCGGGAAAAGTTCTTAGAACCTATAATATTGAAATTTTAATTGATTAATAATTTATCTTTAACTAGCCATTGGTTTTATGTGACAATTTTAAGATGTTTGTGCAATATTGTCTATGTTTTATTTTCGTTGAAAATACATAGAAAACATCGCACAGCAAAATTGAATTGGTCCCAATTAGTTAATGACTTATTAACGGTAAGCTTCTAAACAATACATTTTAAATTTTACAAGTTTTTACCACTTTTGGAGAAAAAAACATAGAAAGCATAGAACAAAAATTAAATATTGTTAACGACTAACTAACCATGAATTATTAAGCCATAAATTATTCGGATTTTACTCCTTTTTGAGGTGGTGCTTTGCAAAATCGATGTCAAGGTAGCAAGAAACCCCAAAAAACGTAGAAAATATTGCACGACAAATTCGAAACTGTCGGATAGTTAACCGCAAATTATTAAGCCACAAGCAACTCGGTACTAGCAGTTTTTATCGCTTTTCGAGCTATGTCAAAGAAGCAAGCACCCAAGAAAACATAGAAAACATTGAACGACAAATTCGAAATTGTCACAACTAACTTACAACTAATCAACGACAAATTACGCACCTAAACATTTGTCGATCCTTGAGAGTTACTTGATATGAAGTTAGCAAAGCACCCAAAAAAACGTAGAAAACATTGCACGATAAAATTGAATTTGTCACAACTAATTAACGGTAAATTATTAAGCCAAAGGCCATCTGGTATAACAAGGTATTAAGGATTTTCGACAGGGTGCTTTGCTAGCTCGATACGATTTTTTAATTTTTGTTCTTATAAAGGGTGGTTAAATTTTAAGGGCTGATGTTGATCAAAAACGTATGGGATTATTATCTCAAATGGGGTCTGAAGATAAACAGCAGCAAAACAGAACTGATCTGTTTCCGTACACCAGTGACAGTCTTGAGAAGAGGAGCGTGTGCTACACGCTACGACAACATAAAAATCAAGCTTCCCGACAGCACTGAAGTATCGGTCAAGACGTCAACAAAATACCTTGGAGTCAACTTCACAAACAAGCTGAAATTCAAGAAGCATGCTGACTTGATGCTGACTTGATGCTGAAGAGAGCCAACTTTTCTCTGCACTTGGTCCACCCGTTACTCCGGAAGCGGAATGGGCTAAGCAAGAAGACCAAGCTACTTGTTTACAAGCAGGTCATCAGACCCGTTTTGACCTACGCCTTTCCCATATGGTTTACGATATCACCCACAGCAATGAAGAAGATGAAGCTATTTGAGAGGAAGATGCTGCGCATTTGCACTGGACTCTACCGCAATCCATTGACGAAGAAGTTCATCCCCACAAAAAAATTGTACGAGGAAGCAAAATTGATACCACTTGATCAATATATGCTTCAGCTTGCCGAAAAAATCATCAGGAACCTGGAAGACCATCCGAATCCAGAAATCGAGCAACTCCTGCAGCAGCAGCTAGAGCCCAGTCACAGATTCCTCAATCCCCGAGCCATCATTGAAGAACAATTTGAAGATATTATCCATAATGACGACGCCCCTTTCTACGAGCGAAGCAACAACAGACACTATAGGGCAGCGGTTCCCAAAGTGTGTTCCGCGGAACCCTGGGGTTCCGCGGGAGAGTTTTCAGAGTTCCACAAATTTCTTGAAGTATAAATAGTAAAATGCAAACAACAAAAGAAAACAAAAGAAAAATTTTCACAAAAAAAAAAATTTGAACAAAATTGTGCATAGTGCAGCGGTAGATTTTGTAAAGAATCATCCTCTCCAATTGAGATTGTTTAAATTATTTCATACTGAAATCCGATGGCTTTCCAGAGGGAAAGCTTTATCCTGGTTATTTCAACTTCGTGATAAGTTGAATGTTTTCAAACTGGAAAAAATATGTCTTTAACTACAAACCTCTTTGATGTATTGCATGATGAGCTATGGATTACAAAATTAGCTTAACTTGCAGACATTTTCGAGAAGATCAACGAAACTGCTACAACTCTGAAGGAAAAATTAATAACAGTATTTTTTGCGAGAGACAAACTGGCAGCTTTGAAAAGAAAAATTAATTTCTGGCTTTTAGTCCAGTTAGTTTGTGCTCAAAAAGGCTCTTTGCGAGCAAATTGAGGGGTAGTTTTGATTTTTTCCTTCTTCAATGTTTTCAGGGGTACTGAATCCGAATCTGATACTATCCAACAAAGTTTCCTAACGCAACATGGAAAAAAACGCAAAAAATGATGCAAAAATGCATTTCTTGGGAGTTTTTCACTAATGGCTCGAAAACTACCAACTAGCTATTCGAAAATTACATCAAAGTACCATTGAAAGTATACACAATTTCCAATAAATCTCTATATAAGGTTTTTTTCTGCGACAACCCATTTGGACTCAAGCGCTAGTCGAAAATTGATCGAAAGCGCTAAGAATTACTTTGTGTGACGAAATTTTAACTTTTGTCTGTAACATGAACCAAGATATACTTTTCGGATGGTCTTTGATGCGCTGAGTTCGAATCTGGCCTTGAAATTGCTCTAGCACGTTACGTTGAGATATTCGAATATAAAGACTTAAAAAAATGCATTTTTTTATGCAAATTTGAAGTTATTTATTTTTTTCTTGAGGTAATTTTTTGAAAAATGTTTAGGGTCATTCTGAAGTATGAACATTTTACTTCAAAACTCTATTTGAATATTTCAAATACCTCCATTCGTCTTCGAGAAATCGTTGGTTTTCGTCTTACTACCTAATTCGAAAAATCCAGTCAATTTGTGCTCAAAATGGCAAAATGTGGGATTTTTCGACTTAGGTAGTAAAATGCAAACCAACCACTTCTCGAAGACGAATGGAGGTATTTGAAAGATTCAAAAAGGATTTCGAAGTTAATATTCATACTTCAGAATGACTATAGACATTTTTTCGAAAAAAAATTACCTCGAGAAAAAAAATCCCCAAATTTGTATAAAAAATGCATTTATTTTTAATTTTTTAGATTTGAATAGCTATCTCAAAAAGCGCATCTAAGAACATCAGAAAAGTATATCTTGGTTCATGTTACGGAATAAACTTCAAACTTTGTCACACAAAGTAATTTCTTAGAGGTTTCGAGTGGATTTTCGAAAACAGTAAAAATACATCAATTTTCGACTAGCGCTTGAGTCCAAATGGGTTGTCGCAGAAGAAAACCTTAAATAGGGATTTATTGGAAATTGTGTATGCTTTCAATGGTAGCTTGATGTAATTTTTGAATAGTTTGTAGTTTTCGAGCCATTAGTGAAAAACTACCAAAAAATGCTTTTTTTCCATGCTGCGTCACGAAATTTTGTTAGCAAACCTCAGATTCGGATGCAGCACCCCCAAAAACATACAGGAGCGAACAAATCAAAACTACCCCACAATTTGCATGGTAAAAATACAATATCACTGGACTATCTCATGCGTGAACAAAAGAAGAATTTTGAGCGCTTTCGGTTTTACATGAATATTCTTGCAGGAAAACATGCTTGAACTCAGAGCAGATATTCAATGTTATTGCTCTCCATTTGGTTAGTCTCGAAAGATCCATACTGGATTACTTTCCAGATACAAATACTGACATCGAGTGGGTACAAAATCCATTTCTAATGAAAACCATCAAGCGTATGACCCTGACAGATCTGCAGAGCTCCTCTTCATCAAAATTTGTATCTGATTCTGTATCATTAAACGAATTTTGGATTGGTTTTAAAAAATGAATTCCCTGAGCTTGCTAAGAAAGCTATATTAAAGGACAATCGGCAAAGATGTATGGAAGGTGGTCTAGGAACCAATAACTACGGGACGTATGTCGTTGGAAAGGTATTTTTATGAGCTACAATAGTCACTATGGCGGCTCATTTCAAATCACTGTGTGAAAAAAGTTATTCGTTAACCTAGGTTTTGTTTTGGTACCATTAAGTGTGGACAAAATGTATACAAACTGGTCTTACCAGTACTAATAATATGCATGTCGTTGAAAAGGTATTTTTATGAACAATAATAGTTACAATAACAACTTATTTAAAATTACTGTGTGAAAATAGTTATTCGCTGTTTTAGGGAATTTTAGCACAGATGAAATGTATGGAGCATGGGTAACAATTAGCGAATAACTTTTTTCACACAAAGATTTGAGTTAAGCTGCCGTATTGACTATTGTAGTACATAAAATTTCCTTTCCAACGACATACGCCCCGTTGTTATTGGTTGAACTTGCCACCACACTTTTCGCCCACACTAAAAAAAAAAACATTTTTTTCACACTAAAATGAACCACAATATTTGATTATTTTACGAATAACTTTTTTCACACAGTGATTCGAACTGAACTTATATTAAGATATTGTAGGTAATGGAAATACCTTTTCAATGACATACATACTGTCGTTATATGTAGGACCAGTTTTCATAAATTTTCCCCATACTAAATATACTTTTTTCATACTAGAATGTACCAGAGCACAATCCTATTTAGCGAATAACTTTTTTCACACAGTTATTTGAAGTTAGCCCCCATAGTAACTATTGTAGTACATAAAAATACCTTTCCGACGACATATGTCTCGTCGTTATTGGTCTTGTAGACCGTTTTGTCCTATTCTCCTTTGCTAGCTTTTGTTACAACGTACCGCTGTGAAAAGCTTTTCAGCGTATACTTACACAAAAACTGAATACAGATCGAGGCTGGACGCTGCTCCAGATATGCGAATACAACTTTTGGACATAGAAGTTAATTTATTATAAATCAAACAATGAAACAGATTCATTCTTCACACTAAATTAAAAATTGATTTTGAAATGTGTTTTTTTTTTTATTTTTTGCTATTGTCAGGATGGGGTTCCGATATATATTTGGGCATTGTTTAGGGTTCCACAGCTTAAAAAGTTTGGGAACCGCTGCTATAGGGGATAAACCCTGTATTAATTTTATTTTATTTTATTCTTACATTTAATCCATCAATAATTATATAAATTATATAAAAATTCAAATTCATGCATTAGATTAAGTAAACATTAATATGATATTGTAACAAAATAGCATTATATAAAGCCAAAAGAAGAACGTTGGGCCCCTATTGTTGAGCCAACAAGATTAAATTTAATAATAAGTTAGTTTTAAGTCAATTGTATATAAAACAAATTGAAAAATAAAAATTCTTAATCTAAAAAAAAAAGGGCTGATGTTGAATGTGAACCACAACTAAAAGTCAAGTTTTGTTCTACATTTCATTTGACTAACTCAATTTGAACTCTTGACCATTTCAAGCGTCTCGTCAATAGTCAGAATGGTGGCAAGAAATGGCAACAGTGGATGATCAATTTTTGAAGAAAATCATTTTCAGTGATGAGGCACATTTTCACCTCAGTGGATTCGTCAATAAGCAGAATTGCCGCCTTTGGGCGCATGATAATCCAAGAGTGATTGTCCAAAAACCAATGCACCCACAAAAAGTGACTGTTTGGTGCGGTTTATGGGCTGGCGGCATTATCGGGCCGTATTTTTTCCAAAATTAGGCCGGTCAGGCAGTTACTGTGAATGGTGTTCGCTATCGTGAGATGATAACGAACTTTTTATGCCCCAAATTGGAACATATGGATGTGGACGATATGTGGTTTCGACAGGGCGGTGCCACTTGCCACACAGCTAACGAAACAATGGCTCTTTTGTGCGACAAATTCAATGGCCAGGTTATCTCACGTGGTGGCGATGTCAATTGGCCGCCAAGATCATGTGATTTGACACCGTTATGGACTTCTTTATTTGTGGTTATTTGAAAGGAAAGTGTACGTCGATAAGCCAGCAGTGATTCAAGAGCAAAAGGATGAGATAATTCGGCACATTAACGGCATAGAACCCCAATTATGCCTCAGCGTCATCGAAAACTTGGACCATCGGATGGAGGTGTGCCGCCGAGGTCGCGGCGGCCATTTGGCCGATATTTTGTTCCATACATAAATAAACCATACCTATATATTATCATAATAAAAGAAATGACAATAATTTCCTTAATAATTTGAGTTTTATTCAAAATCAACATCGGCCCTTAAAACTGCAGTCTCCTATATGCACTGAAACAAAGTAAACCTTTGGTAGAAAACAAAATCGACAATACCAGAAAAAAACGAAAAATAATAGACTAAACAGTTAATGCTACATTAATGAAACACACATCAAATGAAAATCACAAGAGCTCATGTCAAGAAAAATTTGTATAACAGAAATAACTGCATACTCGTTTACATATAAATTTAAATACATTATAGAAAATCCCAGGAAAGCAACACAAGTTTCAAAAACTGCAAAAACCATAGGTATGCAACATCAAAAACAACCAAAACCTCACCACTTCACCCAAATACCTACATGGAATTGACAATTAAGAACCCCAATCCCGAAACTTCCGACCAAACTTTTGAAGTCTTCGAAAAGACGAACGATCGATGGCACATCCTTTCATACAATGAAAATAATTCACGTGAATAAAATCCCTTTAATATACATATACATACCGTTATTTTATTCTTGAAAGCAAGAGATAGGAAATTAGAGAAACAAAGCTACATACTAGCTACTCGTAAATATATTTATAAAGTTTAGTAAATTAACAGCAAGTTTAACTGCCAAAGAAATAAAGTGGTGGTAAGAGTTTTTTTTTTGTTGTTTTTCCTCTTTAAACTTGTTTCAACTATTAGAAAGATCTAAAGTTAAAATTAATAATATCCTGTGTCGAAAAAATACCCCAATATCGTCCCTCGTAGTGCATGTACTTTCTGGGAGAAAACATCAAAAATGAAGAAAATATCATAATCACAGGTGAAATTTGTTTTGTGACGTGAGTAAGAAGTTTGTTTTTGAAAGAAAAAAAGCTTAAGGAAAATATGTAGGTATGATAATAGAAAATAGAATATGAAGAAAATTTGAAAAGAAATTCTCTGATGAGCCCAACTATCGTATCTGGGCGAAACGCAATTATGGAGCTGAGCTGACTTGAACTTTTAACTTGAATTATAAATATGTAGGTATAGATATACACTCCCGTTCAATTGAATAGGTTAAAAATTTTCGAGTGCGATTTACCGTTATAACTCCAAACTATGTGGAATAAAAATGAATTTTTGAAAGTGGCATTAGAGAAAGCATCCAATTTAGGAGAGTATAAGAAAACACACAATATCAAACTTACCATCATTACACGTTTTTTTATCATTTCTTTAAATTCATATTGAAATCGTAGCACTTTTTTTCGTTTATTTGAATAGGTGTACCGCCTTTACAATCACTTTTGCTTTGAACTAGTTGAAGGTCAGACCTTTTAAAGCTATTTTTGGGCTTTATATCATGGTTTCTTTGATAAGACACAAACAAATTGAGAACAAACGTAGAATGGGTGGAGGAAAAGCTCTTTTCGCGGCTGAGTACGCGCAAATTTATTGTTTTTATGATAAATGGCTAACGGGACATCAAATTTCGGAAAAAAACTTACAGAATCCATTCTTTAATCTATAATTATCTGAAAAATAAACAAAAAGATGGTGTCGATATGAAAGTATGCAAATAACCTGCTATCTCCGCAAGTGATAGGCGAAAAAGTCTGAGGGTTTTGACTAATTCGTCGGTTTAAATGGCTTAAACAAGGGAAGAAGCTAGGTTCAGTGCCAGTATTTCAGCAGCTGAGAGTATTATTAAAAGTTCTGCATACCGAAAAAGAAGAAAATTAAATGAGATCACACCTAAACGAAGTAGGTAAAAACAAAAAAAAAAACAAACCGAATGCAGTTTTTTAAGCTTCATAAGACTTGAAAGAATAAGTGGCGTAAAGTCGTTTTTTTCTAATGCAAAAGGGATTAAATTCAACGGAATTGATGGATTCAAATTGTATTTCCATGACTGAGCGTTTTTGTGTAACTAAACCGTAGTCATACTAATAGTTCAAAAATGTGGGGCTAGTTTTTTTTCTTGAATTCTCAAATTGTAAATTCTTTCAACTAAGCGGTGGTTTATTTTAATTTTTTCTTCTTTTTTGGTATGAAGAACTTTATGCTACACTCTCGACTGTAGAAATACTTGCACTAAACCTAGCTTGTTCCCTTATTTATGCCATTTAAACCGAAAAATAAGATCCAACCCTCAGAATTTTTCGTCTATAGCTTGCGGAGGCAGCAGTTTTTTTTACAGATCAAAGAATGGATTCTGTAAGTTTTTTCCGAAATTTGATGTCCCGTTAGTCATTTATCATGAAAACAATAAGTTTGCTTGTACTCAACCGCGAAAAGAACTTTTCCTCCACCCATTCTACGTTTGTTCTCAATTTGTTTGTGTCTTATCAAAGAAACCATGATATAAAGCCCAAAAATTGCTTTAAAAGGTCTGACCTTCAACTAGTTCAAAGCAAAAGTGATTGTAAAGGCGGAACACCTATTCAAATAAACGAAAAAAAGTGCTACGATTTCAATATGAATTTAAAGAAATGATAAAAAAACGTGTAATGATGGTAAGTTTGATATTGTGTGTTTTCTTATACTCTCCTAAATTGGATGCTTTCTCTAATACCATTTTCAAAAATTCATTTTTATTCCACATAGTTTGGAGTTATAACGGTAAATCGCACTCGAAAATTTTGAACCTATTCAATTGAACGGGAGTGTATATGTATGTACGTACGTTAGGGTGGTCCTTAAAAGGGTCATTGCTTTATTTAAAATGATGCGCCCCCCTTATTTCTTTCAAATAAATAAAACCAAAATCCAGTAAAATTTTAGCTTATTAGTTTATCGTTAACCCGGCTCCCAAAGAAGAAAGGAATGATCGCCGATGCACTCCTTCGCTGGTGATGATGACGATGACGATGGTGAAGATGATGACAAAGATGATATAGATGGAGATATATATATTAAGTTATACACTTTTTTGTTAACGTTAAAATATGCAACCAATTTATATTTAGTCGTGTTGCTGATGATGGGCGGTAAACTGCTCGAAATGCATTCAAGTGTAAGACTCAATAAATAAAAGTTTTGTTTTTATTAAGAAAAAATTTGAAAACTCAATTTAATGTGTGTTTTTATTTCATATAAATGTTTAAATGTATAAGAGTTTTCGTTAATCGTTTCAACTTTTTATTAAAGAAAGGAAGTGTTATGTGGGAAAACACATTTAAAATGCTCAGTCAATTTCTGATTTTTTATAATTTTGGTAACAATATTGATAGAAAAATGTTAATTTTAGAATAAAATTATGGGTCTAAAACCAAGTAAACATTTAGGATTATTGCATCAAATTTAATATATGTAAATATTAAGGACTATTTATTAATAGACTGAAAGATGAATTTCAATAATCATTTGGAGAATTTGTGAAATTATTTGCTTGACATCCTCAGAAATTTGTATTTCTAACGCAAAATTTGATGTATATAAAGTTAGCAGGACAGTTTTGGAAATTCATGTTAAAAACTATCCTATCATTAGTTGCTACTTGATTGCGAATTAGTTACGCAGAAAAAAAAATTAATTGCTTTTTTGGTTTAGGAAAAAATGGGTGTCCTGCTAACTTCATATGAACTTAGCAGGACAACATTCTCAAAAATAGAGATAATCGAGGTGAAAAACGTTTATTATTGAGGACTAATTAATTGCGAATTAGTTACGCAAACAAAAATTTAATTGCATTTTTGGTTTGCGAAAAAATGGGTGTCCTGCTAACTTCATATGAACTTAGCAGGACAACTTTCTCAAAAATAGAGATAATCGAGGTGAAAAACGTTTATTATTGAGGACTAATTAATTGCGAATTAGTTACGCAAAAAAAAATTTAATTTCATTTTTGGTTTGCGAAAAAATGGGTTTCCTGCCAACTTCATATGAACTTAGCAGGACAACTTGCTCAAAAATAAAGATAATCGAGCTAAAAAACCGTTTATTATTAATTAATTGCGAATTAGTTACGCAAAAAATAAATTTAATTGCATTTTTGATTTGCGAAAAAATGGGTGTCCTGCTAAGTTCATATGAACTTAGCAGGACAACTTTCTCAAAAATAAAGATAATCGAGCCAAAAAAAGTTTATTACTGAGAACTAATTAATTGCGAATTAGTTACGCAAAAAAAAAAATTAATTGCATTTTTGGTTTGCTAAAAAATGGGTGTCCTGCCAACTTCATATGAACTTAGCAGGAAACCCATTTTTTCGCAAACCAAAAATGAAATATAATAGTTTTTAACATGATAGTTTTTAACATGAATTTCCAAAAGTGTCCTGCTAACTTTATATACATCAAAATTTGCTCTCCTCAGCCGTTGTTAAAAATCTATTACGGAATGTTCCATTCTAGATAATAAAACTAAATATGAGATTGCTTGTTAGGTTTATATCTATTTATAAAGTTCAGACCTTCATGTCCATTCAAAATCACGTCTTGAAGCTTTTTTGGAGACCAAAAACATGCACACAGGAATGGTTGAGAATTCAAAGTCACTAGGCCCTGGTTCTCCACGAGCTGTTGCGCCACCCAATTTATTTTTTAAATTTATTTTTCATTTTAAAATAAGAGAATATTATTAAAGACTAAATTTAGGGAATAAACTTTAGAATTGTCCCTTTTTACGAGTAAAATATTCACTTACTAATGGTAGTTTATTTATAGAACCTCTTATTATCTTCGAATTTTCTTTTTCTGACTTGGTTCGGTTCAGGTGTAAGTCCTCAATTAATAATGAACCACGCTTATTTCCGAATTTTCCACTTCACAGGGGCTTAAAAGTACTTCAAGTCCGCCACTTATACTGCTATAAAGCCTTAAACATGTTTTGTATGAGCTCTGAGAATCTCAATTTCAGACTTTTTGACAATAAGGGTTCACGCAGTAATTCTTTAAATGCAGTATCTATACGCTATACCATATTTATCGTACAATCGCGTTTCGTAACTTCTATGACAAAACTTCATGCCATTATTTTAGCTTACGATAGGTATACCTATAGGTATACCTATAATTGAGCTCGAGATTTTGACCAGGCTATGATAGGGAATACGAAAAAAGTGGACCCCAAAATTCTGTCTCTCTGTCTGTTCGGCTGCAGCCAGAACGGCTGGATCGATTTCCTTAAAACTTATTTGATGATTCTTCCCACACATTTGAAATTTCTTAAGGAATCAAAAATAACGGTACCCTGCCAATCAAATAATTCTTTTAAGCAATCTTACAAAATCTTATTTTTCTCCAAAGTGTCTCCACAACTTTTCTTAAAAAAACTTATTAAATTTCTTTCAGTAAGGGCTACCTTTGGATATAAAACCATTTTTCAAAAAATGGTTATTAGTGGTACCTCCTAAGGAACCACTTTTTATCTACGATTTTCTTCAAAACAAAACTTATGTTTTCATTAATTATCTTATACAGAGGCTTCTAAAAAATACAAATAGTTTTTTGGGCTCTGGACCTTTGGCACCTCATATGAGGGAAATTTGATAAAAAAAGATGCCATCTAATTGGTCAGATAAGGTCGAGTGGTCCCAGAAATTGTTCAGCCCTAGACAACTTGTAATAAAGGCTTAAACTTTCTCAAGGTCGCTCAAGGTCACGCGCGATTTTTGGCACCTCATTTATGGGAAATTTGCAAAAATTTAACACCATCAGAAATGCCCTGAGAATTATATAATAGGTCAGCTTGTTTCAGTAATTGGTCACCTATAGGTTCTTTTATACGATTTTTCTAAGTTTTTTCAAGGTCATGAACGATTCGTGACCTTGAAAAAAAAATACTTTAAAAAATCGTAAAAATGAATCTATAGCTGACCAATTGCTTAAAATACTTGACCTTTTATAATCTTAGGGCCTATCAGGTGGTCAAATTTTTGCAAATTTCCCATAAATGAGGTGCCAAAAAATCGCTATGACCTTGAAATTTTTAAAAACTCATTAAAAAAATCTATACCTGACCAATTACTGAAACAAGCTGACCTTTTGTATAGATCAAGAGATCTTTCAGATGGTACACATTTTTTGCAAATTTCCCTAAAATGAGGTGCCAAAAATCGTTTTGACCTTGAATTTTTTTTAATTCATTAAATATTCATAAAAAATGTATGGCTGACCAATTACTGAACATAACTGACCTTTTACATTGAATACAACAAACAGATTGCATTCTTAACATTTTTTTTAAGAATGCGACTTCAAAAAATGCAGTCGACATTCTTTTTTCGTTAAAAAGAGTGAAACTTTTTTGTTTCCAATCTTTTGTCACCATCAACTGATTGCAATCTTGTGGGACTTCATGCATTATTTGCATTCTCTTAGCGTTCTTTTGAAGTCTCTTGAATTCTTTTGCATCCTTTGAATTTTTTGCATTCTTTTGAAGTCTTGAATTCTTTTGACGTCTTTTGCATTCTTTGAAAATTTGCATTCTTTTGAATTTGTTTTGAGTTCTTTTGAATTCATTGAATTCATTGCATTTTTTCTAAATTATGGAGGGAAAAACACAAAAAGAATGCAATGAATTTAAAAGAATTCATGAGACTTTAAGAGAATGCAAAAATTCAAAGAATGCAAAAGAGTTCAAAAGAATTCAATACTTCTAAAGAATGCAAAAAATTCGAAGGATGCAAAAGAATTCAAGAAACTTCAAAAGAATGCTAAGGGAATGCAAATAATGCATGAAGTCTCACAAGATTGCAATCAGTTGATGGTGACAATACATTGGAAACAAAAAAGATTTCACTCTTTTTAACGAAAAAAGAATGTCGACTGCATTTTTTGAAGTCGCATTCTTAAAAAAGAATGTTAAGAATGCAATCTGTTTGTTGTATTCAATGAGGGATTTATATAGACTGCATTCAATCTTTTACAACTCTGGTATTTAAAGGGTTTTAACACTTTAAAGAATATTTTATGGAAAAATTGTACATTTATGAAAAAATAACGGTACGGTGTGATCGACTCCCTAAAATTATAAAAATTACACTTAGCAACTATTATTAGTACCTATGGGAACGCTTTTTTTTATTTTCTAGATTATTTTTTAATGTACAAATTCCAAACAAGTTCAAATAATAAAGCATATCAAAATTCGCCAAACAAAATTTGAGTTTTTAAAAAAATTTCCTTTTTTTTTTAAATAGAAAAAAATTTAGTTTTATATTCATAAAGACAAATAAATACTTTTATACCAATATTTTTCCTTAAAAATGTTTTAAAAGTTTGATAGATACCTATATTTGTAATTAATTTTTTTTTAACCGATTTAATTTTTTTTTCCAAACAAATACATCCAAGAGTAGTACCTCGTGGTGTGATGGTTAGTGCGTAGGACTGTCATGCCGAAGAAAACAGAAATGTTTTATGCGAGGTACTGCCTCTTGCGAGGAACTGACAAATCCTCCAAGAGTATACTTGTCATGAAAAAGTGCTTCTCATTTAGCCGTTCGGACTCTGTAAAAAACTGTAGGTCCCCTCCATTCCTGCCAATAACACGCACACAGGAATGGTTGTGAGTTGTAAGTCACTAGGCCCTGGTTCTCCACGAGCTGTTGCGCCACCCAATTTATTTTTAAATACAACCAAGAATTCAGAAGGCATTCGCTTTTTTCACCTCAATCTATTGAAAGAGTTATTTTAGCTTATTAAAATATAGTATTTCGCTTTTAAACAGTTTTCTCTCATAGTTTCCGTGTATGTATTTATATACATAATTTTTTTAACCCCGAGCGTGTTGAACATAAGAGCAAGTTCGTGTAATCCAGTGGTGCATTTAATTTTAATAAACCTCCATATCCAATCAGAGAACTTTCAAATCAGTGTACATTTGCTAAACAAGTGAAAAACTGGCTTGAAAGCATTGAATTTCTCTTCTTTGAATATTTGGTGGTTTGTTTGGCTTCTTTTGTTGTTCACATTGTTTCATTTAATTGAACTCAAATATTGTTTATTTTGTAAAGTTAACTTTGAAGGGTTTCCAATTTAATTAAGAACCTACCTTCTTTTTTTTTTATAATACATATATTTTTGTCACTTTTATTTCTTTATCAAATTTTAGTTTGTTTTTATAATTGTAATTAAGTAAATAAAGGTAACTAATTAACTACTGACAAACTAACTTAACCTAATTTCATTTAGGTTTTCTCAATTAACTATTCAATTTTTGAGTAGGGCCATTTGTAAAAAAGACTTTATTTTAAATTTGAATACAAAAATGAAAATATGTAGATATGCCAATAAGATGAAATGAAATGAAATGAAATAAAATGAAATGAACTGAAATGAAATGAAGTAGTTTTTATCAGAGAATATCAAATAAAGAAGCCAATCCTTCGTACGTTTCACCCCCCAAAACCCATTTGTTTACATTGTTGTATTTGTAATTTCATTTCGCGTCGAAGAAATAGATGTGAATTGCAACAACAACAAGACCTGTGCTGAATGATGTGCTGAATGACTAGTTGATTCTATGTGTGCGTTTTGCACTGCTTTTCACTAATACTTTGCAAATCTAATACATCAGCTGTTCGCTTCCAGCTTGTAGGCAAATCAAATTGACAGCTGAGGATTGACTTCTTTATTTCATATTCTCTGGTTTTTATTTGGCTATTGAGTGTTTTGACTTGGAAAAGTGTGGGAAGATTCTTTGGAAACTGATATGAATGGAATTGACAGGATGCAGATTTCTTAGGTTAATTTGGATGTTATTGACTGTTGTATTGAAAAGATGATGGATAGGAGGTGAAGAAATAAAAGGCCATGCTAAGAAAAAGCAAAATTTTATGGGAGCTCGTCTACCTTGACCTATACTCAACATGAATGTGTCACTGTCATATGTGTACAAATGTACCTATGTACATCATTGAAAAGGTTATTGGATATAACTCCATCATTTCATTATATGGGCGTTAAGCTCTACAGTTAATCAGGAGCTTCACGAGATATTCGTTTTCAAACCACCACACGGAGGTACAATAAAGCAATTCAATGTAGTGTGTCAATGGCCGCGTTCAAGTTTCAATGGATAGCTTATCTAGCGTGAAATGTATTGACACCTGGTAAGTTGCTTTCCACACCACCTGCATTTCAGCACATGAACCCTATCTGGGGGATAAAATTTTTTCCAATTTGACGTTCAATGTATTTCCCATAAGAGAAAAGCAAAAGAGAGTCATATTCATGTTACATTTTCTAATAACTTTTATATAAACGGATACAACTTTTATGATTGCAATAGAATAACAAAACATGTTAGTTTACAAATCTAGCAAAAAATAAATCAAAACTGACGCTTCAAATGCTTTAAATTTAAGATGAAAAATGTAAACAAACTACCTCTACAACGAGCAGTGGCGTAGCGAGGGTTCGAGCCGTGGGGGGGTGACTTTCATTAAAATGCCGACTTATTTTAGGAATTTGCCGACTTATTTTAAAAATTTGCCGACTGTATAGATTTAACATTTTTCGGGTGAAACTCAAAATAAGGGAAAAGAAAAAAGGGATTTTTTCCGAGTGGAATGACATTCGGGCGAAACTCCTGATAGGGCTGATTGATTTTAGCTCAAATCTTCACTTCGCCACATACACTTTTGAGATTTCGAAATGCGACATTTTTCAATGAAACCACATTCAGCTGGTAGAAAAATAAGATATCAATTATTTTTTGAATTATGTATTTATTTATAATAAATAAATAATAACAATGGAATAAATAAATTAATATTATTATTGCAACGATTAATCTAAATAAGAAATAATTTTTAACAACGAATTAAATTCATGAACATTTATATTATTATTGCAGCAATTTTTTTGTTTAGGTATAGATATAAAACAATCTTTATAAAAAAATTAAAGTAACGCATAATTCTATCACCATCAGCAGTTTAGTCATTTATAATAATAAAATACATTAATTTATTAATATTGCAGCAGTTTATTTATTTAAAATAAACAATTTTTAATAATATAGCTAATTATTTATAATAAATTAATTTTAGTAATAAAATTTAAATTTAAATAAAGTATATTATATAACTGCGATTTTGCGTTAACTTCTATTTATATAACAGCCCAGTCAAATTAGCAAAAAAAAAGGGTCAACCTCGGAATGGGAGATAATAAGCTGGAAACTCGTGTATACCTTCATATTGGCGTTCTAATAGCTGTCTCAAAAGTCTCATGAAGTCTCGTGTCTGTAACGTCAGTTATTCAAGATCAAATGTCACAAAAATCGGTTTTTCGCGATTATCTCGTTTTCTATGGTTTCAATGTGTTAACATCCATGATGTAAATTGTAGAGCATTAAGTTATCTACAAATTGTCGTGTAGTTATTTTTTCATGCGCTCAAGCGTCCTTGAGATAGAGGGCGGAAGCCGCGTAGAGCACAGTCATACTTACTGTAATGCAAAGTCAACCGTGAATCTCGGTGAATAATACCTTGTATGAAGTTATTGACTATAAATAATAAGCTATGAACTATAAATAATTTGTATTGTTTACTAGTTAATACATTGTATTTAATAACATTTTACATATATCTTGAACTTGATTTAATACATTGTATTAAATAACATTTTAAATAGATCTATAATAATTTAAAGAGCCAAAGTATTAGTTTTCGTCTTCATCGTCATCTTCCGGGTGTTCAAAAATTTCTGTTTCACTGTCACCATCTTCGTTGTCCTGAATCGATGTTTCCAGGCCTTCTAGAATTTCCCGTTCAAATGCACTCTCTTCTCCGGGTTCGCTTTAAAATGAAACAGCATTAAGGCCAGCTTTCCCATTACACTGGCCACAAACTAAAGTGCATTGCAACCCCGTCATTCATCCATTCTTGCAATTACAAAATATACTATTTAGTAATTCATCTGGAGCTGGTATTAATATTGTTGTCATTGACTCCAGGTATTCATTAGTTGGCATATTTGCGAAATTCGCAATCAGCAAAAATGCTCTTTTTATTAATTTTTTTTTTCAAATTAAGCTTCGTTGATTTGCCGACTCTTGAATTAGTTGGCATATTTGCGAAATTCGCAATCGGCAAAAATGCTCTTTTTATTTTTTCAAATTGAGCTTCGTTGATTTGCAGACTCTTGAATTAGTCGGCATATTTGCGAAATTCGCAATCGACAAAAAATGCTCGTTTTATTTATTTTTTTTCAATTAAGCTTCGTTGATTTGCCGACTCTTGAATAAGTCGGCATATTTGCGAAATTCGCAATCGGCAAAAATGCTCGTTTTATTATTTTTTTTTTTAAATTAAGCTTCATTGATTTGCCGACTCTTGAATTAGTCGGCATATTTGCGAAATTCGCAATCGGCAAAAATGCTCGTTTTATTAATTTTTTTTTCAAATTAAGCTTCGTTGATTTGCCGACTCTTGAATTAGTCGGCATATTTGCGAAATTTGCAATCAGCAAAAATGCTCGTTGCATTAAATTTTTTTTCAAATTAAGCTTCGATGATTTGCTGACTCTTGAATTTGTCGGCAGATTTGCGAAATCCGCAATCAGTAAAAACGCTCGTTTTATTAAATTTTTTTTAAATGAAGCTTCGTTGATATGCCGACTTTTGAATTAGTCGGCAAATTTCCGACATCCGCAATCGGCAAAAATGCTTAGGCTTGTTTTATTCATAATTGTTTGCAAATGAAGCTTCGTTGATTTGCCGACTCTTTAATTATTCGGCATATTTCCAAAATCTGCAATCGGCAAAAATATCGATTTGCAAAGGTACATTTAAAAGTTTAAAAACCTAAATATAATGAAAATACAAACTTACTTTTTTTTTAACTTTTTCCGAAAAATATTGTAAAATTTCTGGTTTTATTATTTTTTTTTTAATTGCTTGAATTATTAAATTTAGCTTCCTGAATTTGCCGACTCCATAAAAGCGTGGGGGGGTGGTACACCCCCCCACACCCCCCTCTCGCTACGCCCCTGACAACGAGAAACAAGAACACCAATACTCGTTTGAGAAAAAAGCAGCGCAGAGACGCAGCCAAGATTATTTAAAACATGAACAGTTTTTTTTTCTTTGTTAATTATGTTTGTATTGAAAATGAAGATTTTCAAATACATGTCATGTTTTTGTTTGGATTGAAAATTTCTTGCATATATATTTACCAATTTAATTACAAAAAAAAATGTTTAAGTATTTTTACCTACGTACAGAATTTTTTGGTTTGGAAGTATGTAAATATTTTAAATGCTTCTTCGTTATACCGAATTAACACGACTGATGAAAAGCAGCCGGTATAATGACAAAAATAATGAATTTGTCCATTCTTCTGTTATGGTTTTGGTCATTATATTGCCAGTTCTCCAATCGTCTAAATGCGGCATTAACAAAAGACGCAGGCACGATTGAAGTGTTATTATTTCCTGATGTTTTTGGAGGGTACATATTTTGAAAATAAGAATTGTAAAAAATTAAACGCAAAATTTTATTTATTCAATAAAGGGTGTTATTGACCCCATGAGCTTCGCTAGTTTCTAAACACCAAATATATTGTATTGACCTGTTGCACAAACAGTGTACAAATATTTGTACTCCTTTTTTCTCAAGAATACAAATTCACAAACGCAATACATAAATATATAGAAATACTTTATACCTACATCTTCATAAAAACATTACTGCAAAGTTTCGGTGACGTAAGCTTTAACTTATTAGAAAACAGTAGTAAAATATATAATATAAAAATCTTCATAATTGATTATTGTCTATCAAACCCCTTCCCTGACTACGCACGTGACACCAATTTTGCTTACGAAATGAATCCATTTTGGAAAGCAACAACAACAATACAGGTTTGTTTACATTTTTCATCTGCAAAATATAGGAAGTTATACATAAGTTTTGATACATATTCTTCTTGATTAACTAACTCACATAAATTCTTTTTCTATTGCAACTATAAAATAAATAAGTGTTCATAGAAAATTAATTAGCAAAAGTAATGTTTTTCAGACCTTTTTTTGGTTTTCTCTTATGGGAAATACATTGAATGTCAAAATGAAAAAAAAATGTATCCCCCACATAGGGTTCACGTGCTGACTGCTAGGTGCCGTGACTCCATTCGCCAATACCCAACACTTGCTTCTGCTAAAGCCGCGCGCGCTGCGCCGCCGCACGGGAAAACGTGGACAAAATTAAATTTTCGAAAGTATTAATTTTTATGTTTTATTATTCGTTTCTAATAGTAAAATACAGTAGACTATCCACAATAGTGAACACACAAAATTTTATATACAAATGTTATTTGTATACAAATTTTGCGCAAGCATTTTACATAGCTTGAGAGCTATGAGGAATTGTTTCTATTTTTTGTTTAAACCTGAGTGAAAGCCTTGTTAAGTGCTCACCTAATTCAAATTAAAAACATTTACATCAAACGTAATGTGCATTTTGGATCAAATTCACCTTTAAAAAACCTTAGAAAACTCCCGCTCGAAAAAGTGAACAATCTCGAAACAATGAACAGGCCTGGTTTTTATTACTTCACTTTATCGAGCGTCTATTGTAGTTGTAAAATCAAGAAATGCAATATTTGGGGTGATTTTTTTCTTGAAGTGGATAAAAGCTACAAATTTGGAGCCTAACTGCAAATTTCTATCTAGCTCCGTTACTGAGAAAGAGGTATGTAAGAATTAATTTAATCGATTTTGTATTTCAATAAGGACTTCAAAATTTGAACTTTAATTTTTCTTCAAATGCAAATTATACTGCAAATTTGTAGCCTAACTGCAGGTTTATAGCAAGCTCCGTTGCTGAGAAAAGAACTTTTATGCTTACTTCACAGTAAAGTTAGCAGTACAGTGGGTTACACCCACTATTTGTTGAACTGAAAAATCCGGAATATTAATTGTTACATAAAAATGCAAAAAAAATTGCAAACTCCTGCCATGGTCCATTGGTCTAGGTTGAAAATGTTATGCTTACTTAACAGACATGGTAACGACAGCATCGAACAGCATGAGCCCAACTGAATTACCTGGGTGAAATGCACTTGGACTAAAGGTCATACAAATCTTTAAAACTGAAATAAAATAAAATAAGTCCACAAAAATAAAAGCAAAAACAGTAATTCTCTTAATGTGTTTTTCTTCTTAATATTCGTTAAATGTATGTGTTTCAGATTTTATTGAATCAAACCAGGCCCTATACTAAAAGTGGAAAAACTCCACAAAATGGGCGTTGTAAGAACTTTGCTAGGTGAATTTTCCAAATAATATTTGTATAAGGTTTAGTTGACATCTGAATTTTTACTAATTATAAAAAAAAATTATTAAGATAGTAGACGTGGCAGTGGGTGGATATTATTTTTGTTGCTTTCTCGTCCTAATAATAACACAGGTTTACAAATATCAGTTAACTTTTCGACACGTGAAAGTAAGAGTCGTTCTCAGGGTAGTTTTTTACGCTGAACCGTTTCCGTTTTTCGCTATCAGCTCTGGTTTTCGAGATATGAGCCGTTTATTTTGAAAGTGGTCTAAGTCCACTTATTTCTTATTCGAGATATTAAAAGGTTTGCGTTTGACTTATTTCAAAAATATGGGAAAGGGCTAAAATAAAAGTGAAGTATTTTTTTTCATCAAAATACACTAGTCAACAATATTAAAGGAACAATTTTTTTTTCAATTTTTGTTAGCGTTTTTTGAAAAGCTGTATCTTTGTGACGAATGGTCGAATTGAGTTGAAATAAAAAGCATTTTATAGTTTTATGTTTTTTGTTTCGAGATTTGTCTGCAAACAAATTTTTTTGAAGTGCCGTTATTGCGTTATTGCAAAAAATGAGACGAGACAACAAAATTATTTTGTTTTTATTTTTTTTTGAAGGTCCTCATTTCTATGGATAAATTTTTTTGAGTCAATTAAATGTCATGATCAGATACCTTGTTTATTCAGCTTCAATTCAGTTTTTTTGTTGTTTTCGTACGATTTTTTTTGACATGGTTTATCTGACTTTGAAAGAAAAAAGATACTTTTAGCCTTGATAACCAATATCTCAGCAAATAATGATGTTATAAAAAATTCAAAGACAGTTTTGGAAATTTAAAAAAGCGTTTTACAAGATTTTTTTATGATTTTGTAGAAATTATTTTTTTTACCGTTCACCGTTAGTTTAAAAAAAGTACTAAAAACCGACGTTTTGTGGTCTTTTCGTAAATCTTTTTTTTTCACTGCAAATATTGATAGCATGGCTTGCGTTGGTATGCAAATTTATAGACTTTTAAATCATCAATATTCTTGTAAATTTTCAAATCGATGAATCAAACCATTTTTCCTCACCAAAACTTCAAAGTCTTACAAACCAGGTAAAGGAACAAATTGTGTTGTTCCTAAACAGCGCGTAGTCGTCATCAAAATGACAAGAAAACTGTAATTCCAGTGGATTTTGTTCACTGTTTTGCATTAGTTAGATACTTTTTTGAATGGAAATGAAAAAAAATTACATTTTTCAAAAAAAAATCAAGTTTTTTTGTTTGAAAATTTTTTTAAATTAATTTTTTTTATTTTTTTGTTTAATGTACTTTTTATTTCATTTCAATTCAAAAAAGTATCTAACTAATGCAAAACTGTGAAAAAAATCCACTGGAATTGCGGTTTTCTTGTCATTTTGATGACAACTTCGCATTGTTTAGGAACACCACAATTTGTTCCTTTACCTGGTTTGTAAGACTTTGAAGTTTTGGTGAGGAAAAACGGTTCGATGAATCAATTTGAAAATTTACAAGAATATTGATAATTTAAAAGTCTATAAATTTGCATACCAACGCAAGCCATGCAATCAATATTTGCAACGAAAAAAAAAAGATTTACGAAAAGACCACAAAACGTCGGTTTTTAGTACTTTTTTTAAACTAACGGTGAACGGTAAAAAAAATAATTTCTACAAAATCATAAAAAAATCTTGTAAAACGCTTTTCCAAATTTCCAAAACTGTCTTTGAATTTTTTATAACATCATTATTTGCTGAGATATTGGTTATCAAGGCTAAAAGTATCTTTTTTCTTTCAAAGTCAGATAAACCATGTCAAAAAAAATCGTACGAAAACAACAAAAAAACTGAATTGAAGCTGAATAAACAAGGTATCTGATCATGACATTTAATTGACTCAAAAAAATTTATCCATAGAAATGAGGACCTTCAAAAAAAATAAAAACTAAATAATTTTGTTGTCTCGTCTCATTTTTTGCAATAACGCAATAACAGTACTTCAAAAAAATTTTTTTGCAGACAAATCTCGAAACAAAAAACATAAAGCTGTAAAATGCTTTTTATTTCAACTCAATACGACCACTCGTCACAAAGATACAGCTCTTCAAAAAACGCTAACAAAAATTGAAAACAAATTTGTTCCTTTAATATTGTTGACTAGTGTATATTTAATTTACTTACCCAATAAGAAAAAAAAATATTGTTGAACAAAAATCATTTTTTTACAGTTATAAATGGACTTAAACCATTTTCAAAATAAATGAAATCGTCTCTTGATTTATTCAAATTGTATCAAGTCCTCTATAAAGTCTAAAAAAAATAAAAAAAAAACGGAAGAGTGAGTGTTTATAGATCATCATCATCGTGTCCTGTAACCCCGGCTGGGGCATAGGGCGTCAACAAACCGTCTCCATCCTTCACGGTCTGCTGCAAGGTACTTTAGCTCTGGCCACGTCTTTCTCTGGGATTCTGCTTCCGCTAAGACAGTTGATTTCCATATTGTTCTTGGTCTTCCAACCCGCCGTGCACCCTGAGGATTCCATTCAAAGGACTGCTTTGCAATTTCATCGTTTGGTTTCCTCAGTGTGTGACCAATCCAACGCCATTTACGCTTTCTTATGTCGACGTCCAGCCGCTCTTGACTTGTACTGCGCCACAATTCCTCGTTTGATATTATGGCCAGCGAATCTTTAGGATGTGGCGAAGACCGCGATTCACAAAAGCCTGCAATTTCTTCGAAATGATAGACATGACTTTCCAGGTTTCACAAGCATATAACAGCACGGATTTGACATTGGATTCGAAGAATCTCAACTTAGTGCGTAAGGAGATTTGACTTAATTTCCAGATTGGGGACAGAGTACCGAAGGCACCACAAGCTTTATTTATTCTACTTTTAACGTCCAGATCCGTACCACCGTTTGCAGAAACAATACTGCCAAGGTAGTTAAACTGTACCACTACTTCAACTGGCGTCTCCCGTAGAATAATACGCTGCTGTATGGAGCGGCCTGTGAGCATTATTTTTGTCTTTTTGCTGTTTATTCTTAGACCACTCGACTCTCCCTTTATTTGCAGTGTTTGGCACATCCCGTTCAGCCCACTGATGTTATTTGCCAGTAGACATATGTCATCGGCATAGTCTAAATGACTGAGCCTTTCGAACGGTCTCCATTGAATGCCATTTCGCTCAGCTATTGCCAAATATATGCCACCCCAGACCATTTTGCTCTTTATCACTTCACGTTTCAAAAATAATGGATCGTGGTACATTTAGCGTTAAGGCCAATTTATGGTACGAATTTTTATTTTTGATCAAAAACATGGTATAGGTTATGTGAACTTCACTTGAGGCTGGAATTCTTACTTAAACTAAACACTTTTACCATAAGCAATATTCCAGCAACTCTTTTTTTTAGAAAAATCGGAAGAAAACCCGGAAGAACAGAATAGAATAAAAATGCTTAGAGAGTGAGATGGTACATACCTGATTTAGTAAATCCATTTTATCTTTGTATTTTTCTGTAGGAGTGGGCTGAACTTGTTCGCTTTTTAACATTTAATCAATTTTAAAATTTTAAAATGGGACTTAAACCATTTTCAAAATAAATTTTTTGTCGTTTTTTTAATTGAGCAATTCTTGACACACAAAATCTAAATGATTTCAAATAAAAACAAGTGGTTTTTTCTTATTAATATAAAAATTACGTTGTTTTTAGATGACTCAATCAATTATCTCGATTTTTTTTGGAAAATGGACTTAGACCACTTTCAAAATAAACGGCTCATATTATCGTTAGAAAGTGCAAAAAATCCCTTTTTCGCCAATTGTGGGGTTATGTAACTATGCGAATTGATTTTTTTTAAGGTATATATTTCTGATAGTATTAATCTTAATCTAAGTTGGGTCTTGTGTGTAAAATGGAAATTCACACACAAGTGCAGTGCATGCTGCGAATTATACATCAATTTATATTGAATAATTTTGAATGAACAACAACAACTTGTTTGTGTTACCACTAAGTTTATAGGCTGTTGTTCATTCAAAATTATTCAATATAAATTGATGTATAATTCGCAGCATGCACTGCACTTGTGTGTGAATTTCCATTTTACACACAAGACCCAACTTAAATTGTAAATTAATTCTTGACTAGTGTCAACTCTTTCAACTCATCCCCCCCTTGTATGACCAACGAATTGTTGGCATACGAATCGGTGCATGGGGAAAAAAGAAAGAAACCGACTGAACAATAACAAGCTTGTGTGTGTTAATAAAAATGCTAGTCGCTGTTGCAAAGTTGCAATTGATAAACAACGAAACCTGCATTGGGATAGAGCTAACCATGTGACTTCAGTGGCGCGGTGTGTAGTGCAGCGGCGGTTCCGCTAATCTACCACGTCGGCCGTAGAACTGTAGATCGGCGGCTCCTTTATGACCGAGACGTCTTCGCACAACACGGAGCGGAGCACCTTCGGTTCAGTAGGACTGTGTCCGATCGGGACCGAAGAGATAGGGTAAGGCAGGAGAACCAGTTCTGGTGGTTGAAACCTGAACAAGAAGTTAATTCGGATATATAAAAGTTAACTTTGCATTTTTCTATGCCATGGCCGACTTACATAGGTTTAGGTAGTTAGTTTTAAGTAGGGACAGTCAGGGTGGCACCAAAAAAAAAAAAAAAAAAAAAAAAAACAATAAAAACACAAAAAGAAAACTACAAAAACCCGAAAATGCTTGCTGTGGCTGTTCTAGTTTGTAAGTAGTTTGTAAGTAGCTTTAAGTAGTTTTATAGTAGTTTTAATTAGTTTAATTAGTTTTAATTAGTTTTAATTAGTTTTAATTAGTTTTAATTAGTTTTAATTTAGTTTTATTTAGTTTGTAAGTTTTATATAAAACAGAAAAATAAAGTTATAGATACCGAGTTTTTTAAAATTCTTCTCGGTGAAAAATAAAACCGATATGAATTCTAGTTCTAAGATAGTTCGTAGGCCGAAAGGCATTAGCATTAAGTTATTAGTTTAACTTAGAGCGCCCGAATGGGGCCAGTAAGTTAGTTGTAAGATATTGACAAGTAGACTAGTTTTTATGAATTTTTGTCTAGCTTTAAGATAGTTTTAAGATGAATGAAAAATAAAAATGAATTTAAAAAAAAAAAAAAAAGTGCATCGGCCTCTGAATCGAAAGGTTCATGGTTCGCTCCCATATGACGGCAAAGAGTTTTTCAATTAATACGAGCATAACCAGACTTAGCACCACTAAAGGAGTCTGATGATCGAGGTGGCTCTCGTGAAATAGCTATAACTCCAGCCTATATACTTGGTGGTAACACACGCAAGTTGTTGTTGTTCACTCAAAATTATTCAATATAAATTGATGTATAACTTGCAGCACTGCACACAAAACCCAACTTAAATAGTTTTTTTTTTAATTTGAAAAAACTCTTACAAATGAAAACAAAGTGTAATGGGACTGCACGGTTTATATAAATTTTGGTCCGTTTTACGTACAAGAGACCAACAATAGTCTTTTTACATTATCATCCCAACAACCTTTGTAACTTTTTTCTATTCTTTCTACATCTTGTTGAAGTCGCTCTCCTTGCTCATCACAATATATTGAAAAATGCAACTGAGGATTTCTCAAAAAGTAAAAGAGATATTGGGACGTTTAAAGCTGAATTTTGAAGATTAAGATTAGTTCTTTCAGAAATCTGTATAATTAAAAAAAGTAAAAATCAATTCGCATAGTAACATAACCCCAAAAATTGGGAAAAAAGTTTTTTTTGTGCTTTCTAACGGTAATATCTCAAAAACCAGAGCTGATAGTGAAAAACGGATAGCGGATTTGAGTTCAGCACGAAAAGTTACCCTTAGATCAACTGTTACTTAGTCGTGTCGAAAACCTTGTAAATCTGTAAATCGATCAGATGGTTTAGTTTTTATGGAACTTTGTCCATTCTCCACTCTGCGGCGCACACTGGGGCCGATTGTATTGAGAGCGTGCTCAAAATGCAAAAATCAGATTAACGGTTTCTTAAAAAAATATTTTCTTGCAAAGTTGACATAACTGTCTGTAAAAATTTTAAGGTGGGAGGGGAAGAAGGCAGACAGTCCAAAAATTAAATACGGCCCTTCTTACTTTTTTCATCATAACTTTTTTCCTTAGGTAAACAAAAATCAATCTTAAAAATGGCGTATCGAGGTTTCGTTGCGACAAATCGACTGCTGTTACATTTCTTAGAATCGATAATTATCGACACTGGCTTGTCCGAAAATAAAAAAAAAATTCGGATAATTTTTGGTGGCGCATACGAATGGTCACTCCCGCCTCAGTCGTTATTTTGAACATCGTATGTATTTATTTCCTTTAATGGAATGAACCATTTTCAAATGATGTTCTCTAAAGTTAATCTTATTTTTTTCGGAAAATACTTCGAGTGTAACGGCTCTGGACCTTTGGCACCTCATATGAGGGAAATTTGATAAAAAAATATCCCATCTAATTGGTCAGTAATTGGTCAGAAAAGGTCAACTGGTCCCAGAAATTGGTCAGCCCTAGATAACTTTTAATCAAGGCTTAAACTTTCTCAAGGTTGCTCAAGGTCACGCGCGATTTTTGGCACCTCATTTAAGGGAAATTTGCCAAAAATGTATACCATCCGAAAGATTTCTAGATCGTGAAAAAAGGTCAACAATTATTTGCAGTAATTGGTCAGCCATTGATTTTTTTGCTATAAATTTTTGAAGTCCGTTTCAAGGTCACAAAAAAAACTTTTGGCACCTCATATGGGTCATTTAAAAAAAGTATGCAATTTGAAAGGCCTCTTCACGATTGTAAAAGGTCAGCTATTATCAGTAATAATTATTAATATTTATGTAATGAATTAAAAAAAAAATTCAAGGTCAAAAATGATTTTTGGCACCTCATTTTAGGGAAATTTGCCAAAAAAGTGTACCATCTGAAAGATCTCTAGATCTATATAAAAGGTCAGCTTGTTTCAGTAATTAGTAAGCTATAGATACTTTTATACGATTTTTAAAATTTTCAAGATTTTTTTTTTGTCAGGGTCACGAACCGTTCATGAACTAGAAAACAAAACTTAAAAAAAAATCGTATAAAAGTATCTATACCTGACCAATTACTGAAACTGGCTGACCTTTTATACAGGTCTTAGGGCCTTTCAGGTGGTATTAAATGTTTGTAAATTTCCCATAAATGAGGTGCCAAAAATCGCGCGTGACCTTGAACAATAATTTAAAAATTCATTAAAAAAAAACTATGGCTGACCAATTACTACAACTAGCTGACCTTTTATATAGCTCTCAGGACCTTTCTGATGGGATTGAATTTTTGCAAATTTCCCATAACTGAGGTGCCAAAAATTGCTATGACCTTGAATTTTTTAAAAATTCATTAAAAAGAATCTATACCTGACCAATTACTGAAAATAGTTGGCCTTTTATATAGATCTAGAGATCTTTCAGATGGTACACTTTTTTGGCAAATTTCCCTAAAATGAGGTGCCAAAAATCGCACTGTACCTTGAGCGACCTTGAGAAAGTTTAAGCCTTGATTCAAAGTTATCTAGGTCTGACCAACTTCTGGGACCAGTAGACCTTTTCTTACCAATTACTGACCTATTAGATGGGATATTTTTTATAAAATTTCCCTCATATGAGGTGCCAAAGGTCCAGAGCCGAGTGTAACAATCTTTTTTCCAAAGTAGAATAAAGTTTGAACATTTTACCACCGTGGTACCCCAAAATATGACACTACCAAGCCGAAGATAAAGTGCATGTTCAAATAGGGTACGTCGCGACGCCGGCCGCCGTCTGCGTATGGCATAGGTCAACAGGTAAATTCCAGGAAAAGTTTATCCCAACCATGCAACATCAAAACACGATACATTTGCAAAACACAAGTGTAAATTAATATCCTTTAGGATCCAGTATACCTCTACCAAGAATCATAGCATCGACTTCGAAGAACCAAAAACTTTAAGCAATAATTTAAAAACCAAAGAGGATATACCAATATCAACATCACGCCAACAACCAGCATCAAGCCAACCACCATCATTCCACCTCCTTATTAGCCTGCACACAGCTACTTTAGCTCAATTAGTTTCTGGCAAACTTCAAGTTTAAAGAGCTCAATTGAAGCATATAGTGTGTAAGGCACAAAAATGGTATACAGCACTACAATATGAAGCTGAAAATGTAGCAAGAAATGTAAGGTGTAGCAGAAGTTAAACTTCAACTTTTGCTACAAGTTACAGCTCAAGGGGTTATAAAAGTAGGTTTGTATTATGTACAATTTTTGTATTTTAACAAAAGACTTAAGTTTGATGTTCTTTTGTTCATAAGCTTGTCACTTTTCGTCAACTATTTAAAAGTTTTAAGATTATGACACCCTGTTTAAATAGTAACATGACTGAAATTGTAGTGAAAGATATAAGAGCTAAAGTTTAAAAAGTTCATCTTTCTCAAAAATCTCTGAAAAACGAGTTGGAATGGAACTGGAGGTGGGATGCTCATTAAATTTTCCGGAATATTAGAAGAGCCTAAGGATTTACACATGATGTGTGTACACATGTCATATACATATATGGCTTCAGAAATCTGTATATTGTTAGAAGGAATTCAAATAATTTATTTTCACAACAACAACTGACAATAATTAACGATAATGCGTGAAGCGTGACATTGACAATCGCTATAATTGCTTTGCAAGTCAAATAACATATATTCTGAAGTCAGAACTAAAGTTTTGTTTGGTTTTGGAATATAATTTTGCTAATGAAATATCAAATTATGCAAATAGTATTAGAATTAATTTCAAGACAAGAATTGAAGATAAATTGCGCCCACGGAAAGAAATCAACAAAATGAAATTAGTAAAAGGTCCTTGAAGAATGAGATGAGAAAAAGATTTCTGTTTATCCTCCTTATCCCCCCAATCCAATCAAATTGATGGAATGTGCGCCTTTCTTGGATTTAAGGAAGGAAAACTTGTTAGATACAATAAATTCGACTTTGATTTAGTATCATGAATCATGAAATTATTTCATGTGGTCACAATACTATCAGCACATGAGTTTATCCCCCCATTTCTGAGAAATTGCTCCGGAGGCATATTACTTGAACTGCGGATGTGATGCTGTGTTAAATGCCTAGAGGGACAAATAATATCCTATATCGAGCTGAAAACTAAATAAATTTTTTTTGTATTTCTTTGTTGGGAAGACAAAGCCCTTATGAGATTGGTTTTTGTATCAACATGTGGTTTTTTCATCAGGACTGTGGAAAAGAAAGAAAAACTATTTTGAAGTAGGTAAATGTTTTATCTACTTGTTTACGGGGCAAGTGTTGGTTCGTCAAAAACAATTTCAAGGTTTCAATCAGGCCTTATGAAGATAGTTAAATTTCGCACCTGTAATGCCCAAAGCTGTTTTAATAAAACAGCATTTTGAGGGTTTTGGTTATTGTGAAAGGGAAGTTCCCCGAATAATGGCTTATTCCCGTATATTTCGGGCATGGCGAAATTTTAATTTAAATTCGCAACCATCATGTACTTCAAACAAATACAAATTTATTTATGAAGCAGCTGAAGCTGTGGTCGATTTTCGATGAATTCGTAAGTTTTAGCAATAAAACCTGACGCTTGTTTTGGTAAGCTTTACCTTTTGTATTTACCAGAGAAATGTTCAAGCAGGAAGTAGCAGTAGTTTATTCAGGTGAATTGCCTACAAAATTAAAACCCTTCTTGTTCGATGGTGTATAAGGTACAAGTTTTCAATTAATATTATTGTTTACATTTATATTTGTTTTTTACAAATATTTTTCAATAATTAAACCCAAATTAATTCATGCACATTTTGCCTCATCAATTTTTTTTATACTGCTTAATTTATTTTACCAACCGACCGGACCTTACCAATTTTTTTTCCATTTAACACCCAGGAAAGTAATCTGATGATGCACATTTATTGCCTGGATACCTTGAATATTTTACACGTCGTCGCCAGCTTTTATTAATATTGGATACCCTCGGCAGTGAAATAATAATAAAATGAAATTCATATAAATAATAACTTTGCATTTGGCTGATTCCGTCTTGTTATGAGACGCATTGTGTAATGTACAGTGAAATCAGAACATTTCCTTAAACTATTATATTTTAAAGAACTTTCTTTTTCCGAATTTTGTAAACAAATTGCATCCGTATAAATGGACAATCCTTTAAAAAACGGACATAGGCACTTTTTCTTGCTCATTTCAAATAGAAATCGTTCAAACAAAGGGATCCATTTTTCACTACCAAAAAATAGTTTTCAACAGTTTCACGAAACTGTTCGGTACTGACCCGAAATTATTTTTTGTGAAGTTTAGTGCTTAGCTAAAATAAATCTACCAGTCTCGGGGTCGGTCAGGCGGGAACCTATACTTTGTTATTGTTTGAAAATCTTAGAAACAACCAGCCCGTTTTAAAAATGAGCTGAATATTTTTTAAATTCTAAGAAAATGCTATTCCAAAATGTTCAAAACAAAAATCATCCTGTTTTTTGATTGAATAAGTTTTTGGTAATTTTTCAAATTAAATTAACAAAAAATCCAAAAATGTGTGTATATTTTGCTTCAAAAAATACAGGTAGCTTGAGATACACAAATGTACGTTATTACCATTTTCTTTTTTCAAAATCTTATTATTTTCGTCGAAGGTAAAAATAAAACCAAAAAATGTCATCGAAACAAAATTTTTAAAGCAATGGAGCGGTTTAAAAAAAAAATAAAATGCACGACTGGATCACACGTACTTGCTCTTATGTTCAAGTTGTGTGGGACTTAAAAATTTTAAAAAATATTCAAGAAATTATAGAAAAAGTATAAAAAAGCATTTAAATCCTTCTTTTAATTGTATAAGCAGTCTGATAAAAACTTAGAGCTCAAAAAAAAGTATACCATTTGATTATTTGAAAAATTTAAGATCGTTGGAGCGGTTTTCTTAAAAATGAATTGTTTATACAAATTTTGTAACATTTTTCAAACAAAATTTTGGTTTGCCAATTTTGAGTATATATCAAATATACATTTAAAACTGAAATTTCAAAATAATTTTTGAAATATTGAATTGAAAAATTTGAATCTATTTTTAAAAATCCAAAATTAATTATACCAAAATTTTGGTATGCAGTGTTATTTATATTCTAAGAAAGCTTTTGGAAATTTTTTTTATTGAAATGGGATGAGCGGTTAATGAGAAAACCGAAAATAAAAAAAAACGTTATATGGCAGTGCCTGCTAAATGTTACTAAATGTTTTTGGTAATTTTTTTTCTTACCAAAAAGTACACCATATCTACAATAATACACTGATTTTTTTATCAAACCCGTTGTAGCCGTTTTTGAGATAAATTAGCTTTTCCTTAACGGTTGTATGGCAAGTACCTACCGTTAGTTTTTGCGCTAAGAAAAAATTTCAATTTCCGCTCTGGAGAGTTACAAAATAACCATAAGCTCGAAATTTGAAGAAAATCGCATCATTGGCTTAGGCTGTAGATCCAGATACAAACAGACAGACAGACAGAATTGTGCCACGCACTTTTTTCGCGTTCTCTATCATCGTAATGTTATGTTTGATCTCAATTTTTTTTGCACGAATCCAAAACTTGCCCTATAGTTAGGGTGGTCCTTATTTTAAAAACTTTTGAGCACCCTATTTTTAGAACTTAATGACAAATTTAACGTTCTAAGCACCTAGTACCAAATCTTATGTTAATCGGACCAGCTGTTCGGTCTGTAGGTCTGAAAGCATTTAAAAACAGCCGAAAAACGAACTTGCGAACTTCGCTATAGTTGTAATTCTCTATAGTTGTAATGTCATATTATATCAATCAATTTTCCATATTGTTCCGAAAAAGGGACTTTCGGGCCAAAACTGTGGAAACTATCAGAAATTATAAGGTTTGAATGGGAATATCTCTGTCTATATTGAACAAATATTAGTTTTTGAAAATGCCATATTGAAGCCTTAATTTTTCCCTGCATGTCTTGACCCTATCTTTGCTTCAAACAAAATTATATGTACAATTTATTAAAAAATTTAGAAATCCTTGATTTTTTGATTTTTTTTAGGTTGGTTTTTGTAAACTTTTCCTGCTTAAATTTTCTGGAAAATTTTTTGATCTATCCATTCCAATAAAAAATTTAATTTTGAACAAAAAGTATTATATGAAAAATTGTCAAATTCGGCTTAGTTTTCGAGTTATATCAAACATATTGAAAAGTGGCCAGTGTGACCATTCGCCCAGAAACGCATGGGTGAATTTAGTAGCATTTTTGGTTTTAAACATGCTTATGGGCCAAACAAACATATTCAATGATAAAGGTATGTTTGTTTTGTTCATCTCTGAATTCCAACATGTTTTCGACTGGTTTTATATAAAACTTGTGTTTTACGAAAACCCGAAGCTACAAAGAATAATAATATTAATAATAATATTTATAATAATATTTTAACTATATGCCTGTAAGACCTAAGGTCTTTTAAATGCAACCTGAATTGCACGGCACTAGTTAGAAAGAGTAGGAGGATAGGAAAGATTTGGCACAGTGGATTGAGATCAAGGTGTTTATTATCTCCTAGAATGGGGCTCGAACCCACACCTCTAAGCTAGCAGTCAAACACTACATCCACTGCACCATTGCCACCCGCAATGTATGAGAAAACTTGTGTTTTCGATTAGGTTTTTCTCCAAAACCGATATTTTCGCGAAAACCGCGTTTTGGGTTCGTCGTGAAAAGGCTATAACATAACAAAAATTTTCTTCAAACGTTTCAAGAATTTTAAATACATAAAAAATTATTTTTTTAAAAAGCCGCTCCAACAATACAAATTATTTTGTCCATAAAATCATATTGAATCCAGAATTAAAACGACGTGACGTTCTTTATATACCTCACACTACCAAAAGAGCTGTTTTAGCTAATTTTTATATCATATTTGATAATTTCCATGTCTTCATATACAGTTTTCTTGAACCCTAAGCCTCTTGAACATTAGAGCAAGTACGTGCGACCCAGTTGTGCATTTTATTTATTATCATTTTCTTTTTTAAGAGAAACTATAGTATAAACAGGAATGTTTTTCAAGTTTATGGGCTGCAAATGGATACCAAATAAAAATAATAGTTTTTTTGACACACTGCAACTGCTTGGAGATTTTGATCCGAAATTTTAAAGCGACACTCAGTGGTCTGTTTGTTTATTTTTAGCGACAAAAATCATTTCCCACGCCAATTCTTAGTACAAATTAATGAAATTTTGTACACTTAATTATTTGGGTATGCTAAATTCAATGGTATTGTCTATTTTTTTCTAGTTCAAACAGGGGCTACACAATTTTATGTCAGAACATGGTCCCAAATTTAAAAATTTAAAAACGAATATACGAAGTTAGGAACTGTGTCAAGTTAATGTTTGAAATGTCCTTAAATAAGTGGCTGAACGTATACTTTCATATAAAGCCCAAGGGATTAGAACTAATTTTAGTATTTGATTTTTAAATTTTTGTATTGGAAATTATTTTAAGGCCTAATCTGATCGAATGTGAACAAAATTTGATAATTTTCGCAACGGATCGAAGTTGCTAATCAAGTCAAGTACTCAAAAACCCGAAAAATTTGAAAATATTAGAATATTTTCAAATAGTAGTTTTAAAAATGTTTGTATTTTTTCTGGTTACATTATGTAAATTTGACATCAGGCTCCCCAAATCATGAAGTGTACCAAATTTCATAAATTTTTATTTAGAATTGGCATGGGAAATGATTTCTGTCGCCGAAATTCAACAAACGGTCCACCGTGCGACGTTACGAATTCAGAAAATGGATTTCTGTAATTCTAAGCAACTCTTGGACCTCTCGCCAGAACTTGATTTCGTTCGTTATCAGATGATTGAATGATGACCAGCCTATAATTCTAGAATAATTTATTTATTTAAGTAGTAAATTATAAATAAGAAATATAACGCCTTCACCTATTCATTGTTGTTTTCGTTTATTTTAATTTGAAATCAAGAATATTCCATCAAATAAAATTGAATGATTTGTTTTGCTTTAAGATTTATCTGGAGGAAAATTTATTGCACTTTAGTTTATTGGTTATGGTTTGTTAATTAACCTGTTAAATTCATACGTGGTTGGTGCAACAGATAAATATAATTTTAAAATTAAACGAAGCAGTATAAATTAAAAGGGGTCTAGGTCAGTGCAACTGGCCATAAAAATAAATGTTAAATATACTATCTAATTAAACTGCCTTCAGGTTTTTCTTCAAGAATGGAATAACGGCTATCATCCCTTAATCGAGGGCATTTTTAAAAATAATTATGCTAAGTGGATTGAAATAAATAAATTATTGATTAAACGTTGACAATTCTTAGCTATTTTCAGTTCTTAAATAACTTTAACCTAAAGAGTAAGTAAATGAGGTTAAGCGTTTTAAAATCGATTCTATTCATGGCTTTTTTTTTGTTAAGAATTCTTTTAACCCCTTCAGAGTGGCCGTCCATTATATGATAAATTTTAAATTTATTCTATTAAAGAATTGAAGAATTGTCAATACAAAATGAATGTTCTCCTTTCATTATTCATACGAAAAATCTATACAAATCTCAAGGTCATTTGAATGTTATTCTTTTTTTTAATGTATTCCATTACTTTCTTTTTATCTTTCTTTTCTTTTTTGTGTAAGCAAAGCACAATTGTATTTTATTTTCCATTTGAAAAGGTGAGTACTACAGTGTTTAGTTCTTACCCAACATTTTCAATACTCGCTTGGTCCCCTGTTGATTTTTGCTCCTCACACTACTCCCATTGCCGGATCGATAAAGAATATTTCCATTCGATTTTAACGAGTTGGCTTGGTGCAATTTTACTCCAATCAGCAAGTACAGCACTAATATTATGGTCATGGGAGCGAAGAAAAAGAGGAACGTCGATAATTGGAAGGAATACTCAACTATTATCCTGACCACGGTGCATTTTTTTACTCCGAAAAAGCTATTGACCCCGAATTGAGCGGCTTGTGGCAGAGCGGTCAGCAAGGATATCAACCATATTAAGAGGATGATTTTTGTTGCACGATTCAGCTTGGACATGGCGTGTGCTAGGAACGGATGGCATATCGCAACGTAACGCTCCACCGTGAAAGCAGTTATTGTCAGGACGGTTGCATTAGCGGAAGTTTCTGCCAACACGCCTCGGCCCACACAGAATACTTCGCCGAACACGTATGGCCATTTGGACCAAATGAAGTAGACCTCTTGAGGAACACCCGATATCAGGAGCAGGAAATCTGATATTGCCAGACTGAAGAGGTAATAGTTTGTGGCGGTGTGCATTGAGCGATGCTTTCGAATCACGATACATGTGCTAATGTTGCCCACAACACCGGTTACGAAGATAAGAGAGTAGATTATTGTTACTGGTATCACAACATGAAGTGAGTCCCTGGTGGGGCCGAAGATGTCTGTTATATTGGGAGCAATGGTGGTTAGGTTTATCATTTCCAGAAAGTGATTCAGGGATTCATTTGCTCGGTTATGGGAGTTCCATAGCATTTCTAGGTCCCATGTTGTGTTGGCGTATTCATCCATTTAAAGGCGGGTGGGGTGAAGTTGAAGAATATCTGAAAAGAAAATAAGTACATTAACATTAGTGAAAGTTTATTATCAGTATATTGTCGAGAAATAGGCTTTTCAATGGGGTCCTTTCAATAAAAATAACATTTTACGGTTTACACATTGTTGAAAGATAAGTCTCTATCAGCATATGTTAACACAATAAAGGAAGATAAATAAATTAAACAATCATTTAGTGTCCTTGAAAACCCATTTTTTCTTTGAATTGAATCCAACGATTGGGATTATAAACACTCTGAATGGGAGGTTTCTTTGAAATCCCCCTTATTGTACCCTCATAAAAGTAAAGAATGAAGCAGAGATAATTTTTTGAATTCTGTCAGAGTTAAATCGAATTCGCCTTCATATTTACGATTTTTCGTAGATCCTTGTGGGGCAAGAATTGGGTTCGGGTTAGTAAATTTTTCGTTGTTTTAGTTAAATCTCTCATGCCAAAGCTGATGAGAAATCTAAACAAATGTGAAGGTACGCGTCAAATTTGTATATCGCCATGTATACCTAGGTTCAATGGGTTAAAAGATTCCGTACAAATTTGGTGTAAAGCATTTTTATGTTATTCCCTAGAAGTATCCAATAAATGGTTTCTATATTCGTGATGAATCACCTGTCTAGTATGAAATTTGTTGGGATCTCACAAATCATTTTATATTTAAGCCTATAGACTGGTAACATGTGACTGATTTTGGGGACTTAAAACCCCAGAGCTAAGTTTGTGGTATATGGGTGGATCTCCATCAACTGAGATTCCTTGTATCCAATACTTTTTTTTTGTAATTTAGTGTACAATCTTAGTAAAAATGATGAATATTCATTTCCCTAATCTACATTCACTGACAAAATATCTTACTAATTCCACATGTCTTGAAAAAGTATACTCGAAATGTCATCAGAACCCTCTGTCATGTCCGTTCTTTGTTTTTTCCAAATGCATTTCCGGTCCACTTTAATATTGTTATGTATGACTTTCAAATTTGAACTATAGCAATTCTCAATAGCAAACAAACGGGCACATAAGAGCTTAAGGCCTCGAATGAACTATACCGACTCTTTAATGAAGAAGCGCCATCTTGCAGAATATAGCTTATACAAACCAACCTACGGAGAACTTTAGTTAGCTTTAAAGCTTTAGTTTAGCTTTAAATATAGTAGACTATTAATATTCCTTCCTACTTTCATAACACATTAATTTCAGAAGTGTGCTATTTCTCTGTTCATAGTTATACATAAGTAACTTCCGTTGAGTCCTGACTACCTGACGTTGTTCCAAAGTTGGTATAAAACGCAATACTAAAACAGAAAAAATCAAAATAAATGTACGCAGGGTTTCTCAATTATTATTTTCATGCAGGCAACGAAATAAATTTCAGGCTTGCAGAGAGAAATAATATTACTTCCCATCCCACAAGACGTTTTCATGAACGCCTTTGAAAAATACTTAATTAGTGCAAAAGGTGGAAATTAGGCAGCATTGAATCTCACAAATTACATTTCTTAATACATAGGATTTATCTTTCCACATCAAATTGGTGAGATATGTATATATTTATAATATATTTATTTTGATTAAATTAAATAAAGTGGCAATTTTAATTATTTTGAATTCATAGTAGAATGTGTGTTTTTATTTTACAATTAAAATGTTCTTATTGATTTACAATTTCACAATTTTGTACCTATAACGGCGTTGACGAGCCAAATTCCGCTACCGCTACCATGCAGATTGCAACATTCAACCTGGACGACTGACGCGACGTATGCCAAAAATTCCTTCCAACCGATCTCAACGAAGTAAAGATTGCTTTATCTAAACTTAGGAATTTCCAGGAATTTCAAATCGATACCCACCACCTTTTCATCGATTTCAAGGGCGCGTATATGACAGCATCTATAGAGATGAGCTATATAGAGCAATTTCTAGTTTTGGAATCCAAACTCGTCCGTTTGTGCAGGATGACGATGGAGAATGCACGCTCCTCCATCAAGGTCGGCAAAGACCTCACCGACATACACCTTTGATGTGAAAGGAGGTTTTAGGCAAGCTGGCGACGCGCTGTCATGCGACTTCTTCAACATCGTTTTGGAAAGAACAGTGCAAAACTCTCACGTCAACACTAGAGGCACAATCTTTCAAAAGTCCGTCCAATTACTCGCTTACGCTGACGACATTGACATAATCGGACGAACAAAGCGTGCTGTCAGTTGTGTATTATTGAGAAGGAAGAACGGTGAATGAAAGCAAAACGAAATATATGCTGACAACAAGAAAGGACACCCAACACCGACGCGGACGTCTCGGACAGAACGTCACTATAGAAAGCTATAATTTTGAGGTGGTCAGAGACTTTGTCTACATAGGATCCAATATAAACTCAGCGATCGATACCAGTGCTGAGATCAAACGAAGAATTACTCTTCCCAGACGCTGTTTCTTTCGGCTAAGAAGGCAATTAATTGAGAAGAAATGCCCTCTCTCGAACAACTAAACTGTCCCTGTATAAGACGCGTATCATCCCGGTCCTGGTGTATGGTGCAGAGACAAGGACACTATTAACGGTGGATGAGGACGCGTAAGGCCCATTTCACACATGCCCGGCAGCCGGTTAGCCAGCATCGGTTACCCGGTTTTCAACAAATGAACCGGTTCCCGCATGTGTGAAAGCTTCCATAAGATCCTTAACCAAACGACCGGTTAGCCAGTACCGGGTACCCGGTTGCCGGCTATGTGTGAAATGGCTCTAAGGCTGTTTTCAGAGGAAAATTCTTCGGGTGAGTTTTGATCCCGTCTGCATACCTAGATGGGAAATGGAGAAGAAGATACAACAACGAACTGTACGGGCTGTACAGCGACACCGACCTAGCCACAAAAGTGAAAAGCCAACGACTGAGATGGTTGGGTCACCTAGAGCGAATGGACATTAATTCTACGACCCAGAAAGTCTTTGAATCCAACCCCGTGAAGCAGCGCAGTAGGGGTGGACGGCGTAAAAGGTGGCGCATGCAAGTGTTAGAGGACCTCAACCAACTTGGCGTGCGAAACTGGAGACAGCAATCTAGAAACCGAGCCAGCTGGAAGAAGCTTGTTGGTTGGGGCCCTGGTCCCCCCCAGACTGTAGCACCACCTTTAGTAAGAAAGTAAATAACATTTTCAAAATAACAAGCATAGCTAAGACATTTATATATACATACATACCTATGGAAATAAATTACAAGAATATAAAGAAAACCAAGTGACAGTTTGGAATGACAAAGAAGTATCCCACTGGAATGGGCGTCAAGCAAGGATGCTTAATGAGTCCTTCACTTTTTTCGCTATTCAAAATAATGAGCTTCAGAAATTGCTTCAGCCGATACGCTTAGTAGAACAAATGGTCGTGGGAAGGCAAGGAACTCGAAAAGGTAAAGGAATATAAGTATTTGGGAGTACTTTTGACTCCCACACTTTCCATCGAAAAAAAACTTCAGCACAAAATTCCGGGATGCTAAAATAACAATCGACTGTAACTAGAAGGACTCGTTGGAAAAAATAACGTCCCAAACAAGCGCGAAGTACAAATCGTTTAAAGCAGTGGTAAGAACCAATATTTGTTATGCACCACAGGTTTGGGGAGCTTTTCAGCATGATAATGTAGATTAACGGCTTAGATATTTTTTAAAGAACATTTTTCGTTAGCCAGAAAACACTCCATTCTACATGCTTCATAAGGAAACTGGACTTCCTTTTCTCTACTTTTGTAATCTGATAGTTCATTTCCGTTTCAAAAGAAAGGTCATGGACTACAACTCACAAAGGCTTCCTAAAATTGTTGCCTGCCATATCCTACAACGTTAATCTCAATTCTTCCGAGAGTTGTCAAGATTGAGCATTAAATACAACGTACAACTCATCAGCGATAATCTCGCAATATAGAAAAAATTATTGGATTCCCTATGGAATACTGTCAAGGCAAAGTGAATCGAGGAACCAATATCGGATATTGCAAAGAACTACGAGTATTTCAAATGACTTTCAAGTTTACAAAGCAATTTTTGACGAACCGAAAAATGGGTAGGCGACAATTTAAAATTTGTCGTTCTATGTTTTCTATGTTTTTTTCGGTGCAACTCTCATGGATCGAAAAATTTATAGGTGCATAGTTTGTCGTTAATTAATTGTGATAATTTAAAATTCGCGTTCTATGTTTTCTATGTTTTTTTTTTAACAGTGATGAATACCTCTAAAATTTAATATTCTAGTTCCTTGTAATTTGCCGTTGGTAAGTTGTGAAAAAAATCAATTTTTTGGTGCGATGTTTTCTATGTGTTTTTGAGTTATTAGTTTTCTTTGCGTATCAAGTTAGCTAAACAACTTTGACGAGTCGAAAAATAGGTAAGTGGATGATTTGCCGTTTATTAATTGTTACCATTTCGAATTTGTCGTTCTATGTTTTCTATGTTTTTTGCGTGCTTTGCTAACTTGACATAACTCGAAAAGTGGTTAAAACTTTTTATACTTAATGTCTTGATGTTTAGTAATTTTCCATTAGTTAGTCTTTAATTAGTTGTGAAAAACTGAATTCTATGTTTTTTTAGGTCCTTTACTAACTTGATATCAAGCTAGAAACACCACCTAAAAGAGAGGTAAAAACTGCTAATGCCGAATGGTTAATGGTTTAATTTTTCGTTAACTTTTCTTTTTATAGTTGTGACAATATTTTTTGAATTGAATTTGAATTTGTCGTGCAATGTTTTCCAAGTTTTTTGGGTTCCTTACTAGCTTGACATCGAATTAGCATATTAGCATCACCTCAAACAAGGGTAAACATTACTTAAACTGAATGGTTTACTAAGTTTTGATAATTTCCAATTTGTAATTCTATGTTTTCTTTGTTTGTTGTCTCAAAAAGTGGTAAAAACTTCTGAAACTAAACATTTTATCACATAACGATTTGCCGTTGATTAGTCGTTAATTAGTTGTGACAAATTCAGTTATTTCATGCGATATTTTCTATGTTTCTTGTTTCATTTTGCTTTGTTCATATGAAATCAGCAAGGAGCTCTGGAAAAGTTCTTAGAACCTATAATATAGAAATTTTAACTGATTAATAATTTGTCTTTATAATTAGGTAACTATTCATTCATCTACCAATTTTTCGATTTGTCAAAGTCGCTTTGTTAACATAACACTCATGTATTTCAACGACAATAAGAGTAGAAAGATACTATTTCAATAATCTTCACGACAAGACGGGAGGAAAGCTCCTGTACCTCAACTACATGCCCCACCGTAGTGACCACGTTACGTAATGCTCACTGTGCAAGTTGCATGCAATAAAGGATGTGATATATTTTATTTGAACCTGTCTCGTTCCCAAAACCATTTGACACGTCCTCTGGGGTAAATTCCGTCTAGCTACTGAAGACCTACAAATTATATTAAATGGCAACAGCTGTCCAACTTAACCACCGTTAAATATTTAAATTATGTAAATAATTGGGCGCAGTTAATTGCTAATGATTTCATCTTTGTATTTGAAGTTGAGTGAGTCCTTATTATACATATCTACATATTTCATCTACAAAAATAAAATCCAATTAAATAATGAAGTAACACAGACTCTTGAGAATATAAGCAATTACTCAATACTATTGTTAATGGATGAAGTAGAATAGTTACATGATGGTTGTTCATAACATTGATTGGCACGTTCTCAAAAAAGACCATTGTGGGATATCTATACTTGAACATAATCAATAGATCTTAGTGGTTGGGTTTTGTTCATACAAACATATAGCTACAACACAAGCTATATTTAATCTTCAAAAACACCTTTTTCATTACTCGTAGAAAATAGATTTTTGATGCTGGCTCTGTGTTTTTCCTTATTTCGTTTAATTCAATTTCAAGTGAGGCGTAGATATTAAATTTCAAATACTCCTTTTAAGGAATACAATTTAAAGGTTGAGTAAGTTTCAAAGGAATTATAGGAAAGTATTTTGAAGTCTTTATTAAACAAAATTATACAAAAGTAAGTAGGTATAGGAATACCCATGTATTAAGTGGTTAAATCCAAAGCAAGAGAGAAAATTTAGGTATTTTTTTGAATAAGGCAGAGTGTCCCAAAATTAACTCAAGATTAGAATTTGCAGGGATTTATGTTGTAAAGTGTTGGTAATCGTTAAAACAATTTGACAGCTGATAGTTAAGGGACCTTTTCCCATCCCCAAACTACTATTATTTAATTCAAAACCTAATCAGGAATCAAAGGATCAGAATTTTGACTGGTTTATACTATATTGAACTTGGTCTATACTATCGAAAATCTACATAACTTTAACTAAAAAATACGCATTTTCTAAAATTAAAATTAGTTTTACTTCACTTTTAAAATCCAGAATCCCACTACTATATTGAAATCAATGGATCCCTACGATTCAAATGAAACACATAAAGTCTTCGCAATAATAATATTCCATAGTTTGAATAGTGTTACACATACTCACATTTATAAATGAAAGTCTGTCCTGAAAGCTATCATAACGTTTCCAGGTTAAAACACACATACCGTTAACTGCCAAACGAATTAGATTTCCACATGATTGGATCTTCAGCAATGGCTATATCGAAACCTATCGAAATGAAGCTTTCTGCCTGAATGCATATGCTTGGTAATTTGCATAAAGTCACAAGTGTTTGCATTTTAAGTGACTTCGAATAGGTAACTACATCATTCGTGAATCGTGTATCATGATGCTGGATGCTGGTAAATTAATTTTAAATAAAGTTAGTGTAGATCGAGTGCCTATAAATGAGAGGGTAAAAATGCTTTATTTTACTACTCATATTGGTTCCGGGAAATTTTATTAATTTCATATATTCGTAAGAAGGCAAAAGACGTCCATGGAATTATGAATCACTTAGGTGATGTTATGACGACGCCGACATAAGAAATCATAACACCACTCCATCGATAAGGAAATAGGAATTCAAGGGAAAAAAAAAATAAAATGCACGGCTAGGTCGCACGTACTTGCTCTTATGTTCAAGACACTGCGAGTTTAAGAAAATTGTATATACAAACATGGAAATTATGAGAGAAAAATGTAGAGAAGCATGAAATACGACACTTAAATTAGCTAAAACAACTCTTTTGACAGTTTGAGGTGAAAAAAAGTATGCCATCTTAATTCATGATGGAATATGATTGTATGGGAAAAAATTTTAAAATCGTTGGAGCGGTTTTTTTTAAATTAATTTTTTATATATAAAATTCTTAAAACATTTTTAAGTACAAATTTTGGTATGCAGATTTAAACTATATATTTATATGTATATAAAAACCAAATTTGAAAAAAAATTGTCAACCCGTTTTTGAGATATCGAATTTTCAAAAAAAAATTTTGAAACTTTTTTTAAAAATCCAAAAACTTTTTTTTTGAAAATTTTGATATGCAGTATTATTTAATCTTATCTGGAATTTGTATATAAAAAAATTCATTTAAATCCGTTAAGGTGATAACGAGAAAACTCAAAATAAAAAAATACGTTCTATGACAGGTACTACTAATAGTTGCTATGTGTAAAATTTTATAATTTTTAATGGTAGATCGTACTAATTTTAGTATATGAAAAAAGTTTCATCAAAATCGTAGGAGTCGTTTTCAAGCAAAAAAATATTTTCCTTTGCGGTTTTTTCACTTTTGTATGGAAGGTACCGTTATTTTTTCATAAATGTAAATTTTTTTCTAAAAATATTTTAGAGAGTACTAAAAAAGTCTTAAATATCGAGTTTCAAAAAAATCTATGATGCCGTTTTCGAAATATTTGATTTTCCAAAAAAAAATTTGAAATATTTTTTAAAAATCCAAAAAATATTTTTTCAAAAATCTTGTTACACAAAACTATTAACATTTTTTGGAAGCTTCTGTATAAAAAAAATAATTGAAATCGGTCATACCATTTTGAAGAAAACCAAAAATTAAAAAAATGGTTCCTTGGGAGGTACCATTAATAACCATTTTTGAAAAATGGTTTTCCACTTAAAGAAAGCCTTTACTAAAATAAATTTATTGAATTTTTTTTAAGAAAAGTTGTCGAGCCGTTTTTGAGAAAAATACGATTATGTAAATTTGTCAAAAAAAAATGTATGGCAGGTGCCGTTATTTTTGGTTCTAAGAAAAAAACGAAAAAAACGTGTTGGCAGAATCACCAAAAACCACTAAGTACCAAGTTTGAAAAAAAAATCGATTGAGCCGTTTAGGCTGTAGACGAAGAGACAGACAGACAGACAGACAGAATTGTGCCACCCACTTTTTTGGTGTTCTCCATCATCGTAATATCATGTTTGATTGTTATCTCAAAATTTTTTTTTTGCACGAATCCAAAACTTGCCTTATAGTTCCTATAATCGCAAGTAAAAACTAACGAAGTAGGTGGGTCATTTGGCTGGCATTTGAAACAATTAATTTCTAGTACCATCATTGTATATAAACTCCAAAACCAAAAAGCTCGTGGCCATCTAGTGTCCAAATGTAATCTAAATTTTTGTTAAGAGATCTCTTAAAAGTAGTAAATTGTCTTTCATCATTCAATCTTGCTGTTAGCCTTGAGTCGACTGAAAACCAGACCATTGTAGGGTTTCTAGTTTTTGAGAAAATTGAAAATAATGAAAACTCCTTTTTTTTAAATAATTTTTATTGAGTAATTGTTACTAACAGCCCTATTATTGACACGATTCAAAACTAGTTTTAACGTAAAACTAGTTCTATATAGTCTGGGAGCCCACCGTAAGATTACCTATCTCATCGCGGCCACGCAAAAATTGGATGCCAACCGATAGCTTTAGTCCAAACATTTACAAAACTGCTGGTCGGACAAGCTTTATCTGGTCGGAATGCTTAGAAAATGCACTTTTCAGGTTGCATTTTCCGCTAAATGTACCTATAATATAAGCCACTTATATAAATGGGGTATCAAATGAAAGCTAGGACTGTCCTCTACACGATAGCAATGGTCGGATAGAGTTTTTTGGCTGTTGCCACGAGTCCGACCACTTTTCTAAAATTAGAGATTTTGTGCATCCTTGGATGAAAATGAAAAAAAAAGTGGTTAAGGCCACTTTCCTAACCATTTGAAATGATTTTACTCAGTTTTCCCTGATGTAAGACGCAATGTTAAAAAAAAGACCATTTTTTAAAAAATAGTCAGACTCGTCGTAACAGCCAAAAAAAGTCAGTCCGACCAATGGTATCGTGTAGAGGACAGTCATAGCTTTCAGTACCCCATTTATATAAGTTGCTTATATCATAGGTACATTTAGCGGAAAATGCAACCTGAAAAGTGCATTTTCTAACCATTGCGACCAGATAAAGCTTGTCCGACCAGCAGTTTTGTAAATGTTTGGACTAAAAGCTATCTGTTGGCATCCAATTTTTGCGTGGCCGCGATGAGATAGGTAATCTTACGGTGGGCTCCCAGACTATATAGAACTAGTTTTACGTTGAAACTAGTTTTGAATCGTGTCAATAATAGGGCTGTAAGTATTTTCGAAAAAAAAGGAGTTTTCATTATTTTCAATTTTCTCAAAAACTAGAAACTAGAATTTATTTCTTTGGATATGTTCACAAATGCTTTCATAACGTATTGGCCTGTAACTTGGAAATATTCCGTGTACTTCTTACCTTTGAAGAAACATCAGTGTTTCTCATATAAAAGTAAACGCTGCGCTGTATCAAAAAAAAAAAAAAATAAGGACATTTTAAACACAACCAGATTCTGTACACTTCAAGTTGCTCTCATGGACGTCACTGAAATGACCATGAATCAATATATATGCACTTTTCCGGTTATTTCTGGGTTAATTGATCAAAAACCATTGATGTTGTAAGACGATAACATTGTTTTTCAGTTTTTTGAATTTTCTATCTTTCTTAACCTTGCTCCTAACGGAAATATGAATAAAACCTTTTTTGTAGTAAATTTTGTATTCTTTCATTTTGTAGCGTATACTTTTCCGCTCAAACGCTTAGTTTTCAAAATATTCCCGAAATATTAAAAAAGGGGACCTTTAACCTCCCCTCCTGGCTATAGCTCGCGGCCCTAGGCTGGGGACTTTTAGTATGTTATACCTGGGGGTCACCCCTAACCACATTAAATAATTATGATTTTAAAGAAAATTAAAAATAATATTCTTTTGTTTTAGTGGAGCGAATGAATTAAGTTCAAATAAAGGTGTCTGAATTTAAACAAATTCCCCTGGATAAATAGAATTCACAGTGTATACATGCTGTGATTTCTATATGAGTCGGTAAACATCGACCAAAATTTGCGTCTTAGAAGGGTACAACAGCATCTAACTGATGAGCCCAACTGTTGTACCTGGGCGAAACGCAATATATGGAGTAGAGCTCACTTAAAATTCTTTATTTGAACACATTAAATAATAACGCAGAGAGCATGATTTATTGCATTTATTTTATAATTTTGAGTCTTTGTTGACTGGACTAAAATGATTGTATTTTTTGATAAGAATAGGTAAGACATTACCTCTCAAAAAAGACCCTTTGACCATGGATATGTAAATGGAATTTTTTGATTCTTGGTTCCGATGAATAATCAAACATTTTCACCAACTTTCCTCAACGTACCAGTTTTGGGAGGTAGTAGTTCAAAATGTTTCTAATTCTTTGAAAGAAACACCCTTTCACAACAATTATTTTTGTAGACTCTTTTGATTCTTGTTGCTTATGACAAATTAAATATATGGACCAAGTTTCGTGTCAATGCTGTTGGAATTTGGTATTGGTATCATCGATCTACAACAATCGTAAGTGCTCCATATTCGAATTTGAAGTTTCTGACTTTATTGGTACTGAAGTTAGAGGGGGGTTGAAAATGGCCTGAGTTTGTTCCTGTAAAAAAGGTGTAGTGTCGCGAACTTGGCTGGGCACTACCGTGCCCTTTGATTACTAATAGAAACTTTAATTTACATAAAAAGCTCTTTGGTGGAAAAAAAATTCGCGAGACGCGTTTGATTGTCAAAAGTACTTGCCAGACGGGGATTAAGTTGATAAAGTAAGCATAAGCATATACGAAATGTCTTTTTTCGTTTGTCATTTATCATTTATGTCTTCTTTAATATGGAAAAAAAAGTGTCACACGAGTTTGATTGTCAGTTGTCAAAACTATTAAACATTATATCCATGGCTGTCGTGAAGAACCAGGTAAGTCGAGATACCTACATACATAGACAGACATAGACACTCCCTATGTTAGCTCAAAAGAAAAAGCCAATTTGCTGGCAGCACAGTTTGCTGTTAATTCGACGCAGCCAGAGAGTGTCCGCCTGTACTTGAGAGCGCCAATGATTTTATGGGACAAATCTTCTTTCGCACTCGTGCAGTAACAAGAGTCTTAAAAGATCTCGATGTACACAAATCCGCTGGCCCGGATAGTATCCCTCCCATTGTTCTGAAGAGGTGTTCTTCAACGCTGGCAAAGCCACTGCGTAAGCTTTTCTATCTGTCCTACTCTACTGGTCTCTTTCCGAGTGGATGGAAAATAGCATTTGTCCAGCCTGTCCCTAAAAAAGGCGAATCTTCTTCTCCCTCTAACTACCGTCCAATTGCACTAACGTCCCTTCTTTTCAAGGTCATGGAAACGCTGATTAATCATCAGCTCAAGAAATATCTTGAAGAACGGAAGCTTCTTAATGACCGGCAGTACGGCTTTCGTAGCAATAGGTCCACTGGTGATCTGATGGTATATCTCACCGAGCAGTGGAACAAATCTTTACATAGTTTTGGAGAAAGTAAGATTATTGCGCTTGATATTTCAAAAGCGTTTGATAGAGTTTGGCATCTAGCTCTCTTATCGAAAATGCGTGCATTTGGTATCGATGAATCTCTTCTTCGTTGGATTGGAAATTACCTTTCGGACCGTTCAATACAAGTTGCATTGGATGGTTACAAGTCTGATATTCATAAAATAAATGCTGGTGTGCCCCAGGGCTCCATTTTGTCTCCGACTCTCTTTCTTATTTTCATAAATGATTTCTTGTCTGAAACTTCCAATCCATTAAATTGTTTTGCAGACGACAGTACCCTCAGTTTTTCATATTCGTTTCAAGCTTCACTTCCTTATTCTTCGGATGTGGAACTTGAAGGGTAGCGTATGACAAGCTCATTAAATTCTGATCTCGACAGCATTGTCCAATGGGGAAGAAAAAACCGTGTAGAATTTAATGCTTCGAAAACTCAATGGTGTCTTCTGTCGTTAAAGCGAAACCCACCCCCTATGCCACTATCCATGAGTGGCACGTCTAGGTTTTCTTCGAAAATGCAAGAAATTTTTCTCCCCTTCTGATCTGGCTGTAATCTATAAAGCCTTCATTCGTCCAAAGCTTGAGTACAACTCCTATATTTGGGCGGGTGCTCCCAAAACACATTTAAGTCTCTTGGATAGAGTTCAAAATAGAGCTTTAAGATTGATTGGTGATAGAGCTATAGCAGAAACATTTGCATCTCTCGAACACCGTCGCAATGTTTCGTGCCTTTCGTTATTTTATCGATATTTTTACAAACAATGTTCTAGTGAAATAGCCAGTTGCATTCCTCCCCTTAAATAATTCCGCCGTAATACTCGTACTTCTAGGAATGCACATCAGTTTACCCTTGAGCCCAAATTCGGACGTACTGTAAAGTATAGAGATTCTTTTCTTAGTCGCACTACCCGAATGTGGAATGCCTTACCTGATTCTGTATTTCCCTCCCATTTTGATATTCAGAACTACAAAACCAATGTGCATCGGCATCTCCTCTTGAACCCTTCCCTTTTTTCCTAACGCTCGCACTGTGTTTAATCATTTTAAGGGTAGTCACAACCCCTTTAGTGCGCGCTTATTATAAAAAAAAACCTGAAGTGAATTTTTATTTTTCAAAAATTGTCAAATAAATACATAGTTAACAATATTTAAAAAAAAATTTGACTTCATCTAATACTTTCCTTATATATTTGAAAATATGTGATGGCCACTTGTTTTGACATAAGTCAGATTTTGTCAATGTTATCAAACATTGACCTCGATCTTCCAAATTTATTTGTGTTTGAGTGACCTGGTTCTTCACGACCGCCACGGATATATTGAAAAGTCGGCTTTGTAAAAGAAGGTTGAACAGTTATCTGAAATTTAGCAAAAAAAAGTAATTTCTTTTAATACCCTTCCTGCTTTAAAAACGTTGAGCTCGTCGGCAAAGGACTTTCTGCCGAAAAACTTATCTGGCACTATTTTTTGTTCATATTCATGAGTGTGTTTATTTTCGCAATTATTTTAGATAAAAAAAAAATATGTGGCAACCCTAAGAATGCGAAAAATTTCAAATTTGAATTTAATTTATAACTTCCCTGGTCATGAATGAATAAAACACTTTGACACTATGAGCGTATCATCTAACAAGTCCTAAAAAATAGCCAAAAATGCTATTTATTAAACTTTAAAACTTAACATTAGCCTAGTTTGAGCGACTGTTCAATCGATTTTCATCCAAACAGTTTTTAAATTTCATTTTCTACAAACAAAAATTTTGAGCATTATCACGAAATTTTTTTCGTTCTCGAGTTATATGCAAGAAACCAAAAAGAGCGCTTTTGCACCCCTCCCTCCGAAATGCACCCTCTAATTTAATAGCACTCCGCTGCTTTCTCGTCTTCAACGGCCCACTTAAAAAATAATCAAAATTAAAAATAAATTCAGGATCTAAGCTGTTCAAAACTCACCGGATTATTTGTTTAGTATTAACGGTTAATATTTTATTCAATAACTATTATTTTGTCGTTCTCGAGTTTGTCGAAAATAGCAGCAGGAATATTCTCCCTCCCATTCTTCAAAGCTGCAAAAAGAGAACTTTTCGACGTGTGTGTTCTCTTCCCATCTTTCTTCTTCCATCTTCACCTTTCTTAAAATATAACCCAAAAGTTCTCAATCGGCTTTGCCACTCTAAATTGCGAATATTTTTTTTTCGTATACTCCTCTTTAAAGTGACTAGTTTCAGCGAAAAAAATTGTGCATCTTAAAGGAATTTTCCTTCTTTACCATCTAGGTAATCCAGTACTGCAAGCAAATCCAGTAATGGTAATCCAGAGCCAAAATGTATAATCCTTTTCCGGTTTCAAATGTAAATCTTTGAATGAATTTGTGTCTAGAAACTCTAATATGAATGAAGTAACTTCAAGTTTCAACCTCAAAACCCCTATCCATCACTTTTATGGAAATAAATGAAATACTTTGTGGTTCCATATTTCCATTACAAATAAAGTTGCTCAAACTTTGTCTGCTTTCCTCACAGTAAGCTGATGGACACCGGATGTGAAACTAAAGACAACATTTTAGTTTTGAAACATTAATCATGATCATGATTGTTTTTGCACACACATCACTGGTCCTGGTCCTAGTAAGTAACGTGTTTTATTATAAGGACAAGCGCACGTCTTATTTCAGGCGGCTTTTATATGAAGGATTGAAAATCGATTTATTTATAAGTAGGACCCTAGTCCTGGAGGTTGAGCTGTAAATTATGAAATCAGTTGACGTCCGATGATTTTTGATTTAAGAAATAACTCAATTTATATATCTTTCATTTAAAATAATATTTTTTGACTTTTCTTTTAGAAAAGTAAATATTGAAATAAAGTTAAACTTTAAGCGATATTTCTATAGAAGAAGAAAAAATGGCTATTTATTTTTTTCGAAAAAAAAAACTACCGGAAGACTTTTTATACATTTATTTTCATTTTAAGAAAGAGTTTAGACAAAAGCTTCAGTATACAAAAGCACCTGCCTGTTTGAATAAAATATCGATTGATATTATTATATAAGAACAGTTACTAAAATTCAACGCTGCCTTCTTTAGGTTAGGTACTACAAGTTTCTTCAAACCAAAACATTTGACGTAGATGAGACGTTTTGGTAGATGAGGAGAAGGAGCTCCTGGGCTTAAAGGTTATCCATCTATAAGACCACCCACAAAGTTTTTGTTCTTTACGATTCCGTGACGATTATTTTTAGTTGTTGAAACAATATTGTTCAAGGGATCTGTTTGACTTTATACCACGAATAATTTGTGATACTGTAGAGGTACTCACGTGTCGTATCTATTAACTATTTGTTTGAAGATTTATTGTAGGTAGGTATAGAAGTTTAATATTAGAAACCATTAAATAAAACAACAAATAAGAAGCACGTTGAGAAGAGGTATCTACTATTGATAAAAATGATTTCGTGTGGCTTATTTCTGTTTAAGTGATTGATGGCATGAGAAAAAGACATTGTCACGCGTTCATTTATCAAAATTTGAATCAAATAATTGTCAGTTTATCTTGGTATAGAGATAAGTGGACTTTTTGACAGGAAATGCTGTTAATTGAATTTTAATACGATAATTTATGGGAAAGGCAAACATAGATATCTGGAAGTTTTTGAAGTAGAAGCTTCCTTAAGAATAATTTATGCTCATGTGGGAATATTGTGTATTGTATATGTATAAGTAATGGATATAAGGGATCTTGTTAAGGATTTAATAATAAGAAATATCTGTAATGTGAGACTGGGATACTTTCCGAAATTGAATTTTAAGACCCCAATTCCGTTTTTAAGTAAAAAATCACAATCAGGAAAACAATTTAAATATGCATCGATACGCGGTTACAGTTACTTAATGATTTTTTTTGTGGCTTTTGTTATCAACTGCTAAGAAATGGCATAAAAAACTGCTCATTGAAATGTCATGAAATACTTAACTATTTACCTTAAATATTGATGAAAACCACATAAAAGTCGATGGATTTTCAAGCTGTTTTCTAAGATTTTTTTTAAATGGAATGCTTGAATTGGTTAAAGCTTAACGATTCAAAGTAGCTATATATGACCTTAAGTCCTACAAGTTGGCGTTTCGTCCGGCTAACTCACTTGGACTCATCAGTGACAAATTGAGAGCCTTTGTCCAGTGGCGTAGCGAGGGTTAGAGCCGTGGGGGGGTGACTTTCATTAAAATGCCGACTTATTTTAGGAATTTGCCGACTTATTTTAAAAATTTGCCGACCGTATAGATGTAGCATTTTTTGGGTGAAGCTCAAAATAAGGGAAAAGAAAAAAGGGATTTTTTTCCGAGTGGAATGACATTCGGGCGAAACTCCTGATAGGGCTGATTGATTTTAGCTCAAATCTTCTCTTCTTCACATACACTTTTGAGATTTCGAAATGCGAGATTTTTCAATGAAACCACCTTCAGCTGATGTAAGAGATTTAAAAAACTTAGGAGCAATGATTTTCCAAGAAACAATTTTAAAATCTTGGGAACTATTATTTGGTAGAAAAATAAGATATCAATTATTTTTGGAATAATGTATTTATTTATAATAAATAATTAATAACAATGGAATAAATAAATTAATATAATTATTGCAACGATTAATCTAAATAAGAAATAATTTTTAACAACGAACTAAATTCATGAACATTTATATTATTATTGCAGCAATTTTTTTTGTTTAGGTATAGGTATTAAACAATCTTTATAAAAAAATTAAAGTAACGCATAATTCTATCAGCATCAGCAGTTCAGTCATTAATAATAATAAAATACATACATTTATTAATATTGCAGCAGTTTATTTATTTAAAATAAACAATTTTTAATAATATAGCTTATTATTTATGGTAAATTAATTTTAATCGGCAAAAATGCTCGTTTTATTATTTTTTTTTTTTTTAATTAAGCTTCGTTGACTTGCCGACTCTTGAATTATGGGTTGGGTACGTTTGCCCGAAAAATGTTTTCCCGTGTCACGTTTGCCCGAAACGTCGATCCTTTTCCCGAAAAACAATATCCCGTGGATCGTTTTCCCGCGGTTACGTTTGCCCGCGGTTTGCTACTACCCTTGATATAAAGTAACGGCGCTGTAGTCTAATTGCCAATCAAAATCATTGAAAATGAGTTTCAATACTCTTTTTGATTTTTTACAATATGTAGAAGACTTCACTGTATTAAATATCACTCTATAGTGTGAGAATCAACAAGTAAGAACCTCTGAACAAATAAGTCGTCCGATACAAGTATAAAAGGAGGAATAATTCCGGAATAAAATTGTTTTAAGCGTTGGTCAGGTTAATTTAAAAAAAAAAGTTGAGAAAAGTTCAGATCTTTTTTTGAATTTTCAAAAAAAAAAAAAAAAATCATTACTATTTCGAAGAAAAATTAAAACAAGAAAAAAAAAAGTTGAGAAAGTAAACTGAAAACTGAAAATATTTTTTCGAAAGTTTTGAAAAATACTTTTTTTACCAATTTTTTTTTTTCATTTTTAGAACTAGATTAGATTTCAAGTTCTCTTGAGCAAAAGTACCTTGGGTGGCGAATAAACGCAAATAAACAGTGAGATATGCTGCCCCCCTGCAACCCCCCTGCTTGGGCTCATTATAGGATTTGGGGTGGGAGCGAGGTTGGATGTATGTAAAATTTCTTTTGCATTGAAAGTCGCTAGGACGGATAGTTTAGCCGCAAATCAAGTTTAAATTGTGTAAACTTTGATGCCTCTAGGACGCTTAGTTTAGCCGCAAATCGCGTTTAAAGATAAAAGTTGATTTTTCGTGTGATTTGATGCATCAATTCAGCGCCAGTGTTAAGTTTTCTTAAGAAACACTACCTTGGGTGGAAAATAAACGCAAATAAACAGTGAGGTATGTATGGGGTGGCATGCTGCCCCCCTGCAACCCCCCTGCTTGGGCTCATTATAGGATTTGGGGTGGGTGCGAGGTTGGGTGTATGTAAAGTTTCTTTTGCATTGAAAGTCGCTAGGACGGATAGTTTAGCCGCAAATCAAGTTTAAATTGTGTAAAATTTGATGCCTCTAGGACGCTTAGTTTAGCCGCAAATCGCGTTTAAAGATAAAAGTCAATTTTTCATATAATGCGATGCATCAACTGAAAATCGTCACTTCCTAGAATATGACGCTTATAGCGAGTTTCATTGCCAATGTCAAGTTTTCTTGAGCAACAGTACCTTGGGTGGCCCGCTTCGCGGGTTCTCAGGATTTTAACCCTCCTTTTTGGGTCCTCTGTCCCGCTCACGCAACTCCGTTGCTCCGCTTCGGGTATGTAAAGTCGTCTGGCAGGCGCCAATGTCAACAGTACCTTGCGTCGTTCGTCTAGCGCAGAAAAATTACCTTATATTCATAGCTAGATTAATTTAATATCCCTTTACAATCTTTAATTTAGCCCCAAAAAGAACCAATGTAGCTAGATTGTACTTCAAAAGCGTTTCAAGCTGTATGACAGAGAAATTGATGAGCTACTTTTATAGTAGGTATTCACTGTCATCAGCATTGAAATTAGCCAAGCGTCGAGGTCATGTCATTGTTTACAAATTTTCAAAAATTTTCATATTAATCCGAGATATGAAACTGTGAGAATCAACAAGAACGAACATTCAAGTAAGTCGACACATAAAAGTATAAAAGCAAAGTAGTTCCAGAATATCACTAGGACTCGGTAGGGTAAACAATAAACATCTCTAAGAGATAAAATCAGAATTTTCGTTTGGTGATTCGTAAGAGGAATTAAATTTTACGCTTGAAAATTATTTTAGAAGAATTCAATTTTTTTTCAAGCTTAAAATGGTTTTTAAGCGTTTTTAACAGATATTATGTTTTTTTAGCTTAAAATCATTTTTGGGGAATTTTATTTTTTCCCACTTAAAATTCATTTTTTCGTCCTTGAAATCCATTGAAATAGTTAAAATGGTTTTTCAGCGTTTTGAACTGAAATTATGTTGTTTTTAGCTAAGAAATTTTTTTGTGAATTTTATTTTTTTCCCGCTTAAAATTAATTTTTTCGCGCTTTAAATCCATCAAAATAAATAAAAAATGCTCGTTTTATTATTTTTTTTTTCAAATTAAGCTTCATTGACTTGCCGACTCTTGAATTAGTCGGCATATTTGCGAAATTCGCAATCGGCAAAATGCTCTTTTTTTATTATTTTTTTTTTTTTTTCAAATCAAGCTTCGTTGATTTGCCGACTCTGGAATTTGTTGGCATGTTTGCGAAATTCGCAATCGGCAAAAAGCTCGTTTTATTAAATTTTGTTCAAATAAAGCTTCGTTGATGTGCCGACTCTTTAATTATTCGGCATATTTCCAAAATCTGCAATCGGCAATAATGTCGATTTGCATAGGTGCATTAAAAAGTTTAAAAACCTAAATATAATGAAAATACAAACTCACTTTTTGTTAACTTTTTCCGAAAATATTGTAAAATTTCTGGTTTTATTATTTTTTTTTTTAATTGCTTGAATTATTAAATCTAGCTTCCTGAATTTGCCGACTCTTGCTACGCCCCCCCTTGCTACGCCCCTGCCTTTGTCATACGCAATTTTTATTAAGTTCAGTTCAACTATCGTGGACTAAAGGCCATAAAAAGCTATTTTGAATCAATAATTCAACAAGTCCAATCCTTAATGCCAAGTCTTCTACTTGGCTGATTTCAGAAGTTTATGGAGTTTGTGTTATAAAACCTTATATAGTTTTCTAAACATTATACAACATACTTCAATTGATATTCAGTCAATACAAATGTGAAAAAAATAAAAAAGGAAGATAAAAAAGCATAAAAAAGTGAATATTTTATGCAATTATATGCTGGGTGCCAGTTGCCAGTACTGTATTTATGTAAGGCAAGGCAAGTGTAAATAAGATCAGTGCTAGCATCCAGCATTACGGCGAATAAACAGTGTGGTATATGCAACCCCCATACTTTGGGCACACTATGGGATTTAGAGTGGGTGCAAGGTTGGGTGTATGCAAAGTTTCTTTTGCATTTAAAGAATATGAATTTAAAGAATTTTTGAAAAACAAAAAAATTATCAAAAAGTTAGTCTTTATTCTTTTGTGGATCTGAATTCAATGTCGGCTTTATGACCCACTCAAGTGGGACATAAGCCCCAGAAATAAAAATTGTGTGGTATGTCCCTGGGCCTTATGTCCCTGCGCCTTCTTTAAAGTCTTTAAAATAACATACAAAAAAGGAGTGCTCCCGCTCCTAGCGCTACCATTTTCTCTCCTGTTTTTTTTTTTTATAATCAGCGCGCAATAAAGGGGTTTAGATTACCTTTAAAATAATTGAACATATAGAGTGAGCATTAGGAAAATAGGGAAGGATACCAGAGGAGATACCGATGCATATTAGTTTTGAAGTTATGAATATCCAATTGGAAGGAAATACAGTGTCAGGTAAGGTGTTCCACATTCGTGTAGTGGGGCTAAGAAACGAATCTATATATACTTGACAGTTCGTCCGAAATTGGGTTCAAGGGCAAACTTATGTGCATTCTTTGAAGTACGAGTACTACGGCAGAATTGCTTAAAAGGAGAAATGCAACTGGATAATTCACTTGAAAATTGTTTGTAAGAATTTGAGAGCCAGGAAACAGTGGGTTTCCTTATAGTTCTATCGCCTATACATTTTTTTTCTATTCCGAATTCTATCCAAGAGACTTAAATGGGATTAAAGAGCTCCTGCCCGAAAATGGGAATTGTAAGATGGAAAATGCTTCAAATGCATACAATTCGGACATCAAGCAAAAGACTGTCATTCAAAGGAAGTTCAAATTGTCAGAAGCAAAGGTTTTTGCTTTATGACAGACAGTGGCTGTATCAACAACAACACAAACGAGAAGATAATGTTGAAACTGGAATCAAGAGCCAGCAACACATCTTTCCAATGAAAAATGGTACTTCTCAAAGTTGGATGATTTGAAAGTCTCTGTTAGCCAAACAAAGTGGCACTATCAATGGATTGAGTAACAGAGGAACTGAATAACGAGACAATTTGCTTTCAGTTAGTAAGTTAACGTAACGTAGTACCTCGTGCCTAATGGTTAGTGCGTTGGACTGTCATGCCGAAGATGTGGGTTCGATTCCCCGCCGTGCCACCTAAAAACAGAAATGTTTCATCCAAGGTACTACCACTTGAGTATACTTGTCATGAATAAGTGCTTCTCATCTAGCAAAAAACTTTAGATCCTTCCCATTCCTGCCAAGCAACACCCACACAGGAATGGTTGAGAATTCGCATAAAGGCTAAGTTCGCCAACATTAGCCTCATATGCACAAAACATATAAGTAATGCCCTAGATATGCCATTAAAATTGTCTTGGGTGATTTTAATGCCAAACAAGGAAGAGAAGACGTCTTTGGGGGCACAATCGGATTATACAGCCTGCACGACACCATCTTCGATAACGGACTCAGGTTACTCGACTTTGCTGCGGGGCGAAACGTTGTGGTAGCTAGTACGCAGTTCCCGCATCTCCATATACATAAGGGGACATGGCGAATTCCTGGTCAATCAACCGCTAACCAGATTGACCACATTGCGATCGACGCAAGGCACTCCTCCAGTATCAAGGATGTCCGAACGTTCCGAGGAACCAACGTTGACTCGGACCACTACCTCGTTGTAGCCAAGGTAATGCTACGGATATCCTGACCAAAGCCAAAACAGGGAAATACTGTGAGGAAGTTCAACGTCGGGTCGGGTGGCTACAGTCGCAAGAAATTGCCAGGTCCTTTTCCAATTGTGTCTCTCGCACCCTCTTAATTAGTCCTATGCCACCACACAGTACACATATTGAAGGTAATATCATTAGCGTTTTCATTTTTGTTCAGTTCTGCGCATCCATCAAAATCAGTGAAAAATGGCGACTCTACGTGACCCCGACTAGTTAAACATCAAAATTTGTTGTGTGTTATGTGTTCATTTGTTACTTATTTAAATACAAATACAATTATTTCAAGCTTTTTAGTGTTTATTAACATTTTTTTTAGTGTTATTTTAATTATCCTTTTGTGTTTGTTTTCTTCGTTGTTGTTGTAATACAGTGGAAGAGGTCACGTAAGGCTGCCATCTTGAATTTCTTTGACAGTTCTCATTTCGGACCACATGCGCAAGATAATACCTTAGATATGTGTACTGTGATGCCACCAACTGCAAGTATCGAGAACCAGTGGAATAACTGCCAGGCAGCCATTAGATGTGCCGCCTCGCTTCTGACGTGCTGGGCCTCGCACGACCACCACAGTGAAACCCCTGGTTCGATGCAGAATGCCGGCAAGTACATGCAGCCAAACAACAGGCATACATTTTTTTTTTAATTTCGTGCATTTTATTTGTTTAGTTAAAGGTGTGGTGAAAAATTAACTCCAGTTAAGCGTTTGGCAATACCTAAATAAAAACCTTTTAACTTCGAATATATTACCATGGTGTGTTATCAGTTTTCTTAAACAATATTTATGAATCTTTTTTCTAGTCCTAATAATCGCCAAAAGGTTTTTTTTTGTTATTAAGCTAATAATGTCCCTGAGATTAAATTATATTTGCACAATTAATTTTGAAATTAATTCGTTAATAGTCGATTCTTAAATGTCCCTTAACAACATCAAAACAACCTTAAAACACATCTTTGTTTTTCGACGCACCAGCCGCGTCGGCTTGACTGATGCTAATCAAATATGCCAAAAAAAACAACACTAACAGATTGTTTCCGATTTTTTTCTGTTTTTTTTTTTTTTTCTTGTTTTAGTTTAATTACTACTTACGAACTTCCTACGAGGGTATTTTGTACTAGATTAAGTGGATTTTCCAATATTTATACCGTCGTTTAACATCTTGGATTGCTGGTTGATGCCAATGCCTTCAAGAAAAACTTTTTCCATAAGACTTCATCTACTTTGTGTGAGTTTTTGGTTAATGTAGGCCACAAATATCCTTAAGCATGGAATGAAAATTCGTTCGGGTGTCGCAAACCGATTATTTCTTATAATATTAAAGTTTGGAAATTGCTTAACGAATATGTACATTACATAATATCTATGTAGGAAGATGGAACATATACCTATGTATCTATTTTGTGTTAAAAGAATAATAATGAGAGCAATAACAGGAAGTTAAAGCTAGATGATTATTGAATATTTATGCGAAAGCACGTCAAGCGAAACATCTTCAGGGATGTAAGAAGATTATTGTATATGTATATTGGGATTTGGGATTAGGGATTCTAAAATTTGATGTTCGCTTATTTTCGTTTGTCCTGGTGAAGAGGAATATCAAATCAATGATGTTTAAAAAGAACAACTCCCTGTTTTCATTCAACCACAACAGAATTACTTTACCCAGAATGTAAGCTAATTTAAATTGAATTCTGACAAAGCATACATTTTAGAGTTTGTACAAACTATTTTTTTTAGTATCTCAGGCTTAAATAACAAAACAAGTATTATTTGTGTATCCTTGCTTCTGGGCCAATTCCCTCGCCTTGATGGCGCTTTCCAGTTTGGCGATGCGGGCCAAAACTCTTTGAGTCCAAAAGATACCACCTCCCCACTTTTTCCTGATTTCATATTAACGGTCGTTATAGTTTGCCTGACGATTTGACAATTTTCAAGATCTTGCCCAAGTAAGCCTTGTCATTGGCTTCGACTCCGATAAGAGCGAGTGCAGTGCAGGTCTTGCGACGCACCAACAATCCAAAACGAGCCTTGCCATTAACAATGCATTATGGGACACCCATTTTGCGGCACAAAAATGGCAGGAATAGAACCAACTTAAGAGGATCGACATCATGGGCGATGACAACCAATTGGCTCTTCTTCTGTTCAACCAATTTGGTAACAGTGTTGGTTCCCGACCTCACGTATGTGGGTTTCTTCTTGGGTGGAACTTCCTTGCCCTTAGTCTTGGCCTCGGCGAGTTTCTTCAAGCGTTGCTTCTTGGCTAGAGCTGACTTGAGCCTGTATTTCTCCAACAACTTGAACATATTGTCAGCTGTGGTCTTGTCCATGGTTTGGGTGAACTGATGGATTGGTGGAGGTACCTTCAAACGCTTCTGGAGGACGGCTTTTTGACGTTGGACGCAAATGTACTTTGGCCATCTGACGAAACGAGACAAATCACGTTTCGCGCCTCTTCTCGAAAAGCTGGTTGACAGTTTTCTTGACAACGGCTTTCTTGAAGGCTAGAGGTTCTGGAGCCACCTTCTTGGTCACTGGCTTCTTCTTCGGTCTCGCGGCTTCTTAACAACCATATTGGTTTAGTTTTTATTAAAAGATGTTAAGCTTAAACGCAGATTTTGGGCGGCTCTAAAAAAACAGCTGCTTGTATGTTTGCCTGTCAAAAAGGTAAAATGTTTGTGCCACTTAAGGCGGAATGGTCCTTAATCGCTATTATTCTATAGTCTTGGTCCAATGATAAGTGCGTCAAAATATCACCTTAGCCTTAGGTCTGGGCTCGAATCTGAGTCCACCCGATTCTATATACTTTTTGCGAGGAAATTAAAAATCTTCGAACAATATCTCTTACGGCCAGTTTTTCAGAACAGGGTTAGCTCTGAGTTAAACCAGAGTTATGTAATCCTTCAAAAAAATTTACCCCGGATTAACTCAGGAACAGTTTTTCAGTAGAGGATTTACTTTATCTTTCAGTTGTCAGAAATCTAGGGCCTACGATGTACGACACTATGGATATCACCCTTCTACGCCTTTCACTCATCGGAATAGAGATGGCGCCACAACTACACTGCACTAACAATAAATTTTCTTATCGAAATCGAGATGGTGCCACAGCTGAAAAGGGCCTCACCAAATTAAACGAGTTAACTCGGAGTTAACTTAGGGCTTCAATTGACTGAAAAAAACGTTTATGGAGTAATCTCAGGTTCAACTCCGGGACTAGGATATGATCTCGCACTGAAAAACTGGCCCTTACTGTCATAATAAAGTGTCTCTCATTTAAGGCGTTCGGATTTAACGGAAAACTATATGTTCTCTCCATTCCTGTCAAAAAACAATACACAAAAATATCTAAATGGTTAAGAGCGTAAGTGGGTTATAGGAATTGTATGTTAGCAAACAATATTATTGTTATAAAAATGAAGTCGGAAGATACTGCGCACTGCGCAGTAATATTGACGGAGTTTAGGGCTGTATATACAATTATTGTTGTCCGATTCAGTTTCACGCAGTATTTTTCGACTGTATATTGGGCAAATAAAGCCCACATTTGGCCCCAGTTCACCCTGAGCTGTCACACCAATAATTTTGTTCTTCAATACGTTGACGTTGTCCCTCTGGCTACAATTTATAAGCTCTTTGAATCGTTGAATTCGTATGTAACCTTGCATATTTGATGTCGATATACAACTTTAAAAGCTCATCAATATAAAGGAGACCAAATGATTTGCGAAGAATTTCTTCATTTAAATCGACCATCGGTAGCTTCCATAAAGTCCATATAAGGCAGTGAAAAAGTACTGAAATGGCACAGCAAAAGTATTTTCTTGTGTCCTTGTTTATCGCTATAGACCATCAACAAACACACCGATGGCAATTTCACTTCAATTAATTAAGATAATTGAATAAGCTGTTAACGTTTTTAAAGGAAGAAGTTAACATTTTGCTGCATTGGATTCATTTAGAATTGAACGTTATGTAGGTACCTATTTGTTTTCGAAATTTGATTTATGGGTTGTTGAAGGTTACTGTTTTAATTAAGTAATCCCCAAAATGTGGACACAATAATATCGTAATTATTAGGCAACAGTATATACATATGTATGTAGCTATCATTGAAAACCATAATTGAAAACTGTACCGGAAGATTTTGAGACAAACAATTGATGAAATTACTAAAATCGCCTTAAACTTTTCTCCTCAAATTGCATAGAGCGTGGAGCGTGGTCTTCTGACTGGAACACAAAATTGATGACATCGTTTTCCTTCTAATGATATTTGTTGCTTTCATTTTCTGCTCTCATTTCTTAGAATTTCTATCAATTTTCAATTCTAACCTCAAAGCTGCTTGTTTGGTGGACAGTCAGACAATGATCTACTGACTCTCGATTTAATAATAATTGTCTCCATTGAAAGCTTTAACTGACCCTAGGCTATTGATTATGTCATACAAAAAGGAACTACGCATACATAAGTCTTTCATGGGTTTTTTATTGTAAAAATCATTAATTGGGTTTGAAGATGAGAAAAGCACGGAGTGCTTTAAAATTAGAGGGTGCATTTTGGGAGGGGAGGGGAATGCAAAAGCACCATATTTGGATTTTTACATACAACTCGAAAACGAAGTCATTGAAATGGATTTTTCAAAAAAAAATTAAAAAAGTTATATAAAAAAATAATAAGCAAAAACTGTGAGTTGGATTTTTTCTTTTACTTATTTGCCTTTAATTCCTTTCCAGCAGAGTTAGGTGTAGACATCGCATCGTTTGAATGACATATTATTAAATTTCCTTTAAAATGAATTATTCAAAAAGCGGATTCGATCAAAAAACGACTCAGAAACAGTCGCTCAAACTAAGCGGGTTTTAAATTTTCAAGGTTTAGTAAATAGCATTTTTGGCTATTTAGAGAGACTTGTTAGAAGAGTTGTAATAGATTGCAATCTTTGCAAATGCAGTCTATATAAATCCCTCATTGAATTCAATAAGAAGATCACATTCTTAAAATTCTTTTTTAAGAATGCGACTTCAAAAAATGCAGTCGCCATTCTTTTTTCTTAAAAATGATTGCAATTTTTTTTCCAATCAACTGATTGCAATCTTTTGAGACTTCATGCATTCTTTTCATTCTTTTGAATTCTTTTGCATCCTTTAATTTTTTTTGCATTCTTTTGCAGTCTTGAAATCTTTTGAAGTATTTTGAAGTCCTATGCATTCCTTGAATTTTTGCATTCTTTTGAATTTTTTTGAATTCTATTGAATTCCTTGAATTTATTGCACTTTTTGCTTGCCTTCCATAACTCTACATCTAAGTGCGCTCGTTAGTATTATGGAATGCAAAACTCAAAAAATGCAAAAAATTCAAAGGATGCAAAAAAAAAGAATACAAAAAGAATGCATGGAGTCTCAAAAGATTTTAGTCAGTTGAGGTTACAAAAGATTGGAAATAAAAAAGATTTCTGTCTTTTTAACGACTGCATTTTTTGAGGTCGCATTCTCAAAAAAGAATGTAAGGAATGTAATCTTTTAATAAAAGTCCTACAGATTGCATTCGTGAAAGATTGCAATTTTTTACAACTCTGCTTGTTAAATGGTACGCTCAATCTGGGTTTATTATTCATTCATAACCAGCTATAGTCTGGCCAAGAAACGGAATCCCGTGCATTTTTGGCGGGGACCTTTTTAATGTTTGAAATTTGTTTTTGAGATGATAGGGATGAAATTAAGAAATTTTGGAAAATGGCGCCCAACCTGTACTCTGGTCAGGAAACCCAAATCCTAATCCTGGCACTTTGTGTGGGGGGATCTAATTTTTACATTTGAAATTTATGTTTGACCTGCTGAAGATGAAACTTAGCTTGGGAATCATTTTTTTTTTTGATCCGATCGTTTGGATGCCATTTTGAAAAATGGCGCCCAATCTGGGCCAACTGGTTAAATAAAAAGAAACTCGTAAATTAATTGGAAAATTTCAATAGCTAAAATAACGATGGATGTCTTAAAAAATAAGTGATGAGTAGACGCACTTTCGGGTGAAATATCAGTGTTGCCACTACTTGTTTTACGCCAATGGCTGGAACATACTTTTTTTGATCAGTTTTAATATTTTAAACATGAAAAAAGTGGCAGAAATGCTTCAGATATCAAATGCGTGTTCGGAAATAAAAATTAATATTTTAAAAAATATGTGTTGAGTAAACGCACCTTCTTTCTAAATTTCAATGTTTCCACTACCAAAAACATACTTTTTTCAATGTCAAAATGTGGGACTTCCCCTTTTGTCAGCGGTTTTTAACTCAACACCTAGACGTCAACGGTTATTTTCCTAATACGCGTTGGGCATCTGCAGGCGTTTCCACAATTTGTTGTAAGTTTAAAATATTAATAATTACCAAAAGTACATGCAGGCAAACAACAAGCATACAAAGCGGCCCTGCATAAAAGGACCACAGCCGCTCGCGACGCGACCCCACGAGCAAAAGAGGAGAGAGGAACACAAGCTTCTAAGAAGGAAAAAGAAAGAGCATGAGAAGCGCGTTATCGAGGAATTAGAGGTTCCGAAGTTTTACCAAAAAATAAAAAGAACCTCCCAAGGTTACCGAAGCCTGCAAGGACGATCAGGGGAAGATCTTGGTAGAATCGCAGTTGGTACTGAGGATATGGAAAATTCATTTCTGCAAATTGTATAACAGTGATGACGAACCGAATTTCGTTACCATGCAGATTGCACCATTCATACTGGATGACACACGTAGGTCAACAATTCCGTCCATCCGATCTCGACGAAGTAAAGATAGCTGATGAATTGGTTAAGCGTGGTACACATTATCAAACCTGAGTGTCACCCGTGTTGGATATCAAACAGAACTGATAATAGGGGTTTTTCTTTTTTAATTCAGAGCAGAGCCTGAACTGTGAAACAAAAAGTTGAGTTTCTTTTTTTGCTCTGAGCGTTCAGAGCTAAAAATTTGTATTGCTTTTTTCGTTCTGAGTGTGCTCTGAGTTTGTTCAGAGCGCGCTCTATGGGCTCATAATAAAATGAGGTTCAATGCTAAACACATAGCATTTGACAGCTAGTGTTCAGGTGTGTTTCAAAAATGGTTCAGGGTGCTCAGAACAAACTTGCTCAGAAGATGTTCAGATCACGCTCGACATGCTCAAACTCTATTCAGAGCTCTTTTCTTAATTAAACAAGAAAAACGCCTAATGTGTACATGTTGAATGGTGGGTTGTCACTCTCAACTGCTGCTCACAAAATTTTTTGATACTGCGTGACATCCCTCTGCTTGTTGGGTGGTTCCTCGATGATGTGTACACAATTTCATTCATGAGCCGTCATTCACGGAACAAAGCACGAATTTTCATAGCGGAAAAAGTGCAAACAAAATAAGAAAAAGCTCGTGTGTGTCATTTAAAAAAAAAGGATTAACACGATTCGTGGCGGAAATAGCTTCGAAATAAAAAAAACAATTTTCTGAGAGTAGTGGAATTTCTTTGCCTGACGCCCAACAGAACTGATAAGTGTGTACGCAAAACTTTTCACGCAGGTTTGATATCCAACACGTGTGACACTCAGGTTTGATAACGTGTGCCACGCCTTAGGAGTATGCACCAGCTCATCTATAAAATATGGTCAGAGGAAAGCATGCCAGATGAAAGGAACCTCAGCATTGTTTGCCCGATCCTCCAGAAAGGTGATCCTCTGGGCTGCACCAACTACGGAGGCATCAGTCTTCTTAATACGAGTATCACCTACACGATTTTTTCTGCCGTACATTGTGAACGCCTGAAGCCATTCGTCAACAACCTGATAGGTGCATATCAGTGAGGCATTAGGCCAGGGAAGTCCACCATTGACCAAATATTCGCAATGCGGCAGATCTTGGAGAATACTCAGGAGTTTCAAATCGATACCCATACCCACCATCTTTTCATCGATTAAGGCCGCGTATGGAGTATCTATAGAGACGAGCTAGAGTAATGTCTTGTTTTGGCATCCTTGCCAAGCTCGTCCGTTTGTGCAGGATGGCGATTGAGAATGCACGCTTGTCCATCAAGGTCGGCAAAAACCTCACCGACACCTTTGATGCCAAAATATAGATTTAAGGCAAGGTGACGCGCTGTCATGCGACTTCTTCAACATCGTTCTTGAAAGAAAAGTGCAAGGAACTCACGTCAACACTAGGGGCACAATCTTTCAAAAGTCTATCCAATTACTCACTTACGCTGATGACATTGACATAATCGGACGAACAAAGCGTGATGTCAGTGGTGCTGTCGTGAGTATTGGGAAGGAACCCAAGAAAATGGGGTTAACGGTGAATGAAAGCAAAACGAAATATATGCTGTCAACAAGAAAGAACACCCAACACCGACGCACGTCTTGGACAAAACGTCGTAATAGACGCCTATAATTTTGAGGTGGTCAGAGACTTTGTCTACCTAGGACTCGCTATAAACTCAGCGAACGATACCAGTGCTTAGATCAAACGAAGAGTTACTCTTGCCAATCGGTGTTTCCTTGGATTAAAGGCGTTTTCCTTTGGAGGTGGCGAAGTATTTGCAAGTACTTTGCCGGCTTTTTTCAATGGAACACATCAAACTGCTTTCCCATGTAAAATGTATCTACTCGCGCATGAGAGCATGTGCAGTTGGTAGTACTAGATTAGGGTTTTCATCTACTCGTAAGTACTTCGCCACCTCCAAAGGAAAACGGCTTAAGAAGGCTATTGAGAAGTAAGCCCCTCTCTCGAGCAACTAAATTGTCCCTGTATAAGACGCTTATCATCCCGGTCCTGATAAACGGTGCAGAAACATGGACACTGTTAACAGTGGATGAGAACGCGTTAGGCTGCTTTGAGTGGAAAATTTTCCGGGTGATTTTTGGTCCCACATGCAAAGATGGGGAATGGAAAAGGCGATACAACAATGAACTGTACGGGGTGTACAGCGACACCGACTTAGCCAAAAAAGTGAAAAGCCAACGACTATTAGATGACTGGGTCACCTTGAGCGAATTGGCATCACTGCTCAGGTCCAGAAAGTCTTTGAATCCAACCCGTTGGTACAACAAAATAGAGGTGGAAAGCGTAAAAGGTATCGCACGCAAGTGAAAGAGGACCTGAACCAACTTGGCGTGCAAAACTGGAGACAGGTAGCTAGAAACCTAGCCGCCAGGAAGAAGCGTGTTGCTTGCCCTGGTCCACCCGGACTGTAGCGCCACCTTAAGTTAGTATAAGTATTTGATTTTCCAAAAAAAAAAAATTGAACATATTTTAAAAATATTTTTTGGAATATGTTGGTAACAGAAAATTTTTGATATTTTCAAGAAGCAAAATTTTTGAAATCACTGATATCAATTTTGAAGCAAATCGAAAATAAAAATATGGTTCTTCGAAAAATACCGCTAACAATTTTTTGAAAAATGATTTCGTATCCAAAGGAACTCCTCTTTAATATTGTGGAGCCGCTTTTGAAAAAAAAACAAGATTTTGTAAAATAACCAAAAAAAAGGCTGGGTGCGACACACACCGGTAACTTCCTAGTTTTGCCTTCCGGATTCTACAGGCCTGATGTTATTTTAACAATCACAGACATATCTCTCTAAAAATGATGGATTCCAATTCTAGGGAGCTCGAAACGTGAAGATATGTCAAAATTTTCGATCATATAAATCGGACCAATTACGTCATGGAACCTAACTCTGGCACTTTTGATAACTCAACCTTTTTCCATCGATTTTTAGATTTAGGTAACTTTAACACAAACATTTTTTTTCTAAATAAATAAATAAAATGATTTAAAAGCTACTTCTCATTTGGTTTGTCAAGAAAAGAACGAAGTTCATTTTTAATTTTAGTATTGATGACATTTAATTAGAAATCTTGAGCCACCTGAACTTTATTTATGAGATAGTAGGTACGTGCGACCCAGCTGCGCCTTTTATTCTAGATGTACGTATATGTATGTATGTTTTAACTAGATAAAGTTTACCTTCAGCTTAACAACCTAAGTTATCAAAACGCCTACGCCTATCTATTAAATTCAATATTCTTAGTTAGTTGTGGAGGTTAATGACTTTTAACTTCAGATTGCCATTTTGATGACCAAAAGTATGGTAGGTATAATAGAGATAAGAAATGCTTCCGTGTTCCGTCTTTTGTACATACATATATGAATACCTTGGGGGTATAAATCCTTGATAGATGTCAACGGAAACTAACAAATGTTGGTTTTGCGGCAGGAGTCTTGGAATGAAGGTAGGTATATAAGTGTGGATTTGATTATGGAATAACTTTGTGAATAGCCAATTTCTCTGATTATGTTTAATTTATTATTATCAGTCATGTAACAGGAACAGAGTACGAATATGTAGCTTAGTTTTGTAAGGAAGAAATAATCTCTCTTTATAGATGAAAGTTGCATAGTTATTATGTTCAAAAGATATATTTAAAATATTCATATTTCTTATGATTTACTATAGTTGAGGCAGTGAGAGCCATAGTGGCATAACTGCATTTTCATTATTTTGAATTTTCAGTAGAGCAAAAATAAGGAGCAGATTACTTTTAGATATGTAGATATGTGATTTAAAAAAATTAAAAAATTTTTAGTTTTTAAATAAATGAACATAATTTTGATTTTTATTTGCAATATGATAAAGAAATGAAAGGTTTTTGATTTTGTATTAATGATTCTTCAAAATACCGTTAATGCTGATCAGATAGGTCACACTAGCACTCAAGCATTGAATTTTCTTGTGGGTGCGGGAAATAGTGTTCAATACATACAGATTCCATTTTTGTCATAAACTCAATTTCGATAAAATTGCAGTTAGGCCACTATGGCTCTCACTGTCTCAATTAATCGTTGAGAAATAAGAAAACAAAAGAAAACGTTATTAACATAATTTTTTTAAGGGATGTTATAACTTATTAATTCCATATATTTAAACTAAGGCAATATTATACGTGTGTGAAGTTGGCATAACATTTTTGAGCTAGACCAATGGGACCATGGCAGGAATTTGCAGTTTTTTTTGCATTTTTATGCATTTCTATTCCGGATTTTGCAGTTCACCAAATAGTGGGTGTAACCGACTGTACTGCTAACTTCACTGTGAAGTTAGCAGTGCCTATGCTTTTCTCAGCAACCGGGCTAGCTAGGAATCTGAAATAAGGCTCTGAATTTGCAGTTTAATTTGCAGTTCCAGAAAAGGAAAAAACCAAATTTCTAAATCCTTACATAAAAAAAATTTCATACTGTACTGCTAACTTCACTGTGAAGTTAGCATAAAAGTCCTTTTCTCAGCAACGGTGATACTTAGAAATTTGCAGTTAGGCTCCAAATTTTGCAGTTAATTTGCAGTTCAAGAAAAACTAATGCCCAAATTTGAAAGTCCAAATTTGAAAAAAAAAATCGAATAAATTCATTTTTCACTGTTAACATCACTGTGAAGTTAGCAGTACATACCCTTTTCTCAGGAACTGAGCCAGCTAGAAAATTGCAATTAAGGTCCAAATTTGCAGTTTTTCATGCACTTCAAGAAAAAACTAAGTCCAAAATTTTACGTCCAAATTTGACAAAAAAAAATCGAAAAATTTACTTTGCACTGTGAACAACAGTGTGAAGTTAGCAGTACATACCCTTTTCTCAGCAACTGTGCTAGGTAGAAATTTGCAGTTAGGGTCCAAATTTGCAGTTTTTCATTTACTTCACGAAAAAATGCAGTTCAAATTTTGAAGTCAAAATTTGGCATTAAAATCGATTAAATTCATTTTTCACTGTTAACATCACTGTGAAGTTAGCAGTACATATCCTTTTCTCAGGAACTGAGCCCGATAGAAGATTGCAGTTAAGGTCCAAATTTGCAGTTTTTTATGCACTTCAAGAAAAAACTAAGTTCAAATTTTTAAGTCCAAATTTGACAAAAAAATCGATTAAATTCATTTTTCACTGTTAACATCACTGTGAAGTTAGCAGTACATATCCTTTTCTCAGGAACTGAGCCCGATAGAAGATTCCAGTTAAGGTCCAAATTTGCAGTTTTTTATGCACTTCAAGAAAAAACTAAGTTCAAAATTTTACGTCCAAATTTGACAAAAAAATCGAAAAATTTACTTTGCACTGTTAACGTCAGTGTGAAGTTAGCAGTACATATCCTTTTCTCAGGAACTGAGCCCGATAGAAGACTGCAGTTAAGGTCCAAATTTGCAGTTTTGTATGCACTTCAAGAAAAAACTAAGTTCAAATTTTTCCGTCCAAATTTGACAACAAAATCGAAAAATTCACTTTGCACTGTTAACATCACTGTGAAGTTAGCAGTACATATCCTTTTCTCAAGAAGTGAGCCAGCTAGAAAATTGCAGTTTAGATTCAAATTTGCAGTTTTTTATGCACTTCAAGAAAAAACTAAGTTCAAAATTTTACGTCCAAATTTGACAAAAAAATCGAAAAATTTACTTTGCACTGTTAACAACAGTGTGAAGTTAGCAGTACATATCCTTTTCTCAGGAACTGAGCAAGCTAGAAAATTGGAGTTGGTGTCCAAATTTGCAGTTTTCCATTTACTTCAAGAAAAAACTAAGTTTAAATTTTTAAGTCCAAATTTGACAAAAAATTCGAAAAATTCACTTTGCACTGTTAACGTCAGTGTGAAGTTAGCAGTACATACCCTTTTCTCAAGAACTGAGCCAGCTACAAAATTGCAGTTAAGGTCCAAATTTGCAGTTTTTCATGCACTTCAAGAAAACACTAAGTTCAAATTAAAAAGTCCAAATTTGACAAAAAATCGATTAAATTAATTTTTCACTGTTAAAATCACTGTGAAGTTAGCAGTACATACCCTTTTCCCAAGAACTGAGCAAGCTAGAAAATTGCAGTTAAGGTCCAAATTTGCAGTTTAATTTGCAGTTCAAGAAAAATTATTGTCCAAATTTTTAAGTCCAAATTTGAAAAAAAAATCGAATAAATTAATTTTTCACTGTTAACGTCAGTGTGAAGTTAGCAGTACATACCCTTTTCTCAAGAACTGAGCCAGCTACAAAATTGCAGTTAAGGTCCAAATTTGCAGCTTTTTATGCACTTCAAGAAAACACTAAGTTCAAATTAAAAAGTCCAAATTTGACAAAAAATCGATTAAATTAATTTTTCACTGTTAACGTCACTGTGAAGTTAGCAGTACATACCCCTTTCTCAGCAACTGAGCCACCTAGAAAATTGCAGTTTAGGTCCAAATTTGCAGTTTTTCATGTACTTCAAGAAAAAACTAAGTTCAAATTTGTACGTCCAAATTTGACAAAAAAATCGCAAATTTTACTTTGCACTGTTAACAACAGTGTGAAGTTAGCAGTACATACTCTTTTCTCAAGAACTGAGCCAGCTAGAAAATTGCAGTTAAGGTCCAAATTTGCAGTTTTTCATGAACTTCAAGAAAAAACTAAGTTTAAATTTTTAAGTCCAAATTTGACAAAAAATCGATTAAATTAATTTTTCACTGTTAACATCACTGTGAAGTTAGCAGTACATACCCTTTTCTCAGGAACTGAGCCAGCTACAAAATTGCAGTTAAGGTCCAAATTTGCAGTTTTTCATGAACTTCAAGAAAAAACTAAGTTTAAATTTTTAAGTCCAAATTTGACAAAAAATCGATTAAATTAATTTTTCACTGTTAACATCACTGTGAAGTTAGCAGTACATACCCTTTTCTCAGGAACTGAGCCAGCTACAAAATTGCAGTTAAGGTCCAAATTCGCAGTTTTTCATGCACTTCAAGAAAAAACTAAGTTCAAATTTGTACGTCCAAATTTGACAAAAAAATCGAAAATTTTACTTTGCACTGTTAACAACAGTGTGAAGTTAGCAGTACATACCCTTTTCTCAGCAACTGAGCCACCTAGAAAATTGCAGTTTAGGTCCAAATTTGCAGTTTTTCATGTTCTTCAAGAAAAAACTAAGTTCAAATTTGTACGTCCAAATTTGACAAAAAAATCGCAAATTTTACTTTGCACTGTTAACAACAGTGTGAAGTTAGCAGTACATACCCTTTTCTCAGCAACTGTGCTAGGTAGAAAAGTGCAGTTTAGGTCCAAATTTGCAGTTTTTCATTTTCTTCACGAAAAAATGCATTTCAAATTTTGAAGTCAAAATTTGGCATTAAAATTGAAAAATTCACTTTGCACTGTTAACGTCAGTGTGAAGTTAGCAGTACATACCCTTTTCTCAGGAACTGAGCCAGCTAGAAAATTGCAGTTAAGGTCCAAATTTGCAATTTTTCATGCACTTCCAGAAAAAACTAAGTTAAAAATTTTACGTCCAAATTTGATCATGAATAACACAGAAATGTCCATCAAAATAATAACTGATTTTGCCTCCTAAACGTCTTAAAATCAATCATTAAAATTTTCAATGATGAGTTTCAATGATAGCTATAACTAGTGCCTTATAAACAAATATTCATTACTTGAAGGTTGGTAGCCTTTGCTTTTATGTAAAGATTTGTTCGAATTTTTAATGGCGAATAGTTTTGACATTAAGTGGCATGTCTGCCAACCTTCAGCAAAAATACAAAGTGAATATAAAAGTGAGTATAGCGTTTTATTGGTGCTTGCATTGCTGCGCTAGCTATAAATACCAATAAAACGCGCCTAGTGCTTACTCATTGTTTTCAAGTCCACTTTACATCGAGCTAATGCCAAATCGGGGGAACCAGTCTACTTTTAATTTGGAACATAAGTTTCTTAAAGAACATGATCAAAAATATTCGAAATTTGAAAAAAATTAATTCACCCACTTGGGCTCTTGTCTTGAGCCTCACTATGTACATATCCACTTTCGAATCTATTGGAAAGTTATTTTCAAAGCTTACTTTAAGTGGTAATATATTATGTATGAAATTTTGATCAAATATAAGTGCTTCCGACTTTTTGCCACAGAATCTTTGTTTTAACGGTGGTCTTTTTCAGTTTATAGCCAAATTAGCAAATTGAGCTTTTGCGAATTCGAACATTTTTATTGTGGAGTTATTCGAGTTAAATAGTTGAGTGAAAATTACAAACATATGCTAGCGACACCTTCCTGCGAAAACCGTATGAAATTTAAGTTGAGCTGAATGCATTCAAACACGGAAAAGGCTAGTTCAGCAATCATTATCTATGTGAGTGACATCTATTGTGGTTTTCCATTCAACCATTTCAGATTTGGTGGTCAGATCATAATTTTTTAGTGGTAAATAGAACACAAAATGAGATTTGATTTGCTTTTGCAATTGTGTTAGTGACTATTTTTCTATTGATGAATTTGTCCAACAAACACCACCTTCTTATCGAAAGTAAACAACACTGCGAAATGCCGAATGCAAACTAATACGTTCAGATTTATGTCAGTTTATTTTGGTGTGTGTGCAAATGCGTGTGAATCTAGCTTAGTATTGAGATTTGAAGAATCGACCTGAGATCGAAAAAAAAATCGATTTTTTTGGTTGAATGGAAAGCAAAAGTTGATCTCAGGTCGAAAAAATCAGAAAAAAGTCGACTTTTTTGGTCGAAAGGAAAACCACATATGAATCAGTTTTATAACTGTTTATTTAGATGTAGTTGTGTTTAACTTTTCCGAAAAAGTAAAAGTTAAAGGCCTAACTACATTCATTTCACTTTTGTACAAAAGTGCAAAAGTGAAAAAACAAACATATGCTAGAAACACCTTTCTTCACAGTGATGTTAACAGTGAAAAATGAATTTAATCGATTTTTTGTCAAATTTGGACTTAAAAATTTGAACTTAGTTTTTTCTTGAAGTAAATGGAAAACTGCAAATTTGGACAACAACTGCAATTTTCTAGCTTGCTCAGTTCCTGAGAAAAGGGTATGTACTGCTAACTTCACAGTGATTTTAACAGTGAAAAATTAATTTAATCGATTTTTTGTCAAATTTGGACTTTTTAATTTGAACTTAGTGTTTTCTTGAAGTGCATGAAAAACTGCAAATTTGGACCTTAACTGCAATTTTGTAGCTGGCTCAGTTCTTGAGAAAAGGGTATGTACTGCTAACTTCACACTGACGGTAACAGTGCAAAGTGAATTTTTCGAATTTTTTGTCAAATTTTGACTTAAAAATTTGAACTTAGTTTTTTCTTGAAGTGCATACAAAACTGCAAATTTGGACCTTAACTGCAATTTTGTAGCTGGCTCAGTTCTTGAGAAAAGGGTATGTTCTGCAAACTTCACACTGACGATAACAGTGCAAAGTGAATTTTTCGATTTTAATGCCAAATTTTGACTTCAAAATTTGAAATGCATTTTTTCGTGACGAAAATGAAAAACTGCAAATTTGGACCTAAATGGCACTTTTCTACCTAGCACAGTTGCTGAGAAAAGGGTATGTACTGCTAACTTCACACTGTTGTTAACAGTGCAAAGTAAAATTTTCGATTTTTTGTCAAATTTGGACTTAAAAATTTAAACTTAGTTTTTTCTTGAAGTGCATGAAAAACTGCAAATTTGGAACTTAACTGCAATTTTCTAGCTGGCTCAGTTCCTGAGAAAAGGGTATATACTGCTAACTTCACACTGTTGTTAACAGTGCAAAGTAAAATTTGCGATTTTTTTGTCAAATTTGGACGTACAAATTTGAACTTAGTTTTTTCTTGAAGTACATGAAAAACTGCAAATTTGGACCGAAACTGCAATTTTCTAGGTGGCTCAGTTGCTGAGAAAAGGGTATGTACTGCTAACTTCACAGTGACGTTAACAGTGAAAAATTAATTTAATCGATTTTTTGTCAAATTTGGACTTAAAAATTTAAACTTAGTGTTTTCTTGAAGTGCTTAAAAAACTGCAAATTTGGACCTTAACTGCAATTTTGTAGCTGGCTCAGTTCCTGAGAAAAGGGTATGTACTGCTAACTTCACACTGACGTTAACAGTGCAAAGTGAATTTTTCAATTTTAATGCCAAATTTTGACTTCAAAATTTGAAATGCATTTTTTCGTGAAGAAAATGAAAAACTGCAAATTTGGACCTAAACTGCACTTTTCTACCTAGCACAGTTGCTGAGAAAAGGGTATGTACTGCTAACTTCACACTGACGTTAACAGTGCAAAGTGAATTTTTCGAATTTTTTGTCAAATTTGGACTTAAAAATTTAAACTTAGTTTTTTCTTGAAGTAAATGGAAAACTGCAAATTTGGACAACAACTGCAATTTTCTAGCTTGCTCAGTTCCTGAGAAAAGGGTATGTACTGCTAACTTCACAGTGATTTTAACAGTGAAAAATTAATTTAATCGATTTTTTGTCAAATTTGGACTTTTTAATTTGAACTTAGTGTTTTCTTGAAGTGCATGAAAAACTGCAAATTTGGACCTTAACTGCAATTTTGTAGCTGGCTCAGTTCTTGAGAAAAGGGTATGTACTGCTAACTTCACACTGACGGTAACAGTGCAAAGTGAATTTTTCGAATTTTTTGTCAAATTTTGACTTAAAAATTTGAACTTAGTTTTTTCTTGAAGTGCATACAAAACTGCAAATTTGGACCTTAACTGCAATTTTGTAGCTGGCTCAGTTCTTGAGAAAAGGGTATGTTCTGCAAACTTCACACTGACGATAACAGTGCAAAGTGAATTTTTCGATTTTAATGCCAAATTTTGACTTCAAAATTTGAAATGCATTTTTTCGTGACGAAAATGAAAAACTGCAAATTTGGACCTAAATGGCACTTTTCTACCTAGCACAGTTGCTGAGAAAAGGGTATGTACTGCTAACTTCACACTGTTGTTAACAGTGCAAAGTAAAATTTTCGATTTTTTGTCAAATTTGGACTTAAAAATTTAAACTTAGTTTTTTCTTGAAGTGCATGAAAAACTGCAAATTTGGACCTTAACTGCAATTTTGTAGCTGGCTCAGTTCTTGAGAAAAGGGTATGTACTGCTAACTTCACACTGACGTTAACAGTGCAAAGTGAATTTTTCGAATTTTTTGTCAAATTTGGACTTAAAAATTTAAACTTAGTTTTTTCTTGAAGTAAATGGAAAACTGCAAATTTGGACACCAACTCCAATTTTCTAGCTTGCTCAGTTCCTGAGAAAAGGATATGTACTGCTAACTTCACACTGTTGTTAACAGTGCAAAGTAAATTTTTCGATTTTTTTGTCAAATTTGGACGTAAAATTTTGAACTTAGTTTTTTCTTGAAGTGCATAAAAAACTGCAAATTTGAATCTAAACTGCAATTTTCTAGCTGGCTCACTTCTTGAGAAAAGGATATGTACTGCTAACTTCACAGTGATGTTAACAGTGCAAAGTGAATTTTTCGATTTTGTTGTCAAATTTGGACGGACAAATTTGAACTTAGTTTTTTCTTGAAGTGCATAAAAAACTGCAAATTTGGACCTTTAACTTCAATCTTCTATCGGGCTCAGTTCCTGAGAAAAGGATATGTACTGCTAACTTCACACTGACGTTAACAGTGCAAAGTAAATTTTTCGATTTTTTTGTCAAATTTGGACGTAAAATTTTGAACTTAGTTTTTTCTTGAAGTGCATAAAAAACTGCAAATTTGGACCTTAACTGCAATCTTCTATCGGGCTCAGTTCCTGAGAAAAGGATATGTACTGCTAACTTCACAGTGATGTTAACAGTGAAAAATGAATTTAATCGATTTTTTTGTCAAATTTGGACTTAAAAATTTGAACTTAGTTTTTTCTTGAAGTGCATAAAAAACTGCAAATTTGGAACTTAACTGCAATCTTCTATCGGGCTCAGTTCCTGAGAAAAGGATATGTACTGCTAACTTCACAGTGATGTTAACAGTGAAAAATGAATTTAATCGATTTTAATGCCAAATTTTGACTTCAAAATTTGAACTGCATTTTTTCGTGAAGTAAATGAAAAACTGCAAATTTGGACCCTAACTGCAAATTTCTACCTAGCACAGTTGCTGAGAAAAGGGTATGTACTGCTAACTTCACACTGTTGTTCACAGTGCAAAGTAAATTTTTCGATTTTTTTTTTGTCAAATTTGGACGTAAAATTTTGGACTTAGTTTTTTCTTGAAGTGCATGAAAAACTGCAAATTTGGACCTTAATTGCAATTTTCTAGCTGGCTCAGTTCCTGAGAAAAGGGTATGTACTGCTAACTTCACAGTGATGTTAACAGTGAAAAATGAATTTATTCGATTTTTTTTTTTCAAATTTGGACTTTCAAATTTGGGCATTAGTTTTTCTTGAACTGCAAATTAACTGCAAAATTTGGAGCCTAACTGCAAATTTCTAAGTATCACCGTTGCTGAGAAAAGGACTTTTATGCTAACTTCACAGTGAAGTTAGCAGTACAGTATGAAATTTTTTTTATGTAAGGATTTAGAAATTTGGTTTTTTCCTTTTCTGGAACTGCAAATTAAACTGCAAATTCAGAGCCTTATTTCAGATTCCTAGCTAGCCCGGTTGCTGAGAAAAGCATAGGCACAGCTAACTTCACAGTGAAGTTAGCAGTACAGTCGGTTACACCCACTATTTGGTGAACTGCAAAATCCGGAATAGAAATGCATTAAAATGCAAAAAAAACTGCAAATTCCTGCCATGGTCCCATTGGTCTAGCTCAAAAATGTTATGCTAACTTCACACACGTCAATATTATAAAGGAAGACAGTCGTTTTAAGATTAGTTAAAACGAAGAAAATATTTCTCTTTTCTCATAGGAAATAACAAAAAGGGATAAATTCAATTCAAAGTTCAACTTTTAATTGAATTATATTCACCTGCTATAAGAAATAAATTTTCTTTATAGAGAGAATACAGATATAAATTTCTACATGACAAAAAAAAATACATTTCATTTCAATACAATTATATGCTACCTCTCAAGAGTGTTTGCAAGATACCCATACTAAATTTTTCTTATAATAGTTCACGTGTTTAAAGTTAATTCGTAAAAATGCATTTAGTTTCTTTCTACTTTAAAAAGTCTTTTGGAGATCCTTTTGCATTTCTTTCGTTTCTAACATTTTGTGTTAGTTTTTCTCATACTCTGGGGAATGATACAGATGTAATTTCAAATGAACACGAAACTCTTCATTTTAAAAGGAAAATAAAGCCATTTAATTTGGCAAGAGCAATCATATTCTATTCTTAAGGACGGTCCACACTATGCCGATCAACATTGTTGGTTAACATTGTCGATCAACATGCTAGTGTGTACGTGAAAAACTTTCATAGCAAACATTTGTGGGGTTAGGAATTTTCTGATCGATGCGTCAAGATACAACCGAAGGGTTCTGGGTTCGAGTCCTGGTGGTACCCAACTTTTTTTTTATTTTTTCTTGTGAACAATAAAGTTAAAACGATATTATTAACATTAAATACTTATTCACAATAAATATTGCATTTTTCATCTAGTAAAAATGTGAATAATAACGCACAAAACAAATAAATTATGTTCATGAAATTAAAACCCTACAAATGCTTTTAATAAAATGAAATTTGTTGAACAGCTTTGTCGATTGCTATCCATTTTAATCGGGTTACGTTCGGGTCAACAAATGTTGAATAGCTTTGTCGATCAACACGTCTACACTTACTCAACACTGTTGATCGACGATGTTGATCTACACGATTCAACATAATGTGGACGCAGCTTTATAGATACAAACAGGAAGAATTGTGACTGTTTGATATTATAAAAGATAATTACAAAACATCAATTTTTCTACTGAAGTTAAAGAAATGCAAAGATGCACTCTCTAATAAAAAGTGAATGTACTATGTTGGTTGATTCAAAATGGATCTAATCCATTTCATACATAGTTCGATATGAATTCCACTTTTCTCTTATGAATAAACAGAACATCTAAAGGGAATGATTCAATATGAGACATGGATCGTATGTCGTATCGTTGAAAAGTTTATCCTATTTTTTGGAAAAGCACTTTCGAAGCTAATGTATCTTAATATAATCTTGGAAACGTACTTAAAACGAGCAAATCATTTATTATTGATTTTAATGCGAGTGTCATTTAAAACTTCTTATCAAATGAATGATACGATGTAATGAGCAGTGTTCTCAGTTATGCAGACATTTAATTCCCTTGATAGTTGATAAATAAGGAACTAACAAGACAGCACCAAAACCCTATAATGGGATAAGTAGCAGCATAAAGGTAGCATGTTCAGATACATAGATGTAATTTAGATGTTTTCATCTACTGACATGTTGTGTTTGCTATTTATGTATGTATTTGTTATCATGAACGTATTAAGTCATCTCCCACTCACGCAATGAAGTACCATACATTTTTAATGTCTTTCTACAAACCCTTCGATAATAAGATATAATTGAAACTCATTACATCTTAATCATCTTGTTATATGGACAAATTCAATTAAAGAGCCATTTGAAGACTTTAAGTCTTTTTGAGTTTTTAAGTGGCAGTTTTTTTTTGCTCATTTTGTGTAATGGTAAAACCATCAAATGTTGATGTGCAGAGTATTAATGATTGTGCGATTCCTTCTGTCTTCCCTTTAAAATGTCCAACAAACAACATCGAATTACTACAGTTACTGCCGTGTTAAGAAGAAAAAACGTAAGTGTATTTTTGACATTTCGAGATAAACGCGTTTTTCTGTTTTTATCTCTATCTGTTTTGTTTTGTTGTTGAGTGTTTTTCTGTCGTATTTACAAGTGAATCATTTTTTTTGCCTTGATTATTTATCAGATGTACTTATGCTTGTATGGTAGTCACTTTTTTTTTCTTAAATTGAGTGCTACAACGTCAATTTTTCCTAAAAAAGCATAAGTTCTTTGAACGAACGTCATTTTTCTTAAGCGTTTTAAGCCATTACAAAAGCAAGTAAGGGCTTTTATTTTTAAAGAATAAAATAGCAGACATATCAAAGATGTCAAAACTGGCCCTAACTCAAAACAGCCAAAAAGTCAGTTACGTTTTTTCTTCTTAACACAGCAGAGTACCTACATACATAGCTTATTATTTTTTCGTGACTTCATGGTAATAATATTGAAGATTTGACCATTAGAACTCAAGTTATAAGCGCGTTTTAGTGGAACCATCTCACTTTTTCCTGAAACAAATTCAATTAAAAGTTCAAATGAATTCTCTTTTCAAATATTCTACTTCAAATGAATTTTAAGCTAAGGGCCAGTTTATCCACATTGGGTTTAATCTGTTATAATTTTTTACCAGGCTCTGGGGGGTCATTCCGTATTTCGATTATCGCCAGACGATATCGTTTAGACGATAGTCTTGCTTTCCGTAACTTTGAAAATGACTATCGTCTTGGCGATCTCGTTTTGGCGATGAATTATTTGCTCTACGTAAGTCAATAATCGTCAAAACGCTATCGTCAAAACGATAGAGCTTAGACGATAGCTAAAGAGGTATCGTCTTGTAATTATTTGAGTGTTTTAAAAGTGATGAACGCTTTTTTGTTGTTTTTTAACCATTGTTTTTTCAATAATATGAAAACGAAACAATTATTGAATAATTACGGCATATATCAGTTCATGGTTTGAGTTTTCAGAAAAAAATCTTACCAACTAATCATTCTTGCCCAATAATCGAATTAACAAAAAGTATCTGCCAGTGATCAAAATTCGACCATTTATATCAAAATAATCGTTTATCCATACAGGCGTCTATGTCAACAGGGCTCTCATCGCGTAAGACGATGATCGTCTGACGGTGTCTTTTTCACGATTAGTTAAACGCGATAGTTAAGGAATGCCTACTCTTTTTGGTTTTGAGAAAAAAAAGTTAAGAAGCAAAAAAGCATATCTTTGCTAGATATATGTATGTATTTTATTCAATAATAAATAATTTTGATGCACATCATTAATTTTTTGACAATTTTGCACTTTTTAAATAAACAAAGAATTGGAAATCGTAGAGGATGAGAGAAGAGGCTATGTCAATAGTTAGGAACCCGCACCGTGATTAAAGGAATGGTCTTTTTTGTATATTCATATTCGTTTTCAACACTTGTGCTTGTAGGCCAAAATCGTATTTTTAAAGGAACATTCTGATGACCAGCTGCTTTCATACCTTGTTTCTTTAATGCTGCGCAACGTAAAGAATCAAAAAATCACGAACACAAACTTTAACGGACGATATTGCAATTCAATTTTTAAAATAAACTGACATTTCAAATGAAATTACAAGGATTTTTTGTTTTGACAGCAAAATTTAATTTTCAAATTCATTTCATTCATCCAAAAAAATTAACGATAGAAGAGACGATAGTGATTGAGTTACGTGAAGCAAATTATAGACGATATCGTTAAAGATAATCGTTTTGACGATTATCGTTTTAAAAATTACGGAATGACCCCCCTGGTTAAATGGAGCTAATCAACCAATATTGGCTGATTGTGACGAAACTTGCCCTTATTCACTCTAAATAACACGAAGAAAAAAAGTCATATTTAGTCTAATGATTAGCGTGTTTTTATATAATGAGCGCGCACTAAAGGTGATGTGACTACCCTTAAAATGATTAAACATTTGTGAGCGTAAGGAAAATAGGGAAGGATTCGAAAAGAGCTACTGATGCATTTTGGTTTTGTTATTTAAGGCTCTATTTTGAATTCTATCAGAGCCTTAAATGGGTTTGTGGAGCACCTGCTCAAATATGAGAACCGTATACTCAGGTTTTGTGCCAATGAAGGCTTTATAGATTACAGCCAGATCAGAAGGGGAGACAAAATTTCGTGCATTATCGAAAAAAACCTAAATATTTCGCAGCATTTTTAGCGACGTCGAATATATAATATAATCATTCTCATTCCACAGGAGGTGGTCTGTGATCACATACCCAGAACTGAAAGCTGTTCAGTTTCCTCGATGCAAGTGCCACTCATGGATAAGGGGTGGATTTCGCTTTAACGACAGTTTTCGAAGCATTAAATTCTACATGGTTTTTTCTTCCCCATTATGTACAATTCTGTTGAGATCAGAATTTAATGAGCTTATCATCAATCAAGCTCCATAACTGAAGAACAAGGAAAGTGAACCTTGAAACGAATATGAAATGCAGTCAGTACCCTGTCGTCTGCAAAACAATTCAGTGGATTAGATGTTTTAGACAAAAGATCATTTATGAGAATAAGGAAGAGAGTCGGAGAAACGGGCCCTTGGGGCACACTTTTATTTTATGAATATTAGACTTGTATAACCATCTAATATAAAATGTATTGAACGGTACGAAATGTAATTTCCAATCCACCGAAGAAGAGATTCATCGATACCAAATGCACGCATTTTCGATAAGTTTGGCTTGATGGCAAACTCTTTGAAACGCTTTTGAAAAATATCAAGTGAGTAATCTTACTTTCTCCAAAACGATATAAAGATTTGTTCCACTGCTCGGTGAGATATACTATCGATGTTCAAAGGGTAGACACGGTGCATTCAAGAGGACACAAACGTCCATAAGTTTTTTTTTTCTAAAGCGAACCTCTGTCTATAAACTCCTACTCTCACCTCCCCGTGGTGAGCATCGGGTGTCTAGTACCCTTAACTGAAGATGGGGCTCCAGTCCCTGTGGGGAGGAGCAGTAGCGGATCCAGGATTTGGCTGTGAGGGGGGGGGGGGGGCCTCGAGTTCCGTTAGACACATCATGGTTTAACTTTAGACAACCACCTGCCAAATGTTATTTATAAACTTTGAAGGTTACTGTTGTCCTAAATTTTTTTAACTTGGATTGGTTTTCCAAGATTTGATTAACTAGACATTTTATTTACATATTGAAATAAAGCATATTTCCAACTAATTAGTCCAGTAACCTTGTAGTTTCATAGGACTGAGACCTTGCGTCAGGTCCGGTAGTTCTGATTTTTTCCTGAGTTGTTTATGATGTTGGCCTAGTAATAAATCAGATTTTTTGACCTCTAGCGCCGAACGCAACATTGGTAAAAATCCAAAAAACCGTGAATTTTTCGCGGTTTTTTCACTTATTGGCCATTTTAACCATTACGCCTTAAATTCCGAATAAAACATTGCTCTACGATTTCAACCTTACTAAATTTGCTTCAGTTTGAGTCCAAAGCCGGTTCTGTAGACATAACAGTTTCCAAGGGACGGCTTTTCAAAATATAGCAATAAAAAATTTAAAACAACAAATAGTATATAAAACAGTATAATAACAAAAACATGGTCTTTGACATACATATATGCTGCATCAAAGCAAAAGAGCGTGTAGATTGGGCCAAAAGAAGGAAACAATAGTACACGATGAGGGGTATACATCCCCCCGTTTCGGCGGGAGGGGCAATTTTAAGAAAAAATTACTTCAAATCGAAAAATAACTTTAAAAAAACAATGGTAATATCTGGACGAAAATCCTTTTGCTCATCTTAAAGCCAGAAATCCATTCTTTAATTTTCTTTTTAAATCAAGTTTTTTTTAGTTGATAGTTTTTGAAAAATTTACTTTCAAACTCAAAATTTTGAGAAAAAGACGATTTTTTTTTGTTATTCTATTTTTGTTTTTACTTGCGATATAGGTACTATAAGGCAAGTTTTGGATTCGTGCAAAAAAAAATCGAGATAACAATCAAACATAACATTACGATGATAGAGAACACGAAAAAAGTGGGTGGCAAAATTCTGTCTGCCGTACCTCATCCTACAGCCTAAACTACTGAAGCGATTTTCTTCAAATTTTGAACTTAAGGTTTTTTTGTAACTCTCCAGAGGGGAAATTGAAATTTTTTTAGCTCAAAAAATAACGGTACTTCCCATACAACCGTTAAGGAAAAGCTTATTTATCTAAAAAACGGCTCCAACGATTTTGATAAAAAAAAATCAGTGTATTATTGTAGATATGAGAACAAAAATCACCAAAAACATTTATTAACGGTACCTGCCATATAACGGTTTTTTTGTATTTTTAAATTAAAATTGTTTGCACAAAAGCTTTGTTAGAATATTAATAATACTGCATACCAAAATTTTTGAAAAAGTAAATTTTGGATTTTTAAAAGAAGATTCAAATTTTTTTTTTGAAAATTCAATATTTCAAAAATGGGTTAATGAATTATTTTGAAATTTCAGTTTTAAATGAACATTAATTTATACTCAAAATTGGCATACCAACTTTATTTTTGAAAAATGTTACAAAAATTTTATATAAAATTAATTTTTAAGAAAACGGCTCCTACGATTTAAATTTTTTTTTTACATACAGTCATATTTTTTCAAGTTATCAAACGGCATACTTTTTTTTTAGATCAGTTTTATTTATCAGACTGTTCATACAATTAAAAGGACGATTTAAATGCTTTTTATACTTTTTCTATAATTACTTGAATATTTTTTAAAGTTCTTAAGTCCCACACAACTTGAACATAAGAGCAAGTACGTGCGATCCAGTCGTGTATTTTATTTTGTATGGTATTAAGTACTATTTTTGTTTTTGATTTTCAATGTCCTTATTAATTTTTAGTTAAAAACTGAAAACAAAATGCTAAAATGACTTCTGGTTTTTGAGAAAACTGAAATTAACATGATCAACTTCACTGTTTTTATTCGTGTTTTTTTTTTTCTTTCCCACATAACGGGGTTCTGTTATTTATACTACTTTATATTATTAATTTCTTATTGCTCACATTGAAAGGCTGTATTTTTGAAAGTATTGTCATTGAATAAATATAAATAGAAGGTGACACTCGGCAAAATGTCCGCATAATTTTATAATAGCTCTGCTTTCGCTTTAAATATTATGATGAGGTTGGTGTATAACATAAAATTAATTTCCTTTATTATAAAAAGTTGGTGTATTCGAAAGGGAATTTTTCAATAATAGCATTGTTTGTTATTTTTGTTTATTATGAATTGCTATGGAAACGATGGGTGTCAGGACGATTGTAGTGTCTGCTTTGGGTGTTAGTTGTGTTCTAATATGAAATTTAAATTTTCTTTAGAATTTGTAGTTTGGAATGATTTTCGTCGCCTTTTCAAATTAAACTTTTTTTCAAAGCTTAGTATATAAATAATAAATGTACTGATTTTCTTGATACGAAATCTGCATAGCATTATGCTGAGGTATTCAACTTGAGTTCAATTGATCTGATCTTTTGGATAAAGTTCTTAATATACAGGAGATAAAATAAGCTATATTCTAGTACCACTTTTTTGAGATAGGCATGGGAGAAGAATATAGGTTGGTGCACAGAATTTCCAAACGCCAAAAACTTTTTATTAATTTTTAGAAAATCGTTCGATTTTATGGTGAATATTTTAAAGATAAGAAGGTTTATGTATACATAATACAAATTCTATATACTACTGAAAAAAATAATTCAACAAGTCCAATCCTTAATGCTTAGTATTCTACTTGGCTGATTTATTTCAGAAGTACTATATAGAATTTGTATAGTAAAAAAAACCTTATAGGAGCTATGCCCGGCCTCGGAAAAAAAACTTCCAGTTTCATGATTAGGAACTGAACTCTTATCTTGTTAGATATAGTTTAAAGTGTTTTTTTGCCAAAAAGTTAAACTGAGCTTAATACAAATTGCGTATGACAAAAGGCCCGCACTATGTCACTGATGAGTGAGTAAGCCGGACGAAGCGCCATTTTTACTAAAGGCCTAAAACTTACTAAAGGACTAAAGGCCATAAAAAGCTATTTTAAATATACATATTCAAGTTTAAGGTCTATCAAGGCTTTTGAATAAATAATTAAGTAGATGTTAAGATGTAAGTATAAGAACTAAAAATAAAAACATTACCGTCATTTACTTTGAGCGCTTATAGTAACAGCTAGTTTGTTTGTGGATGCATCACCACAATATGAATATAGGGGTCTGGTACGTGCGTTTTGATATCGAATGAATCGAAAATCGAGGAATTGAAAAAAAAAGAGATATAACAGACTAAATTCTTGTACTACCTATATTACAATTTTGTTTATGACATCAGTGACGGTGCAGGCGTGTTGTTTATCAAAATAATCAAATAGGACCGGTAGCGCGGCGGGCGGTTGAAAACGAAATTTATAACTTTTTGGGGCATATTCATAGATGTTGTTTACGCTATTACTAGACAAACCTGATGGAGATTATCTTATAGAGTTATAAGGTTTTGATTTTTAGGTTTTTTAGAAAACTTTTACTTTATTTGAGACTGACATAATTCTTTGATTGACTAAATAATAATTAAAATAATGTGATTCTTAGATGTTATGGCTATAAAAAGATAGGAGAACTCAAAACTAATACGACAACTGCTGAGCAACTAAAATCGTTTCGAACTTTAAATTAGGTAAATTAATTTCAATAAAATGTCGGGATTGTTACCTACTAGTTCACTTATTTATATCAGGATAGTCCTTATTTTAATTTAAAGTCATTCAGAAAACAATAAAGCACATACGTATCCTTTTGTCGAAACGCCCCAATACTACACAACACACCGCGCCAATGAGGCCTCATGATTAGCTCACGATTATCGTTCAAAATTAATCGTTTTCGTTACATTGCGATTTAGGCCAGTCAAATTGTATTTTTAGCATGCAAGCTGCAGGGTAGTTTTGATTTGTTCCTATTTTATGTTTTCGGGGGAGCTGAATCCGAATCTGAGGTTTTCGAACAAAATTTCGTAACACAACGTGGACAAATATGCAAAAAATTAAGCAAAAGTGCATTTTTTGGGCGGATTTTATACTTATGGCTCAAAACTATCCATTATTCGTGAATAACATCACAGAACAATTGGAAGCATAAACAATTTCCAACAAATGTCTGTCTTAGGGTTTTTTTCTGCGGCAACCCATTTGGACTCAAGCGCTAGTTGAAAATTGACGTGTTTTTACTGTTTCCGAAAACCCACTAGAAAACACTAATTTACTACTTAGCGTGACAAAATTTGAATTTTTGTCTTTATCATTAACCAAGATATACTTTTCTAGTGGTCTTTGATGTGCTGATTTCAAATCTGGCTTAGAAATCGCTCTAGCACGTCACGGTTTTAAGATATTCAAATTTAAAAATAAAAAAGGAATGCATTTTTGTTTTAAAAAAACTCGCGGTAATTTTTTTTTCGAATTAATGTTTATGGTCATTCTAACTAAAGTATGAACATTTTGCTTCGAAATTCTTTTTGAATCTTCCAAATACCTTCATTCATCTTTGAGAAAATCATTAATTAGTTGTTAGCTTTCGTCTTAAACCAGATAATATGAAAATACGCCGAATTAATAAATTTTAAATAAGGATTTCTTTAGAGAGAAAGAGGAATAGCCCAGGAAAATTAGAAAAAAAAAATGGCAAAACTTCGAAAAAATTCCGACAAAGCTGAAATTTGGTGGAGAGCTTTGTTTTGACGTCTTCAGCATTTCCTAAAAAGTTCGGTAAATTTGGGCTGGGGCTTAATTTTTTAGGGGGTATAAAATTCAGTTTTTTCTTTATTTCACGTAAACTAGCAGTTTTTTGGAAAAAATGTGAAGGTACGAATTATAGCTTATGCAATTTTACACGAAAAAGATTAGCATACTTTTTCATACAATTAATAGATTCAGAGAAAATCATGCAAGAACTTCATGGTGGAGCTAATTTTGTCAAAGAATTGATTAAAATTTCATTAATCGATGGGCAAAATTTTTTCAACGATTTGTGTTTGGCTATATCTCCTCAATATAAAACCAAGTTTGTGAGATGCCCACGGTAAGGGGAAGGCTGCCATCTTGAAAAAAAAAGTGATTTGGTTTTTATTCAACAACTCGATCGAATTTCATTTTACAAGAAAATAATGACAAAATAACATTTAGACAGTAAAATTATCTTAAAAGCGAACTATAGACAAACTCTGTAGGTTAATTAATCTTGAAGTTATAGCGTGTCAAAGTAGCACTTTTGATTTTGTACTGTAAAAGGGACATATTACAGTTTTTTATAAATATCTCAGTGAATGCAAATTTTTTTTCAAAAAATTAATAAACAAAAAATATTGTTACACTTTTTTTCGTAGGAGCAACAGATATTAGAAAAACGTGCACAAACCCGCTCATTACCTATTTTACCCAAGCAATTTCATTATAGTAAAAAGCTCTTATTATAACGTCTCTGTCGATTTAATTTTTGGGGAAAAAAAGGAAAAGTTTTGAAAATTGGTAATTTTTTTTTTTACTGGGATGCGTATGTAACTCTATTATCTGTGTTACTGCGCTTCTCACGTTATGGATGAAAATTTTATAGCTTTCTATGGCAATAAAAAATCAACTATAGACGTTTCTTCATGTACAACCTCTGCGCAGTGAAGGAGGTTCTAGTGATTTCCTGGCCTATACAGTGTCCGTATTGTGGGCTGCCATTGGCATAAATGGAGAGCGCCTACGATTTTCTACTGACTGTAGCCGGATATAATTGATATAATCCCTCGAAAATGGCGGGTGGTATAAGCTAATATTCGATGCTCCTACAGAGGAGAGAGATTATGAAATTAAAGACATCAATCAGAGCTTCTGAGCAAGATGTTATAAGTAATGTCCTAGCAATAGACCTGCTGCACTTCTCATGGTTGAAGCCACGTACTTTGGCTGCCGGAAGGAGACCAAACGATTTCAAAAACAAAGTGTTTGACTTACTCTATTGAGCCAGTAAATATGTATGTACAGTACATATGTACATAGCTACATCCCCAAATTAAAATCTGAGAGCAAAAACTATTTTTCACAGAAATTATACAAGAAACTAAATGAAAATGAACCCTCCGCCCTACATAAATAATCAAAATCAACAAGTCTCTAAACTTCCCACATATATTTTTGTTTGTATCTAAACACATTATGAAATAATAATAAGACTATCCTCAAATAATTTTGTTCTATATTTCAATAAGAAAAATAAAATCTTCTGCTTAGCTTGAAAAATTATAGTCATGGCAACAAAAAAAACAAAAGCAACCAATACCACCATCCCTTGTAACACAAATTGTAAACAAAATTTAAATACAAAATAATAAATTGACCCATAATCGTCATGGAAACCAGTAATAAAGGAAATATTATAAATAAATATCCCTTTGAGAATTGGTTTGCGTACGCAAAAGTTTCATAATTTCTATTTATTTGTTTCTATTGGCCATACACCTTCTAGTAGCGCTTTGAGTAATGCGGTGTCACTTCTATTTATATTTATTCAATGGTATTGTGCTTACAGAGACGACTTTTAGCTCAAATTGAAGCCTATTTCATTATTTTGAAATGGTAGAGCAAAGTTATATTCGAAAATCAGGCCTTAAATGTTAAAATAGCCAATAACTGAAAAAACCGCGAAAATTTCTCGGTTTTTTGCATTTCTCACAAAGTTTCGTTCGGCGCTCGAGGTCGAAGACTTGGATTATTGGTGAGGCCAACATCATAAACAACTGATCTTAAAATCAGAACTACCGGATCTGAGGCCAGAGCCCTCCCGACCTGAAGAAAAAGGATACTAGACTGAAAACAGTGAAGTTGATCACGTTAGTTTCAGTTTCCTCAAAAACTAGAAGTCATTTTAGCATTTTGTTTTCAGTTTTTAACTAAAAATTAGTAAGGGCATTCAAAATCAAAAATAAAAATAGTACTTAATACCATAAAATTAAAAAAAAAATAGATTAACAAACAAAAATCGTCTTTTTCTCAAATTTTGAGTTTGAAAGTGAATTTTTCAAAAACTATCAACTAAAAAACTTTATTTAAAAATAAAATTAAAGAATGGATTTCTGGATTTAAGATGAGCAAAAGAATTTTCGTCCAGATATTACCATTGTTTTTTTAAAGTTATTTTTCTATTTGAAGTCAACTTTTCTTAAAATTGCCCCTCCCGCCGAAACGGGAGGATATATACCGCCATCCTGTGTTTTCTTCTTTTGGCCCAATCTACACGCTCTATTGCTTTGAGGCAGCATATGTCAAAGACCATGTTTTTGTTATAATGCTGTTTTATATACTACTTGTTGTTGTTTTAAATTTTTTAAATTTTGTATTGCTATATTTTGAAAAGCCGTCCCTTGGAAACTGTTATGTCTACAGAACCGGCTTTGGACTCAAACTGAAGCAAATTTAGTAAGGTTGAAATCGTAGAGCAATGTTTTATTCGGCGTAATGATTGAAATGGCCAATAAGTGAAAAAAGCGCGAAAAATTCGCGGTTTTTTGGATTTTTACCAATGTTGCGTTCGGCACTCAGGGTCGAAAAATCTGATTTATTACTAGGCCAACATCATAAGCAACTCAGCAAAAAATCAGAACTACCGGACCTGACGCAAGGTCTAATGTATGTAGTTACTGGACTATAGGCAAGAAGTCTCAAAAACAAAAAAAAATTAAAAAAAAGTGAGTTTGAGAATAATTTTTGCCAAAATCAAAAAAAAAAATTGCAAGAAGAATAATTAACTTCTGGCCATAGAGATCTCAAATTGGATTTCAAAAACGGTTCAATGTCACGCTTGTCAAAAATTATTTTACTTTCAATCTTATTTTAAAAATTTAAATATATGCTTGAATCAAAAGCGAAAAACCGTTTCCAAATATCAAGTGCGGTTCTTTCAAAACTAAATTCCAAATAAAATATTCGAAATTTTCGTTCCTTCACCGTTCGGTCGAAGGTCCCTTTAAATCATATCATCCTTTCGGGCAGACAAATTTAAGATATTTCTAGGTTTATATTGGCAGTGCTGACAATGCAATTTGCTCTGTTATGTCGTTTTCTAATGGACGTTCGGAGTACGCCTTTTCTACTCCATTTTCACTCCATCTACTCCAAAAGCCTTCGATTGGCTATTCAGAGTACTGTTTTCGGAGTATTTTTCTGTTCCCGATTTGAAGAAGGAGTAGATTTGGATCACACGCATACACATACAGTTTTTCGTCGCACTACTTATCAAAAGTGATGAATGCTTGAAGAAGCCATTTTATAATGTGGCTTCATTCAGTAGTGTGTGTGTAAATTTGACAACACGATGTTTTCATATTCTATTGGAATGAAAAAGTAGATGTTTTGTACAAAGAAAAAACCCATAAAGTCAATTTACTCGTGGTGGATAGTGGTTGGGTTCAGAAGCAGTAAGCCAACGGTGTTCATCAAGCCAAGTTGTACTACCACCAGCAACACCTGATATAAGAAGATCACACCGAGTTAAAAAGCAACCTGTACGTTTTCAACCCTAGTGCTGGAAGTTAAATAAGGTGTAAGGAGATGATGTAACACACCCATAAATGAATAATATAGTTCCTGGTACTACTGTACCATATCAGCTAAATTTGTATAATACTGCACAATATGTCAAATGAATTATAGGTTAAGAATAAAGTTGTCTTTTGTTATCTGGAACTAAGCGCGTTTACTTCAAAAAAAAAAAAAAAAAAAAAAAAAAAAAAAAAGTTGAAATTCAAGTGTATTTTTATTAAATTCAGATTAAAAACGGTTTTTTTTGTGTTTTTAAATTCAATATACGAAGGTTTCTTCGATGAAGGTAATTAATGCTTTTTCGTGTCTATAGACGTTTTATGATCCCTTAATTTTCGTCCAGGGATATTTTTATATTTTTTGACGTTTTGGGGTAAAATGCGACGTTTGTTTCACACCAACTGGCATTTTACCCAAAAAGTGGCATACTACCCCCTTTGATTTTATTTTCTTTCAGACACAAGAATGCCTCGAAAATATTCATTGTGTGGCCGCTCGAATTGCCACAAATTAATGCACGAGGACTGTCTTCAAAATGGAAGCTCCCCTATATGTCCCATCGATTAAATGTCATATCAAATGTTTGCTGCCGTTTCACCCCTTCAGAAGTGGCATATAATCCTCACGTGTGGGTAAAATGCCAGTTTTTTAAAACTAAATTTGCAATGGATTATAAGTACTAAAGTTATGTTTTTCTTCCTTTACTTATTAAACAAAATAATAGCACAATGAGATTAAGAAAATCTAGTACTAAACTTGTCATTCAGGTACTATTCAATTTCAATAGTTTACCTACTGTTAAGTGTGGCATATTACACTGACTTACCCACTTACCCTAAGTATTCAGACAACTATATTTTCACTTCAAACTATTAAAGAAGTTTTTTAAGCGAATTTATGCTTTTAAACAACTTTCCCTCATAATTTCAAAGCCTCTTGAGAATACGAGCAAGTATGGGAGACACAGTAGTGCATTTAAGTTTATAAATGATAAATGTCTTTCAACATTTAAGACATTTTTTGATCGGGATTTGATTTCTTGAATTCACGAATAGGTACAGTACATGTACAGGTCTTTCAAGCTGTATTAATTTATTCTGACGTGTTCCTCAGTGCGTTTGGCTTCATAACGGCTGAAACATACTGTAGGTACCTCTCTCACGCTGAAGCTGATATCAATATTAAAGTGCAAAGCAAAATAATGAGCTTTCTTTCGGTCTGATAAATGTTTTTCCTTTTCATCAGGAAAGAATCAAAAATTATTAAGGAGTTTTTAAATAAATTTTGTATCAATGTAGATCCTGCTTATCCTAATTATATCAAAGTATTCATTCATACATACGCGTACATACATTTGTTCAAATGTTCATCAAAACAGATTTGAATTAAATTTGTTGCATAGGACGATAATGTAGTAGAAAATGTAATAGGATACTATTTTTACGATATAAAATGAAAGCAGAAAAAATCAATCAAGTTTGAAAACAAATTAATCAAATTTGAAATTTTCTTAAAAAAAAAATGCGTAGGTAACAAAAATATAAGTGAAAGTGGGTTGTGGCGTTGTTCCTAACAGCAAATAATTTATAAAATTATGGGTATTAGTGTCACAACCGCAACAATGGAAATACCCTTATAAAATAACTCCCACAAGGAGAAATCCGAAGAATGATTGTTTTTGGATTTTTTTTTTTTATAAAGATAGATACCTCCCATGGTTCTTTTGAAATACATGAACTATATCACACTTTTTCCTTCATCAATCATTGGATTAATATGCCAGTCCTTTACATCTTCAATGCTTAACCAGTTTATAGACTTGAACCATTAGAACAAATGCGTGCGACCGAGTGAAACAATTTTGAAAAAGAAAATCAAAACAAATGAATCGAAAAAACTCCAAGCAAAAAAGTAATCTCTATCAACTTCCTGACATTCACTTTACCTTGAGTAATTTTGAGTATTTTGTTTTTTTTTTTTTTTGATTTGCACAAATAAATGGTTATTACTACAGTTTCCGCCCGTAGATATAGGAAATTAGGAAGCTTAAGCTTATGAATATCCACATAAAAGATAACTTAAGCCAGTAAATCTTTAAATGAACGAAATTTATTTGGTACTTTTTAATAAACAGAAGTTCCCTTAGATCCAACTTGGAACCATAACATTTATTATGGCATAAGTAAGTACTCGTAGTTTACGTGATATGTGAGCTGTTTTGCTTTCGTTGGCAAAATATAATTTTATTTTTATTCCATAGAAGGTTGTTCCTTAACCTTTTTTTGTTGTGTTTAATGTTTTTTTTATTAATTTTTTTCACGTAAACAGTTTTTAATACTCTCAAAAGCTTTGTCGCCACTTTGTTCTAAAAATAAATTATGCATTCATAAATCTATAGCTATATGTCTCTGATGAAAAGAACCATGCTATGTTATACTTTTGCACCTCATTTACCATAAACTTTTTATGGGTTGTCTTAGCAAGTGCTTCGTTTTTCATAGAACCGGTGGTAGGTACCTACCTTCAATGCTTTGTTTACAATTTCATTTAATAGGTATAGATATTGTAGCTTTGGAAAAAGGTATAAAACCATCAGGATATTGCGAGTACCTACTTAATTGTATATTTATGTTCGACTTCTGTAGGTACTTGAATGAGTTTATTTACTGCAATTCACTACAAATGAAAAGATTTACGAGTTCAATGAAATTTATGTGACAAACGATCAATTTATTGATAAGCAACTACTCCGTTTCAGTGCCAGATTATTTAAAGACCAAAGTACGCTATTGATGATTTGTCGTGCAAAAGTTTCTTGTTTATGAAACAATAACCTATACATACCTATATCCTATACGATTTTATCAATTTTGATACATTACACATGAACTTGAATGAGATGATGTCAAGGGATTGCATTGAAATCGATTGAACATTGAAGAACTGCCGAAAGTCATCCTTAGCGACGATGTCAATTTTTAGATAAATGTGTGTGTGAGTAAGCAAAATTGTCGGATTACAGTGGATACCGCAATTCCCAAGAGATACCTACACAAGCACCAAATGCATCCCGAGAAAGTCACAATTACAAAATCATCGGTCGGCAGGTGGTTATGCTTCTTGCAAAATGGAATTGATTCGGCCATAACTGTCAATGGTAAGCAACAGAACGATGATGAGAAGCAACTTTCTGTGGCTTTAACCGGATGAAATGTATAACGACGCAACGACATGAGGACCCAAAAGGATGGTAGTATATGCTACTAAGCGGTTTTCAGCGAATAATTTCTGCTCACAGAAATCTCTTCGTCAGAATTTGTCGGGAAGAGAAACCATTTTACTCTCTCGTGAGTAAATAAATACCTTTTATTTTTGATGTAGAGTTAAATAATATGAAAACATTATGTTTATTTATAGGCGCAATATAACCATGCGTAAGGAGTACACTGAAATAAAAAAAAAGATAGCTATATTATTAATATGAAGCCAAGAATTACATCAACATATGGAAATACATATATTTTTTTTTAGCCTGCAAATTTCTAGGAAATATTTTTGATACAAATCTTAAATATTTATTATTTATTATTATATGTTTACTATCCCGGGTCAACAATAGAAATAATTTGAGCAATGGTTTAAGTTTTCGTTTTAAAGCTTTGAACAAAAATTTCGGCGCTAACGGATTTTTGTAGAGGAGTTTAAGTCCGGGTGTACACTTGCGTCTTTTTAACGCGAGTTAAAAAAAAGAGTTTTATTTTTAGTGTAGTTCGAACGACGACTTTATTTCTTCGAGGTATCTTAACGACTGTTAGTCTAGATATATCATTAAATTTTGTTCAATCAGATTTATTTCCCTTTGATTATTATTATGCTCAATGTATTATTTTACAATATGAAAATATACTTATATGCTTATTTTGCAATATTATTTTACAATATGAAAATATACTTATATGCTTATTTTGCATTTTACGAATTGATTTATTATTCATATTCGTATTACAAATAAAAGGTTGTTGTACTAATGGTGACGGAGGTCACCATACAAATATGTAACTCGCGTGGTCGCGGTGCCGCAGTGGCACTGATGCCTTTGCGTCTTAGGGCCGGTGCACACATGCGTTATTTTAACGCGCGGTGATGCAGCGGTGACGCTGCGGTGCTGCAATTTTTCAATGCACACAAGCGGGTTATTCTCGCAGAATCAATCTGCAGTTTACGTTTGGCTGGCAGCAATGGAGGTTTATAAAAAGAAACGAGCAATCTTCGCGTACCTAGTGTATAAAAACTATGTTGTTAAAAAGAAAAGACGTTATTGGGTACATCCTTTTGTTAATCATCGGCTAACAAAAGGAATATTTTATACATCATTTACAAATATAAGAGAAAACCCTGAAAAGTTTTTAAATATTTTCGAATGAGTGTTAAATCATTTGATGAGTTGGCAGCAAAAGTTTCACCAAAAATCAAGTCTCAGGATACACATATGAGATTGTCCATACCTCCAATTGAAATGCTTGCTGTAACTCTAAGGTAAGTGCTTTAAATAAAGAAGAATTCTACGCTTTAGATTATAATTATGTAATTTTAATTGATAACCTAAGTTTTTACATTCATATGTACATTATATGTATATTTACAATAATTCAGATAAAATGAAGAAAATGAGATTCTTTTTTTAGATTCCATCTCTAAAAATGTCCAAAGTATCTTCGTCCGTGTACGTCTGGATATCCAAAGTTGTCGATGACGATGAAGCTGGAGACATTGGATTTTCAATATTTCCCGTGTTGGGTGTTTGAAGGATTTGAATCTGAGTAGGTGTTTGAATCTGTATAGTTTGTATGGGATATTGATTGATTTGTTGCCGAGTGAAGTTGCTTGAAGATGTTTGATATTACGGAGTGGTTCCTAGATTGGGCTGGTAATGTATTATATTTGGTAACTGCCAATATTGGTGTGAGTTTGGTTGTGTCCTCATTCTCATTCGCTTAATGATATTAAGAATTTCACTTCGAAGCTCTAGCTTCTGGTCTTCTGTAAAGCCACTTATAGACGGAAGGATACTTTCAAAAAAGGATCTGTCAGGAAACAATTCGGAAACAATTGGTGAGGAATCGGAACATTCATAAAATCAATCAAAGAAGATTCTGTCTCACGTTTGCGTTTTTTTGAAGATTTTTGGTTGTGGCGAGGTGGGCATTCTGATGTTCCCGATTGCAATGTATTTTTGTGTGCCTCTGGTTGGTCTTCTGATATTTCCACATCCTCTAGTATTTCATTACTCAAACTTGATTGAGTTTATGTTATGGCACCAGCAATTTGCAGAAATGATAACTGTCGTGCATACACATACCGTTTTCCAGAGTTAGCAGCCTGACCCGATTTTTTTTTTTTTCTCTTTTGGTATACGTATTTTATTTTTTCCACTTTTGAATAAATTTGTTGCCTGAAATAGCAATAGTAAAATCTTCATATAAGTAAATCTAGTTTTTTTGGCTTTTTTTGTACTTTAAGCACGTATGACACTACATTTTTTCTCATAAGGCATGTTTAGGAAAATGAGATCTTGCAGAGCTCAGCAAATTTCACCCGTCTCAATAATTTGACATCAAAACTTCTGAGGATTCCTGTTCACGAGACTGAGATGGCTGGGCTCTGAGATTTCATTTTCATGAAAATCAATCAAAGTGTCAGCAGAGCAAAAAAGTATAAAGTGTTTTTTAAAGAAAGGAATAGCATATCTCTAAATCAAATCACAATTACAATGTGTTCACAGTTACAAAGTGAATATACATCATAGACTAATTTTCTCATTGGTCAAGTTATACTTACTTTTTTGGAGTGTATCTTGAAATTATTTATCATTTTTAATTCTGAAATGTCAAGAAAAAGCTGCCAGAACCTAGAAAATATAAGGTCTCATCCTTTACTTTGGGTTTCTGTGATTTTTAGTCCAAACTTGTGCCAAAAAAATTTGTTATATGAACTTTGACACAACTTTGGACTAAAATGCGCGGAAATGCACAGAAAATCACAGAAATTCAAAGTAAAGGAACAGACCTATCATAATTGTGGAAAGTAATGTAGAGAAACGCTATCTCTTTCTTAAGCACTTTTTTGCTCTGCTTACACTTTTATTGATTTAATGAGAAATAAAATGAGGAACAAATGTAGTGTCATACGGACTTTACTACCTAATTCTATATTTTGAAAATTTCTAAATTGCTACCTATATTACATAATTTTATATATGTTTGAAATTGTTATAGGTTTTTGGGTAGTGGATGTGATCAAATAGATCTGCACTTGATTTACAGAATTGGACGCATAACAATAGGAAAGATATTAAGAAGAGTTTGCAGAGCTATTTGGGAATGTTTACTAGAAGAATCTTTTCCAGAGTTCACAGAACAACGTTGGAAAGAAATTGCGGAAAGCTTTCATAAATATAGCCAGTTTCCCAATTGCCTAGGTGCGATTGACGGCAAGCACGTGCGAATACGGAAACCAAAGATGAGCGGGTTGCTATTTTACAACTATAAGAATTTTTTCCATAGTATTGCTTGCGGTTGTAGATGCAAAATATAACTTTATTTATATTGACGTTGGAGCTTTTGGAAAGGAATCAGACAGCACTGTATTTGAAAGGACTGACTTTCATGAAAAACTTATGAAAAATAAATTAAACATTCCGACGGGACAGCCTCTCCCAGGTACTGTTAGTCCAAGTATGCCCTACATGTTCATTGGTTCATTGAAGCATTTGCACTTTCAAAAAATATAATGAAGCCTTTTAGCGGAAACGTTTTGTCTGACAAAAAACGAATATTTAATTACAGGTTGTCTCGTGCAAGGAGGTATGTAGAGTGCGCATTTGGAATACTATCCAATAAATGGAAAATCTTTCATAAACCTATCAATGCAAATATGGATTTATCAATACTTTTGGTTACGACATGCTGTGCACTCCATAATTATGTCAGAGCTAGAGATGGGTTTAATATCGAAGATGTATTGACAATAGAAGGATTTATTTAACAACAACATAACACTTCAGGCCCTCCAAGAGCACCTAATCAATCGATTGAAGCAAGAAATCAGTTGGCAGATTATTTTATATCTGATGTTGGTAGTGTTCCATGGCAAAACAACTCTATTTGAACATTTAATTAAACACTTTTTCACTTAACTTGAATTTAAACTTAAATCACTTATGTTACATGCATTGTATAAATGTTGATTATAAATAAAATACAAACAGGTACTTACATATTTCGTTTTTGGCTTTATAATTTTGTTCGTCGAAGCCTTCAGAAAATGCTCAGCAAATAGTTATCCACGCCGCTCTTTTCTTTTACGTGTGTGAAGTTAGCATAATATTTTTGAGCTAGGCCAATGGGACCATGGCAGGAATTTGCAGTTTTTTTGCATTTTGTATGCATTTCTATTCCGGATTTTGCAGTTCACCAAATAGTGGGTATAACCGACTGTACTGCTAACTTCACTGTGAAGTTAGCAGTGCCTATGCTTTTCTCAGCAACCGGGCTAGATAGGAATCTGAAATAAAGCTCTGAATTTGCAGTTTAATTTGCAGTTCCAGAAAAGGAAAAAACCAAATTTCTAAATCCTTACATAAAAAAAAAATCATTTTGTACTGCTAACTTCACTGTGAAGTTAGCATAAAAGTCCTTTTCTCAGCAACGGTGATACCTAGAAATTTGCAGTAAGGCTCCAAATTTGCAGTTTAATTTGCAGTTCAGGAAAAATTTATGTCCAAATTTTTAAGTCCAAATTTGACAAAAAAATCGATTAAATTCATTTTTCACTGTTAACATCACTGTGAAGTTAGCAGTACATATCCTTTTCTCAAGAACTGAGCCAGCTAGAAAATTGCAGTTTAGGTCCAAATTTGCAGTTTTTCATGCACTTCAAGAAAAAACTAATTTCAAATTTTTACGTCCAAATTTGACAAAAAAATCGAAAAATTCACTTTGCATTGTTAAGAGTGTTCCGGACTGAAATGGTGATTTCATGAATAAGATTGCGAAGCGTGTACTTGTCCGATCAAAGCGATTAAGGTGTCTATAGACAGATAAACTTATTCTCTATGCCATCATTGGAAAAAAAATTTAATTTTGTGCTCTAGATTTTGGTAAAAGCCTCTAAGAAATCGAGAAAATGGCTAAAATGGCTGTTTTTCAAAGCAAATGTAGCCTACACTATAGCATTTTTTGCAAGAAAATGTTTAATAACATAAAATTCCATATTTTTGTTATGCCACTATTGGAGAACATTTTTAATTTTGTACCTAATAAAAATTTTAATAATGCAAAATAAAAATGCTTGTGAATTTCAAAAGAACCCATTTTTGACAGTCAATTTTTTATACCTAACGGTATTTTCTTGACAAATTTTTTTTTGCAGTGGATATAAATTCAATATATTTTTCATGATTTTCATTAATTATGTAATCATATTTGTATTATTTGATATTGAAATTTTTAATTCTTAAAATGCACTTTTTGATAGAAAATTTATGTAAATTTAGAAGTTAAAATCAGTTACTTTTAGAAATTTTTTTTTAATACAATAATACGCCTGCTAGTGACCAATTAGTAAAGATGTAAAGTTCTATAAAACAAAGTATCTGATGAAAGTGAAAAAAAACGGTCTTATATATGCAAAAAAAAAGTTAGCAAATGACTGGTTTTGTTCAGTTCGGAACACTCTTAACGTCAGTGTGAAGTTAGCAGTACATATCCTTTTCTCTGGAACTGAGCCAGCTAGAAAATTGCAGTTGGTGTCCAAATTTGCAGTTTTCCATTTACTTCAAGAAAAAACTAAGTTCGAATTTTTTAGTCCAAATTTGACAAAAAAATCGATTAAATTAATTTTTCACTGTTGACATCAGTGTGAAGTTAGCAGTAAATACCCTTTTCTCAGGAACTGAGCAACCTAGAAACTTGCAATTAGAGTCCAAATTTGCAGTTTAATTTGCAGTTCAAGAAAAATCTATGTTCAACTTTTGAAGTCCAAATTTGAAAAATCTTTCTTTCGATTTTAAAGCCAAATTTTCACTTCAAAATTTGAACTGCATTTTTTCGTGAATAAAATGAAAAACTGAAAATTTGGACCTAAACTGCAATTTTCTAGGTGGCTCTGTTGCTGAGAAAAGGGTATGTACTGCTAACTTCACAGTGACGTTAACAGTGAAAAATGAATTTATTCGATTTTTTTTTTTTTTCAAATTTGGACTTAAAAATTTGGACATTAATTTTTCTTGAACTGCAAATTAAACTGCAAATTTGGAGCCTAACTGCAAATTTCTAAGTATCACCGTTGCTGAGAAAAGGACTTTTATGCTAACTTCACAGTGAAGTTAGCAGTACAGTATGAATTTTTTTTTCCTTTTCTGGAACTGCAAATTAAACTGAAAATTCAGAGCCTTATTTCAGATTCCTAGCTAGCCCGGTTGCTGAGAAAAGCATAGGCACTGCTAACTTCACAGTGAAGTTAGCAGTACAGTCGATTACACCCACTATTTGGTGAACTGCAAAATCAGGAATAGAAATGCATAAAAAATGCAAAAAAAAACTGCAAATTCCAGCCATGGTCCCATTGGTCTAGCTCAAAAATGTTATGCCAACTTCACACACGTTTTTCTTTTGCCGGTCATGGTATGCCTCGGAAGCAACATTCCATATCTCAGGAAACTTTTCTATCTCATTGATAAATAATTCTATATCAAATAATTCTTCAATGTTTGACATCTTTCTTGAATTTAACCAGCGGCAAAATGACGCATGTTTGCACTACCCAATAGCAAACAATGTACTGAAAGACGCAACCGCGTGAGCGGTGACGCAGCGGTCTCGCAGAAATCTGCGAGCCTTTTCACCCGCAAGAATGACGCGCGATGCCGCAGCGTCATCGCAGGTGTGTGTGCACCACTCCATTTAAGCCCCGGTGCACTCTGCGATGACGCTGCGGCATCGCGCGTCATTCTTGCGGGTAAAAAGACTCGCAGGTTTCAGCGAGGCCGCTGCGTCACCGCACACGCGATTGCGTCTTTCGGTACATTGTTTACTATTGAGCAGTGCACACTTGCGTCATTTTGCCGCTAATTAAATGCGAAAGAAAGATGCCAAACATGGAAGAATTTGCTATAGAACTATTATTATCAATGAGAAAATTTTTTTTCAGAAATACGGAGTGTTGCTACTGAAGCATACCATGATCAGCAAAAGAAGACCCGCGTAGATTAGTGTTTGCCGATTATTTTGTGAAGGTTTCGAGGAAAAAAACGATAAAGTCAAAAACGAAATACGTACATAGGTTATTTTATTTTCAATCAACAAAAGGGTGAACCCAATAACATCGTTAATTTTAAAGAACATAGTATGTATTATATTTTTTTTTCTATGAATAAAAAAAAAGATAAAAAGAAAATTGCGATTTTATTTTTGTCAAAATACTTTTTCCGACTATTTTAGATGCAACTTTAATGCAAATGGGTTTTGTGTAGAATTATAAAAGCTACAATTTCAAAAGTTTTCGAGAAATCAGCCAAAAAACTTAATTTCAACACCTTTAAACATTTTTTCGCCTAGGTCGAAACACAATTAATAAACTTTTAACTGAACATAATTCAGTCGCTCCACAGAACACAACAATTTTATTTCCTTATTTTCTTCATATTTCTGACAAAAGGTATAAATAAACTTCTTGCTTACTATTTTAGCTACACTTACAGCGGCAAATGCAGCCAGAGTTGAAAGAACTTTTTCTATGATGAAAAGGATTTAAAAACTTTATGCTTATACAAACTTTTTGGAACTTACCGCGTTAGTTAATAAGAATTATTTATAAGTTCTTCTTCCCGACAAGACGTTTCGAAGAAATTTCACTATTGGACATGGAATTGGACTGACGTTTGATGGCTGTTGGTACATTTTCTGTGGGTGGTTGGTTGTTTTGCTTTTGTTGAATCGTGTCAACAAAGGCTTTCAGGGGCGACAAGAAATCTGTTTCGTATGAAAAAAACTCCACAGCACTGCAAATTTTGAGTATTCCAAATTATAATTTAGCTTAAGGTTTATTAAAAAAAACTTCAAAAGCTTTACTATTTTTTAAGTCTTCATCGGTTTTTAAGCCTTGAAAGTCACTTAACTTGTGTAGTTTCTGAAATAAGGGAACTTTTTTAGTAAGATTTTTGTAAAAGCACTGCTGAATGTTTATTGTCGTTGATATTGCAAAAAGTCAGTATGTCACATTTCTATTAATTTTCAGGAGTAAAAAACAAACAGTTTTAATTTAGGTATCTAGGTGCAGTGCAGTAAGACCCGCGGAATAAAGCCCATGGGTCTTATTTCCTCAATAAATGGAAATAACAACCGCGGGTGTTTTGTTCTTTTGGGAGTTATTGTCTTTTGGATTTGGCATTAAAGCCCACACTTAAAGTACTTTGATTGAAACTTTCGGCATCGATAAATCAGATCCCATGGAAATAAGGTACCGAAAAAAAAAAATAAAATCGTGTGATATTTCTCAACTATTCTCTTAGGTTAGGTTAGGTAAGAATTATTGGTGATAATACGACAAACCGCCTCATCTCACTTGGATCTCGGTGGATACACTGCGCTCCCCAAGGTGTAGGTGAATAGTGTGGAGGGATAGAGAGGGGGTTGAGTGGAAGTTTTAGGTGTGGGGGGCCTCCCTGAACCATCCTGATTTCTGATTGAATTTAAGGATGTTCTATAGTCGCAAGACAGAGATGTCGCCCAGTTCATCGAAGAAGTATTCTCCTAGGGCTCCTTTTTTGGTTCTAGCAAGGTTGGGGCATTCACATAGTGAGTGAAGAGAGCCCTCCTCCGCCTCTTCATAATGACACCTTCTACATAAGCCCGATGAGCTGATGCCCATTCTGCTCATGTTGGTTCCCATTGAGTTGTGGCCCGTTAGGACGCCAACTATGACTGACAATTGAGGTGCTTAACTTGGGTAAGTACCTATTCAGTTTTTTTCTTCGAAATATTTGGCCATAGATTCCTTGGAACCCGACAATTGTTTGGAACCCGACAATTGTTGATGGATGACCATCTGACATTTGCAGTTTCTAAGAAACTGATGTATTCTATTTTTTTCTTTCTCCAGCACCGAGGCTTCGATTTTTCTCGGATTAAGAGATGCCATTTTGTTCCCGTGAGTATCCCTATGTCATGGGACCCATCTTAGGGTAACTGTGTTTGTTGCGTTGAGTACTCTTCAACTCATTCCGGTAACGATCGACCAGTTTGAACTTTGTGGTGATTGAGGAAATGGCTTTAATTGCCGCCTGGCTACTTATGTAAATGTTAATATTATTGTTGACTATTGCGCGTGAGGTAAGATGTTTCGCGGCGTATGGTACCACGTGGCATAATGGTTAATGCGTTTGACTGTCGTGCCGAAGGTGTGGGTTCGATTCCCAGCCACGCCTCCTTACGAGGAACTGACAAATCCTTCAAGAGTATACTTGTCATGAATAAAGTGCTTCCCATCAAGCCATTCGGTCTCGGCAAAAAACTGTAGGTCCCCTCCATTCTTGCCAACAACACGCACACAGGAATGGTTGAGAGTTGAAAGTCAGTAGGCCCTGGTTCCCCACGAGCTGTTGCACCACTGCTGTTTCGCGGCTTTGCAAACTGCCAGCACTTCCGTCTTGCGAATAAACTGCAAACATTTTGGAAGCCTTTTAGATCTATTTATTATTATTATCCAAGGTTTTGGAACCATCAGTAAAGACCGAAACATAGGATTTGCATTAATGACCCTGTTTTCATTCCAGAATTCCCTGGCTGGGATATCTATTATGGTTACTGGGTTGAAATCAATGTGCGGTGAAACGTAGTCTGTTTGAATGTCTATGTCCCCTTTTTCAATTTTTACATTGATGAAGTCTTAAAGCACTTTTGGCCCCCATCTCTTTTGTAAACAGATGGAGCGGGGCTAGTGAAAGGAGTATTTCTGGGGCTGTCGTTGCGTTGGTGTGGTCCTAATCGCACTGGTTGTGCCATAACAGGCAAGTCTTTGAATTTTAGTCATGGTTCTTAGATTGGTTTCCTTTTCCAAGGCTGGCTACCAGACCATGCATGCGCAAGTTAGAATTGCCCTTATAATGCTGTGTACATCCAATGAATGGTTCTAGGGCGAGGACTCCATCTTTTATCAAAAATTCAGCGGCAAGTGAAGAAAGCTATTGGAGATTTTTCTTTCTCTTTCTTTAATATCTTCTTTCCAGTTTAGTTTACGATCAAGAACAACACCAAGGTATTTGGCAGTACCCGAAACGTGCAACGGAATTCCGCTACTGGTTGGCGGGTTCAGGGACTTTTGTATGAGCTCGCCCAGAGTGGGGACAAATTTTCCAGAGGCCATTAACGCAATATCATCGGCGTATGCAACTACCTTCAAACTATTCTCTTACTCAATGATTGTTTTCAACCATCGAATCGCGCCATATTTTCAGCTATTCTGTTACTTACTGAATCTCTTCAATATATGTTTCGTGTTGAAAATCATCATCGAGTAAAAGGATATGGAAAAGCATCTACACGCAACAGATTAACTGAAAAATTTCACGTGATGCTTTTCAATACAAGGATCGCGAAAAAAGGGGACAGCAAAAGCTGTATTTTGAAAGTTCTTGGTCCTCGATTAGCGGAAGATCACGAACCACAATACTTTTTTGTATGATTATTAAGCATTTACGCAAGTAAATTATGCAAAAATCAAATAAAACCTCAAATAGTTTGTCAGAATTAATGTTAGGGTCTTATTTCAATGTGGTCTTATTTCATAATAAAACTAGGGCCTAAAAAAGGGCAAGTAAAAGTGAAATATACCCTAAAATTTGAGGATTTTCGTTTTTGTTGTCTTCTGTGCATTTTTTTGTGGCCTTATTTCATTTTTTCTTTGTGGCCTTATATCCTGGGACCAAATTTTTCGGAGACCATAAGGCTCCACTTAGGTTATGTTCAGTCGTCACACAGTGGTACGGACAGTGCAAATGCGTTAACACGTACTGCGTGATGAAGTCTAAAATGGTGGTAAATTAAAGTTAAATTTAATATTTTGTGTTATTTTTATTAAATGGGTTTTATTTCCATTTTTATTGGGAATCATAATCATAACCCACAAAAAAGGTCCTAAAACCCACAGCTTTTGTTGCCAATTCAAAAAGGCCCGGGGTTTACTTTAACCCATTTTCTTTTACCCTTAGGCCCCTTTCAGACATACCCGGCAGCCGGTTAGCTGACATCGGTTACCCGGTTTTCAACAAATGAACCGGTTCCGGCATGTGTGAAAGCTTCCATAAGATCCTTAACCAAACGACCGGTTAGCCGGTACCGGGTACCCGGTTGCCGGCTGTGTGTGAAATGGCTCTTAGAGTACCCTAAGGGCGCTTTTCAATAATTTTTCTGTGAGTGTAGAAAAACCCAAAATTGTATAATTATTACCAGCAAATTACAAATCACTGACGTACTACCTTTGATGGGCTTATTTTATAGAAAATACAAAAATAAGGAAACCTCAATGAATAAACGATAAATTTCAGAAACAATTCTGTACCACGTGCACAGAATAAACCATTGACAGTTTAGCATGGCACATAAAAAGAGCCATAACCATTATTTTTTGCTTATTATTAGAATACTTCCATCGATTTACACAAAGAGAACAAAAAACACATTAACATTTCCACGATTTTTGAGGTCGTTTATGCCTACGTACTTTTTTTTTTAGATATATAGAATAAAGTTGAATTTATTTAAGGAATCCAAATTATGTGCCTTACATAATGATGTGCAATAAATTTAAAAAGATTGATAAGCCGAAGAAGACCCGAGGACATAATTCATTGTCAGCCATATATCACTTAAACTTTCTATCGACAGTAATAACATCGCGTGTCTTTTAAGGGACATGAGAAAGGGGAAACAGCATATTTTGCTCAAATACCTACTGTTGTTTGCCTTATTCCTTGGCTCTTTAGGTTTGAATTTTTGTTTACATTTTGAAGTTAAGAACCTTGAACATTGCATGGCTATACCAATGACATGCTTTTTAGATTGTGTAAACACATTGACCGAAGGATGTTATTTCTTCTTAATAATTTACAAGTTTTGGTTATGAAATTGTTTGCTTCGGCCTTCAGAAGAAGGAATAAAATTATTTTAAAAAGGGGAACCTTAACGAAAATGAATTGACAAAAAAAAAAATAGGATTAATATTTTATGAAAAAACAACAAAATTTACTTTTGTTTTATAAAATAACACCCAACAAGGCACGCATAAAATCCAAGGGTCAAGGAACGGCAAGTAGGTATATCTACACAAAAACCACACCATAGGGATAGCAAAAACGTGCCGGACATAAGCCTTTAGAAAACTTCATCCTTACTACCCGGAGCTATAGATAAAAGTATGTGCGTTTCGTGTTAATAGATGTCCTGACCATACCGTTTACATAGGAAAAGATAGTAACTAATGCTTAAGGCTATAAAGGGTCATTATGGGACATGAAAAAGGCTTATCGAAAGTTTAGTCACTTTTAAGGTCGAGACAAAGCTATTGTTAAAATGTGGGGTTCTATGTTTTTCTGCCAGTGCGTTGAGGAAATAAAACGGAGTTTTGAAAATTTTGAATTTTAAGTTATTTTGTATTAATTTCAGAAATTGTTATTCTGCTCTGAGTCTTCTAACGTCTACATCAAAAACTGCAAACGTACAAACGTGGTGTAAAAGGTTCTATATAAAATGTATACGCATTGCCGTGTGAATAGTCCTAGTCAAAGTACGTCAACAAATAAAATTGCTAGATTTGGGACGTTGTCATTCCACATGAGGTCTGTGGATTGCAGGCTGACATCAGTGTCATCGATCCGTACTTCTTCTAAACGATGCATAACATGGCATTTACATCACCGATCACCATTAACGAAGAGGTCAAACGATCATAATTATGAGCTTACAAAAAATAAAAAATAAATTGGGTGATAGTTTTTTGACGAGTCCGAACGGCTAAGTGAGAAGCACTTTTTCATGCCGTCAACCCGCTTTAGTCTCGCTGTAGTCTCACCAATGTTTTATTTTTCAAAATAAAATTTTCCAAAGAGGTTAAAATAAGTTAAAAACGTGGTTCAGATATCTAATCGTGGTTTCCAGTATCATGGTAATTGTTTTCGTCTTGTTGCAGTTTTGCATTGTCAGTTTACACGGGATTTGTGTCGTGTTTTTTTTTGCTATGGTCTCGCTATGACATTAACATGCTTTGGTCTCGCTAAAGTCTCGCCAACGTTATTTTCATTTTTTTTTCAAAATATTGTGATTCCAAATATTAAAATCGTTTCAAGCGTGCTCATCACCAAATCAGTGAGGTTGGCTACGATATCCCGCATCACAACATCCCACGTAACGATATCCCACCGTTTCTGCTATACAATGCGACGTTGCATAAAATGTTTCTTTCCAATAGGAACTAGTGCCTTGATTGAATGAGAATCAACTGGAACGAAGATTCCTACTATTATGCTAATTTTTCAGTACGCAAAGGATTTCACACTTTTTTGAATTTGGTACTTTCTGTTTTGGTCCCTTGAAGGAATGAGAATCAACGAGAACGAAGCACTACCCATAAGTCGTCACGAAAAAGTATTTAAGGAGGTGGTGTGTGTGATTCCGAATTAAATTTTAGTTCTTATTAGAAATCGGTAGAATCTAGTCCTCGAGGTAGTTAAAGAGATAAAAATTTATTTTTCAATTTGGGTCGACGGTGGTCTATCTGGATCTGGATGGACGATAATGGTCTGGAATTTGGACGGGCGATTATGGTTTGGATCTGGATCTGGACGGACGGCTATGGTCTGGATCTGGCCGGGTGACTGGTATGGATCTGGACGGACGACGATGTTGTCTCCGTCGACGACGATGGTAGGTATGACAGGGTTAGGTCTGTGACGAAAGTGGATCTGGGACTGGGACAAAGGTTCTGGAGGTGATTCTGGAGCTGGGACATAGGATACATTTTTTCTTTCCGAAAAATTTTATGAAAAAAACAATTAAAAAAATTTGTTTTTTGAATATTCATAAAAAATTTTTTTTTTGTAAATTTTCTTTACAAATTAAAGAAAAATAGTTTTGCGCCAAATATTTGTTCGATTTAAAATTAAGAAAAAACAAATTTGTGTTTACTTTTTTACCACCTTTTTTATTTTTTAGAACTGGCACTTCTTATATCACGAATATGCATTTTATAAGTCCCTAGGATGCTTAGTTTAGCCGCAAATCAGGTTTAAAGGTGTCAACTTTGATGTCTCTAGGACGCTTAGTTTAGCCGCAAATTGCGTTTAAAGATAAAAGTCGATTTTTCGCTTAATTCATTCATATTTCGAAGAAAAATTAAACAAGACAAAAATAGTTGAGACAAGTTTAATTTTTGATTGAAATTTTCAAGCAAAAGAAAAAAAAAATCATTCTTATTTCGAAGAAAAACAAAATTTCTATGAACTTCATTTTTTCTTTAAAAAAGTAAAAAAAAGTTTAAGAAAAATGTTGTTTTTTTTTCCTAAATTTTTTAAGCTTACAGTATTTTGAAAGACATTAGCCGCATTTTATTATCCACATGATCTGATCCGGATCAATTCTTAACACGTAATTACAAAAACAACATGAGATCCTGCTTTTTATGTGGATCTATTTCAAAGATCCAAAAATAAGGTTTCACTCTGTTGGCTTGGAGGATATTTATATATGTATGTACATATACCAATATACTTAATTGCTTTACAGCTCTGCTACGCACTAACCATCATGCCACGAGGTAACTACATATTATGAACTTACACTGAGGGAAAATTAATGCACTCAGTACAGAAAGATTAATTCAAATTTTATGTGTACCAACTTTTGCAAAGGATTGCCATCCAAGGTCTATTCACTGAGTAAAATTAAGTTCATAGCAATACACTCCTTTTACAGGAATACACTCAGGCGATTTTCAACGCCCTCTAACTTCAACACTAATGAGAAACTTTAAGCCTCACTAAATTTCATCCCTATAGAATTAGTAGTTCCTGAGATAAAGAACTTTGAAAATTTCTAACTGACTCACTGGCGGATCATCAAAATTTTAGAGCACTTCCCGAACGGTATGGCTTGTGGTGCATGAGAAAGGAAAAAATGGAAAATCTGCAATTTTTCAATCAAGGGTTTGGCATTCACACACTTTCTTAAAAATTCACATAAATTCTATGAAGCATTTCCGACTGCTGTAGAACGATGAAAATGGGTAAAGCTGTTGGGCTTGAAGTGCATACAAGGATAAAACTAAACAAATTAGAATTTTCCGCTCAGGGGGCGTGGCATCTACCCACATTCTTAAAATAATTATCAATTATTTGTAGCAGAATGATGAGAATTGCTAGAGAGGTACACAAAAAGAAAAATCAAAGAATTTGGCATCCACCCATTTTTTAAAATTGTTATCAATAATATAGTGCACCTCCAATATTTGTGGATGAAAATTGGTAGAACCATAGAGTTTGAAGAGCATATAAGGAGAACAATTAAAAATTGATATTTTCCATTCAGGGGGTGCTACTGTGAAGGGATCACACTAGCAATCATTTCATTATCCGCATTCCTATTCTATTTCGTAGTGCACATACACTACACCATGACAACGAACTTCGCATTCGTTTAATTGCAGGTCGTTGACTTGCCCATCATCACTCCACATTATCCAACCTAATTTTCAAATGCACTCGCATTTCATTCATGGTCATGAGAGTCAACCCCATGAACTCCATAGACTATTCTAATATATTTTTCAATGCCACTGACTTGACGCCTCAGGTTACTTTTACGTTGGACAGATGTATCTACCTACTTGAGAAGGTTCATTGTACTATACTCTGTGTGGTATTTATGACTGGATGTATTTGGATACATTTGTGCACTGTGAAAGGGGCAATCAAATAAATTCACTTTCGGTTTTGAAAGCAAACCGAACTAAATCAGCTCCTCAGCTGAAAGAAAATTCCTGTGTTTTAATAATCAGATCGGCTCTTTAGCCAACATCTATATTCGGCTTGGGGAAGCCTTACAGTATCCCACATAATATTGTAGGCGAGGTAGGGCCCTCTTTACACTACATCCACCCACTTTCTCAGAATTGCAACTATATTTATAGGGAGCAATTTCAGGCTTGATTTTCACCTCACAACAAAAACATAAATGTTAAAACAAGAGTCAAGTTCTTATATTTACAAAAACCTGTGGGTAAAAAGTTAGCCATAAAAATCAATGAGATCTAAGATCATGAAGCTTATAATATCAAATATCTGAAGTAGAGTAACATTGATACATGTAGGTCTACCAGACGTCCCGACAGATATAAAAATGTCCCGATTTTGTCCCGATTTTTCTTTTTCTTACACATGAAGATAACTTTCATATGCCAATTTTTAATTTTTAATTAAAATGATTTCCTGAATTTAAAAGGAATATGTGAGTCGTTTGTTCGAGAGGAGTTTTTCCTACCCTAGAAAAATTGTTATTTTGCCGCACACAATTTTAAAAGTAGAAAACCAAATAAATTAACATTTTGCTGCTTTCGACAGATTAGGTCTGAAATAATAGACAGAAATAGATCTTAATTAATTTTCATATCTATTTTTGGGAATTGGTTAGATTTGAACCTGTATTATACAGATAATTGAACATAACTAATAGACTTAAATGACACTTGTACACTTTACCTGTTACATAACAAATAGTTGTTCCTTTTCTTTATCTCTGTAATTTTAGGTAAATTCCATCGGTATTACCCTAACAACCTATCATTTAAAATTTAACAAAGTTGCGCGTGATGAAAGGCAGGATAGTTACCTACAATTCGAGCAAGAAATGTGTTCAACCAATACCTCTGTAATTAACCCTATGGGACTTAACAGAAAAAGGCTTTCTACAATGTCTGTGGTTAGTGCTTTTAAATAATCTGAAATCGGATATCATGGATGTACATTTGACTAGACCACAATTCAGAGGCATTTATAACGTAAACAAAAAAAGAATGATTCAAAAGGTCGATATCTACATAAGGAACTGCAGTCGTAGCTGGGGGGGTTGGCCAACTTTTAACTTTTACATGCAGCTTTTTTGGCGTGAGCGCAATCGGGTCGAATTTCAACTCGATATGGGTTTACAAAGGGGTAAAAGCGAGCTTCAAACTTTCTTTTTTTTCAATGCTGCATTGTGGGCACGAAAAAATATCACATACGACAAATTTTGACGTCAATGCCAGCCTCAGCCCCGGTTCCAGTTGCAGTACTCTATTGTGTTCAGTCAGCTAATATTCGTTCAAACGAACACTCCACATCACATCATACGAAAGAGAAATGAGCTAGGTCCATTTGTGCCATAAAAAGGAATAGCGTACGCCACCGCACAGTGGGGCCAAACATACGATTTAGGGAAAAAACCTGTAAGTGGTATCATTTCGTATGTATTAACACCCGCTAAATTTAATGGTATCAGCCATTTGATTATCACAGTTAAGGGGTAGTTTTTGAATTTTCAAATTAGTGGGATATTTTGTATCAGGTACAGTTAGGGTAAAACCAGTGACGTGCGGCACTCGAACGAACTGGGTAGACAGTTATAAATTTAATTCATTATTTTACTTCTTATCCGGTCAAAAATAAAAACTGTTATCGAGGTCGAAAATATAGTGTATTTCTCTTCACTTCACACAGGATTTCACAAACGTATATTCAAAAAAAAAATCAGAAACCCACCCAAAAAAGAACATTCTTCTTACAGTTTCCCAATAAGGCAATAACGGTACCTTTAAATAAATATTTATTTGTTTAACAATTTCAAAACAAGAAGAAATACACAGTTTCAATATGCTTTTTGTTTCGACTCAATGTGACAACTAAACACAGAGCAGCTTTTCAAATCACACGGATAAAATTATTATTCCCTTAATTTTTGTTCGTCGGTAGTGTACTTCTGCGAAAGAGTCCAGCCTTACTCCTACTCCTACCTATGGCATTTTTTAGGGTTGACCTACTGACCACTGGACGGTGAACGAACGATTAACAAAAAAATAATAGTTCCAAAAATAAATGATGAAGGAGTTGTTCTCCTCACTTAACAGTCAACGAAAAAGTTTCGAATTTACTTCAAAGTTCAAAGCAAAATAAGCAATTAGACAGATTTGATTCGGTCTACTTGCTCCACATAGAAATTATACCTGAGCAACATAACTCGCTGATTTTATTTTCATATAATTTAGGTGTGGAAAATGTGAGTGTGTGAATAAGGGATGAATGTTATGATTTAAGCTAGAACTATAATGCTCGGAGGGGCACTTAAGTGGTCGGAAGAATACAAGCGAATACACGGAAAGCATATGACGCGGCTATAATTGCGGAGTGGAAGGTTTCGTTAAGTTTCGTTCAACTTTGGTTACGGAAGTGAGGTGCGCTCCCGAGCGCACCTCACTTAAGTAAAACTGACATTTGGTGAAATAGGAAGGCCAAAAAGAGAAAGATAATAGTTAAATTATGGGTGTGTTCCCCTTTTCTCGACACGGAAAGCTACTTTTCGTTGGTTTTTGACATTAGCTTCAGTGCCCTTCCGACTATTATAGTTCTACCTTTATGTTTGGTAAATTATAGGTGTTGACAATAGGTTTGTTCCTTGCCGACTTTCAAACAGTTTGAAACCACTAGATTTAGTCCGAAGTCGTTCCACACTTGAAAAATTGTACTGGTCCGCACCAAATCTGGCGGTCTGAAACTGTTTGAAACTGTTTGGGACTAAACCAAGGAACAGGGTTAATTTGAGATAGGTTATGGATGTTAGGGACATAAGGACATGAATGTAAACACAGTTTTCTTGATTGTTACGAGTAGGCTTCTTTTCTTTTCTCTCTTTACGGTAGGGTAGACACTGTCTAAAACGTCTTATTGACGCACCGTCACTGGGTAAAACTAAAGAGTAAGTAACGATTTCTCAAAGAAGAAAAAACGGATTGGAATGACTTAAAGTTATTTTTGAAGAAGAAAAATAGAATTTTCGGATTCCGTCTGAAATTCTGTAAAAAAAAATCACGTCTATATTGAATCGGTAATATTCAATCAGAAATTATCTTATTTCTGAAATTGAATTTTTATTCACTGATCCCAAAACGGGTATAGAATCTGGTGATGAAATTTTAACAAAATCTTTATTACCACCAGGACTACCAGAAAAGAGCTGCGAAACAGACCCTAAGAAGGTGGAGCTTTTTTTGTATGGGTACTCAAGTCTGGAAGTAGACCCGAAGTCCAAATTTTGGCTAGATTTATCTGTGTAATCGAGGAAATTGAGTAAATTATTTTCTCATCAGCAACCTTGACGTACCTATATACTCAAATAGTACATTAAAGGAAAATTTTTAAATAATAACCCATGAGATGGAGAAATTATGGAAAACATCAGGTTTAAGGGCTCAAAATTTCAATGGTCCGTTTTAACCCATTATTTCAGCTGAAAGCTAATATTTTACCATAAAATTAAACAGTCAGATTCCGCATGAAAAATAATGAAAGAACATTGTATCACATTACCATATTACACACTTTTATATAAGAGGTTTTTTCCACCTCTGCCCCACTGTGCACCGCCCTTGCTCAGTTCTAAATCTCGGTGTAAGACTATCTTATTTTAATATCGTTAATATTACGAAAGAAGAGAAGTGAATCTAAATGGCTACCTTGGGTGACACCGGAGTTCTAACGTATAATATTAATTCATTAAACAACCTGGAGAAAAGGGCGTCATTTAACTTGTTCATGAAGAGCAACAACCCGGATATCGCCCTTATCAGCGAGGCCAACGTTACTAAATGCAATATCATCGACATGGCTTCAAAACCTTCCGTAAGGATAGGGGCGAAGGCCGAAGAGGGATGCCAATCTATGTTAGGAGGAACATCTGCCCCAATACCAAAGTGACACCAATCCTGCAAGCGATCTAGTGGACAACCCAAACTTGAGCACCCCAGAGGAAATAGCTAAGATTATTAGCAACTCCAAACCAAAGAAGTCAGCTGGCATAATGTCCAGGGTATTCAACTTTGTTCTAAAAAGGCTTCCACAAACGGTGCGGTGAAGGGTTACTTAGCCATCATCTTCAACAACTGCATCAACAACAGTTACTTTCCCAAGAAGAGGAAAACTCCAAAAATCGTGGCGATTCCCAAGAAAGGTCAAAGGAACAAGGTCACCAGCTAAGGGCCGATATCCCTCCTCAATAACCTAGGGAAGATCTTTGAAGAGCTAATACTCAGGAAGCTCAAGAAGTTTTGTGGCGAGAACAACAGCATCCCAGACTTGCAGTTCGTTTTTCGGAAAAAAGCAGTACACTCTCCTCCGCTCCTCAAGACATCATCCCAGCCTTAAACAACCATCGACATCTAGTTACCGTCAGATGCTTTCTGGATGTCGAAAAAGCATTCGACAGTGTAAGGATTAAAGCGTTTATCTATAAACTCCACTTACTATAGGCTTTCCTTCAGCAGTAATACAAATTAATTTCTCTTTTATATCTTCCAGGAACTTTTCGTGCAACTGGAGAACTGCAAATCAACTATGAAGAACATTAGATCTGGAGCTGCCTATGGCTTGAAACTTGGACTACTTCTCTTCAACATCATAACCTCTGACCAACTAATCTCAAGTGAATAAGAGAACCTTCTCTTTGCTGATGACTCGCTAACATATTGCTCGTCACTATCTCCATTGACAGTGCTGTCCGAGAAATCGAAGCCCACATCCGCTAACTCTTTGAATTTTACACCAAATGGGGTTTCCGGATCAACTCATCCCAATCGAAGCTTGTCTGCTTCAGAAGACCAGGCGGCAGACAATCCCACTCAGATGCTATAGAGGAAGCAAGATCTGAAACGAATACTTTCGTGTGATGGTTTTTCAAATAAGAAGAAAACTATCTTAATGAAATGGGCTCAAAGACAACTTTTGTCATAGGTTTTTATAAAAACGGTTGAGCTATAATCTGTACTTATGCATCCTTTTTACTAGGCTGATAGAGGATGGACAGAAAGGCAAAAAAGGAAAACAAGTGTCCAGAGCCGTAGCTAGAGTCGAATTAAAGGTAGGGCAGCAATGGAAACAGGTAGTGCAAAATTAAAAATTTTACTTGATGTTTATATCTGGCAAACATTTTGACTTATGACTGGGTTGCACAAAATTGCTCAAAGGTGGATATTGTGAACGGATAAGTTTTAAAAAAATACTAAGAAAATCCAAATTTTATTGACTGTCACTGACAATCTTTTGGGGTAACCAATTTTCGCTTGGCAATTGTGTTTTTATATATAATTTAGAGCTGTGTCATGGCGATTTTGTTTTTTGCAAATTGTAAACCTGACGAATAAAATATTTCGTTTACACACGGAAGTTTTTAGTTTTAGGAAATTTCCTTTTCTCACCACCAAGCTTAATTTTTTTTCAATAGAGTTGTAGATATACTTAGCTCTATTAAAAAAAAATAGTTTGAAACATTTCCGAAAGGAATATGTATAGGTATTTTCAAAAAGTACAAATTTTTATTTATTTTATTTATTTATTTATTTTATTTATAATATATTTATTAATAATAATATTTATTTTAATTATTTATTTTACCTTTGTATGAACTAATTTTTAAAGAGTGCATTTCCTACACATTTTTTTCTAGACATCATTTTTCATATTTTTTAAGAAAACGATAAAAAAGATTTTTTTTCAAAAACGCCCTCAAAAGTACGCGGGTCAAATATTTTGCAGTATGTTTGCCCTGTTATAAGGGCAATTTTGCTTTGTTTTCATACAAATTATAACAAATACCAAATTTTTATCAAAAATGCCTCCAGAAGTGGGCGTGGAAAAAAGCTTTATATAGAAAAACTAGTTGGTTGTAACGCGTCTAAGGTGCCCGGTAAAAATTAGTGAATAAAGCAAATACTTTGACATCCAATATAAATAAAATATATATGTATTGAAAAAAAAATTCTTTTAATATTTGTTGGTGTTTTCGCAATTTTTTTCATGTTCAAAATAAATAAAATTAGCAAAAACAAGTGAAGGGCGCACCCCTTGACATAACAAAGAGTATGTTCTCAAAATGGGCTACACTGACATTTTATTCGAAGATGTGCCTGCTCAACATCTATCTTTTAAGTCATCAACTGTTATTTTTAAAACGCGTGTGGCACATGGAGTTGTTTGCGCAACTTTTTTTGTGTTCCAAATACTAAAAAATTCCAAAAAAAGTTGAAGTTCCACCCTTTGACATAAAAAAAAATTTATTTCCCAAAAGTGGGAACACTGACATTTTTTCCGAAGGTGCGTCTACTCAACACCTATTTTTTAAGATATTAACTGCTATTTTACAAACACTCGTTTGGCATCTGAGAGCGTTTCCGCAGCTTAACATAACCTGTTAACATAAGAAAAAGTATTTTCCCCAAAGTGGAAACACTTAGATCTTTCCTGAAGGTGCGTCTACTCAATATCTAACTTTTAAGACATCTTTCTTCTAAGACATCGCGTTTGGCATCTGGAAGCGTTTCCGCAACTTCAACTATCTTTTAAGACATCAACCGTTATTTCCCCAACACGCTTTAGATAGCTATTTGGGGGCTTTTTCGCAACTTTTCTTATGGGCAAAATATTAATAACTACCAAAAAGCGTAAATTCCAACATTTGGCATAAAAATAAAGTTTCTTCCCGATCGTATAACTAAGTTTGGTATCGGTCTCGGTCGCATTCAGTGTTAATAAGAACTAACTTCTAACATTTTTTCCAAATCGCTTACAGGCCGCTTACGAAAATTATGAAAATTACATCCCAATCGTATAAGCAGTTCCCGAGAAACCAAGATATAATTAAAAATAGAGCTGTGTTCACTTGGCCCGCAAAAGTCTCCAATTTTTTTTCTTTTTTTCGTAAAAGATGACCATTTAAATGACCACTTTTGACCACCCTTTAACTTTTTTTGACCACCCACAGTTTTCGAGAAAATCGATTTTGAAAAATAGTGGGCCAAAAGAACGCTGCGCCTCAAAAATCGATTTTTTCAAATTTGATTAATGTTTTCGATAGATAATTTTTTGAACATAAATGACCACCCCTTAACTTTTTTTGACCACCCTTAGAAATATTTTTTTTTGATTTTTGAATTTTTTTTTTGATTTTTTTTTCTGTATATTCCCTTTCCATTTTTTTAAATTTTCGAATTATGAAAGATGAACATTGTGAAAAACTCAATTATCTAAAATGAACATCCTTCAAAATTACTCTAACTTATCAAAAAGTATTTTTTTCGAATTTTGAAAGATGACCATTGTGAAAAACTCAATTATCTAAAATGACCACCCTTCAAAATTACTCTAACTTATCAAAAAGTATTTTTTTTCGAATTTTGAAAGATGACCATTGTGAAAAACTCAATTATCGAAAATGACCACCCTTCAAAATTACTCTAACTTATCAAAAAGATGGTCATCTTTCAAAATTCGAAAAAAAATACTTTTTGATAAGTTAGAGTAATTTTGAAGGGTGGTCATTTTAGATAATTGAGTTTTTCACAATGGTCATCTTTCAAAATTCGAAAAAAAATACTTTTTGATAAGTTAGAGTAATTTTGAAGGGTGGTCATTTTAGATAATTGAGTTTTTCACAATGGTCATCTTTCGTAATTCGAAAATTTAAAAAAAATGGAAAGGGAATATACAGAAAAAAAAATAAAAAAAAAGATTTTCAAAAATCAAAAAAAAATATTTCTAAGGGTGGTCAAAAAAAGTTAAGGGGTGGTCATTTATGTTCAAAAAATTATCTATCGAAAACATTAATCAAATTTGAAAAAATCGATTTTTGAGGCGCAGCGTTCTTTTGGCCCACTATTTTTCAAAATCGATTTTCTCGAAAACTGTGGGTGGTCAAAAAAAGTTAAAGGGTGGTCAAAAGTGGTCATTTAAATGGTCATCTTTTACGAAAAAAAAAAAATTGGAGACTTTTGCGGGCCAAGTGAACACAGCTTAAAAATAGGCGTGGCAGTGGGTGCATTTTACTAAAAATCGCTTCATTAGACTTCTTCTAGCTACAAAAAAAGGAACTTTGAGAATATCATGGAAAGAACAGAAAGTTATGGCCAGCCCTATTCTCAACATTTTTGGTTTGAGACATCGAAGATCGAACGTTATATTCCCAACACGCGTTTGGAATTTGGAAGCGTTTCCGCAACTTATTTCATATTCAAAATATTTTCCAGCGTTACAGAATTAATCAGTGAGTCAGTTAATGAATCAGACGTTTTTAAAGAACACATCCAATTTGATGACCTATTTTAAGAAGAGAACGTGTAAGTGGGCTGAAATTTTCTTTTATGATCTCTTATGATATTCTTTACCATACCAAAAAATTTCATCTGAATCTGTTGATTACTTATTCAGATTTTATAGATTTCAGAACTCTTCTCCATACAACTTGAACCACTGTTCGGCGGACGCTATGCGAAAAAGACTAAGCACCACTAATAGTCGTTCCACACTATCCCACTGAGTATTAATACATGTCAAAAAAGTGGGAAGAAATCATGTATAATAGGGCGTTAGGAAATAACGCCCAAGGAAAAAGCGCCCAAATCGATTTTGAAATAACGCCCAAAAAAACACTGAACAAATTGTTGTTGTAAATTTTTTTCTCATTTTGGGTGATATTTCCTAATTTTGCTTTCTTTCATTAAATGAAACAATTCCCAAATTGATAAATTAAAATAGCAAAATGGGAAATAAAGCCCAAAATAGGAAACAATGCCAAAAACAACTGCAATATAAGGAAATATCGCCCAAATGCAATCGGGGCGATTCTTTAAATGCAAAAGAAACTTTGCATACATTCAACCTCGCACCCACCCCAAATCCTATAACGAGCGCAAGCAGGGGGGTTGCAGGGGGGCAGCATGCCCCCCCATACATACCTCACTGTTTATTCGTGAATTTGTATCTACATTTCACAAGCCTAATAAATCCTCTCCTTTATTTGGCTTGTGAAAATTAAAAATTTTCGAATAAACAGTGGGTGAAATGTAGATACAAATTCACGAACAAACAGTGAGGTATGTATGGGGGGGCATGCTGCCCCCCTGCAACCCCCCTGCTTGCGCTCGTTATAGGATTTGGGGTGGGTGCGAGGTTGGGTGTATGCCAAGTTTTTTTTGCATTTATATCCAACAATAATTGTAGCTGTATCATTTTGAGATCTTAAACAAATTTTATTACCATCACAAAAATTTCTAAAAACTTTGCCAATTCATTGAAATTAAGTTTGGAAATACCACCCAAAATTGAGGAAATATCGCCAAAATTCTACAAAAACAATTTACATGCAAAATATTTGGGCGATATTTCCATTTTATTTTTTGGGTTCAAAGTTGTTTTGGGCAATATTTCCAATTTCTTCTTTGCTTTTGGGTGATAAAAATTTTTTTGGGCGATGTTTCCAAATCGATTTGGGCACTATTTCCTTGGGCGTTATTTCCTAACGCCGTATAATAGTGTGGAAACAAAATATGAAATTTCATCATACACAACTTGACAGCGCATCCGAAACGATTTGACATGTTGTGTTAATACATGAAAATATTTAGGATCGGTTCTTAAACCATCACACTTTCTATCCCACTTGGGCGTTTGAGGTTATGGTGGAACTGATTTTTTGATGCAAGTGTGGAAGCAAAATATGAAAGTCAGTTACATCACACAAATTTGGCAGTCGTATGAAATTTCTCCCCACTTTATTCTGATATGTGTTAATACTTTGTAGGATAGTGTAGAGGCACTATAAAGGAGTCTGATGATCGAGGTGGCTCTCGTGAAATAGCTATAACTCCAGCCTATATACTTGGTGGTAACACACACGCAAGTTGTTTTGTTCATTCAAAAATTATTCAATATAAATTGATGTATAACTTGCAGCATGCACTGCACTTGTGTGGATTTCCATTTACACACAAAAAACCCGACAAAATTGTTTGTTTATTCCATCATCGTAATATTGGTGGTATTTTTAAGGAAGGGCATTGGTATTAAAAGGTAGGGCATTGCCCCACAATGCCCTACCATAGCTACGGATGCACGGATGGGCCCTGCAAGTGTCTGTAGATCTACATTTGGAAAAAGCAGTGAAAACTAACTGCTTCAAACAAAGAATACCTGACTTTGCAGAGGTTTCAGTTAGCTGGGTCTCAGTGTTCTATTTTTGTTGACTCTGAAAAAAGAGACTAATGCGAGAAACAGATTGACACAGCAACTTCAATAGCAACTTTGACAACCAAATCACTCATTTTAGAGCCAGAGGTTTTAAATGGCATTGAATACATTAAGGTGCCAGTTATAGATATCATTAAAACTCATCATTGAAAATTTTAATGATTGATTTTGAGTCGTTTAGGAAGTAAAATCATTTACTTGTTTGATGGACAAATAGCCAAAAAAATTATTCAAATAGGCCCAACTTTCCACAAAAAAAGACTTTTCTTATTTCAATGATTGAACTACCTTACCAATGATCGTTGAAAAATTAAAAGTCATTTTTTGTGAAAAGTTGGGCCTATTTGATTTTTTTTTTTACTAGAAATATTAACTAAGTCTTGAGCTTTAATCATCAATCAAAATAATAATAAAATTTGCTTTCTAAACGTCTCAAAATCAATCATTAAAGTTTTCAATGATAGCTATAACTGGCGCCTAAGGCGCGATTCACACAGAAGTGGCTTATGGTGCTGGTGTGGTTCTGGCCTGCTACGGGCGTGGTGTGCGTGTGGTTGTGGTGAACTTTGTTCACACATCACACAGAAGTGACAGGGAATGGTTATTTGACAGAAAAGCAATAGATACACACACAAACACAGACGAACACTTCATAAGAAAATGGCTTCTACACAGGAAATAAATGAAATATAAAAGAAAACAATTGCCTTGAATTGTTGGGCTATTTTTTGCCATGTTTGGTGTTGCACGCTCCTGTTGCAGTGATTTTGTCCTCCCATAGTTACATAAATGTTTATGTATTTGCATTTCATTGCAGAATTCAATTTTTATAAATTTTATTGAACTCATAATCACATTTAAATTTGTTTAATGCCTGACAATTTGACAATTGACTGAGAGATTTCAATGTGGCGTGACGTTTACGTAGGCCACTGGAGCTTTCAATATGGTGTGACGATGGCATGTGACACCATACCCTCGCCTCGTCATCTGTGTGTGTATTATCACATAAGACAACATGTGAATTCCACAACGTGGAATAGGTATGCAGCACGCCAGAACCACAACAAAACCTCAAGCCAGTTCTCTGTGAATTGAGCCTAACATATCAACACCGACATCAACGTTAGATCTATTCTAAACCCTAAATTCGATGTTGCTGTGCAAATGCTACCAACTTTAAGGTGAAGTTTTTCAGGTTTATCAACACTCAAATGCAAAAGTGATAACCGATTTTCACCTTATTTCTTTATTTGTTTTTATGCTGTCAAAAACGCTGTTCACGTTGTAATCTGTTTCACATGACTTTTAATGTCAAAGTTTTCGATGCTGCCAAAGTTGCTGTTGGAGTTCCTGTGTCAATCTGTTTCTCGCATAAAAGGTATGTACCTAAAAGCCTAGTTTACAGTTCCCGTGCGCAAAAAAAAATCTATGCAAATATTCTCGCATGTCAAAAATAATTGAGGTGAAATGTAAAATTAAGTGTTTGAATGATTGGTTTACAGTTTCATGCAAAAAAAAAAAAACTATGCTGTCATGGAATGTCATGCAAAACAATGGACCAGCAATTGATTTGCATGCCAAAAAAAGTGTGGTGAATAAAATATTTTTTTTTTTGATGGTCGGTTTAGACTTCCGAAAAAAAAAATACATTCACTTCAAGGCATTTTTTGCATGCAAATGGTTTTCGCATCCAAAAATAATTATTTTGCATTTTTAGGCCTATAGTTTGTCAATTAAGGGTAAATTAATGATAATTAATGTTTAAAAAATTAAGGGATAATTAATGTTCCACCATAATAAAGAAACATCCAAGAAAAAAAAATTTATGAACATGAAAAATAAATGTATCACTAAATGATGATAAATATTTACAAGGATTTACTAAAGCAGCTTTAAGAAGTAACCAAAAAAAAATACCTAAGCAGCATTTTCTTTCTACCAATTACCTGACCCTCATTGTTTTAATAAGTTTGTGAAGTGGATGTTTATCTTAATTAATGTTTTTACAGAATTTTTATTATTTTACGAGAGATAGCAATTCAATTTATTTTTTATTTTAACAAACAAAAAAAAAACTTAACATTTTGCAACTATAGGAGAAGAATTTATATTTCGTTTTAATTAATATAAACTAAACAACCATACTGCATAACATTTTCACTATCTAAATAGTCTGTCATTGAATGAAAATTCAATTTTATTTTCATTAATTAATTTTTAGTCTACTCTTATTCAAAAAAGTAAATGTTTGAACGCTACAAGCATTCGATGTTAATAATTGAGTTTAATTATTTTCTTTTTTTTTTTGCTTTTTGTGTCTGAAAACATTACTAAACATGCCACACCAAAAAAAGAAATAATCGAAAGTGTTAAAACGATACTATTTTATGTGAGCTAGAAATTGATTAGTAATTTTGAATACAATTTGACAGCTTAGCCAACCATGTGAAATAGAACCTCTTCAATGTTGGTGTGGAAGAGAGTGCAAATTTAATGCAAAATTTAATTAATTTTGCGGTACTTGTGATTCTGTGTGGTCAGCCCTTTGCCCTATATGGACGAATTAAACATCATTGCGTCCTGAATCCCATGATCAGGTAGAATGCATGCGTCGCTGTATGCAGAATTAAAGCTTGAAAAGGGGTTGTCTAATGGGTAGGCTGTACAAGTGTTCATATTTTATTAATTTAGTATGCAGCTAAGTATTTAAGTACAATGTTATGTTTAAGTCCCAATTTCAACAAAAGTTTTTACGACTGGCTGCCACTTCAACCTAACCAAACCTTACCTAACCCATTGTCAATAATAAAAAAGCTGCATGCATTGGTTTTCTTTTTAACACCAAAAAAAACTATAAGCATACCTTAGTACCTAAAGGTTATAGATAATTAAAGTTGTGTTTTTTTTTTTTAATCTTACATTTAGTGAGAACCTCAAAAGCTAAGATTTATTCTATTTCCGCCACTGCACCGCCATTCTTTTTAAAGTGAATTCAATTGAAATAATGAATGATTTCTGTGTCCGTGACCTTTTTCTTAATCAAAAAGCTTATGCTATTTAACTAACTTGAGTCTTGGGCTTGAGGTCAAATATTTGTTTTAGCTACCGAAATACCTAATATTGGCTTGATAAGTTAAATGCCATGAACACATATATAAAATTTTAACAATTTTGAAACTTTTGTAACAAAATTCAGTTTATTTATTCTCGCTTTATATCCAAATAATAGCAAATTCCATATTCCAATTCAAGTAACTAAAATTGAAACCCTTTTTTTGTTTCATAGGATAGGAACTATTTTTAAACGTGTGCTTTCAAAGAGACAAATCGATCAGCAACCAAACTAACGTCAAATGCTTTTAGAGGTATGACTTCATGCTAAATGTCCATGAAAGCTTGGCTAGCGAGCATCCATTGACTCAAAAGAATTCCGTAAATAATTTTAAATGCTATTTCAAGCGATATACCTGCATTACTATGTTCCCCCAAATACCTACAATAAGAAAAATACAGAATAGAAAATAGCAGATTTTCCAATTTATCATTTTTTCATGTGACAGATAAGGGACAGGGATGCGATGCCTTACGTACTTAAAGGTAAGAACAAAACGTGAGATGTATTTGCAAATACATACATATATACATTAGACTGATTCAAAAAAATGAAAATGTCTTCGATTTTCAATGCCACTAGCTTTTTAGTTAGAGTTTAATGAAATAATAATCCTGGCAAAATTTCAGCCCTTTAGGTCAATATTTAGAGGTCGCTCATCGCTACTTTCTATTTTTCATACAAATCGTATGGGAACTTTTTTTTGATTCCATCTTTATTTTATAACTTAAGAAACGGTTATCATACAGAAATGATCAAGGCAGAATCTGAAAAAAAATTTGATGTTCTTTAAAAAAGGTCCCAACTTCTTCTAATTAATGTACTCCTTCCAAAGTTATTCAAGGTCAGAGTGGTATTCGTAGTGAATTTAAAAGTATTAGGATTCCGTGTTGAAAAAATCTGCTATAATACAAGGTGTTTTGCAAAAGTTGTAACAAAAGGCAAGTGCGTTAAGTTGAACTCAGACAAGAAAAAAATCGTTTTAAAATGGGGGTCTATTTCTCCCCATTTAGGCGGGAGGGGCAATTTCCTAAAAAAAATAGTTTCAAAAAGAAAAAAATATTAAAAATCAACGGCAATACTTATAGTGTCATGCTATTACTTTTTTAAAGCCAACAATCCATTATTTAACTAACATTTAAAAAAAAGTTGTTTTTGTAAATATTTTTTGAAAAAATAAATTTCAAACTTAGATTTAAAAAATTAAAAAGTGATTTTATTTTTTAGATATCTTTTTGAAAATTTTTTCGCTATCAAGTACAATTTTTGTTCATGGATTTCAATACCTTTCTTAATTTTAAATCAGATGCTGGAAACCGCAGGCAAAAATGTTTTGTAGTTTCTGAGAAAATTGAAAATTAAAATACCTACTACTACTACTGGAAAGTGGGTGTTTGTAGGGAGGAACAATTAAAATTCCAGGGCGTCAAATAACAAGAAACTTGGTTTTTGTTATTTTCAATTTTCTCAGAAACTACAAAACATTTTAGCCTGCGGTTTTCAGCATCTGATTAAAAATTAAGGAAGGTATTGATATTCATGAACAAAAATTGTACTTGATAACGAAAAATTTTTCAAAAACATATTTAAAAAATAAATTCACTTTTTAATTTTTTTAATCTAAGTTTGAAATTAATTTTTTCAAAAAATATATTTACAAAAACAACTTTTTTTAAAAAGTTAATTAATTAATGGATTGTTGGCTTTAAAAAAGTAATAGCATGACACTATAAGTATTGCCGTTGATTTTTAATATTTTTTAAACCAATTTTTTAGGAAATTGCCCCTCCCGCCTAAATGGGGAGAAATAGACCCCCATTTTAAAACGATTTTTTTCTTGTCTGAGTTCAACTTAACGCACTTGCCTTTTGTTACAACTTTTGCAAAACACCTTGTATTATAGCAGATTTTTTCAACACGGAATCCTAATACTTTTAAATTCACTACGAATACCACTCTGACCTTGAATAACTTTGGAAGGAGTACATTAATTAGATAAGAAGTTGGGACCTTTTTAAAGAACATCAAATTTTTTTTCAGATTCTGCCTTGATCATTTCTGTATGATAACCGTTTCTTAAGTTATAAAATAAAGATGGAATCAAAAAAAAGTTCCCATACGATTTGTATGAAAAATAGAAAGTAGCGATGAGCGACCTCTAAATATTGACCTAAAGGGCTGAAATTTTGCCAGGATTATTATTTCATTAAACTTTAACTAAAAAGCTAGTGGCATTGAAAATTGAAGACATTTTCATTTTTTTGAATCAGTCTAATATACATAAATGCAATTTTAAAGGAGGATTGGTGAAGAGAGGCAGTACCTAGTGTTCTGCCTTCACATGACGGCTTTATTTGTGGAAGATTGGATTGGATTATGTGGAAAATTGAATCAACAATGCGTCAAAACTGTCGAAAATTATTTCGACAATGTCTTGCCAATTGGTGATGCCAAACTTTATAACTTTAGTGGTTGGATGTTGTAGGAACTGGGAGTTTCGAGCTGTATGATAGCCGCCGGATACTGGTCTTGGCTTCATGCCTTGACTTGCTTAACTTGTACGTGCGAATGTTGATCAAGGAAAGAATTGCAACATTAAACCAATGGCCTTACAGATTGGTTAGTGCGTTGGGCTAACGACCCGACCACAGTAAAAAAAAAAACAATTGTTATGAGAGATACACGTGAAGCCTAAGATAACGACCCCCCTCAATTGGCAACCAGACCCGGAACAAAAATGGACTATGATCTACGAGTATGCACCTGGAATGTAAGGACACTCTATACGCTAGGTGCTACTCAAAAACTTGAATCTGTCCTGGTTCTCTCGCGGTACAAGAAAGATATTACCGCGATCCAAGAGATATGATGGATAGGATCACGTATAACGAAAAGAAAAGATTGCGACATTTATTACAGTTGTCATCAAAGACTGCACATGCTAGGATGCGGATTCGTTGTGGTAAATCGACTCAAACCGAAAGGCATCAATTTTAAGCCGATTAGCGATCGCCTGGCTGTGATCCGCATCAAAGCTACCTTCCAAAACATCAGCCTAATATGTGCACACGCCCCTACCGATGAAGCTCAGGAGTCTAACAAGGAGGAGTTTTAGGACGTCCTGGACGGAGCCTACGGAGCCTGCCCTGAGTACGATGTCAAAGTCATGCTCGGAGACTTCAATGCTAAAATCGGAAAGGAAAAAATCTTTAGCGGATTGGTTGGAAAGCACAGCCTCCATGAAACGACAACAGATAACGGCTGCCGACTAATTGACTTTGCGGCAGCTCGTAATACGGTCTCCATGATGGTCGAACTGCCAATTAAATCGACCACATGCTTCTGGCGCAAGGTACGCTAAGAGCTTAGGGTTTTTGGCATGAAGCAACAAGATATTCGTATAAAAATGTTAGAAAAAAACTAATAAGAGATGGAACCTGCTCGAAACATTCGGCACAACTTGAAAGTTATTACCAAATTTCAATAAGCAGACAAAATTATCAGTACTGACGACCTTCGCAGAGGGTGCAGCGATGAAAAAGCAAACTTCTTTTCATAGCCTTGCATTCTCTCATCTAAGAAAGAAACACTTAGATGACTAGAGGAACATTCTAGAACTTTGGTTACGCTTCTAAATGGCTTGACTGCTTACAGAACACATAGGTTCTTTCATTTACTTTAAGTCGGATACAACTTCCTAGGGTATCGCAATGGATCTACACAGATTATAGCACATTGCTGTGCGTGCTTTGGTTGGTTTTTAATATTTTTTTTTCATTTTATGTCAATATTCCAGAAAATTGCACCTCTGCTGTCTAAAGGGGGCATCATCCATGCAAAATGCCCTTTGTGTTTATTCTATTGGAACCGCATGTCGTTCACATCCATATCATCGTATCATCGATCATGACGGAATTGACTGTCTTGGGTTCTCCTGCAAACTCACATGGACATAAGCAATGTTTTCGGTACATCCTAAACGTCACTGACGTAGGCACAGGGGTGACGCTCTATGTCACAGCTGGGGTTACAGGACACGATGATGATGATGAGGTACAGGTGTTGGCTGATTTTTTACTGAACAGGCCAACTTGAATTTGGAAACCAAACGTTGATTTGACGACTAGGAACAACGTACAATGGATGTGCATCACTGTTGCAAGAGAACACCCATTTTCATAACATTCAAATATTGAATAAGTTTCAAGTTTGACAAACGCTTCTTATACCCACAAAAATTAGGTAATTCTGGATATATTTCAAGCAGACAGATTAAAATTCCTTACAATCCTAATGTTCTTATTTTCATCATCACTATATTGGTTTTTTGCTTAAATAAATCACTTTTTGTTTCAGAAAACATTTTGTCTTTTTAAAAACGATTGATTTAAATTGGAAATGTGTCACTTTCTCAAAAAAAAAACCTTTTCTACGTGAATAATTGCAACCACCCTAAAAAAAAATCCGCCAGACAATATCTTACATTCCTTTTAACTGTTTAAAGTTGAAACCCATATTTCAGACTTCTTGAACCATTAATCTTTAAACTTTTTTTTTTCAATTTCAATAAGAAAAACCACTTCAAAACAATCATTGACTTATAGAGCCAGAAATGTAAGACAAATGTCTTTTGCACGTGTTGTAGTCTTGAAAACTTTGTTTCCATTTTTTTTTCTTTTTTCTTTTTGCAACCTTAACGTTCACGCGACTACTACGTATTATACCTTAGTTGCTTCAATTGCTTTTCGGTTTGGGAGAAATAAGATTACTTAAAGGTGGTTGAGTTGACGCCTGAAACCAGACATAAAGCAATGGATCATTAACACCAAAATATTACTTCTCAAGGTAGGTTTTTCTCAGAACCGAAAATAATCTTCAACTATAACCACCTTTCTTCGTACCTTAACTCTTAAATTAATAACTCAGTTGGTAGGAAAATTCTTCACGTCACTCAATAAGGTTTTTGTCTCTAATCTTCTCTCTCCATGCAATGCCTCACATTGGTAAGGCTTTTATGGAGCTTTGGTTTGTATTGAAAGAAAACATTATTCTCAGTTTTCCAAAAATGCCAAAAACACCTTGATAAAGGTTGGTATATAAAATGGGAAAAAAATATTTTTTTCAACATAAATGATGATGTAGATGAACTTGTACATCTGAAAATTATTTTCAACTAAATAAAGTCTGCACATACATAATATACTTTACAACCTCTGTCTATTATATTGGCCATCCGTTCTAAGAAGGATCTGCTGTGGTGCGAAACATTAAAGTCTGCATGGTTTGTGGTTTGAATTTCGAACATTGAACACCAAGATATTAATCCGTTAAGTAAAAGGGATAAAAGGGAAAAAGTTACTTGAATTTGAAATGTTGAAGGAATGTTAAGTACTAGATATCAGCATATTATGTAAAATTAATAAAAAAACGCGTAGTACTTCGTGGCATGATGGTTAGTGCGTAGGACTGTCATGCCGAAGGTGTGGGTTCGATTCCCAGCCGTGCCACCTAAAAACAGAAATGTTTTATTCGAGGTACTGCCTCTTGCGAGGAACTGACAAATCCTCCAAGAGTATACTTGTCATGAATAAGTGCGTCTCATCTAGCCGTTCGGACTCGGCAAAAAACTGTAGGTCCCCTCCATTCCTGCCAACAAAACTCGCACACAGGAATGGTTGAGAGTTGTAAGTCACTAGGCCCTGGTTCTCCACGATATATCCACGGCCATCCAAGAAGTGCGATGGGATGCCCTGGGCAAAAGAAAACTGAAAGACTGCGACATCTACTACGGTGACTGTTACCGGTCACAACGGCAGCGTCTTTCTGGATGTGGATTCGTCGTTAGAAGCAGACTTAGGCAAGAAGATGACGACACCAAGGTCAAGTTCTACTAGCGCCTGGACATAATGTCTTGTCCAATTGGAGCACTTTCCTAGCTATGACATTAAAATTGTCTTGGATGATTTTAATGACAAGCTAGGAATGCCAAACAACAGGCATACAAAGCGGCGCTGCATAGAAGGACCAGAGCTGCTCGCGAGCACTACGAGGAGAGGAGAGAGGAACAAAAGCTTCTAAGAAGGAAAAAGAAATTGCATGAGAAGCACGCGATCGAAAAAATAGAGGGATGCAATTGCAGGAATGAAGTTCAGAAGTTTTACCAAAAAGTAAACAGAACCTCGCAAGGTAATAAGGCCCGAACCGATATGCCTGCAAGGATGATCAGGGAAACATCGTGGTAGAATCGCAGTCGATGCTGAGGATATGGAAAAATCATTTCTGCAAATTTCATAAATGCGATGACGGATCAAATTCCCCTCCCATGCAGATTTCACCATTCAACCTGAACGACGCTACCAATAAATTCCATCCACCCGATCTCAACGAAGTTAAGATAGCTATATCTCAACATTGTTTGCCCGATCCACAAAAAAGGCGATCCTCTGGACTGCACCAACTATAGAGGCATAAATCTTCTTAATATCGCCTATAAGACCTTTTCTGTCGTACTTTGTGAACCCCTGAAGCTTTTCGTCAACAACCTAATAGGTCCATATCATGGTGGCCTTTAAGGCCAGGGAAGTCCACCATCGACCAAATATTCGCACTACGGCAGATGTTGGAAAAAACCCAGGAGTTTCAAATCGATACCCACCTTTTCATCGATTTTAAGGCCGCGTATGACAGCACCTATAAAGACGAGCTATATAGAAAAATGTCTAGTTTTGGCATCTCTCCTAAGCTCGTCCGTTTGTGCAGGATGACGATGGAGAATGCACGCTGTTCTTGTCTACCTAGGATCCACTAGAAACTCAGCGAACGATACCAGTCACCAGTGCTGAGATCAAACGAAGGATTACTCTTGCCAATAGCTGTTTCTTTGGGCTAAGAAGGCAATTGAGAAGCAAAGCCCTCTCTCAAACAAATAAACTGTCCCTGTATAAGACGCTTATCATCCCAGTCCTGATGTATGGTGCAGAGACATGGACACTGCTAACGGTGGATGAGAACGCGTTAGGCTGTTTTGAGAGGAAATTTTTCCGGGTGATTTTAGGTCCTGTCTGCATAGTTGGGGAATGGAGAAGCGGATACAACAACGAACAGTGGGACAGCGGTAGAGGTGGGTTTTGGACATTGTAAATGGTGGCGCACGCAAGTGGAAGACAGCTAGCTAGAAACCGAGCCGGCTGGAAGAAGCTTGTTGGTTGAGGCCCTGGTGCACCCCGAACTGTAGCGCCACCAGTAGGTAAGCAAGTATTAAGGAAACAAACAAACATAAACCATTTTTTGATGGGGAATTAAAGCTCAATATTCCTAACAAACAAAAAAAAATCAAACAGGTCTAAACTTCCACATAAAAAGACTTTGAATATTTCATTGGTAAGGTAGTTAAATCCTTAAAATAATAAAACTCATTTTATGTGAAAGGCTGGGTCAAATTGATTTTTTTTTTCACTAAAAATAATAATTAAGACAGGAGCTTTATTTTGTCATCAAAATAATCACTGATAGCGCTTTCTAAATGTCTCAAATTCAATCATTAAAAGTTTCAATGATGAGTTCTATAACTGGCGCCTAAGACATGCAAACTCAAATTATGAGAAACAAATATTTTCAATAGCTTCGATATTTAAATTTGATAAGACAACTGCTTTTTTGATGATTTATTTTGGCCAAATTGAATTTAGTAAGTAATCGTTGATGGAAAACATTTTAATTCATCCTTCATAGCCCAGTAAATAGAGCAATTTACTACTGATCAAATGGAAAAAACAGAGGCAAGCTACCCCTAGAAGCTGCTTACATATGTTATAGTTAAAAGGTTTACATTGTCATTGCCAAAAAATTCAGCCTGAAAAGTGCATTTTCTTACCATTGCGGACAGATAAAGCTTCGCCGACCAGTGGTTTTGTATATATGATTGGACTAAAGCTATAGGCTGGCATCTTTTTTGTTGGATAAAAGCACAAATTTTTTACAGGAGTCCAGCTGGTTGTTGACCTTTTATATTGATCTTGCTGCTGCTAGTGTCGTATACGCCTTGTCGGGTCTTGACCTTTGGCGTTGATCTTCTGCACTTTTTCTTGGGCTTGGCCTTAGGGCTTCTAGGGATTGAACATCTCCAAGAACGACATGAACTCGTTCAAGGATGGCAATGCCTTTGGTTGCTTGAGTGATTGCTGCCAAAGTGTGAGAGTAAGAGTATTTCTGTACAGCTTCTTTATTAAAATGCACATCCGCATAGGGTCCCAATTTGTGAGTGTCTACGCTTAAACCCTTTAAAATGAGCATGCACCCTTGTGTGGTTTCATACCAGATCTTTATTGCCTTCAAGCCTTCACTCTGGATGGCAGGTTGCATCAGCAATCTCTAAACATGTGATGCTGTTACTAGTAGTCTAGGATTGTCATATCGATCTTTGACAACTTGCCATTCAGCACTGTTGTTGTCATCAGATGTCAAGAAGTACCTTATCAAGCTCTCTGCTTCACCTGCTAAAAGTGCTAAGGTCGTCTTTAGGTAGAACAGCTTTTGGACAATTGGCTATATCTTCTGGTCTGGTGCACAGGTTTAGTGCGAATAGATCACTGTACTGCTTCCATTTAGTATAGTTCCCATTAAATTTGGGCAAGAATACTTTGGGTAATTTAAGGGCTTGTCTGTGGGTATATTTCGCTGTATGAAGATTCATAGCTACATTGGATTGTAATGAGTTCTGTGTGGTAAACTGCTCAAATCTTTCTGTCAGAGAAATCAGGGATTCTTGGACATCGTGTTCTTACTTATAGAATTCATCAAAGTTATATCCATCTCGTCTTGATAAATAAATAATAAATAGTTATTATTTATTATCTTTTGGTCTGGAACGTGTCATGGGGAAAAATGGCTTGGGGTCACGGAATGAAAATGGCGATTTGCTGGTCGATTTTTGTAACGCTAATCGTCTTGTACTGGGTGGGACTGTCTTTAAACATAAGACTTGCAACAAAATCACCTGGGTACATCCGGATGGTCAAACTGAAAACCAAATTGACCACATCATGATTCAGCAGCGATGGAGAAATTAATGTGCGATGCTCGAAGCATTAGAAATGCCAACATGGGAAGCGACCACCATTTGGTTCTCATGAGTCTCAAGCTACGAACTACAGCTGTACAACGCCAATCACAGGGTGCAGCAAGGAATTCGAAGTTCAATACAAATACTTTAAGTGATCCCAACATATGTCGTAACTATGTCAACAACCTTAACGACAGAGCTTCGTCATTAAACAGAATACAACATTCAACAATTGATGAGATGTGGGGTGATATAAAAAGTCTTTTTATGGATGCGGGATCCGAAACTGTACCCAAGCAGTCGAGAGTTAGAGACTCTTGGATATCCCATGATACCTGGGATAAAATCGAGCTTCGCAAATCGTTGAAGATGCAAATAAATGCCGAAGCGGATGCTCAACGAAAGGCTGAATTGCGAAGAGAGTATCGCTTAGCACATAAGATGGTCTATCGCTGTGTGAGACGTGACATGAGGGTAATGGATGTGGATGGTACACTTTTGGTATCAATTGAGGATCAGCTGCGCTGGGGAAGGATCACTTTTGTGCCTTGCCTAATGAGGATTCTGTCGAGTACAGTGGTGAAGTGCCCCAGCTTAACGAGATGCGTAGATCATAAAGGGGTATTGACATCGAACCCCCTACAGTACTGGAAATTCAATCTTCGATAAATCATCCCAAAAACAACAAAGCAGCTGGACTTGACGGTATACCAGCCGAGTTCCTGAAAGCTGACCCTTTCAGAACGGCTAGTATTCTACACCCGTTGATACAAGCTGTGTGGGAAAACGAAATCTATCCCAGCGACTGGAAGGATGGTGTAATTGTTAAGTTGCCAAAGAAAGTTGATCTTAAGAATTGCAACAATTGGCGAGGTATTAAAGTTTTGTCCTTTTTTCCAAAATTAATGGCAACCATCATTCTGGAGCGGATAAAGGTTAGAATCGAGTCTACACTCAAGAGGCATCAAGCTGGTTTCCGCAGTGGGCGGTCTTGTGTCGACCATATCAGCACTCTGCGTATCGTTCTTGAGCAGTCTGCGGAGTTTTAATCACCGCTTTACCTCATGTTCGTGGATTTTGAGAAGGCCTTTGACCGAGTCAACCGTGAATGTATATGGAGATCACTTCTTGGTAGAGGAATTCCCCCAAAAATTGTTGCCATTATAAGAGAGTCCTATAACAACGCAAGATGCTTTCTTTAAACAATGGGCAGCTATCCGATATTCTATCGCCAATTTATTCTCTTTCTACTGGCGATTGACGATGCTTTGACGGCCAGCGTTGGAACAGCAAAGAGGCAGGGCATTCAATGGAGACCGTTTGAAAGGCTTAGTCACTTAGACTTTGCCGATATTATATGTCTCTTGGCAAATAACATCAGCGGGCTGAACGGGATGTGTCAAGCTCTGAAGGTAAAAGGAGAGTCGAGTGGGGTCTTAAAATAAATAGGAAAAAGACAAAAATAATGCTCACAGGCCGCTCCACTCATCAGCGTATTTTAGTACAGGAGACGCCAGTTGAAGAGGTTGAACAATTTAACTACCTTGGAAGTATTGTTTCAGAACTTGAACTTGCTATTGTACTAGCAAATGGTGGTACTGATCTGGACGTTCAAAGTAGAATAAATAAAGCTCGCGCAGCCTTCGGTTCTCTCTCCCAAATTTGGAAATCCTGTCAAATCTCCTTGGACACAAAGTTGAGGTTCTTCAAATCCAATGTGAAATCCGTGCTGTTATATGCTTGCGAAACCTGGAAAGTCACGACTACCACCTCGAAAAAATCGCAGGCTTTTGTGAACCGTTGTCTACGCCATATTCTAAAAATTCGCTGGCCACAAATTATATCAAACGAGGAATTGTGGCGCAGGACAAGTCAAGAGCGGATGGACGTTGACATAAGAAAGCGTAAATGGCAATGTATTGGTCACACACTGAGGAAACCAAACCATGAAATTGCGAAGCAGTCCTTTGAATGGAATCCTCAGGGTGCACGGCGGGTTGGACGACCAAGAACAACATGGAAATCAACAGTTCTAGCAGAAGCAGACTCCCAGAGAAAGACGTGGCCACAGTTAAAATATCTCTCTGCAGATCATGAAGGATGGAAACGATTTGTTGGCGCCCTATGCCCCAACCGGGGTTACAGGACTTGAAGATGATGATCTTTTGGTATAACCTTTTTGGATCATATGGTAGGCTCAACGTTTGGAAAAAGCCTAGGAAAGATGAATCCAAGGCATAAATGTGTCACTTTTGTGCAAACAAAAGGTTCATAAAATGGTTTGGGGTGCATGCTCAGCATCTGGAGTTGCCACCTTAAATTTTATTGATGAAATTTTGTTTAGATATCATTATTTAGAAATTTTGCATATCAATTTTAAAAATAGTTCTGAAATTTTCCAATTATCCGTAGCACTCGACTGAAATAGTTAGGGAATCGCTGTTGCAAGGGTGATCAGAATAAACATGAGGTTTTCAACGAAATAGACTTGAAAAGAGTTTTACTGCAGGAATGGCATAAAATAAGCCCCAATCACACCAAAACAACTTGTTGAATCACTTCCAAATTGTCTAAAATCAGTTATAAGATGAAAAGGACTCTCCACAAAATACTAACCAAAATTTCAACACGCAAATGCTAACCTTTTTAGAACTAAAACGTTACTGGGCGATTTGCCTTGTGAGATGAAATAATCCCTTTAATTTGTTATTTTCTGTTTTTCGTTAATTTATTTAATACTTTTTTTAAGATTTTGATGTTTTTGAAACGAAAATATAATTCTCTATTGAAAATTAAATGTTTCCTTTCTTTTATTCGATTGACAACATTTAAAAAAATAAAGAAGAATTTGGTTAAAGGGGCCATTTTCACTGTAAGCCCTTGTATGTATGGATAAGTAGGTATATCGCAAGTACAAATAACTGCGATATACATACATATATCTTTACAAACATGATAAGTTTTTGATTCATAAGAAAAACACGAAAGTGTTCCTGTTCAGTCTCGACAATTTGTGTTTCCCTTTTTGGCCCGAATGAACAGCAATACCAGTCATATTTCATATAGCTGGATGTGCAAAGTTTTCGTAATAAAATACAGGCGATAATAGTGAATATGTTTAATGTCTTTTACAATCATCTTTTAATCCCATAAATTAAATACTCGTTTACACCCCAACAAAAATATAATATAAACAATGTATACATTTCAATTATAATTAGCTAATTAGCAAAATTGCTCGCAGCGACACCACTAGCTAACCATTTGGTTATTAGGGATATAGTATAGATAATTAAGAAAAAAAAACTGCAGATGTTGTTTTCTTAAGTTTCGAATCCATATGGGGGGGGGGGGGGTTATATGGGCTTAGAATGTTTATTTTGGGAGTGAGGTTAAAGGGAGAGTTTTATCAAATTGATATAGTATTTAAATTTGTGGTCTTATTTATAAGGAGGTAAGGTATACTTCGTTTTAAAAGCATTTACCCCAAACTAATTATGAAAAATGCCAAGCTGGGAGGTATTCTCCAAACTCCATTGAGGATTATACTCTGCGACAAATTTTAAACATTTAAAAATTACCTGAGGTCCTTCTTTATTATCATTATCCCTTGCTACATATTAAAATTACAAAAGTCAAGTTTATCTATGGTTTTATCCCGAACAAATTCTCACCTGAAAAAAAAAAAATAAAAAAGTGTAAATTATGTTTTAAGTTTATCAATAAATATACCTTAAATTTATCTTAAATAAAAATTTCATTGCTTAATTAATATTAATTTCTTGGTAGGTTCTATAAAAGATAATAATCATGGACTACATAATGTTAATTAGTTTTTTAGTTAATTGAATCGAATTGAAATAAAATTGTGACAAAGCAAATCAAGAAGTATATTCAGATGAAACGTCACGTAATAAATTACTAAGACCCTTGTATAATTTACAAGGTTGTCACGGTAAAATTTGCCGTGACAAAATTTGTTCTTTCAGTTACCCTAATCCTTTTTCCCGCCTTTCCGTTTCTTATTCTTCCCTACAGGTGTTTCTTTCAACATGCTGAGAGAGAGAAGGGCAGCCATGGTCCATCAGCCATCGGTTCACTCTCTCAGTATGTTGAAGAAAACAATATGGTTGATATACGAGTGGAGGAGTTTTCCTCTCACTAGTTGACAGACGGGCGGGCGGTCTGCTACAACACCGTGGGTGACAGTTGGTCCCTTAATCCAAAATGAGCGATTGACAGTTAGATGGTCTGGTCAACAAAAGCGCGGGTGACACTTGGTCTAGTTCTGAGAATGGCCGAGGGCCCAACATAAATACATAAATCGTCATATTTCATGCAAAATGTAAAAAATGGAATGTTATATTTGGCAATCCCTTCCCTAACACTTCCCCAAATCTAACAAAAGCCCACCGACGTTGTTTTCTTTTTTTTTTAATCGCGTAATAGAAAATAGCTGCCAACTTTTCCTTCAAACATATAGTCAAAAATCATCGGTTACTCTGCTGCCATAAATTTCTCTTTATTTTTGTATGATTTGGTAATGTATTCAGTAAGTCAGAATTGAACTTTTGAATCATTGAAAATTTGTTTTTTTGGCTTGACTTTCTCAAAATAAAAATAGTGGGAAAATGGCTGAATGCCATTCGCAGCTCCTGGAAGTGAAACCAGTGATGGGAGAATCCTACGATGACTGTGCATAAAGCCTGGGATATGTGCTAGTAAGTAGAACCGCTGGATTTCGTCAACGGTAGCGCTATTCAGCAACTTAGCTAAGAGTAGCTTACAGTCACAGTACACACACAAATAGAAGGTATTATCTTGCGCAAGTTTTTTAAAATGAGAACTGTCAGAAGGAATTAAAGATGGCCGCAATCGTGATGCCATCTGCCGTATTACAACAACAACAAACATGAAAACATAATTTAAATAACATTGAAAAAACAATTTTTTAGATTCAAAATAATAAAATAATATTTATAAACACTAAATAGCTCAAAAAAATCATATTTGCTTAGCAATTAACAAATGAACACACACGATACCACACAACAAATTTCAGTCATACATCACGCTATCCACCATTTTCCACTGATTTTGACATATGCGAGTTACACAAATGCAAGTCAGCAAACTTGATGACGGTTTCCTGCTGGAGTCATTCGGGGCTTGATTTCGAAATACAACCACAAAATCCCCCGCCAACAAAGCGACTTTGCTACGGATGGTTTCTTCAAAAGTGTTGTTTACGTTAAAAGTTTAACTGAGAATTTCAAAGAGATTGTCATGAAAAATCTTAAAAATGTTCGTTTAGCATTTAAATCTAACCAAACATTAGGACATCTTTTCACCAAATTGAAGACTAAACCTGACAAGGACAAATGTACGGATGTCATATATAAAATCAATTATAATGGCAAAACGGGTGAATCTTGCCCCTTATGTTACATTGGGACGACAAAACAATTTCTTCGTCAAAGAATGTCAAATCATAGATCTGACATAAATACCAATAACCCAGCCAAAACTGCACTCGCCAGCCAAGCAATTGAAAGCGGCCATTCTCCGGGCTTTGACGGTGTCCAAGTTCTCCAAAGAGAAAACCACACATCGAATCGGTACACTCTAGAGACACTGCACATTCTAAATAACAAAAACAACATGAATCGAAAACAGGATACACAGAACATCTCAGCGGTATACTGCTCCCTCGTGTCGAATTAAAAAATGCGTCATCTACCTCTCTTCAGTTGCAGTTTCTTTTTATAAGTTTAATTTTATAAATCATTTAAGATTACATATTCAGCCTTATCGCCAATTCCGAGGGATAAAGCTTTCCCTCGGATTTTATTTTTTCCCAGGAGTTGAATACTCTCATCGCCAATCTCCCCCGAATACAATTTCCCCCGGAAATAACTTCGAACTAATTTCGAAATATTTTGAGAGAATTATTTAATTTAAATTATTGAACTGTCAAAGTTTGTGAATAAGTTAATGAAGTACAATTATGTACCTAAATTTTGTAAGCATTCAGATCGATATTTCTTAAAATATATACCATAGCTTCCAGATTAACCACCGGAGAAAGAGATCGGAGAAACCTAAACAGAATTCGAAGAAACTTAAGGGATAGAAAGGTATTGTTTGCATTGATTTTCAAGCTAACTTGATACTTTTTTCATGTTTGTAGGTTTGTAGAGGACTGCATTCTGAAAAAACCGATAGACGTTACGTGAAGCTTATCATTTTAAAAATTACGGAATGACCGCCAGCTTTCACATATTTACTGGATATTTAAATGAATTCAGTGCCACCACCGAAAAAAGCATTTGGCATACGTTCTATCGTCAAACTAATGCATGCTTGCGTTTTTTTTTGCAGAAGTTGGCTACCAAAAAGGTGGCTCAATCCAGCTTCAGGGAAGTCTTGGCAGAAGTTAAATTAATTTTTTTAGAGAAATGTTAAAATGAACAGACAAAACTGAAATAAAAAAGGCAAAAGTAGAACTTACGTGTTATATTTTCAAAATCCTCCAGCTAAACTTATGTGAATTTTTTCCGGGGAAAAATCACTAATTTTCCTTCGGAAAAAAAATTGGCGATACCTACTTTTTTCCTAGGAATTTTTTCCTTTTTTCGAATATTGTTTACGGTTGGAGAGTATCACACGGGGGAAAAAATCCGGGGGAAAATTTATTTGCGATAAGGCTGATTATGTAAACTTTTAAAACTTTTAAAGTGTGAGTTTTACTTTTTATTGTATATTTTGTTGCATAACAGCGTGATTAATTAAATTTGTATTTTGTATGTAATAAAGTTCACCCTGAAGAAGACAGCAACCCCTGTCGAAACGTCGGGAAAAGTACATGTAACAAATCTTGTTTCATTGCTAAAATTATTGTGACCAAAACAGCCGACGGAAAACATATTTTCCACTCAACATAATAGGTTTTCTTAATATTTCATATAATATAATATTTTATATATGTATTAAATTAAAAAAAAAAATTTTGTGATGCCAATTTTGAGTATACATTCACGAGATTATTTTCAAAAAAATTCATCAATCCATTTTCAAAATATTGAATTTTCAAAAAAAAAAAAATTATAAAAAATACGAAATTCACTTTTTTCAAAAATTTGATATGCAGTATTATTGAAATTATAGAGGAGCTTTTGTATAAAAATTTGATTGAAATGCATACGCCAAACAATTAAAGAGAAAATAGAAAACCAAATAAAAAAACAATTACATATATGGCAGATACCGTTAATAACAATTTTTGTTCATACCAATAAGTACACTATATATGAGGCAGTGAGAGCCATAGTGGCCTAACTGCATTTTTCATTATTTTCAGTAGAGCAAAAATAAGGAGCAGATTATTTTTAAACACTTGTGGTTTTAAAATAAATCAAAAATTTTTAGTTTTTAAATAAATGAACATAATTTTGATTTTTATTTGCAAGATGATAAAAAATTAAAAGGTTTTTGATTTTGCATTAATGATTTTTCAAAATACCGTTATAACTGATCAGATAGGCCACTTTAGCACTCAAGCTTTGAATTTTTTTGTGGGTGCCCTCTAAATGCAAAAAGTCTTATAAGTACGGCATGGAGCTATCAATTCAAAAAATTTAAATGCAGAAATATTGTTTAATATTAACAGATTCATGGCCAATTTCATAAACAAACACTAAAATTGCTTTTATCTAAACTCCTTCTAAATTTTATCAGGCATTTAAAATTTTCCAGTTTCACCAATGTAGAAAAAGGGATACTTTAGGGACATTTTAATTTGACTGAGTTTGCTCACATCCCTGGATACAAACAAAGAGGTTGTTTCCCTCGCACATACGAAGTGTATGAGAAAAAGCGAAAAAGCATTATGGATGAGGGACAATTATTCTGACAGCAAAATATCAGCTGTTGTTGACTGGAATGGCTTAGCAAAAAAGACTTTTAAAATTTAATGAGACAAGAACGAGCTTTTAGTTTACAAGGGCATTTAAAATCTTCTTAAATATAAAAGCATTTGGTAAAACCAAAAAAACATCATTTAAAGGCTAAAAGGCCTTTTAAATAATTAAAAGCCTTTCGTGAAATCGGCCATCAATTTTTGTAATAATCTCAATTTCGATAAAATTGCAGTTAGGCCACTATGGCTCTCACTGCCTCATATACAATAATACACTGATTTTTTTTATCAAAATCTTTTGCACTTTTTTGCGATAAATTAGCTTTTTGTTAATGTTTGTATGTAGAGTACCGATATTTTTGAAGCTAAAAAAATTTCAATTTTCCCTCTGGAGAGTTACAAAGAAAAAAAACAAAAAAACTTTGAATTGAAAATAGAGAAAAGGAACCTTAATGACCACAAAATATCAAAAAGTTAAAATCAAAATAAAAATAAAAAAACTTAATTAATTTAAAATTAACATTTTAACTTTTTATTATTGAATTGTACCTATGCATTTCGAGTCTGATGCGACTCATCTTCAGCAACACACTAATTGGCGTGGGAAAATTAAAACAATTATATAAGACAAAAAGAATATAAAAAAATATGTAAACAAAGTAGCTTTTACAAAATTAACAAATCAAACAAAGTTAAAGAGTAAGCGAGAGAGTTATATTAAATTGAAGAGCGGTGAAATAATATTCCCGTCATCACTGTTCATCAACAGAGAATATGAAATAAAGAAGTCAATCCTCAGCTGCCAATTTGATTTGCCTACAAGCTCGAAGCGAACAGCTGATGTATTAGATTTGCAAAGTATTAGTGAAAAGCAGTGCAAAACGCACACATAGAATCAACTAGTCAATCAGCACATCATTCAGCACAGGTCTTGTTGTTGTTGCAATTCACATCTATTTCTTCGACACGAAATTAAATTACAAATACAACAATGTAAACAAATGGGTTTTGGGGGTTGAAACGTACGAAGGATTGGCTTCTTTATTTGATATTCTCTGTTCATCAAGTTGTTGTTGATGTGTAGGTGTAGGCTTTCATATGCATCAAGTCGTCTATAGTCTGTCCAGCAAAAATTGTCAGTACAGGGCTTATGGGCGAGCTTTTTTCAAAACTGTGGTGCCTGTGTATACCATCACAACACTAAAATAACAAACCTGCCACTGAAAAAGATACTAAACCATTGATTAACATACAGGAATTGTTTTTGTAATTCTTTGAAACATTTCGTACGCTCCAACATGACCGTCGTCTTTCAATGCCAAAAGCCCAAAAGCATTCTGATCATATATCGCTTTCGTTTCTACCTTCGCTGTGTGAAATAAATCTAAAAATTCACATTCCAATAGAGTTGCCTTTGCCAAGTCGCAACAATACAACGAAGCTTTTTCAGTGGTTGTTATGAAAGAACTTTCGGTTTTGAAGCTTTTGAGAACAAAATTAATAAAGGTGAGAGCCAAAAGTGTTGTCGTTTTGATTGTCCCCTAATTATTTGTTTGTATTTCTGAATAAACCTATAAAATGCAGTTAAAATTTGTATGATTTTAGTCTTTAAGAAGAAAAAAGGTATTTGCGCTGAGTTTTCAAACATTCACAAAGCGTTACGTGATCAAATTCCTTTGAAAAGGTGTGGTGTGGTAAAAAAGATAAATGGATCTTTTTTTTAATTTGTTTGAAAAGGTAACCATGGTAACCATATGCACATTGTTCTTCGATTTGCGGCAATTTACAATTCAAAGTATGGAAACCCTGCGAGAGCTTTAACTTGAGACAGATATATGCAAGCCAATGCAACCAGACTGAGAGGCAAACGTCCTATCTTCCCTGAACTGGCAATTTTAGCTGGAAAGAGTATAGTGTTTGTGATATGTTTTAGAAGCCTTACGTGTTACGTCTTCTAATTTAACATTAAAATTTTTGTTGGTGAGGGCATGAGAGGCAACGGAGGATTTTTCGGGACGATTAAATTTGATGTAGTAGTAGTAGTAGTGATTTATTTATTTATTTTATACTTAAAAACTATTACAAAAGTTTATATGATGGAAATATAATGGAATAATAGTGTTCATTCTGTAACTTTGGAAGTTAGTGGTGAATGAAACGTCATAAGCTTTATTTATAATTCAAATGGCTAGAATGTTCTTTGAAACGTACTTCGATGCTCCTCTTCGTTTGACCGATGTACCTAGCTTCACAGTCTCCACATTTAACTTCTTATATTCCCGATTTATCGTTTGTTTTGGTTCTGTCTTTCGTTGTGCCAAGCATGATCTTTATTTTTCCATTATTAGAAAAAATGCATTCAATTTTCAATGTTTTTCTTTTTGAATTTGGATTTTAATCTGTCCGTAATTGTAGGAAAGAAAGTCATACTTGCTCGTTCTATGTTGTTGTTTTCGTCTAGTCGTCTATTTTGTGTAAATAAAGTTGATAAGTTGGATTTTTTAATTTTTTTGGTGTGTTTGATGATGAGCTTATCCACTAAAGATTCGTTGTAGCCGTTGATGGTTGCAATTTCCTTTAGATGTTTATATTCCTTTGAATAATTGGCTATCGATAAAGGAAGCTTACAAAGTCGATGGACCATCGAATGAAAAGCAGCTAATTTATGTTGAACCGGGCGAAAAGAATCACTAGTTATGTAACGATTTGTTTTTGTTGGTTTTCTATGGATAGAAAATTCGATTTGATTGTTTTTTCTTGTTATCAATAAATCTAAGAAAGGCAACGTATTGTTTGATTCTTTTTCATAGGTGAAAATTTTCATTACATTTTCTATTTCTGTAGTTTTAATAACAGCGAAAACGTCGTCTACATAACGAAACCAGATTCTTGGAAGTAAACCTCTCGACTTCAAATTAATTTCAAATGAAGACATAAAAACTTCGGCTATTAAAGGTGAGAGAGGGTTTACCATGCTGGTGCCCTTATCAATATGATAAAATTGTCCTCTGTACTGGAAAAAATTGTGTGACATGCATACCTTCGCAGTATTTATGTACAGTTGTTTTTTGTCGCCATCGACTCCATAATTGTCCAAATGTGTGTCTAGAGCAGCTAATGCATCTGGGATGGGAATACTGGGAAACAAAGCTTCAACATCAAAGGAGATCATAATTTCGTCATCATCGATGTGAATATCTTTTGATTTTTCAACGAAATCAAACGAGTTTTTAACAGAGAGGGTTCTAATTGAATACTTCTTTAGATCTTCAACTAACCATTTTGCTACCTTTACTGTTGGTGAGTTAATGTTTGACACTATATGTCGCATTCTATGGCCAGGTTTGTGTACTTTTGGCAGTGCATAAAGTTTTGGGACGTCTGGGTTTGAAATATTAAGTTTCCATTTAGGTACTCCCAAAACTGTATTAATATTTTTTATAACTTCTTTTGAGTCACGAATCATTCTTGGTAAAGGTGTTTTTGCTAGTATTTTTATATTACTTGTACGCAATGAGTTTTGAACTCTCTCATCATAGTCCTGTTTTTGCATAATAACAAGCTTATTTCCTTTGTCTGCCTTCATGTAGAAAACATCTTTTTGTTGTAGTTCACGAATAATCTCATGAGTTTTCATAGATTCCGCATCACATTTATACTTTAATTTTGCATCTCTAATGATAGTTTTAGCAAATTCTCTTATTTCATCCTTAATTTGTGGTGGTTTGTACTTTATGCAAGTCTCCAAATCAACGATAGATTCGATATGCAAAGGCTTTGGAGTGTAGTTCAATCCTTTGTTCAAAACATCAAGTTGTTGTTGGGAAAAATCTTCGGTTGACAAATTGACGACTAAATCATCCACCGGTTTTGGTTTTTTACTGCCTAACAAAGTAGATTCATTATTTTTGAACTGTTCTTGTTTTAATTTCCACAGTTTTTGGTTTTGGACATCGCGTTTCTTTTGAAAGCTTTCGTTGCATTTTTCTATGACGTTAGACTGGAAACTTAACCACGATTCAAATTGAAATTCGCTCAAACCTTTTGTGATGTACAAGTGCAAATGATAAAGTTCTAACTCGACGTCAGTCAGTTTGGAGTAATGGTATTTAATCTCTAAGTTGAGCCAGATATGTTTTGATTGAATTATAACCGCGGAAGTCCTTGTATTTGAGTATTTTTTAAAAAAACCTTGAGTTCAAAATTTGAATAAAATCGCTTCAGTGGCTTTGGCTGTAGCTTGAGGTACAGACAGACAGACAGACATAATTGTGCCACCCACTTTCATGTTCTCTATCATCGTAATGTCATGTTTTATTGTTATCTCAAACATTTTCTTTTGCACGAATCCAAAACTTGCCCTATATGTAGTACCTATATTGCAAGTAAAAATGGTTCTTGGAGAGGTAACATTAAAAACAATTTTTTTTAAATGGTTTCCTATCCAAAGGTATCATTTACTAAAAGAAATTTATTGATTTTTTTACGAAAAGTTATTGAGTCTGCTTTGAGAAAAATACAATTATGTAAAATTGATAAGAAAAATTGTATGGCAGGTACCGTTATATTAACAAAAAAAATAAAAAAAAACGTGGGGGGAATGAGTCCTGTGAAGTTAGCAAAAAAAGTGCTTAAAATTGATAAAAAAAGGGAGTTCCCGGTAGCAAACAAAGAGTTCCTCATACTTTTTTGCAGTAGTTCTGTCGAATGGAGTGTTTAAATTTAAAAAAAATGTTTGTTTGCTTACTTCACGCAGCAAGGACTTATTTGAGAAAAAGAGTTCTGAGCATGTTTTTCACCTTCAAATCAAGAGTTCTAGAGTTCCTAATGGGTTTTAGAAAGAGTTCTACAAAATTGGAAAAGTTAGGGCAGTTTAAGGTGCCCATTGACTTAGAACCAAAAATTTTCAAAATCCAAAAAATTAAAAAAAGGAGTTCTGATTAGAGTTCCCGATAGCAAACAAAGAGTTCTGAACATTTTCTTAGCAACTTTTTTTTCTAAAACTAATTTTTCAAAAGATATTCGCAAATTTAGGTGCCCATTGACTTAGAACCAAAAATTTTCACAATGACCAAAAAACGCTATTTACTAAGTTTGAAGAAAATCGATCAAGCCGTTAAGGCTATAGGTCAACAGACAGACAGAATTGTAAGACCCTTTTTTTTCGTCTTCGCTATCATCGTGATGGCAATGCATTTCTTGCCATTTATGAATTACGTACATACATATATATCGCAAGTAAGAAATATACTTACATCGGATAATTTTACTATCCCTCTTGTCGTCTTAAAGCGCTGCTTTGTATTCATAATTATTGCTTAAAGTGGGTGTAGTGATTTGCACTTTCTGAAATATCAATTATCGCGCAATGACTCGACATATACATAGAAACTACCCAGTATGAAGGACGACTTGTTGGAATAAGCCCCTAGTTGAAACACTGTAAGATAGATAGGTACGCATGGTGCACACATTAAAAGAATTACATGAAACATGATAACATCAATCACAATATAACATCTGAATCTATTATTTATTAATAGATACATATTATTTATGAAATTGAAGGGGAAAGCCCCGAACATCATTCACCTAACCTAATTATTATATGAAAAAAAATATTAATTGATTTTTCTTACCTTATATTAGGCCTTAGGGCTTTGTCTTATATAGTACCAAAGAATTGGGGCAACTGCCTTTATGTCTGGCTTTTAAACATTTTTCAGTCAATATTGTTTGTTTTTTGTTGGAAGAACTATTTTATATACGAAGGATTTCTAATATCCAGAGACTTGTACTTCCTTTTATATTTATTTCTATACGTTTATCATTTTATCATTTCACCACAAAATATCTATCTTCATATCAGTTAAGCTTCCAATACATTTTCTCTCAAACTTCCAATCAGCTTAGGAGATTTTATTTTATTACAGAAGATATTAATTATTTTCGTCAATTTTACCACTTATACAAGGGGCTCCAGCGAATCATCAATTAATCTTTGAAGATAGAACAAGAATTTGTGCTTATAAGTTTTCCCATAAATTAATGATCCGATTAAAATCCGAAATTCTTCGATTAGTTTCTTTCTTTTTCTCTCTATCGTTACATTATTTAACCGCATGTTGTGGTGGCTTTGGAAAATCTCTTGTTGGGACTATAGAATGGGGCTTATTTTTATAGGAACCACAATGTGTTTCATTCAATTTCAATTTCTATTATACACGCAATACAATACCCTACCCTGGAAGTAATAGTTGATTTCACCCAATTTCCTTATCCTTTTTTGAACTTAATTGTTATGGCTATTTCTTGAAATCAGTGCGGTTCTTGGGACTAGTAGTATTTTGGGAATATCTTACATATATCTTCAGCCTCAAGGTCATTTCAGTACAGAGACATTGGAAGAACAAACTAGAATGGTAAACTGGGAAGCAGTGTACTATATGCAAGCACCGTGTGAACAGATACGATTCCTCAACGAAAATATTAAATTGTTGTATAATGTTCATGTTCCTTTAAAAACTAGATGCTTTGATCTTCGTAGCCCTCCTTGGTTTACTGCTAAAATACGTTTTCTTATGCAGAAACGTGATCAAGCCTACAAATTGTGGAAACGGTACCGATTGCAGCAACTGAGACAAGTTTACAATCCTTTTCGCAATAAAGTTGTATTGGAGATACGAAATGTTAAAAGCCATGTCTATTGCAATCGACTTAGTTCATCCTTAAGTGGGCGTCAGTTGTGGACAAACTTAAGAGAAATTGGTATTGGAAGGTTAAGAAGTAATGTGGTTGATAACATCGATCGAGACGCCTTAAACCGTGAATTTATTTCATTGCCTTCTTTACCTTCTGTAAGCGACAGTGAAGACATGGACGGACCAGAAATTATTCAGCAAGTAATTGCTCCTCTCTCCAGTTTCAGCTTCACGGCTGTAAACAGCGCAGACATAGTAGAGAGCTTGCTATCTGAAAAATCTAATGCTGTTGGAGTCGATGAGATTTATCCACCGTTCCTTAAGATAATTCTGACAATCCTCTTACCATACATAACTCACATTTTCAATTTTATTTTAACAACGAGTCAATGTCCCACGAAATGGAAGCTCGCAAAAGTTCTACCTATTCCAAAAAATTAAAAAACAATGATCTTAGACCTATATCCATTCTGCCTTTTCTTTCAAAAGTCTTTGAAAGGATATTACAAAAACAAATGAATGTATTCCTAACCCACAGAAATCTACTTACACCAAAATAATCTGGTTTTCGTAAGAAACACAGTTGCATTACCTCTCTAATAAATGTAATAGAAGATTTGCGACAATCGATGGATGAAGACAAGGTCTCATTATTGGTTTTGTTGGACTTTTCTAAGGTCTTTGATTCCGTTGACTACTCCATTTTATGCAACAAATTGCGTTATGAGTTTAGTTTCTCTTCTAGTGCTGTGAAACTAATTGAATCATACTTAAGTGGAAGAATGCAAGCAGTTGAAACTAATAACGTTCTTTCCAACTTTCTGATGACATCAAAAGGTGTCCCTCAAGGATCAATTTTGGGTCCTATCTTGTTTTCTATGTACATAAATGCGCTCCCGACGGTTGTAAAGTACTGCTCCCTTTCCATGTATGCTGACGATGTACAATTATACTTAAGTTGTCCCCTTGGTCTCATTGAACACTATATACAATGTCTTAACGAAGATTTGGAGAGAATTTCACGTTGGTCTCAATCTAATGGCCTCATATTAAATCTCACAAAATCGAATTGCCTTGTTATCTCAAGAAAACCATTAGATTTGTCCTACTCTGCCGTGTTAAGAAGAAAAAACGTAAGTGTATTTTTGACATTTCGAGATAAACGCGTTTTTCTGTTTTTATCTCTATCTCTTTTGTTTTGTTTTTGAGTGTTTTTCTGTTGTATTTATAAGTGAATCATTTTTTTTTGCCTTGATTATTTACCAGATGTACTAATGCTTGTATGGTAGTCACTTTTTTTTTTCTTAAATTGAGTGCTAAAACGTCAATTTTTCCTTCAAAAGCATGGTTCTTTGAACGAAAGTCATTTTTCTTAAACGTTATAAGCCATTACAAAAGCAAATAAGGGCTTTTATTTTTAAAGAATAAAATAGCAGACATATCAAAGATGTCAAAACTGGCCCTTACTCAAAACAGCCAAAATGTCAGTTACGTTTTTTCTTCTTAACACGGCAGTACTTTCCTCCTGTATTGCTTAAAAATATTCCAATTGAGTATTCCGAGACAGCAAAAAATTTGGGTATTCTTTTTAACCGCAGTCTTACTTGGGACAATCATATTAATTCAGTTGTTGGAAAAACTTATGGTGCATTGCGTTCCCTTAGGTGTTCTCAATCCTTTACCCCAATAAAAACGCGTATTATGCTTGTCAAAACTAATACCTATTCTTATATATGGCTGTGAAATATATTGTTCGTGCAGTTTTGAAAGCAAGCGGAGGTTAAATGTAGCCTTCAATAGCACAATTCGTTATATTTTTGGGCTACGCAGGTATGATCATGTTTCAGCCGTTTCAGTACAACTTTTTAATATGACATTTAACAAGCTCTTAAGCTATGATTAGACGGTCAACGCAAATGGTCAACGCGTTGACTCTCTGACGTCAAAATGACGTAAAATTCTGTCCCAAAGTTGTCTTGTCGTGTGATCGTCAACGCAGAATACTGTTCATGCGTTGACGACAGCGTTGACACTCTCGTTGACACGAATTTAAAGGTCAATGCGTTGACTTTTTACGTTGGCCGTGTAATCATCCTGTCAAGGAAGTTAGGACACTATGACAGATTACTCAACAACGCGTTGACTGTATCTTAACGTTGACACAGCGGCTTTTTCTGTCATGTCAACGTACTCTGCGTTGACCTTCTTCTCAATCTCAAAATTTTTGTAATTTTTGAGTATTTTTAAACATCGACAGTTGATGGCTTGACAGATGAGGGGGACGAACTATATTTTGACGTATATTTTAATCCAAATGTCACTGAATTGCTCTAAAATCACTTTTCTCCGGGGCAGTACAAACAATTATAAAATTTCTGATTTTTATATGTTTTATTAATCCAGCGACATTGTAGCCATCCTTCAATGGAGCTTGACAGTTGATGGCTTGACAGATGGAATACAAAAATTTTTTGGCAGCAAAAGTATATTTCGATGCAAATGTCACCCAATTGCCCTTAAATCACTTTTTCCGGATGAGTAAATAAACTCCAAAAATTTCGGATTTTTAGAGGTCTTTTAGTCCATCAACATAGTAGACATCCTTCAAAGGAATTTGACAGTGGATGGCTTGACAGCTGAAAAACGAGCTATATGTTGACAGCAAACGTATATTTCGATCCAAATGTCACCCAATTGGCCAAAAATCATTTTTTCCCGGAGCAGTAAGAAAACTTCAAAAATTTCTGATTTTTTTAGCTGTTTTTTAATCCATTGACATCTTACCCATCCTTCAATGGAACTTGACAGTTGATGGCTTGACAGATGGGGGATGATCTATATTTTTACGGCAAAAGTGTATTTCGATTTAAATGTCACCCAACTGCCCTAAAATCACCTTTTTCCTGAGCAGAAAAAAGAACTTCAAAAATGTCAGATTTTTAAGATGTATTGTTCGATAACACCGCAGTCAATGTCGTGTGATCGTCAACGTACAAAATGATTCAATTTAGCTCTTGTCAACTCCACGTCAACGTTCATATGTTTTGGACATGGTCAAGTAGTGTAATCGTCAACGTTTCACGTGTCAATACGTTGACACCAGAGGGTACCAATTGCGTTGACACAGATAAAACGTCAACGCATTTTGGGACAACATTTACGAGTGCCGTCATTCGTGTGATCGTCAATGTTTCATGCGTTGACACAGTCTACGTTGACAGTACGTTGCCAGTGTTTCTGATGACGTCAAGGAGTCAATGCGTTGACCATTTACGTTGACCGTCTAATCTAAGCACACTATCTCTATTTTCCGATATTTTGCTAACACACGAGCCGCTTTATCTTTACGAAAGAATACGTATGGCCTCTCGAGTAGATCCGGACAACTCATACATCTACGATACTCATCCTTAACATCTGAACGTCAATTTTTTATTAACAGTGTTCGTTTATGGAATTGCCTCCCACGCGATATCAGAAGAATCGAAGATACAAGAAAGTTGAAAAAAGAAATAAAAACCTCTCTTTCTTCCTTAAATGTTTGAATAAGTGAGAAACATGCATATAAATAATTTTAAATTTAAATGATTTACTTTAAACCTACCTACCATTTACTACTTTGTATTTTCTATTTATTTATAGTTTGTAATTTTAGCTTTTCACTAAATTATAAGATATTATATCTTACTGTGTGTAAGCAATCGATAATAAATTGAATTGAATTGAATTGAAAAATCTTAAGCTTCTACGCACAACAAGTACAATAATTGAAATACTTCCTGTTACACAATATTAAAAAAATAAATCGATTTTATACGCAAAAAAATGGATTATTTCTATAATTTAAAAGGATATATCAGCTGGTGAGGCTGATGGTACATACCAAACTATGTATACCTATTCCCATTTTATTAAACAAACCCTTAAGCTTATAATAAATTAACTATATATTTGAAAGGGACCCAATAACTTTCATTGCTGACAAAACAGAATTGATCCTTTTTTTTCGGTCAAAATAAATCCCTACGTGTATACGAATGGCATTCTTTTCATTACTAGAGATTGTTCATCCTGAGTCCTTTGGGCAAAGTTTTACAGGAAAAGTGAAAATAAAAAAGAACATAAAATCATGCTTCTCATCTTCCCTTAAAGTATTTGCATTTGAGTGCGTTTTTATTTAGAAAATTATGTGGGGCACGTACAATTTTAATTGCCAATAGCCTTCAAAATCATAATTTTATCCTTTTGATTTGAGTGTGTTTTACTGGTGTTATTAGCAAAATTATCATTTCGTTCCCAAATAAAAAAAGATTTTCGGTAGTAAAAAAAAGTGAGGCATGTAGATGCAGATGAAGTCTTTCATTTTAGAAACTTGATTTAAAGAGGGAAGAAGGTATAAAAACTAAAATTAGTTTTGGGTAAAACTAAAGCCAAATTAAGTTTATTAGTGTAAAAGCTGTATAGGATAGGGATAATGAATCTCAGTGTTAGCTTTTGATGATGAAATCTTTTAATTAAAAGGTTATGCCTTGACTAACTTTAGAAATGTTGAAATATTCGGAATACAAAAGTAGTCCTTTAAAAAAAAAAACTTTTATTTGCATAATTTATAACCTCACTTATTGCTATGTACATATTTTATGAAATAAACTTCGTAATTTATAAAAATAAATTGAAGTGAAGGTTCTGAATACAGATTCTGTGTAAACCCAATTGATTACTACCTTCTTATGAACCTTTTTATACTAATGTTTTTTTGTAGGCTTCTTTACGTCCTATTTTTGAAATTTGTATTCTAGAAAGTTTCTTAAGTGGTGACGTATGTTACATTAGTGCTCCTTAGATTTTGTTTGCAGGACTTTAACTTGAATGGATTATTAATTGGGTAAAGAACGTGTTCGAGATACCGGCAAAAAATAATGACTTTTTCGGCAAGTTAGAATACTGACTTTATATTAACCGATTTATCAAAATGTCAACATTTTCAAATTTCAACTTGACAAAAAGACAACTAAACTGAAAACAATCCAGAAAAATATCGACTTAATTGGCTTATCGGTATATTTTCCCATACAAAAAAGTCGATAAAAATCGATATTTTAACCATAATTGACATTTTAATTTCAAAATTGCTTTGTACGAAATCCTGATTGAACTGAATAATAGCGGTGTCAAAGTAGTAGCCTACGCAGATGACCTGGCGCTGCTAGCGACCGGAAAATTTATTTCCACAGCCAGCGAACAGATTAATTACGTTTTGTCAAAAGTCTGTACCTAAGCGGGGAAATGTGGACTTTCGGTAAACCCACAAAAAACCGAACTGGTTCTTTTTACTAACAAAAGGAAAATACCAGAATTTGTCCTACCATCAATAGAAGGAACCCAACTTAGACTATCAGATCATGTCAAATATTTAGGCGTAATTCTTGACAAAAAGCTAAACTGGGGTATGAACATCAAAGAAAGAGCCAAGAAGGCCATGATCGCTTTTTACTCCTGCAACAGGATCTTTGGTAAGACCTGGGGTCCAAACCCTAAAATCATAATGTGGATGTACACGGCCATTATAAGACCGATCCTCACATATGGTAGCCTGGTTTGGTGGAGCGCGATGGATAAAGAATGTAATTATAAAACGCTTAACAAAGTTCAAAGACTAGCGTGCATAGGAATCACAGGGGCAATGAGGTCCACTCCGACTGCGGGAATGGAAGCCATACTCAATTTAAGACCCCTAGATCTATTCGTACAAGAAACTGCAGCCTATGGTGCTCTAAGATTAAGCCAGACTGATAGCTGGAAAAAGAACTCTGTAGGTCATGCACAAATTATGAACAAATTTACGGAGGGGTATGTATACACAGACTACACAACACCCCGTACAAATTTTGAAAAACCGTTTTCTGTATCCATCCCCACAAGAGAAGAATGGGAAGCTGGTTTACAACAATCAGATACACCGATGGTAGAAATTTACACAGACGGATCAAAGATGGATACGAGAGTAGGTGCGGGTTTCTTTTCAGAATCCCTCAATTTAGCGAACTCTTATAGACTCCTTGATTATAGCAGTGTCTTCCAAGCGGAGGTTCTGGCAGTGATTAAGGCTGCCGAACAGATCTCAATGTTGGCGATACCACGGGCTGATATCACCTTTTACATTGACAGCCAGGCAGCGATTAAAGCTATTTCTGCAACAGAAATAAAATCCAAGCTGGTTTCATGCTGTCGCGAAGAGCTAAAGGTTCTTGCCACACAGCACAACATCAGACTCTGCTGGGTTCCTGGGCACTGTGGAATTCTAGGAAATGAAAAAGCAGATGAACTGGCAAGGACTGGTTCATCGTTAGATCAAAGCCTAACGGACTCCGGTGTTAAAATTCCATCCTGTGCCATTAAACAGACAATTGGTAAGAAGATAGTGGAACTTACCAATGACAGATGGAACTCACTCGCAACTTGTACCACTACAAAGAATTTGTGGCCTAGCTACAATAAGAAAAAAACGCACCATATCATAAACCTGAAAAAGAGATCCCTGAATCTTTTAATAGGAATTATCACGGGACATAATCTCTTAGGTTACCACAAGAAAAAGATGAGACTAAGTACTGAAGACCTATGCAGAGGTTGCGGTGACGTAGAAGTAGAGGAGGACACCCTTCACTTACTAGGTCAATGTCCGGCACTCTGCAATATAAGGAAAAAATGTTTGGGTAGCTATTTCTTCAATGATCTAGCAGAAATCTCGAAGTCAACAGGCAATAACATCTCAAGTTTAATGAACTTCATCAACGCCTCTAAATGGTTCGATGCTCCATAAGGTTTCATATGTTATATTTTTAAAGGGATGGTCCAATCCATCAGGGTACCACAATGGATCAACATTGATCTAAGTGTGACGGGAACAAGATCCACCATCAGCCCATCAACCTAACCTAACCTAACCTACACATTACATATAGGTACATAAATGTAAAACTAAAAAAAATCAAGAGGGGTAATTCAAATATCAAGTGCCAATTTGAGATGAAACTGATAGAAAAAATTGCAAAAATATGGTGGATTCCATACCGAAAAGAAAAAAACTGCTATCAAAGCAAAAAGGAGGGTATTTTCTTACTATGTAAAATTATTAAACAAAACTTGCTTTTTTCCCAAACAAAATAATTATTTCAATTTAACAATATTTACATTTTTTTTTATTTTGGGTAAAATTTTTAGAAAATTACCACTCCCGCCTAAAGGAGGTGAAATAGACCCCCCTCTACTACGATTTTTTTCTCGTCTGAATCTAATCTATAAGTTGTGACTTGTTTGGCGTGTTATAAGAATCACCCTAACCACATTAGGGAGACCAGGGGGGTGAAATGAAAATCTGAAAAAATATGAAGTTTTTTTTCTCTATGTATTTAGAGTCATTTGAACTTGGAATTTAAAAAAAAATATAGATGTATAAGGACCAACCTAATGTTCATATACATGCTTATAGTTTATCCCGTGTTGTTGAAAAATATGTTGATATAATTTTATACACTATATAGACCAGGAAAAATAGCACAAATTGTATGGGGAACCTTGAAAAAATTAATTCATGAAATATTAAAATTGGAATCGACGCAGAATTGCAACCTCTATAACATATCCAAAGTCCCCCAAAATCCCCGCATTGGCTTTTTGTGTAGATGCATTTGAAGAGGTGCAGACGGGGAGAATTTGGAGGTCTATCAAACTGAAATATTTGTTTGGGTAAAACCTGATCATATGATACATGCTTTAAGGGTAGTTTTTAACGCTGAATCTAATGAAACTAAATTCAAAATGATACAACCACCCAAAAAGAAGTTATAGTCCTTTTTATGTAATGATGACTTTTTTTTCAGGTACAACAGGTAAAATATTACCAAAAACCCTTTGAAAATAACGGTATGTTAATGAAACTTGGAATGAATGTTTCATTTGTCATAGGAACTAAGAATCAAGAGAGTCCCTTAAAATATCCATGGTGAAAGGGTGTTTTTTTTAAGGGGGAGTGGCAACAAAGAATGCTAACCATAACACCCACGTTAAACCTCTTACACTCATGAAACTCGCCAAAAATATTAAACTCTTCATGGCAACCAAGAATCTAAATACTCCATACAAATATCTTTGTTCTAATAGTGTTTTTGGTGACTGCTAACTTTTGACTTGTTCTACGGAAAATACGATTTCAAAAATTAATTTTAGCTTGAAAAGGCCCATTACTTTGTTAAGGGTGCTTGTATCATTTTAGTTTTGCTTTTATTAGATTCAGCGTTAAGAAATACCCTTAAATCATATACCATACTTTGTGTATATACCTCAATTACACCACATCGGAATTTTGGCTCAAATCTTCCAACTTCTTCCCAGATTTTCCCTCTCTTTAATAAAAAACCCCAGAACAAATATATTTGTGAGGACTATTTTGATTCTTGGTTGCCATGACAAATTATATATTTTTGGCGAATTTCATGAGTGTAAGAGTTTTTTCGTGGGTGTTATGGCTAACATTCTACACTTGCCCCTCCCCCTTAAAAAAACACCCTTTCACCATGAATATTTTAAGGGACTCTCTTGATTCTTAGTTCCTATGACAAATGAAACATTCATTCCAAGTTTCATTAACATACCGTTATTTTCAAAGGGTTTTCGGTAATATTTTACCTGTTGTACCTGAAAAAAAAGTCATCATTACATAAAAAGGACTATAACTTCTTTTTGGGTGGTCGTATCATTTTGAATTTAGTTTCATTAGATTCAGCGTTAAAAACTACCCTTAAAGCATGTATCATATGATCAGCTTTTACCCAAACAAATATTTCAGTTTGATAGACCTCCAAATTCTCCCCGTCTGCACTTCTTCAAATGCATCTACACAAAAAGCCAATGCGGGGATTTTGGGGGACTTTGGATATGTTATAGAGGTTGCAATTCTGCGTCGATTCCAATTTTAATATTTCATGAATTAATTTTTTCAACCTTGGTTCCCATTTTTCCTGGCCTAATAAGGCCAAGTCAATGATATTAAACGTGAAAAAGTACTGTCATTCGTATATTTTTGGTTAAAAACAGGGCTGCCAGGGTCATGCACCTATTTGAGTGCAGGTAACATATATTTTTCAAATAGAGTAGAGTGTGAGCTTTAATTTGATGCGTATTTTAAGCTCTGACCTTAACAAATTCCATACACTTTAGTTGAAAAGTTACTGTAATTGGTATATTTTTGGTTAAAAACAGGATTGCCAGGGTCATGCACCTAGTTGAGAACAGGCAACCTAAATTTTTCAAATAGAGGAGAGTGTAAGCTTTAATTTTATGGTCTCCGTTTTACTTGAGTTTATAGAAACTATATATCGTTGTGAAAATTTTCAAGTTTGTCATATTAATTTGTTTTTGTGACGTTTGGAAGACTTTACTACCAATAAGGTTATTTTACTAATTTTCTGCAGATCCTAAGCTTTAATTTGGTATGCAATAGATTACCGAACTCAAAGAATATAAATAGTTATGAGAAATAACGTGTTTCTTACACTTTTTTCCTTTAAATAGGGTTGCCACGTACATGCACCTTTTTTTTAAAGTGGCAACCCTATTTTCTTTATTTCAGCACCATCTGGTCTTTTATTTGAGACCAGTTTTAACCTTTAACTCGATGAGCTAAGTTATGGTTATGATTTTGAAAGAGGGTTGCCAACATCATCCACCCATTTTGCACTAGGCAACCCTATATTTTTCTTTCTATCTCACCAAGCTCTACAGTTTATGAATAGTTTAAACCTTTAACTCGATGAGCTAAGTCATGGTCGAAAAAACGTACAGGAAGTGGCCCATTTAAGACGTCATCCACCCAAATTTTGCAAGGCAACTGATGTACGTTAAGTTTCTCTCAGATAGATCTATCGATTAAGTGGTATTAGAATCTCTAACCTTATGAGCTAAGTGATCTGACGGTGGGCTCTCCGCCTATATCATCATTGGAGGCTATAGAAACCGAGATAACCGCGAAAACGTGATTTTTGTGGCATTTGACCTTGAATAACTTACGTTACAGACACGAGATTTTATGAGACTTTTCAGGACACTTTTAGAACACCAATATGAAAGTACGGGTTTCCAGCTTATTATCTCTCATTCCCAGGTTGACCCTTATTTTTTGCTTAAATGACTGGATTATATGCCTTGTTGTAGTTACAAAATGAAAGCCTTAATCAACTGTGAAACAGAACTAGTGCATACATACATGACAATTAAGCATATTACCATAGGGTGAAAACTTTGAGAAGACTTTGCACATCCTCGAAGAAACGTACCATTGGAAAGAGTTGAGCGGCGTCTTGCGGCCAGTTATTGATACTTTACCTAAGTAAGTAGAAAGCTCACCATAACATCTCAAAACGCACCCTTGCAATTGATTGATTGGGGTCAACCATCACCTGATTCCAGTGGGATGGAAATTCGGAACGGATTAAACAACAGTTTATTATGTCTTGAATCGAAGTAAAAACAAAGGAAGACATTATTTTCAAATATCTTAACGGAAGGCCATCAGCACCATAACTTCATTTGACATAATTTAATAAAATGCTTAAAAACCCCTAAAAATTTCCCGGGAAACAATGATACATAAAATAACGGCGGAGTTACTTTTAATCCCTCCGTGTTAATTGAAAACATGCTTAAGAAACCTTGAGATCACACACATCCACTCCACATCTTCCACAAGCTAACTAATGTGTAACATAAATTCAAGACTTAACGCCTTTCTCAAAGCTCTTATCTCATTCTAATATAACAACTACAACTGGCATTAACTCTTCTTTAACTGCCACAGCAATAAGCCTTTTCGCTGTAAATGAACCATGAATGCCTGCTATTAACTCTATCACTGTTCCAAGGATCCTTTGTTAATAAATAAACGAAGATTAGCTGAGTTTGCTGCCTATATCCGGGAGAAACATACATATTTTAGGCTTTCTGTTTTTTCTACATATTTATTTTCTGTGGTGTGTTAGTTCAAATCGTGTCAACTTTTATTACACATTCCATTTTTATTATTTTGGCTCTCAAACTTCCCCTTTAGAAGTAAATATGTGCATTAAGTTCTTTATTGTAATACTAAACAATATTTGTACATACATCCTGTAAGGCAGTGTGTTTTAGAGATATTTATGAGATAAATATGTTCGTATGCTTACAAATGTGACATTCCGCCTCTTTGCCTCGATTATGGCTGTGGCGATAGTTTGCTATTAAAATGATTCCGAAGCATTTATAGTATTTACGTGCTTTTGGTTTTTATATTTATATTTGTATAGAATTCGGTTCTTTGCTGAAAACCAACATCCTTAATGAAGGGCTTCAAGTAAATAATAAAAGCCTAAAAGTGATATATTGTGTTGGTCGTTGGCGGCATTATGTCGATGACGACAACTTCTAGCACTTGATGCGCGCTGGGCGAGATGTTTTATTTGCGGCCAACACGGTCACGAACTCGAACGAAAGGTTCTGCTTCGAAAAAAAATGTTTGTAATAAAAAATCCTTTATCTTTGACTTTGAGTCCGAAGCAAATTTATTAGAAACGAAGGACTTCAAAAGATTTCGATTTTCAACATTATGCCTCAAAGACATGAAATATCAGATACGAAGATATAGTCAGGGTGGTAGCATTGCAAATCATACTTTCGAGTATTTCCGAGGGACGGCCATCACAATACATTTTTTTTAAATAATGGCTAATTTTCGAATAGCCTTGCCAAGGATAAGTTCTACGAGCCCCTGGACAAGTAATATGAGCAATGACCTAGCTATGACATTAAAATTGTCTTGGGTGATTTTAATGCCAAGCTAGGCCAACGTTGACTTGGACCACTACCTCGTTGCAACCATTGTAATGCTACAGATATCCAGACCAAAGCCAAAACTGGGAAATACTGTGAGGAAGTTGGACGTCGGACCTCGATATACCTGAGAGGACATGGCGAATTCCTGGTCACTTAACCACCAGCCAGATTGGCCACATTACAATCGATGCAAAGCACTCCTCCAGTATTAAGGATGTCCGAACGTTCCGAGGAGACAACGTTGACTTGGACCACTACCTCGTTGCAGCCACGGTAATGCTACGGATATCCAGAACAAAGCCAAAACAGGGTTCGACGTCAGACGGCAGTCACAAGAAATCGCCAGATCCTTTTCCGATCGAGTCGCTCGTGCCCTGTTAAATAATCCTATGCCACCAACTGCAGGTATCGAGAACCGCAGTGGAAGAATTACCAGGAAGCCATCAGAAATGCCACCTCTACCGTGCTGGGCTTCGCAAGACCACCACAGCGAAACCCCTGGTTCGATGAAGAATGCTGGCAAGTGCATGCAGCCAAACAACAGTCATACAAAGTGGCGCTGCATAGAAGCACGAGAGCTGCTCGCGAGCTCTACAAGCAGTAGAGGAGAGAGAAACATAAGCTTTTTAGTAGGAAAAAGGAAGAGCATGAGAAGCCCGCGATCAAAGAAATAGAGGGATGCCATTGCAGGAATGAAGTTCGGAAGCTTTACCAAAAAGTTAAAAGAACCTCCCAAGGGAACAAGGCCCGAACCGAAGCCTGCAAGGATGATCAGGGGAACATCGTTGTAGAATCGCAGACGGTGCCGAGGTTAAATCATTTCTGCAAACTGTATAACGTTGATGACGAACCGAATTTGGCTACATTGCTGATTCCACCATTCAACCTGGACGACGCGACGTAGGCCAACAATTCCCTCCACCCAATCTCGACGAAGTAAAGATAGCTACATCTTAACTTAAGTCCAATAAAGCTGCTGGAGCTGATGGCCTTGCGGCTGAGCTATTCAAAGCGGCTGGCGTAGAATTTGTTAGGAGTATGCACCAGCTCATCTGTAAAATATGGTCGGAGGAAAGCATGCCCGATGAATGGAACCTCAGAAATGTTTGCCCAATCCTCAAGAAAGGCGATCCTCTGGACTGCATTAACTACAGAGGCATCAGTCTTCTTAAAATCGCCTACGAGATCTTCTCTGCCGTACTTTGTGAACGCCTGCAGCCTTTCGTCAACAACCTGATAGGTGCATATCAGTGTGGCCTTAGGCCAGGGAAGTGCATTTTCGACCAAATACTCTCACTACGGCAGATCTTGGAGAAAACCCAGGAGTTTCACATCGATACCCACCACCTTTTCATCGATTTCTAAGCCGCGTATGACAGCATCTATAGAGATGAACTATATAGGGCATCCATGCCAAACTCGTCCGTTTGTGCAGGATGGCGATGGAAAATGCACGCTGCTCCATCAAGGTCGGCAAGGACGTCACCGACGCACTCGATGTAAAAAAGGTCTTAGGCAAGGCGAAGAGCTATCATGCGTCTTCAACATCGTTCTTGTAAGAATAGTGCAAAACTCTTACGTCAACACTAGAGGCACAATCTAGGCACAATCTTTCAAAAGTCCGTCCAATTACTTGCTTACGCAGACGACATTGACATAATCGGACGAACAAAGCGAAATGTCAGTGGTGCTTTCGCGAGTACTGAGAGGAAAGCCGAGAAGATGGGGTTAACGGTGAATGAAAGCAAAACGAAATATGTATATGCTGTCAACAAGAAAGCACACCAAACATCGACGTCTCAGACAGAACGTCACTTAATACAGCTATAATTTTGAGATGGTCAGAGACTTTGTCTACCTAGGATCCGCTAAAAACTCAATGCTGAGATCAAACGAAGGATTACTCTTGCCAATCGCTGTTTCTTTGGGCTAAGAAGGTAATTGAGAAGCAAGGGCCTCTCTCGAGCAACTAAACTCCCCATGTATAAGACACTTTTATCATCCCGGTTCTGATGTATGGTGCAGAGGCATGGACACTGTTAACGATTGATGAAAACGCGCTAGGCTGTTTTGAGAGGAAAATTCTCCGGGTGATTTTTGGTCCCGTCTGCATAGATGGGGAATGGAGAATGGAGAAGAAGATACGACAGTGAACTGTACCTGTATGGGCTGTACAGTGACACCGACCTAGCTACAAAAGTGCAAAGCCATCGACTGAGATGGCTGGGTCACCAAGAGCAAATGGACACCATAATGCTCCAGCCCCGAAAGTCTTTGAATCCAACCCCGTGAGACAGCACAGTAGAGGTGGACAGCGGTAAAGGTGGCGCACGCAAGTGGAAGAGGATCTCAACACACTTGGTGTGCAAAACTGGAGATAGCTAGCTAAAAACCGACTCGGCTGGAAGAAGCTTGTTGGTTGAGGCCCTAGTCCATCCCTGTACTGTAGCGGCACCTTAAGTAAGTATGGGGCGGTCGGATGGCACATATGAACTAAACTTAATGCAGCTAGGAAATCACTAGAAAAGGTTCAAAGGCTCGCATGCATTTGCATCACCGAAGCAATGAGAACTTGCCCTACAGCAGCTATGGAAGTCATTCTGGACTTGACCTCACTACACGTGGCCATATATAGTGCTGCTAAGGGAGCCATAATGTGATTTGCAAGGGAGAGAACTAGGACGGGGAAAATCATTGGTCTTAGGGTAAGAGACTGGATTTGTAGGTCCACAGAATCAAACCTTGTAATTAAAAGAGATGGCATAGCTAAAAATTAAATTATAACTTCGTTAATAACTTTCATTCGGAGCTAAGTAGCAAAACAGAGTGGGTAGACGAAAACGTATACTACACTCTTAAAACAAGCTCCATCAGATGGTAAACTGATGAATTGAGAACGTCTGAAGGGACTGGGGCTGGAATTTTTGGGCTTAGAACCAAACTTTCCATACTAATGGGACAGTCCACCAGCATTTTTCAGGCAGAAGTTAATGCCATTGGGAAATGTACCGAAAGAAATCTCGAAAGTAAACATTAAAACCAAAATATTGCAATCATATCAGATAGCCAGACCACATTCATCAGCCCTAAGCTGGTATAGCTGGTGTAGAGGCAGGCTAAACGAACTTTGCAAGAACAACTTTGTATGTCTCACTTTAGTGGGTACCCAATCACGTTGTCATACAGGGCGATAAAGAGGCAGACTCCTTAGCAAAAAAAGGAGCAATGACCCCCATAATGGGACCAGAGCGCTTATACCCTTTAACTAATAAAATCTCTTCTTTTATTTTTGTTTCGAATAAAATTGTTTGAACAAAATATATTTAAAAAATTAATTTTCAACTCAAAATTTTGAGAAAATAGAAGCAAATATTAAAGTACCTAAATGTATTTTTTTTTTCAAAATTTTATGTAACGAAGTACTCTTTTTCAATATTCAATGGATTTCTGTTTTTGACTATAAATTAATAAGAATATTAAATTTCGAAAACATAGTACTTAATTTCGTAAAAACAAATCTGAAATTTTCTTTAAATTTTATTTTCCTCAAAATTTTGTATTTAAAAATTAGTTTAAAAAAAAACTGTTCACTCAAACAACTTTTTTTAGAAGGCACTTGGCACTTCAATCCATTTTTCCTATGGATAGAGAAGAGAATGATGGACAGTGGCGTAAAATTCCTTATATTCCTGGTATTTCTGAAAAGCTCTCCAAGCCGCTCTTAGATGCGAAAATAAAACCAGCGTTCTTCAATAATTTTACCCTAAAAAATGCTCTATGCAACAACAAAATAAAACAAACCGTCGATAAGGGTAAAAAAAGTGGAGTTTATAAAGTAACTTGTAAGGATTGTAATGGGATTTACATCGGAAAAACTACAAGGCCAATCCGCAAAAGATTAATGGAACATCTCAAATCTTCCAGCCATCAAGATCCCGCTTCTGGTCTCGCACAACACCTCAAAGACACAGGCCACGGATGTTCTATAGATGATGTTACCCTTCTTCATAGTCTTCCAGCAGGCCGTATATTGGACAAATACGAGATCTTTGAGATAAATCAACATAAACGTCATAAAATATTAAATTGTCAAATTGACCTAACTAATAACAGCCCCCTGTTGAATAATTAGTAAAACTCTTTTAATCTTAACGTTTTTTAACAATTTTTTATAAAAAAAAAAAAAAAAAATTACAATTATGTCTATATAATTATATGTATAGTTTTGCATTTTAAGAATTCACCACGAACCCTTAAATTTCTTTGTATTTCAATCAATGTAAATGTTAGTGCCCTGAAGATGTCCTAAGAAGACGAAACGCGTTGGCTTGCGATTAGAGTTCAAATAAATACATATATTTAAATTGTGGAAACAACAAGTGTTTTATTTATCATTTTTTGTTAAAATGTTCAGAACAATAAACTTCCACCAAGTGGCTAATCATCGCTCTATTGAGCATATAAAAACTTTTTTTAAATTAAAATAAAAGAAGATACTCGTGGCTTTACAAAAAGGTATAGCATGGTAAGTGTTACCGTTTGTTTTTATATGGTTTTGAAGTTTCTAATATTAAAATGGGGGGGAAAATGGAGCCTGGTAAAGCATTCCACATTCTTGTTATGCGGCTGAATAAAGAATCTCTGAACTTTACAGTACGTCCGAAATTGGGCTCAAGGGTAAACTGATAAGTGTTCCCAAAAGCGCGAGTATTACGGTTGAATTGTTTTAGGGAAGGAATGCAACTGGCTATTTCACTAGAACATTTTTTATAAAAATAGCGATTTAATAATGAGAGACATGAAACACTGCGACGGTGTTTCAGAGATGTTATTGATTGCGTTATTGATGAATCACCTATGATTTTTAAGGCTCTATTTTGGATTCTATCCAAGAGATTCAAGTGAGTTACAGGAGCACCTGTCCAGATGTGGGAGTTGTACTCAAGCTTAGGTCGGATGAAGGCTTTATAGATTGTAGCCAGATCAGAAGGGGAGAAAAATTTCTTGCATCGTCGAAGGAAACCCGAACACTTAGTAGCGTTTTCAGCGACGTCAAATATGTGGTCATTCTATAGAAGGTGATCTGTGATGCACATACCGAGGACTGAAAGCTGTTCAGTTTCTTCAATGCAAGTGCCGCTCATGGATAGCAGCATAGGGGGTGGGTTCCGCTTTAACGACAGGAGACAGCATTGAGTTTTTGAAGCACTAAATTGAACAATGCTGTTGAGATCAGAATTTAATGAACTTATCATTCGCTGCCGTTGAAGTTCCACATCCGAAGGACAAGGATGTGAATCTGAAAACGAATATGAAAAGCTGAGGGTACTGTTGTCAGCAAAACAATTCAATGGATTAGAAGTTTCAGACAAGAGATCGTTGATGAAAATAAGATAGAGAGTCGGAGACAAAACGGAGAACTGGGGCATACGCACACCAGTATTTATTTTATGAATGTCAGATTTGAAACCATCCAATACAACTTGTATTGAGCGGTCCGAAAGGTAGTTTCTAATCCAGCGAAGAAGAGATTCATTGATACCAAATGCACGCATTTTCGATAAGAGAGCTTGCTGCCAAACTCTATCAAACGCTTTTGAAATATCAAGTGCAACAATCTTACTTTCTCCAAAACGATGTAAAGATTTGTTGCACTGCTCGGTGAGATATACCATCAGATCACCAGTGGACCTATTACTACGAAAGCCGTACTGCCGGTCATTAAGAAGCTTTCGATATTTCTTAAGCTGATAGTTTATCAGCGTTTCCATGACCTTGGAAAGAAGGGACGTAAGTGCAATTGGACGATAATTAGTGGGTGAAGAAGATTCGCCTTTTTTAGGGACAGGCTGGACAAATGCTGTTTTCCATCCACTCGGGAAGAGACCTGTAGAGTAGGACAGATGGAAAAGCTTACGCAGTGGCTTTGCCAGCGTAGAAGAACACCTCTTCAGAACAATCGGAGGGATACTATCCGGATCATCGGATACCGTTGTGTTTTAATAGGTTTTTCTCTGTTTTTACTCAATTTTTTTTTTGAAAATTGCCCCTCCTGGCTAAACGGGGAAGAAGAATCACCCTTTATAAACGATACCATATTTCGTGACCTTCGATCCCGTATGATAAATGTGGTAACAAAATTGTTAACAGCGCTTATATCGATGGGTACTTTTTACAGTTTCCTTAGAATGCGGATGCTATGTACAGAAATCTAGCCTTTTGCGGATTTTTCGGCTAGGTCTGGAATAGTATCTACATTGATCTAACAGTGACATAGCTAAAAAAAAAAAAAAAAACTGCCTTAATGGGAAAAGTCATAATATTTGCTGTAGGAAGTACAGTTTGAAATTTTTTCATACTTCACAGTGAAGTTAGCAGGTCAGTATAAACTTTCTTCAAAAAAAGAACTTCAAAATTTCGACCTAGCCTATTCTTGAAATGCAAAAGAACTGCACATTTGGAGCCTTACTGCAAGTTCCTAGCATGCTTGGTTCGTGAGATACACGATGTGACCTACTTTCTTCATATTGAAGTCAAATTTGGGAAATTTTTAAATTGAGGACTTCAAATTTTGAACCTAGCAGTTCGTTTAAATGCAAAAAAAACTGCAAATTTGGAGCCTTACTGCAAGTTCCTAGCATGGTTAGTTCGTGAGATATACGATGTGACCTACTTGCTTCATATTGAAGTCAAATTTGGGAAATTTTTAAATTGAGGTCTTCAAATTTTGTACCTAGCAATTCGTTTAAATGCAAAAAAAACTGCAAATTTGGAGCCTTACTGCAAGTTCCTAGCATGCTTGGTTCGTGATATACACGATGTGACCTACTTGCTTCATATTGAAGTCAAATTTGGGAAATTTTAAAATTGAGGACTTCAAATTTTGAACATAGCCTATCGTTGAAATGCAAAAAAACTGCAAATTTGGACCCCTATTGCAAGTTCCTAGCATGCTTGGTTCCTGATGGGATACACCATGTGACCTGCTAACTTCACTGTGAAGTTAGCAGGTCACTAAATTACACCCTTATTTGGCGAACAGTAAAATCGGGAATAGAAATGCAAAAAACTGCAAGTTCCTGTCAAGGTCCCATTTGCGTGGGTGAAATTTGCCCTGCTAACTTCACAGACGTGCATACACCCTTCACATTTCTAACTATATTTGTATCCAGCTGATGGTTTTACGGTTAATACAACCCTTTAGTCATGTCTGTGGGTACTTTGTTCGTTTACTTATTTAAAAACCCCCGTAGCAAATTAGTTTACGTACATATATCCTGCTGTCAATCCAGCTGTTACAAATATCAAAATCATGGTTCGTTTAAGCTGTAGGTTGGCAAGGAAAGAAAGACAAATAGATGCGCAGACTAACACCGCTATCCTTTTATAAAGTCTTATTTTTCGGTTACCTTTTTTTATTTTAACTAAAGACATAAATACCAACCCAAGTGGAAGGAAGTACATATATTTACATAACATTTCATCCTTCAAAATAAGTCGGCCATAGTTATCAGAATTGCCTTGATAAGCTTTTCTTTTTGTTATCATATCTTTTCATACAAATTTTATCGCAGTTGATATCCTGTTCCTGACCCAAAATTCAACGTTATTATCAAGACTATTAATTTGAATTGATTTAGATGAAGCGCTTAACTTGGCTTGGCTTCATCGTTCTCTATTAACAAAGATTTTAAGGGACAAAAGTGAAAAATTACCGCATTTCGAAGGATATCATAAGAAAGGAAAACTAATAAATTAAGTCAACCCCCTAGATTTGTGGTATTTTTTTTTCTAAGTTGTGTTTGTTTTGTGTTCAATGTAGTTTTTCATGGTTTGTTTATTCCATTGACAGAGTCGATTTGATAAAACTCCGCACCCTATGGGGAAGGAAAAGAGTTTTGAAATGGTTTTAAATCCTTGGCTTAATGCTAACAATTGGGTTTTGAAAAATATTAAAGGTCAAGACCTTTTTTTTTATTTTTTTATCGTCAACTTAACTGTCTTCTGTTTCAAAGTGACAATAAACCGATACCAGGAACTGCTTTTCGCATCAGAAGAAAATTTGTCTACAGTCAATTTATGGATGTTCTTTTTTTCTTTCCTTGGGCGTTTACAAACATAACGGAGTATTATCTTTTTGAAAGTACTTTTTTTCTTAAGGGGATAATATTCAAATTTGTTTTCTCAATTTAAATTTAGGGAGAACTTTGGTCCGTTTTGTATAACAAGTCCTTATCAATATAAGCCTACTTAAGAACTTTGTTGAAAGTTGATTTTTTTTTGTATTTCTTCAAAAGTATGGCATGGTTGGTTTTAGTAAATTTGAGAGTGTCCTTATGGAATCACCTGCAAAGACGATTATGTTTCAATAGTGATCCAAATATTTCATCTTACCACTCCCAAGTACCCTGTGATGCCTGAGAACTTAATGAAGAAACGTCGTAAACCTAGGGGTATAAATGTGTGCCATTAGGTATAAAGAATAAAGATGAGTTCTAAGAGCCGAGACGATTATTTTTCGAGGAAATATAATTTAGGAGGCCTGGGCTTTTACTTTGAGGGATGTAGGGAAGTTTGAAAAACAAATGTGTTCTACAGACATTTATTCATTAAAAAAATAAAAGCATTACAAATGAGTTGTTATTATGGTTCATATTCCTTATGCCTATACACATTTAGGAAGCACATAAATTAACATGAAGCCATTTTTATGGTCTTGAAATTGTGCAGAAAAATATAGATTTTTTTTGATTTACATAAAAATCAAATATTTTATTCTGAAAATGTATTTTCAGCAAAGCTGCGGTACTTTATGGCAAATTCGCTGAAGAGTAATCTTTTCAAGACTAATTCCAAGAAATGATTTATTTGTAAAAAAACCTAAATATAAATGCTTCTTGATTTTATTTTTATTTCATTGCGATTTTATGAGATAAAAACAATAAACTTACATTCATTTGGTGAGTTAGCTTATAGGGACTAAACTCCATTGTTTGGCAACCATCTCGACTTTTATAATGAAAGGCGAAAAAGAGCGATCCTTAGTGTCGCACATCGATTTCAATAGATTTTTGACAACTTAAAGGTTAAGTTAATCATCAACCCGTTTAAGGTGGGCATCGAATCCTAGCCGACTTTCCTGCTCTTACTCCTGAGTACATAGTAGATACTGTTTGTTAACCAGGACCAGAATTAACCTTCTGTCAGCCTGCCGCAAGAAGCGGGGATCGCAGCTTAACCGAATTTTCTGCTCTGTGCTCCTTCTGAGTATATAGCTGATGTAAGCTGGGACTGTCTTTCAGCCTTCTGCCTTCCACTGGAAGCCTAACCAACTTTTTTACTCGGTAGTACTGAACTCCTCTTGCGTGTATAGTAGACGCTATCTCCAAGCCGGGAGCAGATTCATTTATAACATTCCTTTAAGTTCCCTCTGGGAGGGGAGGGAGGATTTAATGCCACATTGTTTTTGTCCGGAAACAACAAAAAGCGAACTGATATGGATGATTTTATGTTGATGACCCCAGCAAACGAAACATGGACATTTAATATCGGACTTGCACGTGGAATGTACTGTTCTTATACAGTGCAGCAGAACATTAAGCAGACACCCTGAATGGGCTTGAGGCTGAGGTTACAGCTATCCAGGAAGTGCGAGGGTATAGAGAGGACATACGAAGGATGAAATCGTGTGACATTTACTACGGAAAGTGCTATAAGGAGCAGGGTCAGTGGCTACTGGTTGTGGAATTGTGATAAGAAGAAGACTTTGGCAGGAAGTCGTGGGCATTAAAAGTGTAAGCGAGCACCTGGTTTTAATCCCCATCAAAGCCGAATTCAAGAACATCATGCTGATCTGCATCCACAGAACAGAGAGAATACTCAACGAAAGAAGTATTCTAAATCTGTTCGAGAACATGTATGTACCTAAGATATGTACCTGCAGTACAACGTCAAGAATATTCTGGGAGACTTCAACCCTATATTTTTTGACAGTCGGACGATGAAACTTCCTATAGGGGACACATGATGAGAAATGTCAACATAGCTACAACTCGTTTCCCACACCTTGATATACACCAAAGGACTTGGTGGTTGGTCTTGTGATCACAAAACCGTCAACCAAATTCATCACATCGTGATAAACGGCAGACATAGAAGGACCAGAGCTGCTAGCGAGCTCTATAAGCAGAAGAGGAGAGAGGAAGGAAGTGTAGCTTTAGATAAAGGAAGTCCAACATTCACCAAATATTCGTACTACGGCAGATCTAGGAAAAACTCCAAGAGTTTCAAATTGATACCCACCACGTTTTCATAGACTTCAAGGCCGCGTATGACAGCACCTATGGGGACGAGCTATATAGAGCAATGTCTAGCTTTGGCGTCCCTCCCAAACTCGTCCCTTTGTGCAGGATGATGGATGACCAACCAGACATGTCTGGTGTTTTACTTACTTACTTAAGGTGAAGCTACAGTCCGGGGTGGGCCAGAGCCTCGATGAACAAGCTTTTTCCAGCTGGCTACGCTTTCGCTTTTGAGGGTAGGTCGGTGTCACTGTATAGCCCGTTCAGTCCGTTGTTGTCCAGTATCTTGGACGTCCGAACGTTCCGAGCAGCCAACCCAACATAGACTCGGGCCACTACTTTACTTGGTAGTATTTCAAGTACGTACATAATGTATGTGCGGGTGTCTATGACGCCTCAACACCAAGCAGATGTTATAAAAAGATGATGCCGAAATACAAAATCATAAGAGATCGTCAGAACTTTCCGTACTTCTGTCTCTCTTAATCTATCACCCAGCCCGCCACCAGCATCAAATTCAAAGGACCTGTGGCGGCATTGTCAACAAAGTATCAGAAGTACCACTATTGATGTGCTAGGAGGGCCGTAGCTAGAGTCGAATTTAAGGTAGGGCAGCGATGGAAACAAATAGGGCAGAATTAAAAAAAATTACTTATGACTGGATCGCACGAAACGACTTTTGTCGTCCAAGCCTCTGGCTAGGCATTGAAGATATTTATATATTTATAACAATAAAAATTAATGTTGTCAAAGGGCCTGTGGCGGCATTGTCAACAAAGTATCAGAAGTGCCACCATTGTTTTAAAAAAAGTTGTAACAAAATTAAATTTTTCACTGACCGTCACTGATATTCTTTTGGGGGAAAAAAAATTCGTTTGGCATTTGTATTTTCTTTTGCATAAAACTGTCTTATTCCTATTTTTTGCAAATTGTAAATTGACAACGCACAAAAAAATCACCACCATGCTTACTTTTTTCAAAAGGTTTTATAACAAAAAAGAGAAAAACTTTGAAATGGAATTGTATTTGTATGTATTTCCCAAAACTACAAGTGTTGCTAAATTAGAACAAAATTGTTCAGCAATAATCAAAGATATATATAATAGAAGTTAAGTGAAAATAAGACAATTTGCTCAAAAACCTTGAGGACATAACAGGTACGAGTTTTAAACAAAATCCTAGCTAAAGCTAAAGAATTGAAAAAAAAATTGAAAAAAATGTGCTCCCCTTTCGAGATGAGGTGCAAAATATATTTGAATTTCTCCTCCAGGAAATCACATAAAAATGTCCTGAACAAAATTTGAAGCAAATTGATAAACACTATAAGATTCTAGCGTCAAGCTTTATGTACAGTGGACACATAGACGCACAGTCGTACAGACGCAAATACTGGTACACTGTGGTTCAGGGGTAGACAAAAATCATTTTCTCGACTCAATTTTTGACAGTGCAGTTTATTCAAGTAATAATCAAGATTTTCTTATGAAAATAGTCTCTGAATATAAAATTCCACATAAATGAAATTTCAGCAATTTTTTTGAATTTTTTAAATCGGTCGCTTTTTAAATCAAATAACAATTCTGCTAAGAAAAAGTTTATATTCCCTTGTCCCTTGTTCCACGATCGAACAAATTTTACACTGAACCATCATGTAGGGAATACAATTAAAGTTAGCTGCTAACATCTGCGAACCTTCAAAAACGCCCATTTTTTCTAAGGACCCCCGAAAATAAAAAAAATCCAATGACATTTTTGTAGGGGATTTCAAATCCTTGCCCCAAATTATGGGATAACCTATATGAATTTGTGGAGCATTAGTTCTATTTTCAATCCGCATTTTTAAAAATAATTTTAAGGGCCGTAAAATATTGAATTTATGACTTCCTTAACGCCCTTGACTATCGTTTACAAAATAGATCGTGAACAAGTTGATTGTATTTTTACTGATTTTAGTAAAGCTTTTGGCAAGTTGTGTCATAAAACTCCTATTTTAAAACTAAGCAACATAGGTTTAAATGAAGATTTTTTAAAAATGGATCGCATCATACCTTAAAAATAGGTATATATTACAGTGTAACTTTCCGTCTTGAGTGCTCGGATCTATTTTTTGTTAACTCAGGAGTTCCTCAAGGCAGCCATTTGGGGCCATTATTGTTTATTTTATTTATAAATGATCTTGTCTCTATCATACAAAATTTTAATTTGATGATATTAAACTTTACAAACGAATACAAAATTCAACAGACTGCTTGCTTTTGCAAGAAGATCTTAATAAATTAAGCGAATGGTGCAATGTGAATTGTCTAGTTTTAAATGTTGACAAATAATGTAAAACGATGAGTTTTACACGCAAAAATGAACCGTTTACTTATGATTATATGTTTGATTCATGTTCTTTGAACAAAATGTCTGTATTCTCTGATCTTGGAATTATTCTAGTAGATTCTAAATTAACCTTTAATTGTCACCTTAATTTTATCATCAAAAAAGCTTAAAGGGGCTTAGGATTCGTAAAACGATTCTCTCACAATTTTTGGGATCCTTACGTCCTTAAGCTACTATGTGTTTCATTCGTGAAACCCATTCTTGACTACGGGTGTGTGGTATGGGCACCTCACTACTCTATACATATTAATAGATTAGAGGCGGTCAAGAGAAGTTTTATGCGTTTTTGTGTTCGATTTCTTCCCTGGTCACATGGATTGTTACTTCCTCCATATGCCCAAAGACTTTCATCAATAGACCTTCCTTCGCTAACAAAACATAGAAAATATCTCCAATTTTGTTTTATTGCTGGGATATTAATGGTTCTATATCATCTTCTTCCGTTCTGTCTAGGATAAATTTTAATTTTAGTCAATCAAGCATAAGGTTACAGAAGCTTTTGGTACAAATATTTAGTAAATCAAACTATGGTGCAAATAGTCCTCTCAATCAAATAATTGTTATCTTTAATAAAACTTATTTTCCCATTTCATGTATAAATAATGACTTTAAATGCATTAAATTCAAAACTTTGTTTTTTTTTAGCGCAGTAGAATAATATAAACTTAGCTTGTAAGTAATATTGTTACGTTAGAATTTAACGCATTTATAAATAAATAAAATAAATAAAATAGAGTATTTAACTTTGTAAGTTTTAATAGGTACTACTTCTCTCCAATACACCTCTAGAAAGTGGGAGCGGTAAAACTTTGTTTGACCAAATTTTTAAAAAAGCATTTGCTACACATTCTATTCGAGGTATTTCTCAAATTACAGAAGCAGACTCCCAGAGAAAGACGTGGCCACATTTAACATATCAAGCTGCAGACCGTGAAGGATGGAAAGGATGAGCCCCCGAGCGGGGTTACACGACTTGATGATGATGATCTCTTTAATATTTATTTAGGAAACGATAAAAAAAATTGGGGGCAAGACAAATATTTAGCATCATGTTGTCTTCTTAACCTGTAATTAGGGCAATTCGTTTTGTTTTCATACAAATTAGTCAAAAAACTACATTTAAGTTAAAAAAGCCCCCAAAAGTGGGCTTAGAAAAAATTTGTGTATTGACAAATTATTACAAATTACATTATCTACAACTTTTATAAGGAGCACACCACTGGTTTATATCAACTTGCAACGATTAGATGACCTTTTTTCTCTTATGATGACTTATGATATATTCTCTATCATACCTGAAAATTTCTTCTGAATCGGTTGACTGCTTCAGATTTAGTGGTGTAAGGAATCCGAAGTAATCGTTACAAAGTAACGATTACTTAAAGTAATCAAAGTAATCGTTACTGTTAACCGGTAACGATTACCAGTAACGATTCCATTTAGTTACTTTTGGATTTGATTACTTTACGGATTTAGTTATTTTTGGATCTAGTTACTTTTGGATCTAGTTACTTTTTGGATTTGATTACTTTATGGATTTAGTTACTTTTGGATCTAGTTACTTTGGGATTTGATTACTTTATGGATCTAGTTACTTTTGGGATTTGATTACTTTATGAATCTAGTTACTTTTTAATCTAGGTACTTTTGGATTTAGTTATTTTTGGATTTGGGTACTACATTTAAGTTATTTTTTGGATCTGGTTGTTTTGGGATTTGGATGCTTGGGATTTGGAGTATGGTGGTTGTTTACAACAGAATTATGTAATAGATTTGCTAGAAAATGTTCTACTGTAGTTTTCTATTACGACACAAAGATGTCGCTTCTAATTGTAAATTTTACTCACCACACCTTAAATGTATACCTTCCTGCCTATCAGATTACTATATATCGATCTCTTCTTGTATTAACCTTCATCGAAGTGAGTTCATTATTAGAAATAAAGAAATTGTTAAAAATTTAAAACTACGTTTTTTTGTATCGACTACGTCGGAGCAATATCTTATAACCAGCACCTGAGGGTCATTTTCATACGCACCCGAACATTTTGGTCCAGTCGAACCGGATAATAAGAAGAAACCACGTTTTATCTCTTATTATTTGGACATCATCATCTTCAAAGCTTTTACGAAGATAACCAAATATCTTGCAAAACCATTCTCCGAATACCTACATCAAGAAGAAATTATCGCAATCCTTGCTTCACACGATTATCAACGACAATCAAAGATAATCTACGATCATCTTAAGGAATCCTTGCGAAAACTGATTTATCATCACCGATAAACCAAGGAGAATCCACGATTCATCATTCGCAAAAATCCTAAAATTTCCTGCAATTATTCGTTAATTTGGTCAATCAATACCAAATCTATTTACCGTCATCTACTGTAAGAGAAATTCATCTTTAAATTCACCTGTAAAAAACTACTTTGCATGGGGTAAAAAACTCCCGCGCAAATTGAAATCCATCATACATACATCAGTTCCAGTGTCCATCAGTACATAAGTGAGCACGTGGTCAAAAGTGCATAAAAAACTTTCAAGTTCATATTATGTACAACATCTAATCCATCATTCGCTTCGCGAGAGGATCATCAAGCCATTCATCACAAGCTCACACACACATCAATAGTAACCACCCACGAATTCGCCGCTGCAAAGAGAGAACCAGAAAAGAAGCCAAAAATCGTTTGCCCTTGAAGACATCAAAGAAGCTGACCCAGTTCCAGTTTAGTCAGTTCTTTTTTACTATCAGGTGCGTGCATACATATCTCTAAAGTAAGTGCAAGTATAATATGTAGCTCTTAATATATTTTTTTTCTCGTAATTTTACTTTAAAAAAAAATTTATAATAATCGAAAAATTATATATATATATGTATGAATGTACAGATCGAAGTGCTGAAAGTTCATAAAAATAGGTTTTCTTAATCGTGGTAACGTATGACTCGGGTTTTTTTTGGAAATCATTAAAATCCAACTATTTAAATCATATAGGTAACGGTACCATATACCGTCTTGTGTTTTAACATTGTGCTGTGAAAAGTGTACAGTAAATTCAAAACGTGCTTAGTACTGGGGCTTACCGTTTTGGACAACCTGCAAAGTAACGTTTATACAAAAAAAAAGTGGTTTTGTTTACACACGATTCTTGTGTTATTCTTGGGATAATTTTCATTTCATTTTATTGGGTGAGTCTTTCTTCATTTGTTGATTGCCCTTTTCAATATTTCTAGTGTTATTTTACGATAACATAATTTCAAACCATCATGACAGTTCTAGACGATTTTATTGTTTCTACCGATGATCTAGTAATATTTCAAACTAATTATCAAGATTTAATATTGACCGATCAGACAGAAAGCTCGTTAGAAGCACATAAGGTTGAATTAAACAATCTCTGGCTTCAAGTTAAACAGTGCTATGGACTATGCCTCCAACCCATTGCAAACGAGGGTGACGGTGATGCACAATATTTAGAAACACTTAAAGCAAAATATAGGTCTTCTTCTGCAACATATATTCATTGTTTGGCAGAAATAATAGAAAATATCAAAAAACTAAAAATAATTAAAAGTGATAATTCCACTTCTCCATCCGTTAACCTTGAATCGTCCTCTTCTCAATGCATTAAAGTTCCAGCATGCGACACTGAAACATTTTCTGGTGATTATTTAACCTGGCCGTCCTTTAGGGACATGTTCACGGCCGTGTATATTAAGCATCCAAAACTTTGCTCCGTTCAAAAGCTTTTTCACCTTCGTGCCAAAACAACAGGCAACGCCTTAAACATAGTTTCCAAGTTTCCACTTACCGCTGACAATTTTGAATTGGCTTGGGCTGCTCTGGCAGACCAATATGAAAACAAACGAATTTTGGTTAATAACCAACTCAAAACCCTGTTCAATTTACCTTTAATCACCTGTGAATCTAGCAAACAAATTAAAGACATTCAACGTCAAATTAATAACGCAATTTCAAATCTTAACAGCCATAAGATATCAACCGAATCTTGGGATCCAATTCTGGTCTATCTGTGTTCAAGTCGGTTACCGGAAGTAACCTTATCTTTGTGGGAACAATCAGTTCGAAAACCATGCGATATTCCTACATGGAAAGACATGGATTCATTCTTAACCCATCGCTATCGTATTTTAGAAACCGTGTCAGATATAAAATGTGGAAAAGTTCCACCTTCTTCAACCCCTAAACCTGCTAAATCCTTGCCATCAAAAAAACAACAACATAAAGCATTTCACGTAAAATCAAACAACGATTCCCAATGTAAACTTTGTAAAGGTTATCACCATTTGCGATTTTGTCCAAAGTTTACAAAAATGTCAGTTGATGAAAGATCAACTATGGCTAAGTCTTTGAATTATTGTGCAAATTGTCTATCTCCAAGTCATTTAACTACTGATTGTCGAAGTAGATACTCCTGCATGCAATGCTCACAAAGACATCACACACTTTTACATGTTAACAATTCCCCAGTTCCTATCCCTAACTCCAAACAAAATACAAACCCTTCTATACAGTCCACTGCTGCTAGCCCTGTGCAAATTCAAACTTACGTTTCTCGACACAACAGCAAGATACTTTTGGCAACCGCTCTTGTTGATGTTCATCATTTAGGCGATCAGTTTACGCTCAGAGCCTTAGTTGACCCTGCCTCGGAAGTTTCGTTTATTAGTGAACATGCCCAAAGAAGATTGAATCTTCCAGTGAAGCCAGTTCAAGCCTCAATATCGGGCATGAGCGACGTGGTTACTGCTATATCCTCTAAAATATGTTCCCTTGTTCTAGGTTCAAAATACGAAAAATCTACCTTGGCAGCTACAGCATATGTTTTGAAACGCCTTACAGGTAATCTTCCTTCATGTGAGATAAATCCAACTGAAATATGCTCCATAGATTTTAGCCTTGCGGATCCATTCTTTTACGAGAGCTCCGTAATTGACCTTGTTATTGGTGCCGACTTATACCCTTCCATTATAAGAGAAGGTGTTAAATATCAAGTTTTTGGGTCCTTGCTTGGTCAAAATACCATTTTTGGCTGGATTCTCTCAGGGCCCTTACAATCTAAAGACATACAAAGTTTTTCGACAATTGTATCATGTCTCAACGAGACTTCTTTCGATCAACAAATTTCAGAATTTTGGAAAGTTGAGGAAGTCCCTGACTCCAAAAATCTTTCCGCATCTGAGCAATATTGCGAGGATTATTACGCTGCTACCACCAGCAGAGATGTCAACGGTCGTTACATGGTTAAACTGCCTTTTAAACAACCAACGCCAATACTTGGCCGATCCAGAAACATCGCACTTAAGCAATTCAAACGCAACGAATTATCTCTGTCTAAAAAACCTGAAGTTCAATTTCAATACAACATGACTATGAGCTCAACACGGTCACGTTTGGGTTGAATTGCGCTCCTTACCTTGCTTTAAAAACTTTAAAAAGACTCGCTGGTGACGTTAAAGAGTCTTTTCCACTCGCTTCTTCGGTCTTGCAAAACGACTTTTACGTTGATGACGTTTTGTCAGGAGCACACGATCTCGATATAGCATTAAGAACTCAAAGCGAACTTATAAGGGCTTTAAGTTCAGCTGGGTTTTCACTCCGCAAATGGACAGCGAACTGTCCTGAACTTATAAACAATTTTCCGTTATATGATCTCTACAATCAAGAGCTTCTCAAATTTGAAGACAAAAGTAACACGAAGACCCTCGGCATTCAATGGAATGCTAAAACTGATTCCTTTTCTTTCTTCGTTCAAAGGTTCGATTTTCAAACAACTAAAAGAGCTGTGCTTTCGGTTATAGCTCGGTTATTTGACCCAGCAGGATGGTTATCACCGGTAATCATCACTGCTAAAATTATAATGCAGCAAGTCTGGCAGGATGGGACGTCTTGGGACGAAAATCTTACGCCCCTAACGTGTCATCGCTGGCAGCAATTCTTCGATAACTTTTCCGAAATTGAGTCCATCAGAGTACCGAGATGGATTCAATATACTCCGAACTCAAATTCAATCCAAATCCATGGATTCTCTGATGCGTCTGAGAGTGCCTACGCTGCCACTCTATATTTGCGAATTCAGACAGACATTCACACTTGGTCAAGTCACCTTCTCTGTGCAAAAACCAAAGTAGCCCCGGTGAAAAAACTCTCAGTACCACGACTGGAATTATGCGGCGCTTTGCTTCTTGCCAACCTCGTTAAAAAAGTTCTTCCTCAACTCAACTGTCAAGACTATAAACTCTTTTTGTGGACAGATAGCTCCATTGTTTTATGTTGGTTAGAAAAACCTTCTAGCACATGGGCTACATTTGTCGGCAACAGAGTATCGCTCATACAAGAAAGTACCTCTAACACAGAATGGATGCATGTTCGTTCAGTTGACAACCCAGCTGACCTTGCTACTCGAGGGTTGACCCCGGCTCAACTCAAAGCAAGTAGCCTTTGGTGGACAGGTCCATCATGGCTTAGTAAGTCTGAAGAGTTCTGGCCAAGATCACTTTTTGAATGTCCAAAAGAAAAAGACTTGGAAAAAAGACCAATCAAGGCAAATCACACAAATGTGAACGTTTTAAACATCGAAACTATTATCCAGAAATTCTCTTCTTTGCCAAAAGCTTTAAATGTAGTATCTTACATTCTTCGTTTTTACCATCGAACCCATCCAAAATTGAGATCCGAATTCAATTATCGTTCTAAGAATTTAACATACGAAGAACATCTTCGTTCAAAAAATCTTATTCTAAGATTAACCCAATCGATGTACTATCCCGTTGAGTACTCGGCACTTTCTAAAGGCGAACGGATTCCAGCTAAAAGCGTTTTAGCAAACCTTAATCCGTTGATGGACTCCAAAAAAGTCCTTCGAGTTAATGGAAGATTAGCTAACTCTTCACTTTCTTATAACGAAAGGTACCCAATAATTTTACCGTACCAAGCTCACATTTCAACACTCATCATTGAATTCATTCATAAAATTTCACTTCATGGTGAAAACCAACTGGTTTTACGTTTAACAAGGTGTGAGTACTATATTCCGAGATTGAAAAATTTGGTTAAGAAACTTATTCGTTTTTGCAAAGTTTGCACTATTCATAGAAAAGAAATGAGACAGCAAATAATGGCAGCTCTGCCCATTGAACGGACAGAGATTTCGTTGCCATTCACTAATACTGGGTTGGATTTTGCAGGTCCATTTATGCTCAAAACATTTTCAGGTCGTAGTTGCCGCTTATCCAAAGGATATGTGTGCTTATTCATATGCTTTTCTACGAAAGCTATTCACTTGGAGGCCACAAGTGACCTCTCAAGTCAGTCGTTCTTAGGAGCGTTGAGCCGCTTCATTGCACGTCGAGGTATGCCACAAACCATTTTCTCCGACAATGGTACAAATTTAGTCGGTGCTAGCAAAATCATTGCGGATGATTTCAATGCCTTTAAACAATCTCTTCCCGCAATTGCTTCCAAGTTGTATAATGACCGCAACTTGGAATGGAAGTTCATTCCACCCGGTGCGCCTCACATGGGTGGTTTGTGGGAAGCTGGGGTTAAAAGCTTCAAAAAACATTTCCGAAAAATTGCTGCTGATCACAAATATACGTTTGAAGAGTTTTCTACACTCCTAGCTAGAATTGAGGCATGCCTCAACTCTCGGCCAATTTCTCCAATGTCAGACAACTCTGAAGACATTTTGCCTCTAACTCCAGGCCACTTCCTCCGCGGTGGTCCCCTATTAGCTCCACCTGAACCAGACCTTTCCAATTCGTCTCTAAGTTGTCTTAATAGATGGACAAGACTAAAGATTCTTCACCAACAATTTTGCGTGCGGTGGAAAAATGAGTATTTATTAGAGCTTCAAAAGCGTCACAAATGGAAGTACCCCAAGGAAAATGTAAAAGAAAATGATTTAGTTGTAATAAAAAACGAAAATCTACCTCCCAACGAATGGCGCCTAGGTCGTGTCATCAATGTTTATCCGGGAATAGATAACCACGTTCGCGTTGCCGATGTTAGAACACAACATGGTATTATGACCCGTCCAATCGTTAAGCTTTGCGTACTTACCACTGAGTAGAAAGCCTATTCGTATGTTTACATTTCCAGCCATTCAGATCTTTTTCTTTTCTAGATTCTTAAACTCAAATTGTAAAATCCAATTTCTTGCACTGACTTTAGACTATTTTATGCTCGCTTTATTAAAGTTTTTTTTATTATTATTTTTATTTGAATTTTGAATTGCAACTATGCATTATTCTTTTGTTAAGAATCACTTTATTATTTTATTTAAGTAATCAAAATTTTGAATTGTGTCTATTTGTGATGCGATTAATATAGTTCCAGGAGCGTCTTTGCATCATGCGTTGCTGCAAGGGGGCCGGAATGTTTACAACAGAATTATGTAATAGATTTGCTAGAAAATGTTCTACTGTAGTTTTCTATTACGACACAAAGATGTCGCTTCTAATTGTAAATTTTACTCACCACACCTTAAATGTATACCTTCCTGCCTATCAGATTACTATATATCGATCTCTTCTTGTATTAACCTTCATCGAAGTGAGTTCATTATTAGAAATAAAGAAATTGTTAAAAATTTAAAACTACGTTTTTTTGTATCGACTACGTCGGAGCAATATCTTATAACCAGCACCTGAGGGTCATTTTCATACGCACCCGAACAGTGGTTTTGGAAACGAAATGAGTTATTATGCACAAAGTCTGTACCTAATAATTTCACTGGTAGAAACGGTGGCGTTAGTTCTGAAAACCGAAAACAAGATAATATTAATTTGAAAAAAAGTGTTTCCCAAGTTGTATGTTAAATTTTATTTAAAGCAAGTACAAAGTATAAGAACCGTGTATTTAAAGAAAAAATTGTTAAATAAAATATTTGCACATTAGGGTGTCTCTGAAAATCGCTATCTTCTTAGATTTTGGACAGAATACAATAAAATTTGGTGTGGTCAATATTTAAACCGAAATATTGAAGAAAAAAATATTTGGCATAAGGATGGTTCAAAAAAAAATATTTCCAAAGTTTTACTTAAAATTTTATTTAAATTGAGTAGAAAGTATAAGAACCGTGTATTTAAAGAAAAAATTGTTAAATAAAATATTTGCACATTAGGGTGTCTCTGAAAAACGCTATCTTCTAAGATTTTGGACAGAATACAATAAAATTTGGTGTGGTCAATATTTAAACCGAAATATTGAAGAAAAAAAATATTTGGCATAAGGGTGGTTCAAAAAAAATTATTTCCAAAGTTTTACTTAAAATGTTATTTAAATTGAGTAGAAAGTTTAAGAACCATGTATTTAAAGAAAAAATTGTTAAATAACATATTTGCACATTAGGGTGTCTCTGAAAAACGCTATTTTCTAAGTTTTTGGACAGAATACAATAAAATTTGTGTTGTCAATATTTAAACCGAATAATTGAAGAAAACAAGTATTTGACATAAGGGTAGTTAAAAAAAAGTAATTCCGGAGTTCTTTCTTAAATTTTATTTAAATCAAGCCGTAAGTATAAAAAGTATGTATTTTAAGAAAAAGTTGTTAAATAAAATATTTTCACACTAGTGTGCCTCTGAAAAACGCTATCTTCTTAGTTTTTTGACAGAAACCAGTAAAATTTGCAATGGTAAATATTTTAACCTTAATATTTAAGAAAAACTATTTGGCATAAGAGTGGTTAAAAAAATCTATCTCCGGTGTTTATGTAAAATTTTATTTGAATTAAGTTGAAAGTATAAGAAGCGTGTATTTTAAGACCCTAGTGGGAAAATATTTGAGTAGATGAGAACAAAATTTCGCCAAATCCGCTTTTATCAAAAATTGAGGTTTTGATGCAGATTTGTTAAATTGGGCATATTGAATTATTCTTAAAGAAAATTTAACAGCCTTACCCCTCTAAGCCCCCTTAATATTAATGTCAAACATCGTAACTGTTTCCAAAACTCTCAATATCCACAGTGAAATTTGCATCAAAACTTTAAATATCTATTGTATGCAGGAGGTTTGGTTTCAACACTCTTCTTATCCATCGTAGGCTATTGATTATGTTCTACCAGATGGAAGTAAAACGTTCACGGGTTTTCATTGTTAACTATTTTAAATGGATCATAAAAGATTGGAAAGTATTGCAGTGCATTTATATTAGAAGGTGCGATTGAGAGAGGGGGAAATGTTGGGGAAACTGCCCATATCCAACCATTTGCAGCAAAACGGTTCATATCCAAATTTAATAGTTAAAATATCTATTAAACGGAACTTCCTATATTTGATTGCTCTCAATCATAACATAAAGGTTTAAAAATCTTTTATTATACAAAATAAAATCTTTTCTAACATCTACTATTTAGCCTGTAGGTATTAGTTTCTTTTCCAATTTTGAATATGACGAGTTTTGGTTCTCAGCTACTAATTTTAAATAACAGTTTTTTCTTTAAATACACGCTTCTTATACTTTCTACTTAATTTAAATAAAGTTTTATGAAAAACTTTGGAAATACTTTAGTTTTGAACCACCCTTATGCCAAATATTTTTGTCTTCAATATTTCGGTTTAAATATTGACCACACCAAATTGTATTGTATCCTGTCTAAAAACTTAGAAGATAGCGTTTTTCAGAGACACCCTAATGTGCAAATATTTTATTTAACAATTTTTTCTTTAAATACAGGGTTCTTATACTTTCTACTCAATTTAAATCAAATTTTAAGTAAAACTTTGGAAATAATTTTTTTTTGAACCACCCTTATGCCAAATATTTTTTTCTTCAATATTTTGGTTTAAATATTGACCACACCAAATTTTATTGTATTCTGTCCAAAAACTTAGAAGATAGCGTTTTTCAGAGACATCCTAATGTGCAAATATTTTATTTAACAATTTTTTCTTTAAATACACGGTTCTTATACTTTCTACTCAATTTAAATAAAATTTTAAGTAAAACTTTGGAAATATTTTTTTTGAGCCACCCTTATGCCAAATATTTTTTTCTTCAATATTTCGGTTTAAATATTGACCACACCAAATTTTATTGTATTCTGTCCAAAAACTTAGAAAATAGCGTTTTTCAGAGACACCCTAATGTGCAAATATTTTATTTAACAATTTTTTCTTTAAATACACGGTTCTTATACTTTCTACTCAATTTATATAAAATTTTAAGTAAAACTTTGGAAATATTTTTTTTTGAACCACCCTTATGCCAAATATTTTTTTCTTCAATATTTCAGTTTAAATATTGACCACACCAAATTTTATTGTATTCTGTCCAAAAACTTAGAAGATAGCGTTTTTCAGAGACACCCTAATGTGCAAATATTTTATTTAACAATTTTTTCTTTAAATACACGGTTCTTAAACTTTCTACTCAATTTAAATAAAATTTTAAGTAAAACTTTGGAAATATTTTTTTTTGAACCAGCCTTATGCCAAATATTTTTTTCTTCAATATTTCGGTTTAAATATTGACCACACCAAATTTTATTGTATTCTGTCCAAAAACTTAGAAGATAGCGTTTTTCAGAGACACCCTAACGTGCAAATATTTTATTTAACAATTTTTTCTTTAAATACACGGTTCTTATACTTTGTACTTGCTTTAAATAAAATTTAACATAAAACTTGGGAAACACTTTTTTTCATATTAATATTATCTTGTTTTCGGTTTTCAGAACTAACGCCGCCGTTTCTACCAGTGAAATTATTAGGTACAGACTTTGTGCATAGTAACTCATTTCGTTTCCAAAACCACCATACTCCAAATCCCAAGCATCCAAATCCCAAAACAACCAGATCCAAAAAATAACTTAAATGTAGTACCCAAATCCCAAAATAACTAAATCCAAATGTACCTAGATTAAAAAGTAACTAGATTCATAAAGTAATCAAATCCCAAAAGTAACTAGATCCATAAAGTAATCAAATCCCAAAGTAACTAGATCCAAAAGTAACTAAATCCATAAAGTAATCAAACCCAAAAAGTAACTAGATCCAAAAGTAACTAAATCCAAAGTAATCAAATCCAAAAATTATGCGGATATTCTACAATTTTTTAAAGGTGGCCTGGTTGTCCCTTGAACTTGAGTTTTAACAGTCGTATCTTGAATGTTAAGGTGTCAAAATCGTGGAAAAATAATAAGCTTCATTTTGGTAAAAGAAAATTTAAGAAAAGTAAAGAGATCACGACAATATGAAAGATATGTTGAGACAGAATTATAAGCCACATCATAACTTTTGTATTATACGAGGTGTCCCTTATTTCGTCAATATTTTTGGTTATGATTTTTGGGCATATTCTTGGAAAAAATTGTATGGGGGTAAAGTTGTATCTCCCCCCCCCCCTGAGGCAGGGGGCAAATTCTGAAACATTGATTTTAAATGCCAAACAAAATTAAAAACCAACGAAAGCACAAAAGTAATGAGGGAAAAGTATCTTTGTTTTTTTTTTTATTGTGATTTTAGTTTTTTTTAAATAATATGATCATGATGCCAGAAAAATGTGGATTTTGTGACACACCCGATTTTATTTAACCTCCATTTCATTTTTGGATTTGTGCACAAAACGACCCAAAAATCACCGTGCAGATTACTTGTTGCCAGGAATTACTGGATTCTTACAACAAACAAATTTTTTTATTTTTTTTAAGGAAAAAGTAACTAAAGTAATCACTCAAAAGTAACGATTACTTTGAAAAAAGTAACTAAAGTAACGATTACTCAAAAGTAACGACTTTCTACATCACTATTCAGATTTAATAGATTTAAAACCGCCTCTCGATACAACTTGAACCACCGTGCGGTGGACGCCATGGACAAATTTTGTGTTTAATCCATCATCGTAATATTAGATTCAATTCAAAGCTAGAGATTTGTGTTGGACATGAAATCAATACACATGTGGTTTTAAGTTTTTAATTTAAATATGTGTGTAGGTCTAATTAGGTTTTAAGGTTTATAGTTTTAATATTTTAATTTAGTTAATTTAAGTTTTAAGAGTTTAATAGGTTAATGAGAAAATGAGGCAACTGTACGGCTTTTAACTGCTTGCGGCTTATTCTTCGGTGATCGTTGTCAGGATGATTTACTCATTCTTTTTCTGTTCCGTTGTCAGTCTTGTGATTTTGAGTTATTTTATCGATTAACCGCATGAGTGATTTAATCGATAAACTGCGTGTGAGATTGAGTTGAAGCTGGGAAAATTACTTCTCAACCAAGCTTGAATCCCACATACATATGAGCCAATTATTTCAAATTATTTTTTTTTTTTATTAATTAAAGAAAATCAGGAAAATTGTACCGATGGTTGATGGTATTTTCAAGGGCGCAGTGGTATTTAAAGGTAGGGCATTGTCCCACAATGCCCACCATAGCTACGACCTGTGTGCTAGGTTTCACTAGGTGACCACAAGGAAAGTCCTGGTTCGATGGAGAGTGCTGGCTGGCACATGCAGCTTAGAATGCTGCAGACAAGAACTATAGAGCTACTAAGAGGGTAACACGGGAGCACTACGGGCAAAAAAGAAGGGAGGAGCGCCGACTTATCAGGAATAAAAAGTGAAAGCATTGGGAGGTCGAGTGAAGAATTGTGCCGATAGAGGGGTGATGTTCGTAAGTTCTTTCTTTATTACAAAAGTGGTGGCAAACACGATCAAAAGTAGGATTTAACGGACACTTAGTCAAGTAATTTACCTAAAAGTTGATTGAAAGCCATTTGTTTCGACAAAAATTCCTTGACAACCCGGCAAGAATTCCTTGAACAACCCGACAAAACTGTTAACTTTGAAGAAAAAACCTTAAACCTGTTTTGTGCAACCTTTCACTTTTTAAATCACCATCACCCTTCCTAAAGGGTGAAAACAAAACCTGCCAAACTTTGGTTTTTGATGTCACGATACATGTACCAATAGATATAATCCCTCATACTCCAATTTTGGTTATGCATCCACTCCCAAAATTTTCTAGAGTTATCTCGCATAAACTAGCCCTTTAGAAACAATAAAAATGTGACGAAATTGATAGCTTTCAAAACACTTATGAAAACGGGAATTTTAACAAATATTAAAGTAGGTACTCCTTAAGGTAATGGTTAGTGCTTTGGACTGTCTCACTGAAGGTCTGCCTATAGCACAGTACACATATTAAAGGTAATATCTTCCGAGTTTTCATTTTCGTTCAAGTTCGCGCATGTGTCAAAATCTCAGAGACCCCTGTCAGTTTATTGTTTGTGTACTGTGGCATGTTCAACACTTTCCAAATTTAACATTTAGATTTTCAGCTTTCTCAATTTTCCAAGCCTCTGATTGGCCAGAACTCAGAAATCTGAAGATTCAGTACTGAAATTGAGGCATTGAATGTACCCATTGTCAATTTGACAAGGTCTCTGAGAATTAATTTGTTTTTTTTTGTTCAGTATCTGACAACCGATTTTTGACATGCGCAATATATTACCTTTAATATGTGTACTGTGTGTCTATAGAACCTCAGCCAAAGCCACCTAAAAACAAAAATGTTTTTAACAAAACTACTCGCGAGGAAGTGACAAATTTTCCAAGACTACTTCTTATCGTGAAAAGCGCCTCTCATTAATAGCTGTTAGCCATTTGGATTCAGTAGAAAATATTAGTTGTTGATTCAGCTTAGGCTTTAATAAAACATGAATGATATTCCCATGGGTAAGTATACAATTTCAAACAACCGGCTTTCAGATTATCATGTAATTTCTTGCATGAATGATAAATTGAACACATTCAAAGAAAAATTGCGTCAGTGTGTAATTGTGCAAAACAATATTAACTCCATCCATTCACATTAATGTATAGCCTTAGCAGTAAGGACCACTCGGTCTTTTGGAAAATATAAAGCTGCCAAACAAAAAAGGTCCAATACAGCTTATAGTTTTAATAAACAAATTTGCAAGCTCATATATGTTGGTGTGGCAACACAAAATAAAAATGAAATGAACCAGAAGAACTGTTGAATAAATTACAAGTGTATTTAAGAGTATGGCAAATATAAACAAATAAATTTAATTACGAGTATGGTTTGTACTAAAGTCTATGATATAGAAAGAAAAAAAATATACATTCTTTGCCAATCCATACAAATATTCTTCCTTTTTTTAATCAATATTTTGTGTAATTAAACTGCTTCAATGATATATTCGTATGGTTTCAAGTAGAATAAGTTATGCGTAAGATTAATTCGTCAGAAATGTCGATGTGCTTGCTCTGCAAGTTATAAATTAAATTGATTAGTTTGGACTGGAATAAAAGGAACATGATATCAACAAAAAAAATTCGCAATGAGAAATGAAATCAAGCGTTTTATTCGGAATTTTTGTTTATTACGCTCCAGTACAGTATAATAAATGTATCAAATCAATTAACTTTGTCCATAGAATAAATTGGAGCATATTCGTAGAACAAGGAAAAAAATATATATAATAGAAATTTATATGAAAAACTATTAATTAAAAGGGAAATCACAATCGAAACCATAATAATAAAATATTCTTACATGCGAAAGAATAAATATATTCCAATCATCGATACCTGATCATCAAATCAAATTTCGATTGTCTTTTTATTATTTTTATATTTTATATTTTAATATGGAAAGGAAAATCCTATGATAACCACCCGAATAAATATCACTGTCCTTATATCAGCTTAAGATTAAATTAATATTAATAAATCTATAAATAAATGAACATTAAATATGTAAGTGCAGAAAAGAATATTGTTACACAAACAAATCAAAATTTTTAAAAACAACATCCATTTCTGGAAATATGATAACACTAAATGGTTTAATTTTTTTTCACTCATAAATAAGAAATACCTACCAAAGATTTCATAAGATAACTCTGAAAAATTGGTCCGCCATAAATCAAGCTAAAATCCAATTCGACAACACAAACGAAAATAAACGCCAATTCAATTGGATTAGGGGAACCAAATACCAAAATGGGTTCAATTATAATACCCACCCCCTGGTTGGTTTCAATAACCATCCTCAATATTGCATAACTGCTGTGTTATAAATATGTAAGTAGAAACGTTGGCAACGTTTTATTTGAAGTACGAATACTTGGGATTTAATATCATTTATTAAATATCGATAATATTATGCAAGGCCGTAACCAGATAAGAGTTTATCCATTCTTGTAGATATTAAAAAATATCTGTTTTTTGCAGGATGTTTGTAACATTATGTAGCTTCCCGGAAACGTCTTTTTGTATATAGTCATTTTCAAATGAAATACTTCTTCTTAATAACAGCACTTGAATGAATAATGAATATATTTTTCTTAAAAATCGAAATATCAGAATGAAAGTCAGTGAACTTTTAAGATATACCTAATATTTTATAAATCTCAGCCTGAGGTCTTTATATAAGAAAAAATAATATAAAATTAAAGGGATTTTGACAAGGGTTATAGGAACTTTTACTTGCTCTTGACATTTATTTGTTTCATACGAAAAAAAAAAACATTGTGAGCTCAAAATCAAATCTAACAGTAGGATTATTGGTTTTCGTTATGCCGTTGCTAGTTCTTTTTGTGTTCGCCGCGCCGCCCGAGTGTCGAAGCGCCCGTCCCCGTATGTCCAATTATACTTATGAACATCAGGCTAGACCCTCCTAGACGAGAGATAGATGGACGAATTGGATTCAAATTGGGTTTAGAGCATTCTTTGTGACACCAAAGAGAAATAAAATGCATGACTGGGTCGCACGTACTTGCTCTTATGTTCAAGACACTGCGGATTTAAGAAAATTTTATATAAAAACATGGAAATTATGAGAGAGACAGTTTGAGGTGAAAAAAAGAATGCCATCTTAATTCTCAATTACAAACTCTAGAACAGCCCTCAACTGTTGATCATCTCTGTTGGAGATGGCGCAACAGTTTAATATTCACCTTTGTTGGGTGCCGGGTCATAGTGACATTCCAGGTAATTGTAAAGCTGATGAACTTGCTAGAAGTGGAACATTACTACCCATTTTACCTGAAAAGGTAAACATTGGTATACCCATCGCTACGTGTAAACTTTTACTGAAGCAAGATGCGTTGAAGAGAACAAACACAAGGTGGGAAAACATCACTACTTGTTTGGCGACAAAACAAGTATGGCCAAACCTTGACCTGAAACGCTCCAAGTGTTTAATATCTCTAAATAGAATGCACATTAGCTCTATTGTAGGTGTCATAACAGGACACTGTTTAATAGGCAGGCACGCAGCGCGGCTTGGCGTACCTTCAAACGATTTCTGCAGAAGCTGCATGGACGAGGAGGAAGAGGAAACGATTCCTCACCTTCTCTGCATATGCACTGCTCTTTCCCACAGACGTAGGCTGGAAGGAGTTTTTAAGATTCATGTGGTATCACAACGGACCAATTTTGGTCTAAGTATGTCAGTACTTAGTATTGACAGCCACTTCTACCTAACCTAACCTAATTCTCAATTGAATATAATTGTATGGGAACAAAAATTTAAAATCGTTGGAGCGGTTTGTTAAAAAATTAATTTCTTATACATATATAAAATTCTTAAGACATATTTAAGAACAAATTTTGCTTAGCAAATCTAAAGAATATATTTATGTGTATATAGAAACAAAATTTGAAAACAAATTGTCAACCCATTTTTGATATATCGAATTTTCAAAAAAAAAAATTTGAAACTTTTTTTAAAAATCCAAAAACTTTTTTTTGGAAAATTTTGATATGCAATATTATTTTTAATCTTATCTGAAATTTACATATAAAAAAAAATCATCTATATCCGTTCAGCCGATAACGAGAAAATTCATAATAAAAAAATACGTTCTATGACAGGTACTGTTAATAGTTGCTAAGTGTAAAATTTTATAATTTTTGATAGCAGATAGTACTAATTTTAGTATATGAAAAAAGTTTAATCAAAATCGTAGTAGTCGTTTTTGAGAAAAAAAATATTTTTCTTTGCGGTTTTTGAACTTCTGTATGGTAGGTACCGTTATTTTTTCCTAAATGTAATTTTTTTTCTAAAAACATTTTAGAAGGTACCTACTACAATATTTGATTTTCCAAAAAAAAAATTGAAACATTTTTTAAAAGTCCAAAAATATTTTATCAAAAATTTTGGTACACAAAACTTTAAAAAAAAAAATAATTGAAATCGGTCGTACCGCTTTGAAGAAAATCAAAAATTGAAAAAATGGTTCTTTGGGAGGTACCATTAATAACCATATTTGAAAAATTGAGAAATTGTTTTCCACCCAATCAAAGCCTTAACATAAATAAATTAATAGATTTTTTTTAAGAAAAGTTTTCGAGCCGTTTTTGAGAAAAAAGCGATTATGTAAAATTGACACAAGAAATTGTATGGCAGGTATCGTTATTTTTGGTTCTAAAAAAAAAGTGGAAAAACTTGTCGGCAGAATCACCAAAAACCACTATGTACCAAGTTTGAACAAAATCGATCGGCTGTAGACGAACCAACAGACACAGACAGAAAGAATTATGTCACCCACTTTTTGGTGTTCTCTAACATAGTAATATCATGTTTGATTGTTATCTCAAATTTTTTTTTTGCACGAATCCAAAACTTGCCTTATAGTACCTATATCGCAAGTTAAAATAGATACAGATAGAGACGACAATACAATTGAATTGCAACACATATATTAAGTGATTGAGCGATTATTGAGAAGACAGCTGCGAATTAACACGAGTTCTATTGTATTTTAACTTCTTAATATTAACCATTCAATAAATTAAGTAAGTTCATAAACTAATTTGAGTTCGGTTTTTCTTGACTAGTAGTACAGTGTACAGAAGTTGACTAGCTTAAATTGTAAAAGAATCTTCTAGCAATATTATCATCATTGGCATTACCAGTTATTTGTTTTATTTTGTCGATGATCAAAACTCTGCTGACGATAACGTTTTGTAGGTCTTAAACCATTTTGTTCTTCACTTGACCATGACCATGTTTGGAAAGACAGGTTGTATGTAGGAAATATGTGATATCATTTCCATGCAGTGAATTCAGACATCTATGGCGGACAGTATCCATATATTGATGTGAGAACTAACGTTGAAGGGTTCAAAAAAATAATCCCCAAAGTCTATTAAAGTCTTGTAGAATAGGTACTTATCCAAATTTTCAAAACTATCCTTGAATTTTGTATATCGTCATTTCTTGTTGAAATATGAATGATCAAGGAAAAAATTATCTCTTTTCATGCAAAACAAAACTGTACAACAACAACAAAAAGTTAAATTAAGCTGAATAAACAAGTTATCTGACCAAATTTTCCAAGAAGACACTCTTCAAAATAAATACAAAAAATAGAAAATGTTAGTCTCTTGACATTTCGTATGGTTTCACTAAACTCAAACCTTAAAAAAAAATATATCCAAACCAATCTCAAAACATGAAATATGAAGCTGTATAATTCTTTTTCTTTTATCGCAATACAACCATTTATCACAGAGATACAGCTCTCCAAAAAACTGGAAAAATTAATTTAAAAAACTTGTTCCCTTAATTAATAACTGTTAAACATTTTTGATTTCATTGTTAAAAACAAAACAGTTCTAAAAATATCTTTAATAAGTAGGTAAATAATTTATGTTTTTTAATATGTTAAGTTATTTTCAAAGATATAATTTTAAGGTTTTGATTTTATAAATTTTTTTTTAATTTTTTTAATTTTTATAATTTTTTTTTTTAATTTTTTTAATTTTTATAATTATTTCTACAAAAAGTATTTCAAATACTACTTCGAATTTGTGCAAAATTTCAGAACTCTATCCTTACTTACAAAAAAGTTATCGATTTTTGGTCCGAAACAGAGCTTTATTTTCCACATTGCGCCACCCGAGTGTTGAAGCGTCAGTCCCCGTATGTCTAAATATACTTATGTACATCAGGCTAGACCAGCTATACTCAACCTGCGGCCCGCAGGCCACATGTGGCCCGTCGAGCTGTTCTAAGTGGCCCACTTGGCATACTTACATGAATATGCGATTTTATAGAAAAACTGAATACCATAAATCAAAATTTAAAGATGTTTGGAAAAAGAGCCTACATCGATTTGGAAATAACACCCAAAACAATACTGAACATTTTGTATGATACTTCTTGATGAAATGAAACGATGCTCGAAATAATAAATCAAATGGGAAATAAAGCCCAAAATAGCAAACATTTCCAAATAATGAGTATTCTCAGTAAAAGGCAAGTGGAAATAGCTCCATCGACAAACGAAATGTCACTTTGTCTTTTCGTTTTCACGAACGATAGCGTTTTCGTTTGGTCCTCCCGTATCGTCCGGAAACATTTTAAATGTTTCTGAAAAAGTTCATTTGGCACTAGACGACAGTTCTTCTTCTGAAAAGTTTCTGGATTTGAAGAAAGAATCACAACCAGAAGCATGCATATATTTATAAGCACATTTGAAACATCAAAATTGTCAAATGTTATTTGTTATTATTTAATTTTGGAATTGTCATTTTACACTTTCATTATACTTCAATTTGGAGTCAAAAGGAAACAATTTTGAAAGAAATGGATATGCCAAACCTTTCATCCTCTCCATTATCGTCATCTTCATACCTATTGCTGTTGAATTTTCGCTTAGTTTTAGTAAGGAGTTTACTCAAAATAAAAACCCTAGGAGCTCCGGAAGGTTCTTCTGGATAACCAAACGAAAACGCTATGACAAAGCAAATCTTTTGCCAACCGGTGAAAAACACTGATTTTGCAGTTGAAACTATAAATTAAATATAAATATAAATATAAATATAAATATAAATATAAATATAAATATAAATATAAATATAAATATAAATATAAATATAAATATAAATATAAATATAAATATAAATATAAATATAAATATAAATATAAATATAAATATAAATATAAATATAAATATAAATATAAATATAAATATAAATATAAATATAAATATAAATATAAATATAAATATAAATATAAATATAAATATAAATATAAATATAAATATAAATATAAATATAAATATAAATATAAATATAAATATAAATATAAATATAAATATAAATATAAATATAAATATAAATATAAATATAAATATAAATATAAATATAAATATAAATATAAATATAAATATAAATATAAATATAAATATAAATATAAATATAAATATAAATATAAATATAAATATAAATATAAATATAAATATAAATATAAATATAAATATAAATATAAATATAAATATAAATATAAATATAAATATAAATATAAATATAAATATAAATATAAATATAAATATAAATATAAATAAATCTAATATTCATTTATCTAGTTTCCAAAAATTTCATCAATCCATTTAAAAAAAAACTTTCGTATTTTTCTAAAATTTATCTTTTTTTCAAAATTTTGATTTGCAATATTATTAACATTTTAAAGGATTTTTTAAATAAAAATTTTGACTGAAATCGGATGAGTCGTTAGTGAGAAAATCAAAAACCAAAAAACCTGTTATATCACAGGTATTGTTAATAACAGTTTTTGGAAAAAAAACTTGTACCAGAAACTACACCATACAATAATACCCTCATTTTGTTTTATAAAAACCGTTGGAGCCGTTTTTAAGATAAAGAAGGTTTTCCTAAAAGTTAATATGGAGGGTAGCATTATTTTTTGAGTAACTCAAAAAATTTCAATTTCCCCTCCACGGCTCTGGACCTTTGGCACCTCATATGAGGGAAATTTTATTTAAAAAAAAATGCCATCTAATTGGTCAGTAATTGGTCAGAAAAGGTCAATTAGTCCCGGAAATTGGTCAACCCTAGATAACTTGTAACAAAGGCTTAATCTTTCCCAAGGTCGCTCAAGGTCACGCGTGATTTTTGGCACCTCATTTATGGGAAATTTGCAAAAAATGTATACCATCCGAAAGATTTCTAGATCGTGATAAAAGGCCAACTATTTTCAGTAATTGGTCAGCCATAGATTTTTTTCTATGAATTTTTGAAGTTCGTTTCAATGTCACAAAACAAATTTTTGGTACCTCATTTGGGTCATTTAAAAAAAATAGTATGCAATTTGAAAGGCCTTTTTACAGTTGTAAAAGGTAAGTTATTTTTAGTTATTGGTCATTCATAGATTTTTTGTATGAATATTTAATAAATTTAAAAAAAAATTCAAGGTCAAAACGATTTTTGGCACCTCATTTTAGGGAAATTTACACATTTGGAAATGTGTACCATCTGAAAGATCTCTAGATCTTTATAAAAGGTCAGCTAGTTTCAGTAATTGGTCAGTTATAGATTTTTTTTTTATGAATTTTAAAAAAATTCAAGGTCATAGTGATTTTGGCCACCTCATTTATGGGAAATTTGCAAAAATGTTATACCTTCAGAAAGGCTCTGCGAACTATGTACCTATATAAAAGGTCAGATAGTTTCCGTAAGTGGTCAGGCATAGTTTTTTTTCAATGAATATTTGAATTATTGTTCAAGGTCACGCGGGATTTTTGGCACCTCATTTATGGGAAATTTACAAAAATTTAATACCAGCTGAAAGGCCCTAAGATCCTTATAAAAGGTCAGCTAGTTTCAGTAATTGGTGAGCTATATATTCTTTTATACGTTTTTTTTTCAAGTTCCTTTTTCAAGGTCATAAACGATTCGTGACCTTTAAAAAAAAAACTTTAAAAAATCGTAAAAATGTTTCTATAGCTGACCAATAACTGAAACTAGCTGACCTTTTATAAAGATCTTAGGGCCTTTCAGGTGGTATTAAATTTTTGTAAATTTCCCATAAATGAGGTGCCAAAAATCGCGCGTGACCTTAAGCGACCTTGAGAAAGTTTAAGTCTTTATTACAAGTTATCTAGGGCTAACCAATTTCTAGGACCAGTTAAGCTTTACTGACCAATTAGATGGCATTGTTTTTATCAAATTTCCCTTATATGAGGTGCCAAAGGTCCAGAGCCGACAAAATGCCCAAATTAATGTGTCATAGTGCCCAAATTAGTGTGACATTTCACCCAAGAATACATGAAAGAAAAACTATTCAAAAAATCCGTTTTTTTTTCAGGCAACAACATGAAGTATATTAAGAAGGTAAAGATACAAATGAGCAAACGTTTTGGATTAATTATAATACCTACACAATGTATAAGAACGAATGTCTACTTGTATAATTAAAAACCAATAGGTAGGTGCAAGAACTTGTTGTCCCGGGTTTTGCTTCAAAAAGTATGGTTACCGTAACTATACCTCAAGTGGTTATATTAATCACTAGACTTTTTTGTACAAAACTGTGTGCATAAATGTACTCTTAAAAATTTAATTATCATAATATCTACCTACCTTTTTTTTATAACAACATATTAATATCAAATGGAACATTTATGCATACAAAATCAACAACAACAATAATAAACAGAACAAAGTCATCAAGTTTTCTTTTTGTTTTTAATTTTAATTGATTGAGGTAAACAGAATAATTAAAATATTCTTGCGGTTATTTAAGACTTTAACCCAACAACCTTTTAACTCTAGAAGTTTGTTTTTTCCTTAAAATGAAAAATATACCTTATTATTATTTCAAACATAAAAAAGGTCTGGAATTTGTGAGTTTTGGATCACGGACATTAAAACTTCTCCCTCTCTTAACATATTTTTCTTATTGATATTTAAATGAAGAGTCCCGACAACATCTTGCTTTTTTTTGTGGAAAAATTTGAAAAGTTTTTTGAGTTATTTTCGTTGAAATGTTTTAATTTTAATGTTCCTAACAGTTCAGCTACCCTTAGGCCCACTGCACATGAATCGAGGACGACGACGGATTTGTTTAAAAAGTTTTGAGTAGCGAACGAGCTGCATTTCCCTCGCATGTTTCAAATTCAATCGATTAACGTTTTCTGTTCATGTGAAGTGTCAAGAAATATAACTAGTAGTAGGTATTATGTATTCTTGGAACTTTAACTAAGTTGTTTGTTCTAGGTTCTACGTTGAAGTGAAATTTATTAACAACAAACTTTTTTCATAAAAATAGTTTTATTGTTGATTTTTTAAAGAGTATATTCAAGTCGGTAGCTTCAATGTGGGAGAATAAGAATATATACTTCCGACTATCTACAAAACGGTGAAGCTGATTTTGTTAAAACCTGCTATGCAGCGTCCACATTATATTGATTAAAGAGAATAAACATCATTGAACAACAATGTTCTAGAAAAATGATGACGTGATATTCAAATTACATACGTATTGTTCAACAATTTTTGACCCAAACATTACCCGTTTCAAATGGATAGCAATCAACAAAGTTGTTCCACTAAACAATAATCTGTAAGTCTGGTCGGGGATTCCACTATTTTATTTTGGTTTATGTATGAAAAAGGTGGCCACTTAAGGGGACAATGTGAAAACCCTCTTTAAGTGGGCAATGATGGTCACGAACACGGCTAGTTATGGTCAAATACTTTGGCTGTTAAGGAAATGTGATGCTTTGTTTATAAAATAATCTAAGTAAATAAAATAAGTAATAGAATATGAAGAAAGTTTGAAAAGAAATTCTTCTGATTAAGTGGAGTGACTGAAGAGCTCACTTGAACTTTTAACTTGAATAAAATAAAATTAGTTGAGCCATTAATAAGATATACGGGAATATCATCAAAACTTGTGTTCCTTGTTCCGTCCGAACCGAAATTGTAGGAGACATACATATGTACATAGCGACTTTGCTGCAGCTCGTAATACGATAAGTAGCGCTAGGTTCCCCAGGTGAAGGAAACACACACCTGGCGATGCCCAGATGGTCGAACCGTCAACCGAATAGACCACGTGCTAATTGGGACAAGGTACGCATCTAACATCTTGGACGTACGAACTTTCAGAGGTGCAAACGTAGACTCTGACCACTTTCTTGTTTTGACAAAGTTCAGAGCTCAACTGTCCAACGAAAAGAAAACGAGGACCACCCAAAAGAACAAATTCAACATTGCATCTTTAGCACATCTGAGAAAGCCAGAGACTACAGTGAGCAATTGACTGGGAAACTTTCTGCCGTACGCCCAGCTACAAGTGTCCACAACCAGTGGAACCAGTATTGCGGCATCATTAAGGAGACAGCCGAGACCACCATGGGCTATCAACCACTTAGAAAAAAGAGCCCGTGGTATGACGATGAATGCGCGGTATTGAAGCAGGAGACGGAAAATGCACGAATGCAAATGCTGCAATGGAAAACAAGAGCAGCAAGTGAGGAAAAGAGAAGGAAAGAGAGAAAAGAGCATCCGCAGCCTTTCAGCTCAGCTCAAATATCTCGAGGAGTCTAGCACCACTTCCAACACCTGTCAGTTCTAAAAAACAGCCAATTAACTGGCACTTGGTTATAGAACCGACACGCAAGCTCTTTGAAACAGCGAAGGGATCCTAGTCACCGAAGCACTGAGAATTGTGGACTTGTTTAAGCAGCATTTCCAGCAACTGGTGAATGAGCATTATATAGAGGAGGCGACAAGGGAACAAAAAAAGCATGAAACCAGTCAATGAAGATCGAGTCCCAGCACCCAGTACTGAAGAGGTTCAGAAAGCCATCCACAATCTTAAGAACAACAATTTGCTGGCTCGAATGGCACATCCAACGTTCTATGTGAGAGTCTTAAACCTTTCTGCAACATTATGATCTGGCTTCCAGGCCAGGCAGATCAACTATAGACCAAATCTTCACATTGAGGCAAATCCTGGAAAAGACCAACGAATTCTAAGTCGAGACCTATTTATCGACTTCAAAGTCGCATTTGATAGCATAAGTCACCAAGAGCTTCTATTGGCGATGTCGGAACTCGGGATCCCAAAAAAACTGATCCAGCTATGCCGTATGACGTTACAAAATACGCGATGCAACGTGCAAATGGGTAACAGCTCATCCGAGTTATTCCAGACGTGTACAGGGTTCAGACAAGGGGATGTGCTATTATGTGATTTCTTCAACCTAGTCCTGGAGCAGATAGTGCGCAAGAGTGGTGTTAACATGGAAGGCACTATCTTCAACAAGTCTTCTCAGTTGCTTGGCTATGCGGACGACATTGACATCATCGGCCGCTTCAAGAGAGCTGTACTTGAAGCATTCACAGCTATTGATGAATAGGCGAAACGAGCCTCCACAACAGGGACCAAATAGTTACAGATGCAAGAGCGCTTGGTCTCGAGGTGGAAGAGCATTTATCCAGCCTGTCCCTGAAAAGGTGAATCTTCTTTTTCTTCTACCTATCATCCAATTGCACTTACGTCCCTTATTTCCAAGGTTATAGAAACACCGATTAATCTTCCAGTTTAAGAAATATCTTGAAGAATGAATGATTCTCAATGGCTGGCAATATTTTGTAGCAAGAGGTCCACTAGTGATCTAGTGGTATGTATATCTGACTAATTAGTGGCACAAATCTTAGTTTAAGAGAAAATAAGATTATTGCACTTGATATTTCAAAAGCATTATGTGATAGCTAGTTTGGCATCAAGCACTCTTATCGAAAATATGAGCAATTGGTATCAATGAATTCCTGCTTCTTTGTACAAACTAGAAACTTTCTTCTGCACCGATCAATACAAGTCGTGTTGGACGGTTTCAAGTCTGAAACCCATGAAATAAATGCTGGAAAACCCCAGGGTACCGTTTTGTCTCCGATTCTCCTCGTAATAGTCTTAAATGACCTTTTGTCTCAAACTATAGAACATTAAAGTGTTAAGCTGCAGGGAGTACCTTAAGACTGTGCTCCGGATGTGGAACTTCAACGTCAGCTTATGATTAGCGTATTAAATTTTGACCTTGACAATATGGGGAATTGAAAATTGTGTATAATTTAATACTTCAAAAACAAAAACTCAATACTGTTTTTGTCGTTGAAGCGAAACCCACCCCAAATGTCAATATCCATGTTTGGTACTTGCATCGAGGAAGCCGAAAAACTTTCACTTCTCGGTATGAACATCCCAAACCAAGGGCGTGAACAAAGGGGTAGGAAGGGGTGCCTGCCCCCCCTTATCAAAATATATTTCATTAATTAGGGAATTTGTCTTCCTTTGAATGCACATTAGAGGTAGATTTCTGTACCAAAACTATTTTTGAATGAGTTCCCCCCCCCTCACTGATCTAAATCCTGCGTTCGCGCTTATCACAGATCACCTGTTGTGGAATGATTATATACTATTTGAAGTCTCCACAAACGCTGCTTAGTGTTTTGGTTTTCTCGGACGATGCAAGAAACTTTTCCCCCTTACTGATCTGATTGTAATCTATAGGATAGGATTCAAATAATTGATAGGCTAGAAAACTATAACGGAAGCATTTGGTTCTCTTGAACACCGCTGCTATTTTTCATGTCTTACATTATTTTACCGCTATTTTTATAAACAGTGTTCTTGTCAAATAGCCAGTTGCATTCCTCCCCTAAAACAATTAAAACGTAATACTCGTAGTTCTAGGAATGCTCATCGGATTACCAACTTCAGACGTACTGTAAAGTAAAAAGATTCTTTCCTCAGCCACAGTACATGAATGTGGGATGCTATACCCGACTCAATTTTTCACTCCCATTGTGATATTCAAAATGAATGAGCATCGCTATCTCCTTTAAATCCTCTCCAAATTTTCTAACGCTTATACTGTGACTCAAACCTTTAAGTGTAATCTTGAGGGCGCAAAAAATATACATATATAATAAAAACTTCTAAAACTGATGGCTGTCAAGTGTCAATTAACCTGTGGTTCAGTGAGGTAAATCTGCCGAAAAAACTATCACTAAATTTCGGAGTCTTTAATAATTTTTAGAGATTTACTATAACATCATGCATCAAGTACTCACCAGGACCAGTGTCGACAATGCCAAAAAGCCATAAGAGATATTACCACAAATAATTATATACAGATGTCTCACGCTCCTAGAAAAATCTGGGATATGAAACTGAAAATCTACAATTCAATGAGCTTTTAAGAAAGCTCTTTTCATGGAATTATTTTAAGATCTGGTCAAAGTGCTTTTTCTCTTTCAAATTTGTACCTTCTAAAATCACAACAAAAATATAATTTCTGCGATGCTCTCTCACTTTTATTTCTGTTTCTCGTTACTCTTTTTTCAATCTAACATCTCGCCACAGTATTTTTTCAAGTATTCTCGTAAGGGAGGTATACCTATGGTTATGTACCTAAATTTCTCATAGCGGGATCTTAATGAGAAAAAAGTGAGACGAGAAAAAAATGCAAGTGCAGGTGCGTTGTGTATTCCAATTGTAGGTAAGTATAACTTATTGTGTATTCATTAAAGGAAACCAAAACAGAATTTTTGGTATTAGTTACATATATGTAGATACATATGTTTGTATGTAGGTATTTGAATTTATTTGCCTTTTTAAAGATTTTCTTGATTAAGTTAGGAAAAATAATATTTGTGAGTGATTCGGATTATGATGAATTTTTGTGTGATTTGATTTGATAAGATTTGTGTGTCTGCTAAAAAATGAAAGAAAGGCAATGTACCTACCTACCTAGGTATGGGAATTTTTTTAAAGGTAACGTATTCTTTTTATATAAATAAACTTTATTAAATTCCAAAGATGGGTTTACAGATGGATTTGTATATAATTTTTTGTTGTACTTATACAGCAGTATTAATAAAAAACTCGTATCCGCTCCCTAACACACGTGTTAACTGGCACACGGATAGACAACTTGTCCGCTTGATCACTTTTCCTATTAAAAAAGATATGATATCTTTCCAGTATTTATCACTTCACTAAATTCACCACTTGATCAAATTATGGTGATTTTCTAATACGTGTGTCACATGCATGCACTGCCTTACGAAGTGTATACTGGTAGGAGTAAACGGTGCTATCATACGCCTGCGTGTATGTGTTAAGAAGTTATCCGTTCATTATACGTGGAATCTGGCTAGTTAAAGTCATCCGTACGTTAACACCACACGTCACAGACTATTACGCATTTGTTAATAAGAATTACTAGTTGACAGATGTATAAACGCTAGCACGTTGTTATCCGCCGTTTATTAATATGGGGGATAGATTATAAAAAATGGTATCAAATATCTAGGCAGGTAGGATTATCTACTGTAGAAAAATAATGTTGTAGGAAAAAACTGCTATAATAACACTGTGTAACAAAATTTGAATTTGAAACCAGTAACATACCTACTTAGAATCCGTAGTTTGGTAGAAATATTATAACTGCTTTTAAAAATTTGCGTCTTTACGTCCACATTACATCGACCTAGAGCTTAAACGGATAAACTGATTTCCTTCAAATTTGAAATATAACTTGTCAAAGATTGTGCTCATAAATATTCCAAAATTAAAGAAAATCGGTAGACTCGTTTGGGCTCCAGAATCTAGCTTAATGTTAAGTGGACTTAAAGACGCAAGTTTTAAAATGGAGTTACCTAGGTATCATGGTTCTACAAAACACTACAGATATGTCTATACTTTTCTGGTGGTTTTTGCTAAGCTTAATCCGAATCTGGTTTCAGAACTGCTCTAGTATGTTACGTTTTTGAAGTAGGTATTTCAGTATAAAATTTGAAAAATAGCTCGATTTTTCGGTAAATTTCGGGTTTTATTAGATATTTCCTAAGTGTTTTTTTTTTAATAATTTTGTTATTTTGAGGCATAAACATTTCCTTCAAATTCTTTTTTGATCTTTTAAATAGGTAGGTACTTGCATTCCGCTTCGAGAAATTGCTATTAGTTGTTAGCTTTCATCTTAAATTACATATGGGTGATTCCGCTGGAGACAATTTTCGGCCTAAATTTTTAAAAGACAATATTTTTTACTTTTTTTGATAACAATATAAAAAACACACCGATTCTACGGAACGACACCTTAAAAAAGTAGTTTTAAAAATAAAATAAATTCAAAAATCCAATAAACAATTTACTATAACTTTTTTTTCCTCAAACACATTATTTTGTAGCTTTTTTTCTTTTCAAATTTTCCATTATCTGACGAAAAATTGACCAGCAAAAATCTGCCAGCGCTGCTTCTGACCATTCCCGTTATATCTTCATTCTATGTGCATCATGTCTTGATGAAACCATTCACCATGTTCATCTGAAACTGCACCAAGGTAAACTGGGAAAAAATTTAAGTGGGAGTCCAAAAAATGAATTTTCAGCGACATGTTGCAACTAAGAGCTGTATAAGAGCTAAGTAGTTCTTGGATGATGTCCTTGAATTTACAATATCTTTGGAAGGAAAACGAGTTTTAAAAAGATTTTAAATGATTTAGAAAGATGAAATATACATAGCTCTTTCAGGTCCTGTTATTAGTTTTAAAAAAAGTTTCTCTCAGTGAAGAAATTCAACGTCAAAAGTACCCTAAAAACGGGTTTTTGACATGTTTGAATTGGAATATCTCAAAAACGTGACGTGCTAGAGTAATTTTGACTTCAGATTCGGATTCAGCATGCCAAAATCCTTTGGAAAAGTATATTTTGGTTTAAAGGCGATTTTCGTTGCAGACCAGTGTAATTTGTTTAAGAAAATATCAGTTATCGACGCTCCAATATGAACACAGCATAAAAGCTGTGATTCGATCTTCGAGTTCATCGTTGCTTACATAGCTGCTCGGATTGTTTATCTCAGCTTTAGCATAAACGCACCCTAACTCCTTGAGGTGTATATTCAATAGCTTAGCCATTTTTTTATTTTTGTAAAAAGCGCTTCTAATGAGCTTAAGTAAATATTTTTTTTTCACGTCATTTTTTCCATTTTCTTTTTCAAAAACAGTTTGACCAATTTTATTTAAATTTTGCTAGTACATTACTACATACATATCAAAAAAGTTATTCCCTTTTCCGTCACCTTTTTAATTTTAATCGCCGCCCTTAGATCAGTTTTTGTTAATATTTGTAATAATTCTGAATTTGAATACATATTCCAATTGATTAAATATTTTTTGAATTGTCTTTTCAAGTATTTTCAAAAAAATTATAAAATAGAAAAAAAGCCAAATATACCAGTGATTTATGATTAAACTTTATACAAATTGTCTGATGAAGTAACCAATCCTTCAATGTCACAGTTTTATTGAAAAAAAAAACAACTAAAACTTACGTATCGCCAATAGCGAAAGGTTTTTAAAGAACTAATATGAATGCATACCAATATTTTTTGATAGAATTGAAATAAAAAGTGTTTAAAATGTGCTACCTACTATCAATGTATTTCTATTTAATTTTTCTATCAATTACAAAACTGTTTCCATATTACTTGAACTACTAAAGAAATAGGTACCCATTTACAAAAATGAAAAAAGAAACAGTAAGAAAATATATTTATCCATACAAAAAAATGAAAATAACTTCTTTCAGGGAGGCCGACTTGGTTTTGATGTCATTTGATGCAGCATTAAAAACTACCTTAAAAACATGTGTCATATGCTTAGGTCGCACCAAAAATAATTTTGCTGTTTCTCTTTTCAAAATCACAATGCCAGTGTCCACGATCTGCATCTGAATAGCAAAGTAATTAAAACCAACTCCACAGAAGAAAAAACATCTGAAAATCTACATAGCTACCCACAAAGCTAAATTTCTCCTGTATCTTTCCTTTTTTTTTGTGTGAGAGAAATTCTTCTGTCATTTGTTTTTGTGTTAATGAGAAAAGTATTCAAAGAGTTTTCCATGTTGATCTCTTTTCTTATTAGAAAAAGCTTTTTCTTCTTGGATATTTGTCGGCTTAAAATTCTCTTCTTCTCATGAAATCCACTTAAAAAGCTTTTTGTCGGCTGATGATTTGTCGGCTGATAAAATTTTTGAAGACAGAATTTTCTATGGAGGTGAGACATCTGTATATAATTATTTGTGATATTACCATGTCTGAAGTGCTAGGCTTTACAAGACCTGGTTTGAACCATAGGACAAGAGGTGCCTGAGTGCTCTACGAGTAAAAAAGGAGAGGGAAACACCAGCTTCCAGAAAGAAAAAGAAGGAGAATGAGAAGCGTCCAAACGAGGATATATGTAGTATATCATAGCAGGAATGAAATTGACAAGTTTTTATCATAAGGTCTAAGTATAACTGCAATAGATCCTGAAGTTATAGGAAGATCATTTCTGCAAACTCTTTAACAGCGATGATATAAATCAAAAGCCACTATCAGAGAAAATTCAGCCTATATGACGCCAGCCGATGTAGACTTATATTTCCGAACCTTCACCCTTGATGTCAAAAAAGATTTTAGACAAAATGATGCGTTGGCATGCTACTTCTTTAACATTGTTCATCCTAAAGACATTCTAAATCACTTTGAAGTGCCTTTCATTATGAGCTGCGATAATAGTGAATGGCGAATTGCGAATTTTCGCAAGTTTTGACATTTCTCTCACATAAGTGGTCGCCGAAAGACGCGAATTGTCATCCATTAAAATAAGTGCTACAAAAATTTATTGCGAATAAGTGTTTGACAGTTCGCAGAAAATAAGTTGTTGGTCGCGTATATAATATAAAAATGCTAAATTTAACAATTTAAGCTAATTTAAGTTTGTGTTATGTTTTTAAAATTTTAAATAAGACCGTTTATTCACTTTGTCGAAAAGTTAAAGCATGAATTTGTTGATATATGCGCTTGGAATTGCCTAGGCAAATTTATTCGCATTCGCAGTTCACCAGTTCATGTGAAAGACACTTAACTGTTGAGCAAGTACGAGCGACTTAGTCTTACATTAAGTTTTCCTCAATGTTCAAAGCATAATATTTATACAAAATAACTTCTTCTTTTTTTAAATCAATGAAACAACTTTTGTTTTATAAACAAAAACAGTGACTTAAATATAAAAACTGCGTACAAGTTTCTAAGGCTTTAATTCACAATAATAATTGTATAGAGTAAGGGTTCTGATTCAGCTTCATTACAAAATGAAAACACAGTACAAACAAAAATAAGATTAAGAAGATGATAGAAAAAAAAAAGTTTTAAATGTTCACGAAGCTAATTAAGTTGGTTCATTGCTTTTATCTAATGTAGGATCCTATTTTCTATCAGATGAAATAGAAGCATAGTTCTTTATTAACCCAAAGGGAGGTATAGCATATCGACCACTCCTTCTTATCGAAGAATATTTTTCTGTAAATAATCCTATCAATAACTTTCCAGTTGAACAGTTATTCTTTGTTTGTGAATGATGCCAGTTACCATTGAAATACATACATACCTATACCTTTTTTTCGTGGAAAAAATAACTTAGGTGTTGAATTAATAGATAAAAACCTAAAAGGACTTTATTGAAGTTAAGGAATAATGCCGAGTGAAATAAAAGTGAATTTTTTATTTCTACATTGTTTCTCTTTACTTTAAAAAGAAATAACGACGAACTGTGGCGTTCGGTTTTATTATGCTTGGCTTTGGCAAAGTGAAATAACGCCACTTCGGTATTATTTCACTTATGCAAAGGACTCATTCGTTTGTTTGGCTTAAAAAATATAAAGTTTCTCTGCATAAAGTAAAGATTTAAATTCGGGATGTTGGGCGGCTTTCGAAAATTTTAAGAAAAAGCAACACCTTTTCGCGGGAAATTTAAGACGACGACAGCAATGCGAAGTGTTCCTGTTCAAATCTTGGAAAACCAAAAATTAATCGTTAAAACTCAAATTGTTGCCCGGGATAAAAAGTAAGTATACGCCACAGTACACAATCTAATAGCCTAAGAGCCGAGAGCATATCGTCGGTTCAAAGGCTTTACTCACTAACTAACATTTTACACTTTTGAAGGAAATTAGACTGAAACATAGTTTTTGAAGCTGAAAATTCAATTTCCGAAAATTATTAAATAATGTTCCAGGGTATACCTTTGAATGTCCTTATAAAAAACTTGCAAAATGAGGCTTTTTTCATTCAAAAACTGCATTTCATTCTTATTTTCTTGAACTTTTTTTTCTGCACTTAGTGTGTTATACCTTTGAACCAACGATAGTTATATGACAGCTTATAGGTTCAAGTATCATGGTATAAAATACCAAAATTTCAGCCTTTGGGGCGGGCATTAAAAGAGCCAGTTCCTCTTTTTATTGTTAGGGTTATATTATAACCACTTTAATTTTGTTTAAACAAATCGATTATGGTATTCCGTCATTGTCCCTAGTCATAGCGATCGCCTGGCTAAAATCCGCATCAAAGCTACCTTTCAAAACATCAGTCTAATATGTGCACAGGCCCTTACCGATGAAGCTGAGGAGTCTAACAAGGAGGAGTTTTATGACCTACTCGACGGACCCTACGGAGCCTGTCCGGAGTACGATGCTGAAGTCGTGCTCGGAGACTTCAATGCTAAAGTCAGAAAGAAAAATATCTTTGGTGGATAAGTTAGAAAGCATAACCTCCACAAAACGACAACAGACAACGGCTTCCTACTAACCGACTTTGCTACAGCTATAGTAATACGGTATGATAAGTACCACTAGGTTCCCCAGGCGAAGGAGGCACACACCAACCTGGTGATCTCTAGATGGCCGAACTGCCAACTAAATCGAACACTTGCTAATTGGCGCAAGGTACGCATCGAACATCTTAGACGTGCGAACTTTCCGAGGTGCAAACGTGGACTCTGACCACTTTATTGTTGTGACAAAGTTCAAAATCCGACTGTCCAACGAAAAGAAAACGAAGACCGCCCAAAGAAAGAAATTCAACATTGCATAAGCCTTAGTACATCTGAGAAAGCCAGAGACTACAGTGAGCATTTTACCGGAAAACTCTCTGCCGTACATGAGCGTGCAAGGGACCGCAACCGATAGGAGACCGCAATATCTCAGGCAGAGACCCTTCATGGATCGGGAGCCCGATAAGTAAGTAAGTATGTCATTGTCCCTAAGCATAAACTCCTCAATAATGATGGACCGATTAATAGAACTTAAGATGTAACCATTTTATGCGAAGCTTATCACCCCTTTTTGTAGCCTATTGAATAGACCTTTTAAAAAGGAACATTTACGTGCAAGGGCTTTTATTATTGAATATGTTTGTTTGGCCCATAAGCATGCTTAAAACCGAAAATGCTACTAGATTCACCCATGCGTTTCTGAGAGAATGGTCACACTGGCCACTTTTCAGTATTTTTGGTATAACTCGAAAGCTAAGCTGAATTTGACAATTTTACATATAATACTTTTTGTTCAAAATTAAATTTTCTATCGAAATGGATAGCTTGGAAAATTTCTTAAAAAAATTTAGGCAGGAAAAGTAAACAAAAACCAACATAAAAAAATCGAAAAATCAAAGATTTTTAAATTTTTTTCTAAATTGCGCATAATTTTTTTCGGAGCAAAGAAGCACTCAAGACATTCTTGAACAAAGTAAACTGGAGTCTTACGGCTTTAATATGATATGTTAAAAAAGCCATATTATTTAAAAATTGCCAGAGATATAGCCATTCAAACTTTACCATTTCTTATCATTTTCGCAGTTTTTGCCCGAAAGCCTATTTTTTTGTACTTTATGGCAAATTTAACGTTCCTAGCACCTAATACCAAATCTTATGTTAATCGGACCAGCCGTTCGGTCTGTAGGTCTGAACGCATTTAAAAACAGCCGCAAAACGAAATTGGGAACTTACATCCTTTTTATAAATTCTCTATAGTTCTAATGTCATATTATATCAAAATTTTGATTTCGAACATTTTTACGAAAGTGAAATTTGCCATATTGTACCGAAAAAGGGACTTTCGGGCCAAAACTGAGAAAAAATATAAGAAATGATAAGGTTTGAATGGGAATATCTCTGTCAATTTTGAACAAATATTAATTTTTGAACATGCCATATTAAGGCCTTTAGTCTCTTCTTTGTTTTGTCTGTGCATGTCTTGACCCTATCTTTGCTTCAAAAAAAGTTATGCACAATTTATTAAAAAATTTAGATATCCTTGATTTTTTGATTTTTTTTAAGATGGTTTTTGTTAACTTTTCCTGCTTAAATTTTTTCGTAAAATTTTTTTAACTATCCATTCCAATAGAAAATTTAATTTTGAACAAAAAGTATTATATGTAAAATTTTCAAATTCCGCTTAGTTTTCGAGTTATACCAAAAGTACTGAAAAGTGGCCAGTGTGACCATTCTCTCAGAAACGCATGGGCGAATTTAGTAGCATTTTTGGTTTTAAGCATGCTTATGGGCCAAACAAACATATTCAATAATAAAAACCCTTGCACGTAATTGTTCCTTTATACCTCTCATTTTCAGGTCTATTCAATAGGCTATTGGGAGATTTCAACAAAACAAACAAATCAACAAAATAAAGTCTCCAAAAAAAGGCCGATTAGATTAGCTTAAAAAGCATATATCATGGCTCCTATTGATGGGATCATCAAGACGAAAGCTTTTATACTTAGGGAAAATGACAGAGGATAACTTCTTAATTTTAAAAAGTGAATTCAGGGGGTCATTCCGTAATTTTTAAAACGATAATCGTCAAAACGATTACCTTTAACGATATCGTCTATAATTTGCTTCACGTAACTCAATCACTATCGTCTCGTCTATCGTTTTTTATATGAATGAACGAAATGAATTTGAAAATTAAATTTTGCTGTTAAAACTAAAAATCCTTGTCGTTTTATTTGGAATGTCACGTTATTTTAAAAAATAATTGCAATATCATCCGTTAAAAGTTGTATTTGTGGATAAATTGATTCTTTTCGGTATACGCAACAATATATCAATAAGTTCTTAAAGTAGCTGGTCAATCTTAGTGTCCACTTAAAAGTACGATTTTAGCCTACAAGCGGCCCAGTGTTGAATACAAATAGCAAAAAATAATAGAAAATAAATCGGGTGGTGCAACAGCTCGTGGAAACCAGGCCCTAGTGACTAACAGCTCTTAACCATTCCTGTGTTCGTGTTGTTGGCTGGAATGGAGGCAACCTACAAATTTTGGCCGAGTCAGAACGGCTAGATGAGAAGCACTTATTTATGACAAGTATACTCTTGGATGATTTGTCAGTTCCTCTGTTTATAGGTGACAGTGGCTGGGAATCGAAGCTAGACCTTCGGCATGACAGTCCGATCGAATATACAGCTTGAGGTATGCTTTTGCAGCAAGACAATGGCTTTAATCACGGTGCTGGTTTCTAACGGTTGCTATTGCCTCTCCTCTCAACCTCTACGATTTCCATTTCTTTGGATAGTTGAAAAGTGCAAAATTGTCAAAAGATGTATGATGTCCATCAAAATTATTTAATATTGAATAAAAACTATGTATCAGTTTTAAGCCAAGATATGCTTTTTCTTTTTCGTTCCCTAACTTATTGCTTTTTTCTCAAAACCATATAGAGTAGGAACCCCTTAGCATAATGGCTATCGCGATTAAATATGCGTGAAGACGATCATCGTCTTACGCGATGAGAGCCCTGTTGACATATGTAGGTGCCTGTATTGATGAACGATTATTTTGGTATAAGTGGTCGAACTTTGACCACTGGGCAGATACATAATTTTTAATTTTTGATTATTATTCAATTAATTATTCAATAGTTATTTTATTTTCTATTAGTATTATTGAAAAAACAATGGTTAAAGATCAACGAAAAGCCATTCATCGCTCTTAAAACATTCAAATAATTATGAGACGATACCTATTTAGCTATCGTCTAAGCTCTATCGTTTTGACGATAGCGTTTTGACGATTATTGACTTACGTAAAGCAAATAATTCATCGCCAAAACGAGATCGCCAAGACGATAGTCATTTTCAATGTTACGTAGAGCAAAACTATCGTCTAAACTATATCGTCTGGCGATAATCGAAATACAGAATGACCCCCCAGTTGTTAATGATCGGAACCCAAAAATAAGAAACCGAGCTGGTTTTAACCCACCACCAAAAGCTGAGAAAAAAGCTTACCAGACTTTTGTATTTGATTCCACCTTACACCTACATCCTACAACCCCTCATAATCATATTTTGGTTATACATCCACTCCCAAAATCGGCTGTCGGCTCTTGATCTATATGTAAATTGCGCAAATTGCCAAAACTGAAAGTGTCACTAATTCAAAATCGATATTCAAGAGTCTCTCAAATAACACGTAAGCACAAAAAAAAAATTGCTATAACTCCGAAAGCTATGTTGCTATTTGACAGTGACATAAACTGTCACTGTTGTGCGAAACTAATTATTTCTAGTATTTATGTACATATGTTTTTTTTTATCGGCAAAGCCAATCTCGAGGATAACTTTCAAAGAAATTAATTTTATATATTTTTTTTAATATACAATGGATGGTCTTTCGAGCCATTAATGTTTTATCTTAATCGACACTAGTTGTTTTTTTGGGGCATTCTCCTTTCAGAATTTTAATAGAACATGAGATTATCTTTATAAATAACATCTGAAAGTTCTTCATAGATTAGTTTGAAATTCGAACTCAATGAATAATTGTTTTGATGCATATGTTCATGTAATTTTTAAAAGTGCAATGTGGTTGGGGTAAAAGATACAAAAACTGAAATTAGAGCTTAGCTGTCTGGGTTAGTGTAAATAGAACAAAATTCCTTACCACACGGGCAAGTACTGGCAAGCAAGTTGGCTACATAAACTGCCTGTCAAACTCGAAAGTTGCATTCGACTTGAATTCCACAAAAAATACAAGATTTCCCAAAAATTACCGAATTTCAAAGTCACCTCACTTTCCATGAAATAGTGAACAAAATTATTGTATTTCCAGTCTTATGATATAACAGAGCCAACGAAACTTTAAACAATATTTGCTGTCGGTTTGAGTTTATACTTTGAAGGTATTACAAAATGATTATAAAATAAATAATAACGCAAGGAAAATTAATGTTTTCTATGCACATTCAAAAATTGCAATATCAATGTTCCTTTTTACAAATAAATATATGATTCTTAACTTTGACGTAAATTATAAAAACTTTTATTTTTCAAAATCCACGCGGATTAAATAGATAAGAGCACAAAGGTAAGTGAAATATAAAGAATAATTAAAAAAAACAAGCTGTTATCGGCTATATTCTAAACGGATTTTTCAAATGTTTAATTTGATTTCATTCTAAACGAAACAATTGAAGCGTCTAGAGTTAGAAGGTGTCAAGTGACATATTTCGATTTTTCGTTTTTTTTTTCAACCAATAATAGTTTTAAGCGACAACTCATATTTTCGTCTTTAAATTCTTGTGTCTCTTTTGTTATTACTTACAAAGTTAGCTTCAGACAAAGGGGTTAACTAAACGTTTGTTTTGAGGTTTTTTTTTAGGCAAGAAGGGGTTAAAATTACTTAACACACACTTAACCCCTATTTTCAATAGAAGCCGAAAGATAAAATACCAAGGAATATATTTTTTTTTGTATAAAGGTGGTAAGTGCACAGTTGTTATATCTGTTCGTGTACTTCCCAAAACTACGAATTTCTTTGAATTTTATTTTTTTTTATATGAGAGTTGACAGAACTTTGGGCTGAATTCGTAGTTTTGGGAGCTACGCGAACAGACATGTTCACTTTATGCAATACAAGAATAATACCCAACTTTCACTTGACCGCTTTTTCATAAGAAAATAAATTAAACTCATTTTCGCTTAAAGGGGTCAAGTGCTGAATTGTTTGTAAAACACCAACTTCTTATGAATTTAAATAAAATTGGGTGATTTACTAAAATTGTAAATTTGTTTTCTTTATTTTTTTGGCTCTTTTGTAAGCTTCTCTCGATTTCAGAAAAAAGTTATAAACGTAAAACTTTAAACGCTTATAACTCAAAACATCAAAAATGTCACTTAACCCCTTCTCATTCTCAACGCTTCAATTGGAATTTTGATGTGTATAAATCAATTATGTATAAAATCCACAACATTTTTAACTCACTCACTATTAAACATTTTGAAACAATATATTGACAAAAAGTGCTACCTATTCATTGTTCGTTTGGATTCACCGTATGCAAATTGTGGTTTCAGCAAATTGGTGATAACTTTAGTAATAACTTTTTGTATATTTAAGACTGGCATATTAAACGAATTGTCATCGCCACACAACCAGACATATACAATATTATAATGTTAAAAAGATATTTTAAGAGGCCAATTTTAAGCTTTTCTTAGTATAAAATAAAGTTCCCAAATTACATACTGGCATTATGTACAGATTACTTTCAGACATATTTAAGCCAGTTAACTATAGGTAGGCCATTAATTAAAAACTTAAAATTTAAATATGCACGGGTCTTAGCACATAAAATGTTCTCTATATAATCCATAAAAAACAAACTACATAATTTATTTATATGGTAGATAATCAAAATTTATTAAATTGAACCATATTTTTCTTCAAACTCATTTCCTTAAACGAATCAAAACATCAAAAATTATTTCAAAGTAATATGGTGTTTATTATAGAAACAATCCAACATAGCTAGTCAGGGATTTTATCACTTAACCAATTATTATTACTTTTCAGATCACGATGGAAATGACTTTTAGAATTTTAATAAGTTTTGTTTGGATCGAGATAGAAACAAAAACAAATTTATTGCTGACGTCGTTCTACAAAAAGTGTGTTCCAAAATAGATGCCGGAATAATTATTTGATATGATGCGACGTCATTCAGCAATGGATAAGAAACATAAAAATTTATTTACGCTATAATAAAATCATTAGAATACATACAGTAAACACAAAATTATGTATTTACGAAAAGAATATATGCAATGCATGTACAAAAAGATACGAGCAATAACTTATTCAATAAAATTGAATTCAACTCTTTAATAAATTATTTTTTAATAACTTAAGGTATAGGAAATTTGCTTACAGAAGACAAGCACCTACTCAAAGCTCAACTTTTCGAAGCAAGTTATTTTATGAATAAAATACTCGGAAAGGTGTCCAACGATTAAGCATCTAGATCTAGATGTTTGATGAGACCTCAGGGTAAGCCCCTGGGGGTTGATTCACGATATGTGAAACTGTTAAATGAAATAAAAATTATGTTTTCAGTTTTTACAAAGTTTTATCATTTTATCACTTCAAAAGCACTCGCAAGTCGATTCACTATCTCGCTAAGAAAAACACCTGTCAAAGCGATTACTAAGAAGTACTAAAATGTAATTCGTAAAGGATGATTGCGACGTCATAGAGGGACCATTAATGCAACTTGGGTGCATCTAATGAGCTAATGAGCATACCTTGTTTCTGTTTATCATTTATCTTTTCATAGGTTTTCATTTTCGCTTCACCCATGGGGTCAATCATCAATCTGTAAAACTGTGAAGTGATAAATATTATCACAACAAAAACATAAATGTTAAAAAGAGCCAAGTTATTATATGCATAAGAAACCTGTGCGTAAAAAGTCTGTCAAAAAAAGTAATGAGATCTAAAAAATATGCCAAGTTTTCAGTTCATGATGAAGTTTATTATCAAATATCTTAAGTGGAGTAACATTGAAACATTTCCAAATTATGACAGAAATTTGGTATTTAATGATTACATTAAAATTTGGTGGATTTACTTGGCAGCTTTCTCTTATTTACTTACTTAATCACAAGCTTAAATGAATAAAAACTTGACCAACGAAATTTTTATCAGTAATCATTAAACATCAAATTTCTGTCATAATTTGTAGTTGTTTCGATGTTACTCCACTTTAGATATTTGATATTAAACTTCATGAACTGAAAACTTGGCATTTATTTTAGATCTCAGTATTTTTTTTTGCTGACTTTTCACGCACAGGTTTTTTGTGCATATAAGAACTTGGCTCTTTTTTTAACGTTTATGTTTTTGTTGTAATTTCACTCCTTTTTGCAAAGATTTTATTTTGTCAGGTGAAAATCAAGCCCTACCGCTATTCAAAGTTTCACAATTCTACGACAACCAAAAGTGCTCCATATAAATAATAGCAATTCTGAGAAAGTGGGTGGGTGCCACGCTCCCTGAAAAAAAATAAAAATTATTAAAAGAATAAAGGCCAATAGTTCAGTGCGAGCTCATCTCGGTTTTAAACCTGAGTTTTTCAATCAATATTCTAACAGTAGTATTCATTAGAATTCACTAAAACATCTCTCATCGAGTCAACATTTACGCAGTGTATTAGCCCTTATTAAGGCTCTATTCAACGCTGCGTAAATCCTTATTCAGAAAATATTTTGCGATCCATTTTATTTAAACTGCTCTTGTGTTAAAAATAGTACAAAAAAGATAAATCTATTACGTTTAGATGTCAAACAAAAGTATCCTTATGTAGTCACTATCCTACCTCTAACGAGTTTAGCTTGAAATGACTCTACTGAACGTCATATAAATTGTATGAATAACTTTGGTGTTTAGAGGCATTAGGCGTGTTTTTTTGGGATTTTATATATAGTACAGTGAGAAATTTCCATAAAAACCCATCCGTAGCGGCCTATATTTTTGTATTTGGAATATGGTAAGCCTGAACAGCTGTCACGACACAAAAGTGAATTTTGTGAAAGTTAAAAGTAGAAATAAACCAAAATTATTAACAAAAACTAACATATTTGCAAGTAAAATGGGAAATATAACTATATATTTATACAATTAAAATGTTTTCAATCAAATGTTTGTGTCCCTTTTTTCTTTATTTGCCATTTTCAGATACGAAAATTGATTTTGCAGCTATAAAAGGAAAGAAAAGAGGTAGGGGTATGTTGGTAGACTATGGTCAAAGTAAAAAGTCATGATTTAGTCTGCTATTACACGAAGACTTTTTAGTTGAGATTTTTCGAAATTTAATATTATGAAAGTGAAATCAAATTTTGTTTTCTCAATTGCACTCATTTAATTTTTACACATGGAGTAGATGACTTTATTAGCGATAATTTTATAAATTACATTAAGGACATGATTGTATGGCTAATTTTAATGCATTTACCTAGTTTTTCACAGGAAATTTTTTAACTCTCCAATTTTACCGGATTAACTGAGTACATTAGTACCCAAATAAGCCTGAACCCTCCTTGAACTTCAGTTAGTTTCAGCTGTACTAACTGGTTCAAAATTTGATCCATGGTTCAACATTTCTGACTCATCGATTTTATCGGATCTACTGAAGTGCAACGATGATTCCAAGGTTCAAGTATGTTGTAATAACAATTTCAAGCTTGACCATTGTTGAACCTCAGTTAAACTGCCGAAATCAGTGAGCTAAAATAATTGAACCACGCATCAAAGCTTGAACCACGTTTCCACCAAAAGCAGTCACTTAAAATTGCTGAGCATCGGATCAAAATTTGAACCATGTCTATACAAACTGGTCCCTATAGACCAAAGGTTTACAAAAAGAGATTTTCATATGAGCCGCAAATAGTGAATTTTGAAATGGGAATGATCGTGAATTTTGACCTTCCATTCCCTTGAGTAATTTGTTTGGTTGCCTATAGAAGAAAATGTGAAGACAAATGCTTTGTGGAATGCGTCTTGATGTTGTGGTTTGCGAATTATCGTTTGACAGTCGGCAGAATATATCTTGTATGTCACTTATAAATAAAAATGCTAAATTTTGCACTTTAAAATAATTTAAGGCAGCGTTTTTTTTTTAGCATAGCATAGGATAGGATCATTTTTTTCATTTTGTCGAAAAGGTAAAACAAAACAACCATGCACTTACAAACGACCCTGTTTAGACTGTAATTGCTCACTACGCCACCATGACGTAAATTAATGGTTGAAATTTTCTCTTCACCGATTTCTTCTACAAAAACATGGTCTTGACGAAGTGAAAAGTTACAGTCTAAACAGGGCCATTCATTCAACATAATTCTACTCTACGAACACAGCCATCGAGAATTCGAGACACATAAAAGTACCAGTCGTACCAATGACGACACACAAAAATCCTATTCAATTGAGTTCGATACTCGAACAAACGTCAAAAGTTTATCGGCAGCAGGATTCTACTTTAACTTTTATCGGCAGCGATTTTGCTGCCGATGCTGTTTTTGTAATTCATATAAAATTTCACTGTGCTGCGGATAGCTTTTCCAATAAAACACACCTATTGTTACTTTACGCAGTCTGTAATATGCATTTAAACATAACGCTGTAAGGTAACTCCAAGTTAACTCGCTTAATTTGATAAGTTGGCTTAGGGACCAAACTCTTCCGTTGTGGAGCTATCTCGATTTTGATAGTGAAAGTTATTGAAATATTTGAAAAGTGCAAAGTTTTCGTAGTGCGTTATCTTGATTTCGATTGCAATAGCCGTAAAAAGATTTTTGATAGCTCAAATATTTAGTGAAAAACGGCTTCTGAAATAACTAGGATTGACTAATTTTCAGGACTAGCTAACCCTGATTTAACTCAAAGCTTACTCTGAACTGAAAAACTGGCCCTTATTTTAATGGAATTGAAAATGTTAAGCTTATTTTTTTTTTTAGTTTGTATGTTATGTGAATAGTCCAAGCGGCGACCGTAAGATCACTTAGCTCATAAGGTTAGAGATTCTAATACTACTTAATCGATTGATCTATGTGAGAGAAACTCAACGCACAAGGGTTGCCTAGCAAAATTTGGGTGGATGACGTCTTAAATGGGCCATTTCAGGTACGTTTTTTCGACCATGACTTAGCTCATCGAGTTAAAGGTTTAAACTATTCCTAAACTGTAGAGCTTGACGAGATAAAAAGAAAAATAAAGGGTTGCCTAGTATAAAATGGGTGGATGATATTGGCAACCCTCTTTCAGAATCACTTTTTTTCAACCATAACTTAGCTCATCGAGTTAAAGGTTAAAACTGGTATCAAATGAAAGATCAGATGGTGCTGAAAAAAAGAAAATAGGGTTGCCATTTTTAAAATGGGTGCATGTACGTGGCAACCCTATTTAAAGGAAAAAGTGTAAAAATCACGTTATTTCTCATAACTATTTATATTCTTTGAGTTCGGTAATCTGTTGCATACCAAATTAAAGCTTAGGATCTGTAGAAAATTAATAAAATAACCTTATCGGTAGTAAAGTCTTCCAAACGTCACAAAAACAAATTAATATGGCAAACTTGAAAATTTTCATAACGATTTTTATTTAAATAAAATATAGTTTCTATAAACTCAAGTAAAACGGAGACCATAAAATTAAAGCTTACACTCTACTCTATTTGAAAAATACAGGTTGCCTGCGCTCAACTAGGTGCATGACCCTGGAAACCCCGTTTTTAGCCAAAAATATACCGAAAACCGTACCTTTTCAACTAAAGTCTATGAAATTTGATAAGGTAAGAGCTTAAAATACGCATCATATTAAAGCTCACACTCTACTCTATTTAAAAAATATATAGGTTGCCTGCACTCAAATAGGTGCATGACCCTGGCAACCCTGGTAAATATACCAAAAAAAGTACTTTTTCACGTTTAATATCATTGACTTGGCTCTTAGTGTATAAAATTATATCAACACACCTTTTCCAACAACACGGGATAAACTATATGCATGTACATTAGGGTGGTCTTCATATTTTTTTTTTTAATTACAAGTTCAAATGACTCTAACTAGGGAAAAAATACTTCCTATTTGTTCATATTTTTATTTCACCCCCCTGGTCACCCTATTTTATTTTAAGGTACAAACAATGTGGTTAGGGTGATTCTTATAACACGCCAAACAAGTCAGAACTTTTAGATTAGACTCAGACGAGAAAAAAATCGTAGTGGAGGGGGGTCTATTTTACATCCTTTAGGCGCGAGGGGTTATCTTCTAAAAATTTTACCCAAAATAGAAAAAAAAAATTATTAAAATTAAAATTAAAATTATACAATGACATGCTATAACTTTTTTTAAAGGCACTCTCTAATAAGTAGGGGGGTCCAGATCAGAAATAGAAAAAAAATATTTAAAAACAACGGTACCACTTACAATGACATGCTATAGCTTTTTTTAAAGTCATGTATCCTAACTCTAATATGTTTTTTAATTGAGTTTTTATTGTACATAGTTTTTGAAAAAATTATTTTCAAACTTAAAACTAAAAACAAATTGTTTTCCTTTGAAAATTATTTTTTTTTTTCAAAAACAATTTACAATAAAAACTTAATTTAAAAAACATATTAGAGTTAGGATACATGACTTTAAAAAAAGCTATAGCATGTCATTGTAAGTGGTACCGTTGTTTTTAAATATTTTTTTTCTATTTCTGATCTGGACCCCCCTACTTATTAGAGAGTGCCTTTAAAAAAAGTTATAGCATGTCATTGTATAATTTTAATTTTAATTTTAATAATTTTTTTTTTCTATTTTGGGTAAAATTTTTAGAAGATAACCCCTCGCGCCTAAAGGATGTAAAATAGACCCCCCTCCACTACGATTTTTTTCTCGTCTGAATCTAATCTATAAGTTCTGACTTGTTTGGCGTGTTATAAGAATCACCCTAACCACATTATTTGTACCTTAAAATAAAATAGGGTGACCAGGGGGGTGAAATAAAAATATGAAAAAAATAGGAAGTTTTTTTTCCCTAATTAGAGTCATTTGAACTTGTAATTTAAAAAAAATATGAGGACCACCCTAATGTACATATACATGCATATAGTTTATCCCGTGTTGTTGGAAAAGATGTGTTGATATAATTTTATACACTAAGAGCCAAGTCAATGATATTAAACGTGAAAAAGTACTGTTTTTGGTATATTTTTGGCTAAAAACAGGGTTGCCAGGGTCATGCACCTAGTTGAGCGCAGGCAACCTATATTTTTCAAATAAAATAGAGTGTAAGCTTTAATTTGATGCCTGTTTCAAGCTCTTACCTTATCAAATTTCATAGACTTTAGTTGAAAAGGTACTGTTTTCGGTATATTTTTGGCTAAAAACGGGGTTTCCAGGGTCATGCACCTAGTTGAGCGCAGGCAACCTGTATTTTTCAAATAGAGTAGAGTGTAAGCTTTAATTTTATGGTCTCCGTTTTACTTGAGTTTATAGAAACTATATTTTATTTAAATAAAAATCGTTATGAAAATTTTCAAGTTTGCCATATTAATTTGTTTTTGTGACGTTTGGAAGACTTTACTACCGATAAGGTTATTTTATTAATTTTCTACAGATCCTAAGCTTTAATTTGGTATGCAACAGATTACCGAACTCAAAGAATATAAATAGTTATGAGAAATAACGTACCTGTCGTAGGATGATGAGAATTGGGAGAGAGGTAGGGGGGCTTGCATACAACAAAAAAAATCAAGAAATTTTGGATTTTCTGCTCAAAGTACGTGGCATCCACCCACTTTCAAAATTGCTAAACTATTTACGTGGAGTAATAATTAGGGTTGTCGTAGAATGATGAAATTTGTTTTTTTTTTTTAATTTATGATTTTACTGTGATTCATTTAGAATAATTATAATAATTATCTTAACAGTATTTCATAACGTCTTGCGCGTGTCTGTGAAGTAATAAAAATGAAAAAACTCTGTGAAAACTGAAATGATAACTTTGTTTTCACTTCACAGGTCGAGAATTGAACCCCACGCTCCATTGAAAGGTATGAATGAACCGAAGCACGTGCTCGTTCGAGAGGAGCACCTGCTCCTCATTTATAGTTAAGCTCAGTTGGTTGCTCGATGTTGAAGTAAAAAACGTCAAATACATGTTTCTTCATAAACGGTGGAGCTTTAGTATGTTAAATTTTAGAAAAAGACGGGAATAAACAAAAAATATTATTGCATTCTATCTATATAAACTCTTTAGGAATAATTCAGAATGGAGTGCTGTTGGGTCACCTTCTTATAAATAATGAACAAATGCAGATTTTCCTTTACTATAAAGGAGATTTGGGTGATTCTCTGCCAACTGTGATTCTTTTTTTAGAAAATTTTCAAAAATAAAAACTTCTTGGAAAGAATTTAGTATAAAATCACTAAAAGCATTTTGCTACAACTTTTAAAGAACAAAAAATAAAGTGAAATGTACTAAAACTGGAATAGACGATAATGACACTCTTTTTCTTTTTTTTTGCTTTTAATTTTGTCTCCATCTTTTTGACCATATTTTTGTTGAGATTCTTGATTGTCTAATACGTTTTGACCTCTTGACATTTTTAAAAAATTATCTCTTTTTTCGTTTTTCAAGTCTGTTCTTCTGAATGGCAACCCTTCTCTTTCTGCTGGGCTATTACTTGGTTTTTATTGCACATAATAATTTTTGTTTGGCTCGTCTGAGCTATTTTAACCGTTCTTATAAAGAAAATTGGTAGAAAAAAATATTATTGCAAGAAATAATTTAACAATATTTTATTCAAGACATCCACGTTACTGACATTTAGACAGTTTATGTGACCTAACTTCTCTATGCTAACGAGAAAAATAATTTCCAGGACAATTTTAACATATGTCGTTAAAAGGAATACAAAATTCTGATAATCAACCAAAAACATGTTATAACATGTTTAAAAAATACTACCACGGTACTGACAAATTAATTTGTGCCACACTTTCTTCGAATGAAAACATATCACTCTTAAAGTACAACAACGTTAAAAAAATATAACGACTGTTGTTATCTATACATAAATAGTGGCTCTTTTCGAAAACCTCGACACAAACGTCTTGAAACTAAAACAAAATGGCGACTCAGCGAGAAATCTCTTGAATTCAAAAGTAAAAGTAAATCCTCGGACAACATTCATTCATGATTATTTTACTCAGCAATAAGTATACTGACTTAATTTTTGCATAATTCTGTCAACCAAGTATTGCTCTCAAAATTTTCTATAAGGACAACATTTCTATTCAATGAAGTATTTCATCAGAAAAAAGTAGATTCAATGGGAAAAACAAGGAACGGACATTTAGTATTTAGTATTTAGTAGTATTTAGTTAGTATTTATTGTTCAATCTACGATTTGGAACATCAACAGATTTTTCATATAAAATTAAGGATAAATAAATAAAATTTTCATACATAATTACATAGAAAGGTAAATTCTTACACAAAGTATATATTAATTTTAAAATTTATTGCTTAACAAAAGAGTATTTTTGAATCTTTCTCTGGACATACAAGTGTCAACATCTTCATTAAAAACATTAAATAAACTGACGCATCGGGAGATAGGCTCACGCTGCCCGTCCAAAGTTGTGTGTCGAGACTCATACAAAAACTGTCTCGTTCTTAAGGACCTTGAGGGGGCATACAAATAAATTTGAGAGAGAAGACTTTCACTTTTAATCGAAAAACATAAAATATCACGAATAAACATTACACTATAAACTTTTCTTCGGTTTTCAAGAGAATCGATTCCCAACAATAAACATCTGCTATCATGGCTTATTATAACACTTCCAGTCAATGAGAAATTTCTTAGAGCAAATCTCAAAAAACTCTTTTGAACCCTTTCCATTCTGTTAATGTTTGTACAGTGTTTGGGTACCAAACAATACAACAGTACTCAAGAATAGGTCGCACCAATGAGCAGTATAGTGACTTTCCCGTGTATGGATCTTTAAAATCTAAGGTGTTTCTTTTAACAGATCCTAAAAGGGAGTTTGCTTTTGACACAACATGATTAATGTGTAGTTTGAAGGAAAGTTTTGTATCGAATACTATTCCTAGATCCAGTGGCGTAGCTAGGATATGCCATCCGGGGCAAAACAATAATTCGCCGCCCCTTTGGTCTAACAATACTTAATAAACAAAATTTGTGGTAGGTACCTTCATATCATCAGTCTTAAAGTTGCAGACAAAATTTTGATTAAAATATTTTTTTTTTTAAATGCAAGGTATTACATTCTGCAAAATATTGATACATGCCACTTTCTCGCAATATCTGCTGAAGTTCTGAATGAATTTTTTTTTGTTTCTGACCTAATGAGATTTAACTTTAAACCGACTGTACATAATATCTATAGGCACATGAGACTTCAAATTTTCATAATGTTTGCTTTCGTCCAAAAATAGTGAAGTTCATAATTGTTCATTAGGCGTGTCTCACCAAATAAAATTTTAAAGTGGGACAAAAAATCTCACCTGAGCACTGAGATTTTCTTCAGAGATTACTGAGAGGAAAATTTTTTGGATTCATTTCTCAATGTTCTTTCTCAGCTAAAACTGTTCATTTGACAACCAAATTGCAATTTTTCGGTGATGTGAAAATACGATCATCATCATCATCAAGTCCTGTAACCCCGGTTGGGGCATAGGGCGCCAAAAATGTGAAAATAAAATACGATATTGATACAAAAATACAAAATAGAGGTTTAATGTTGATAAACAGGAAAAATAAATTGATCTTAGTATTATTTTTCATTCATTTCATAAAGTTCTTGCTTTAACATTTAAATATTTAAAGTAAAGTTAAAATTTTGTTTCCATAATTTCAGTACGATTGAACAGACACTCCGCCTACGTCAACTTGATATTGAGCGTTCGGTGAGATTTTACTTGGTGAGATACGCCTATTGTTTCATCAGTACTCGACAGCAGAACTGGGAAATTGCATACTGTTCATATTTATCAGATCTAATGATCATGAACCATGAAAGGGTCAAAGCCACGGCTAAGTCACTACTGAGTGTCGGACTACAGAGTTGTAATTTCACTGAAATTGCAGTATAGATTGTTGATCTTATGCATTTTTCTCAAAATAAATCTGCTGCTAAATCTACATACTGCACTTCATTTTACGAAAAAAATTAATCTTCTTCATCTTTTTTTTAAATTCTTTGTGTTGAATGCAGCCATATGTATAATTTAGAGCTATTTTGTTTGCTGGTTTTATGTTTAAAAAAAAAACTAATCTTATGTTTTATTTATATGTATTCATTTATCAGCTTTGTTTAAGTAATTTTTGAAAAAAAAAACAAAAACAAATCATCTGCGAAAATATTCAATCTACAGCATTTTATTTTCAAATCTGAGCGAAAAAATGTCTGTGAAAGGTCAACCCCTCTGAACTCTAAATTGAGAGAATTAACAAACACATATATGTAAAGCTACAAAAGAGAATGGTAATTACGAAAGACATCATTTTGTTTCAAAATTTGAAAGAATTGTTAATTTAAAAAAAAATTAACTTTTGTGTTTATTACCAACTTCTATAATGAGCAACTGTCGTGATTCTGCTGCCCCTAGTGATTTGAACACAATGAAAAAAATTGTACATTCTTATTCCTTCAAATGTTATAGAATTTTTAACTTAAAAAAATAATAGTTTTTTTGATTATTTCTAACTTCTGTAATAAACAACGATGATGATTTTGCGCCCCTGTTGATTTCAATTTATTAAAAATTGACTGAATTATTTATTAAACAAAAACTAAACTTATGTTTATTTCCAACTTCTCATGAACAACGAGGATGATTTTGCCACCCCTATAAATTTGAATATGTACTATAAAAATTGTATGTTTTATAATAATAAAATGTTCACTAAAAACACTTTTGTAATTGGTTTACAACATCCCATGAACAACGAAGATGATTTTCCCATTTGCCGCCCCTAACTCCTGGTGCCCGGGGCGTCCGCCTCCTTCGCCCCCCTCTAGCTACGCTACTGCCTAGATCTTTTATTTCGTCGACTCTTGATAGCTTGTATTCCTCAAGAATATAATCAATCAAAATTGGATGTAAAGTTCGATTATAAGTCATCGACGCACATTTCTTATAGTTAAGTTGAAGGTCATTGGATCTGCACCAATCCTGAAATACATTAAGTTCATTTTGAAAAGAAACACACAGTCATTTACATTTTTAATCTTAGAGAACAACTTGATATCATCGGCAAAAATCAAGAGACGGCAATTTTTAAAAACTGTGACTAGATCATTTATATACAATGAGAACAAGGAAGGTCCCAAATGGCTACCTTCAGAAGCTCCCGAGAGTGCAAAAATCTCTTTTGAACGATAATTACCAATTGTCACAACTTGCTTTCTTCCTACCAAATAAGATTCAAACCATTTCAAAATGACTCCGTCAAACCCGTATGCTTTTAGTTTGCCTAATAAAATACTCAGATTGGTTCTACTAAACGCTTTTACGAAGTCTGTGTAGCAAATATCAACCTGAGCACCTTCTTCCATGGCCAATGAGCAAACATTTGTAAACTCTACCAAATTAGTGCAAGTTGACCTACCCCTGTAAGACCCATGTTGAAGATTTGAATTACCGTTCTGAATAATATTAAAGAACTTTTGCTGAACCAGCTTATCAAGTAATTTGAGTACTCGTACTGTAGGCATTTGACTTATAGGTCTATAGTTCACGATTTGATCCTTCTTCCCTGACTTGAAAATAGGAGTTATACAAGAAGTCTTCCATGCATCCAAAAAAATCCCAGAGGACAAAGACCTGCCACGGTACTGACATTTATACTACACTTTTCCAAGCCGTGTGGAAGAAGTAGCGAATTTTGTCTTGGTATCGAATGTAGATTGTAGTAAATAGCCATTTACACAATTCAAACCTAAAATATATACGAATATTTCACATTAAATAACAAAAAAAGCACTGGACACAAAGAATCACAGTTGGGACGGAATCACCCATTTATAGGCTTTCAAAAGTGGAGCTGGGGAAGAATGGTCCTTGGTACTTAAAATTGCAGCAGTAACTCAAAACTAAAGCAATTGGATCAAACTCCCTGCAAATACTAAAAAACTGCAGATTAAAAACTGAGAATAACAAGAAAAATACCTTGTTCCTTCAGCAATAGTTGCAATTGATTGCATTTCCGTGCAAACCATACAGGTATTTAAATCAATTTTACATGCGGAAACGAGTACATTAACAAAAAAGAAGGATTCCACAGCATTAATGTTCAGGTGACATGCAATGATACAGAAAAATTTACAAACTGTTGTCTTTTCTTGGCCCAGGATAGCTGCATATGTTTCACGAGTCTGGAGAAATTCCCATAAAAATAAAATGATGCAATGGAATCAAGCTAGTGCCGTTTTACTTGGAGAATTAGAAAACGGACTTATCCCCTGAATCTTTACTCCATCTCAAAATTCAGATACTCCAGAAGAACCTCATTCAACAAGTACTACAAATATAGTTGTATGAGTGACGGGTGTATTCACATATTTGACCCCCTGTTAAATTGTTAAAGGTGTCCATATCAAAGGGAACTATTTTCAGCTGTTTCAAATACCATTAAGGTGGGACATCAAAATTTAGTGCACTTTTGGCATAACAGCAATTTACACCTCTCTAGCGATTGATTACCTACTTTTATGAAAATAAGGTCCTTCTCCTTAACATTTTTTAAAAAAATTTTATGCTACAACCTAGTGCTTGATATTTTTTCTGCAGAAGTTACCGTTAGGGAGATATTCCTTAAAAACCATTTGGGGGCCTTTGACCCCCCCCTCCCCCGTAAAATTATTAGCGACACTTATCCGTACCCAAAGATTTAACCTGGGACTTTTTATATTTTCCCTAGAATGCCATGATGGAGAAGCTACTAAAATCCAGCTTTCCGCCCTTTTTCCCGTAATAAATAAATATTTTTTTCAAAAATTGTTAAGGCCCTTAGCTAATTTTTTCGCCAAAAATTCAAACAGTTCTTTTGAAATTTTCCTGTACAAGTAGGTTCAGAGTTCTAAATCAATCGTGAACTGTAATATTTCTCAAGTTATACAGAAAGTTAAACTGAAAGATGTATAACTAACGAACAAAAGGTAAATAATAAAATCCATCTGCATAGTTGTAAAGGAAAAGTTTTCGAAAAAACTTAACCGCACCATAACGGTTGTATAGGCTCTCTATGAAATCGCTAGAAAACCAAAGGGTTGCTTTACTAACCACAAAACTTACGACACGGATTATTTTCAAACGCAAATATGGTAAGAGAAAAGTTAGTTCAAGCCAAGAGAATTCTACGAATCCCATAATTGTTCTGCTTGTGAACTCACTCGTTTACCCATGTAACTTATGTTAATCTCAGCAAATTTATATACAAAAATGTGTATATTCGTTTTCAACTTCATATGAAAAAGTTATCACTTATACACACCTAACTCATTCTTCCTGTTTTAATATAAAAGAACCAATCCCTGTTGGTTGAGAATTATTTGGCTTAAAACTTTATCCGTACCCAAAGATTTAAATTAAAATTAGAGTCATGATGAGTCTGTTGGTCTTTTCGGATACGTTTGCGACAAAGCAATAAAAACTGCAGGGGTCCTTTGCAACTTGTACTTCATGGCTCGAGGACAGCATTTAAATTTTTTTCAAGCTTATTGACATTGTGCACTTCGATAAAATCAAAGAGAAAAAGTCTCTATGAGAATTTTTGTCTTTAAATGCACTTAAAAACACATGAACCATTTACGAGTGTTTTGTGCTGTTTTGTCTGCGACGTGATTTTAAATACATTTTTCCCCAGGCAACATTTGCACGTTGTGCAATTTGACTTGATAAAGTAATCGTTTTTATTTTGTAATGGAACCATAATAAACACAAACCAAGAGAAGTAAAACTACCAGCCTTTTCACAAAAAGTAATTCAATAAAATCAGTGAGAGGAAAAATGCATCAGGCAAAAAAAAGTTAGTGCTTTTCAGTGACAAGAATGAAATTAAACAAGATGAAAAACAAAAAACAAACAAACCTTTTACCTATCTATAGTATAGTGTGCATTTGGTGAGCGCAAAAAATGCTTGAAATATTCAAGTGATCTAAGGAGTAGTTTTTGGTGTACCTATGTATGTACCTAGTTGAGTTCGTCACTCTCGTCTACACCCTTAAATTTTCAATGTATGTATGTATTATTATAAAAAAACTTTTTCTGTGACTTCGTGGATACGCGATTGGAACTCAATAATTTTTTAACTAATTTAAGGTTTCATTTGTAGGATTTGAAAATAAGAATAGGTATTTATATTTCTTCTAAATTTTTTTTCGGCTACAAGAATATTTGTTAATTGTACTTCCTTTACATGGTTTGAAATCTTGAAATGTGAAAATATACATATTTTTAATCTTCTATATTAATAAAAATGTAAATGAGGTTATGAGAACCAAAACTCGCCATATCCATTTCACATAAATTCTCGATAAATAAATTTAATTTTTTAATAACTTTTAAACGGGAGTAGTTAGAAAACAATTTTGTATATCTAATCATAGATTTTGAAACCTGTTTTTTATGATTTAAAGTAAAATTATATTAAAAGATTCGTTTAAAAGATATTTAACAATTATCATTGGCTGCGAAAAGTTTTTTTTAGCCATGGATATGGGGAGTTTTGGTTCTCATCGCCTCAAATACAGAAAACCCTAAGATCTCTGAAAGTTCTTCATAGATTATTTTGAAATTTTAACATCTTCTTTAATTACTTTTTACTTTCAAAAATGCAATGTTTCGAAGGTAAGAGTAAGATAAGCTAAAATTATAATTAAGCTGTAATAAATAAAATAAATTGGGTTGCGCAGCAGCTCGTGGAGAACCAGGGCCTTGTGACTAACAACTCTCAACCGTTCCTGTGTGCGTGCTGTTAGCAGGAATGTAGGGGACTTACAATTTTTTTCCGAGTCCGAACAGCTATAGATGGGAAGCACTTTTCATGAAGAGTATTTTCTCTTGGAGGATTTGTCAGTTCCTCTACTCAAGAGGCAAATACAGCGTTACCTTCGGGACTCTTAAGAGTCCTTTTTGACTCGCCTTTTAAACGCTGGGACTCCAAGACTTCTCTTTTTAAAAATGATTGAAAGGAGATGACCCATTTTTGGGCCCAGGGCGTACACTAATGAGACTAGTACCAAATGATCCAATCTATCTGCCAAATATTTTCGAATTCGGCTCCGGAGATTTTTAGATAATTGAGCTTGAAGTTGAACTTTAGAAATTAAAAAAATTTGGCTTTTTTGCAAATAATTACTTATAAATCCTAATGTATGGCACGTAGGATTAATATTTTGATATCAAATGAAAGATCATACAAATATCATTCAAATTATATCAAACATTTTTTTCTACACCTGATATATTTTGAATAAACGAGCCAAAAACTTTTTTCAAAAATATTTTTTGAGTTACTTTCGAAAGTTAATATCTCGAAAAAAAACAGTGATGACCCATATCTGATATATAATTAAGTTATCATACACTGGGTAAATGCCGTCCATTTAACACACTTTCCTCCAAATGACCATTTTATAAAAAAAACATGTTTCTATGCATCAAGCTTAAACATTACTGTTGCTTATGTTTCAAGTCTGCGACCGTTAGGCATAGTTCATTAATACTTATGTACTACCTTGCAAAAATATATTAAGAAAGTGATACAAAAAATATCAATTAACAAGTTCGCGGCCGTTAGCGTTAATTAGTTGTACACTATTGGCAAAGTGATTAAAAAGTTTTGGTAATAGTTCTACTGATCAAGAAGGAACAAACTAATTCCCAACGGATTGTTTGGAAATACCAACGTTAGTGAAAACGTTCGTCCATCCGTAGTTATTTGCGATGGAACATATATATATCTTCAAAAAAGTTCAAACTCTGGTTTTCAGAAAAAACATATAGCTTGCATAAGTACCAGAATCTGGTTAAGCTCTTTATGATCACATGCTGTGATGGGTATATCCTGGACGTCACAGGGCCTTATGCCGCAACCGATTCTGATGCCAACATAATGAAAAATCTTTTTAGGGACGAATATTGGACATTAAGGCAATTTTTTCAACAAAATGATGTGTTTATTTTGGAAAGAGGGTTCAGAGATGCAATTCCGTGTCTAGAATCTCAAGGATATAAGGCTTACATGCCTGAATCTGTGGATGAAGGCAACTTTCAATTGAGAACGCCGCAAGCTAATAGATTCAAAATACATCAGTAGTACAGGTAAAATAGTACGAAAAGTCTTTCGAATAAAAAAAAAATTAGTACCATCATGAAACTTGGTGAAAAGGTCTCATGTATTATGAGAGTGAAAATTCAAAAGAGTCTATAAAAATATTTCACATAGATGGGTGTTTTTTTGAGGGGGATTGAGGGGGGAAGTTGTGGTGTATCAAACAGAAAAATTATTTTTGGTGCAACATTAGCATGACACATGTTTTTAAAGTAGTTTTAAATGTTGAATCAAATGACACCAAAATCAAGTCGATACGGCCTCCTTGAAAAAAGTTATTGTCATTTTTATGTACGGATGACTATATTTTCAGTATAAAAGTAAAATATTACCGAAAACCAGTTGAAAATAATGGTCTGTCAATGAAACTTGGCATAAACGGTTCATTTGTCATGAAAATCAATAATAAGAAGAGTCTTTAAAAATATCTGTGGTTAAAGGGTGATTTTTTGGTGAGTTGGGGTAGTGGTGGGAGTATTGCCATAAAACCTGTGACAAAAATGGTACCCCCATGAGATTTTGTAAAAATGTGCTATTAACTTATAGAATGAAGAATCAAAAGAGTCTATAGAAATATTTTGCACGGAAGGGTGTGTTTTTTGAAGATAGGGGGAAGTGTGTGGCTATTTTTCAAAAAAATGGAAAAGGACGGTAGCCCTCAAGAAACTTGGTAAAAGTGTTTCATTTACTGCGAGAATGAAGAATTTACGGAGTTTACAAAAATATCAAGGAAGAAAGGGTGTTTTTGTGGGCTTGGGTAAAGGGTGTTATTTGTTTTTGGAAACAGTTTTAGTTTTTTGAAAAAGTTTTATTCATTCCTTCAACCATAGAAAACATCCTTCTACCATATAGATATTTTTATGAACGCTTTTGATTTTTCATTTTGGTAGTTCATACCACATTTTTATAAGGTTTCATGAGGGTACCATTTTGGTAATAGGTTCTATGGCAATAATCCCACCATAACCCCAACCCTCACCAAAACCCTCAAAAAAACACCCTCTAACCACAGATATTTTTATAGACTCTTCTTATTATTGTTTTTCATGACAAATGAACCATTGATGCCAAGTTTCATCGACGGACCATTATTTTCAACTGGTTTCCGGTAATATTTAACTTTTATAATGAAAATATAGTCATCCTTACATAAAAATGACAATAACTTTTCACGGAGGTCGTATCGACTTGGTTTTGGTGTCATTTGATTCAGCATTTAAAACTACCTTAAAAACATGTGTCATATGCTAATGTTGCACCAAAAATAATTTTTCTGTTTGATTCACCACAACTTCCCCCCTCTCCCCCTCAAAAAAACACCCTTCCATGTGAAATATTTTTATAGACTCTTTTGATTTTTCATTCTTATAGTACATGAAACGTTTTCACCAAGTTTCATGATGGTACTAATTTTTTTGTTTTATTTATCCTATTTTACCTGTACTACAGGTGTAGAAAAAATGTTTAACATAATTTGAAAGATATTTTTATGATTTTTCATTTGATATCAAAATATTAATCCTACGTGCCATACTTTAGGATTTATAAGTAATTGTTTGCAAAAAAGCCAGATTTTTTTAATTTGCAAAGGTCAACTTCAAGCTCAATTATCTAAAAATCTCCCGAGCCGAATTCGAAAATATTTGGCAGATAGATTGGGCTAAACGTCAGCTTTCATTTGGTACTAGTCACATTAGTGTACGCCTTGAGCCAAAGCTCTATAGGAAAATGGGTCATCTCCTTTGACTCCTTTTACAATTTTAGGATTCTTTTTCATAAACGCACAAAAATATTTTTTGAATTAGCTTGAAGCTCATTTCTACCCTTTGTTTATATTAGACAGTTTCAAAAAAATTGTTTCATTAAAACAGGTTCAAAAGATTCAGTTGAGCGAAAAAAGACGTCTGTGAAAATTTGAGCTCTTATAATATTCATTTTTAGACATGCCTCATCGCAGGCTTAGGGTATTCAGACGATTTGTATTGGAAAAAAACACCTGTGGCCTATTGCACCATCTTACAAAATTGTAATTACAATTACAAATTTGTAGGTTACAAAATTGTTAAAATTCAAGATTCTTTAATACAAAATTTGTTGTTGCAAATTGCCAGCAAAAATTTTTAAAATGGTTCATAGTTTTATTCAGTTTGTGAAACATTTCTACTGGTTACAAAAAGAATAATTCAGCAATGGGTTCCTCTCCGTTAATTAAGTGCTCAATTCGAAGGCAGTTCTGCCAAAATTTCAAAAACAAAAATTCATTAAACACCATCAATTTCGTTTACCTAAACTTCCTTTCATGTGTCTTGAATGTTTTGAATAAATAAAATAAAAATTTTCAGAGTGATTCATCTCAAATTATACATCTTTTTTCGTCAATAAAAGATATTCTCTCATTTCATACGGCATTCGGCTCACAGCGCTATTCAAAGCGGATGAAGAAAAAATATTTAAAAAATGGTCCTTTTTATTTGTACTGGATGCGATATCTATGTTAGTCTAGTTTCTGTGATACTATTGAAAAAAAAAAAAATCCTTGTAGTACCTATGCATATATTAAAAAAATTATTTGTAATCAAATAATCTCGCGCTTTAATTTCAATGATATCAAGCTTTCAATTCTAAAATATTAGATTCAAAGGCAAGATGCAAAAAGATTTCAACTATTTTTCCTTGATATCCTAATATCCCAACTTTACCCTTCATCCAGTAAAAGTTATTGAAGAATACCAATTACCAGAAATAAAAGCCCAAGATAGTCGTTTTAAAATATATTTTAAATTGAATGACATTGAAAGTTTTGGTTTGAAGTGGGCAGTTTAAATAACCAATTGGAAAAATTTTAAAAAATTATACACCGAGAAAAAAACAACGTAAAATCAAAGGAAACAACTTTGATTTAAATATTTTTCGGAACGATTTGGCTTCGAAGACGAAAATTTTTAATTCAAAGTAGCAATGACATCAATTCAAAGTGTTTCCCTCTTTTAAAACAAATATGATTTAACTATTTTTTCTCTTCATTTGAGATGTCATCTTCGTTGATTTGAATTCATCCATCCTTAAAACAATATGTATCAACTTCGATTAAACTACAAGCATCGTTGATTGAAATGCATAAAAATTTAAAAATACTTTTTTAAAACTTTAATTCAACTTTGTCCAGTTATTGATTTAAAAGAAAATGGAAACTAATTCATTAAACAAATGATAAAAATAAATATGAGAAAAGTAATAATTTTTTTTAATTAAATGTAAGTGAATTTTGAGTGCGCGTTAATTTTGTTCACAAATGTTTTGTAGATACTTCGTGAAATTACGAAATGCTCTCGAAATTCTTTATATTAAACTAAAATATAAATTAAAAAGTGATTAAAAAATCTGACTTTTACGTTGGCCTAACTATGCAATACTTTAATAGTACGTGCATGGAAATTTGAAATTCGATTTCGAAAAATATTAGCATCTTGCACTTTGAAACTACGTTGAGTGTACTTTAAATTTTCGAAAAGTTGATTTCAATGTAAAATTGAATACGTTTCGCTTTGAAACTAAGTTGGCTTTGTTAAATTTACGTTGCTTATTTAAATCAACAGTTTTTCAACTTGAAATTAAATATGATTTATTGAATATTATTCAACTTTAAATCAAATATTTTCTATTAGATTTTAAATTGCATTTTTTCCCTCAGTGTATATTTAAAAAAATTTATATTCTTATTAAGATTTTAAAATTGACCATAGCAGCAGGAGAATTTTTTTATAAATTGACTCCAACTTAAAAGAAACTCACAAACAGCCTAAAAGTTGAAGTGTGCATTTCAATGCTTTCTGCACTTGCTCTATTAGATTATAACCAACTAGAAGACTGGAATCCTTATTCAATTTTAATTCAAAAATATAGGAACGATGTTTCTAATAACTATAGTAGTATAAATACATACATAGATAATATTTGTGATATTCGATATGTACATATGTGATATTATATTAATATTAAGAGTCTTGTTTTGTTTTGTTAAGAAGAGCAGCTGTTTATTTATTTAAAGAAACTTAGGTAATTGTTGTTTTATGTCTTACGATTAACTAATGTCTACTTAAAGAATTGAAAATATAGAAGTTTTTATTTATTGTTTTGCTTAAAAAAGAAGCTATGTATTTGTTATTTTTTGTTCTCAAATAAACCATGTTGAATTAAAACGGTGATTAATTTTGATGTTTTTCTTGAGGTTTTAATGGGACTCCTTTTTTTCAGCCAGGAGTCCTTTTTTTGACTCCTTCCGAAAATTTTCAGAGGTAACCCTGGGCAGTACCTCGAATAAAAATGTCTGTTTTAAGGTGGTAGCGGCTGAGAATCGAACCCGCACCTTCGGCATGACAGTCCAGAGCACTAAGTGCCACGAGGTACTACCTGCGAAGAGTCTAGGTTTTCTTCGAAGATGCAAGAATTTTGTCTCCCCTTCTGATATGCCAAGGCTTGAGTACAACTCCCATATTTGGGCGGGTGCTCGTAAAACCTATTTAAGCCTCTTGGATAAAATTAAAAATAGAGCTTAAAAATCTCTCGAACAACGCCACAATGCTTCTCGTCTGTCATTATTTTATCGCTATTTTTACAAACACTGTTCTAGTGAATTAGCCAGTTGCATTCCTCCCCTTAAACAATTCCGCCGTAATACTCGCACCTACTTCTAGGAATGCGCATCAGTTTACCCTTTCTAATTTTGGACGTAACGTTAAGTACAGAGATTCTTTTCTTAGTCACATTACCTGAATGTGGAATACTTTAGCTGACTCTGTTTTTCCGTCCCATTTCGATATTCAGAATTACAAAACCAATATGCATCGGTATATCCTCTTGAATCCTTCCCTTTTTTCTAACACTCACACTGTATTTAATCATTTTAAAGTCACAACCATTTTAGTGCGCACTCAGTATTAAAAAAAACAGCTCTCTTATTGAAAATGCGTATATTTGGTATTGAAGAATCTCTTCTTCGTTGGATTAGATATTACCTTTCGGGCCGATCAATACAAGTTTTGTTCTGATGGTTTCTAGTCCTATACTCATAAAATAAATGCAGGGCTCAGTTTTGTGTCTTACTCTCTTTCTCATTTTCAAATATATGCCAAGTTTTAAGTTCATCAAGTTTATAGTATTGTTAAGACTTTCACATTTAAACTATAACGGCTCACAATAGCATACAAACGGGCACAATAGATCTTAACATCGCAGTGCATATATACCTTTAACTAATTCATAACGACTCTCGCATGAAGTAGCGCCATCTTCCGGAATATACCTAACTCAAACCAATCTACGGAGAGCTTTCGTGAGCTTTAGAACTTTGGTGTTAAATTTCAAAATAAAAGCTTTAATAGGGGAAATTATGGAAAATTTCCCCTACCGAAATCTCTTGAAGAAGATACCAGAACATTCAAGCCAAACCATATCCGCAGAGCTTGTAAAACAAGTACAAAAGGCACATGTTTGACCAGGAGTGGATACAGCTTTTTTATTGTGATTGAATAAAGTTGGTTGTAACAAAAGTGAAAAGAAAAGATGGTGAGTTAATTTCAGTCTAGTTGAGTGTTGAACAATAAATTGTTTTGAAGTAAGAAAAGTAAAATGTTTTATTTTGTGAATTAAATAAGTGGACGTTTTAAATAAAGTAAATAAGAGTTATTAAAAAACCTGAGAAAACATTATAATATCAAATTTCGTAAGTAAATTAATATCGAAGCAATTTGAAATTATAACAGGATTTGGTATTTAATGATAACTGATTGAGATTTGGTGCGTTCACTGGTTAGTTTTTCATATATTTTAAGCATTGAGAAACTAAGTAATTGAAAGGAAACTTGCAAGGTAAATCAACATATGTAATTTAAATCAGTAATCATTAAATACCAAATTTTTGTCATAATTTGTAGTTCTTTCGATTTCAAATTGCTTGAATTTAGGACAAACCCATGAAAACCGCGATTAAAGTTGCGGATTTAATTATTGTTTTACATCCACGACATTATGTTAACTGTGGTATTATTTATTTCAGTGGAATCAAACCCTTTCAATTGCAATGCATTTCAAATGGTTTCCTCTAACATTCTATTAAAGCAAATGATATTTACAAAAACACGTACTTAATCGCGTTTTTCAGCAGTTAGATGGAACTCAAAACATGGTGTTATAAATGTATGCTCTGGTAACATCAAGAGCTATCGTTTCCGATTTATTTTTAGGGCTAACATCAGTTATCTTAAAACAAATATAAAAACACCCGCAACTTAAATCGTTTGTTGTTAGTTTTGGAGCCTCTTAGACGTTTGCCACGTACATATTAGTACTCAGGAAGTTAAGACCTTTCATGTTTTTCAAGTGGTTTCCTTAAATTCTAAAAAAAGCTCCAAAAGTTTCACTATGGGGTACGTCTTTCGGGGGCTTTGGGCCATTTAGACGTCTGTCGTGACCATATTTGTAATCAGTGAGTAGGGTGCTTCAGGATATATTAGTCCCCTTTAACAACAAGTTGCTGGAGATTTTTTTGACGTTTTCTTTTAATCTCCCTAAAAATCTCTTGAACCTTTCATACGAAGAAACAAATCTCCAGGCAACTTTTGAAATTTCCTTTGGAAGTCTATTGGTTGAACACACCTTAACCTAGATGTGAAAGGAAATGTCAAAAAAAATCTCCTCAAATCCTCGACCGGGGAGATTTTGTTCGCCCCTCTTTCCTCCTGCCCTTCTCCCCATGGAACTAAAAGTTGCTGGCAACTCAGTTTCCTCGTGTGAAAGGGCACTTACGTTTGAAGTGGTGCCCTCACTACCTCAATTTTTGAAAATGCGGTACCTACTTTTTCTCTTAAACAGTACCACTGTATGTGCTGGCAGACATTACATATACATATACATATACATAAATATAAATATCGTCTGGTTTCCTTTCACGCCAAAATGTATTGCGAGCTCTTAGGCTATAGTCTTTACTTACTGAAAATAATTCTTTGATTTTTTTAGAAATATCTGTGGAGCCATTTTTGAAGAAATTAAGATTGTACCTCTTAAATTGGTGAAATGAAAATCCGTATGCACATCTCCCTGTGGTAGAGAGCAGAGGTGGCGGAAGGCATGTGCTGTGTGTGCCACCGCACACGGACCCGCGCTTCGAGGGGCCAAGCAACGCCTCAAAAGGTCTTCGTGTTTAAAAGTTGATACGTACGGGAAATTTGAAATAAAAGATAAAAACTAATATCATAACTTTTCTCTTTAATTTGGTTGTTTGTTTCGACCCGGTTCGGAAATCAAAGTTCCATCATCAGGTTCGAGTTTACTTTTAATTTGTTTGTTGACAAATAGGACAACGAGCTCATAATCGAGGAGTGGCAAATAGGATAACAAGTTGAAAAACAAGAAGTGGTAAAATTAAAATTAAACTCGAACCTAATGATGGAGCTTCTATTTCCGAAACGCGTTGACAAAAAAAAAAAAGTTTATAAAAGTTTTTTTCTTTTATTTTCATAATTTGCTTTGAGTTGTAAGTCATATCAATGGATAGATATAGATAGCCTTTGAGGTGATGAACTCGCAGCTACTTGTCAGCCTACCTGAACCCGTGACGAAGAGGTCCAAAGTTTTACGTAAAGATGTGAAAAATATGAGACAGGTGAAGTTATTTGCTTTACGTTGGTAGTTTTAATACAAATAGGTAAGAGCCGAATTATTCTTTCTTTGTTACAAAAGTGGTGGCAAGTACGTTTCGTTTTAGGACACTCTCACAGGTGTTACCTAATCTAAAATAACAGATACAAATTTTTTGACACCCCACCAGACAATCTTTTAATTTTGAAGAAAAATAAAAACAAAAAATCAAAGGTTAAGTTCAAGCTTTTTTTAGTCCAGTCAACGAAGACTCAAAATCATAAAATAAATGCAATAAATCATGCTCTCTGGGTTATTATTTTATGTGGTAGGGGTGACCCCATGGTATAACATACTAAAAGTCCCCGGCGCAGGGCCGCGAGCTTAAGGCAGGAGGGGGATTATATAAGAAATAAAGTTTACAATTTTTGAAAAATTCATTTGAAAAATCAAAATAAAAAAAAAAAAGCAAAATTTTGTTACTCGATTTTTAAATTTTTTATTTTACGTTATAAAGTAGTTAATTGCCTTTTATTATTTAATGTTGTTACTAGCCTTTAGTCGAATGCTGAAAACCAGACGGTCTTAGGAGCTTTAGTTTTTGAGAAAATTGAAAATTATAACAACTACTCTTTCTTAATCATTTTTGTTGATTTAAAATTATTTAAAAAGAAGTAATTTTTATAGTTTTAAATTTTCTCAAAAACTAAAGCTCCTTAGACCGTCTGGTCTTCAGCATTCGACTAAAGGCTTGTAGCAACATTAAATAATAAAAGATAATTAACTACTTTATAACGTAAAACTAAAAATGAAAAATCAAGTAACAAAATTTTTAATTTTTTTTTTTTTAATTTTGAGTTTTCAAACGAATTTTTTAATAATTGTAAACTTTATTTTCTATATAATCAAAGAATTTGTTTTAAGCTTTAAATAAAGTTATAGCACAGTATTGTAAGTATTTCCGTTGTTTTTAAATAGCTATTTTTCTACTTTAATTCAATGTTTGGGAATTTGCCCCCATTTTAGAAAAGAGGGCGAAATATACCTCCCCTTTTATATAATTTATTTCTTAGAATATGTCCAAAAATGATTTCATTAAGTATTGGCCAATAGCTTTGAAAAATGCTGTGTACTTCTTACCTTGAAGAAACAGTGTTTCTCATATGAAAATAAACACTGTATCAAAAAAATTAAATAAGGACATTTTAAACAAAACCACCTTCTTTACACCATAAATTGCTCTAGTAATGTCCCTGGGATGACCATGAATCAATATATACTTACTTTTTCTTATATTTCTGAGTAAATTGATCAAAAACCATTGATGTTGTAAGACAATAACATTGTTTTTCAATTTTCTACTGTTCGTATCTTTCTTAACCGTGATCCTACTGAAAATACGATTAAGACTTTTTTTGTAGGAAATTTATTATTCTTTCATTTTGTAGTGTACACTTTTCCGCATAAACGCTTAGTTTTCAAAATATTCCCGAAAAGTTACTAAAGGGGACCTTTGACCCCCCCTCTTGCCTAAAGCTCGCGGCCCTGGGCTGGGGACTTTTAGTATGTTATACCTAGGAGTCACCCCTACCACATAAAATAATAACCCAGAGAGCATGATTTACTGCATTTATTTTTCCTTCGTTGACTGGACTATTTGTCGAAAACGAACAAATGTAATTTTTCTTGGAAAAAATCGTCTGTCTCTTAAATATGTTTTAGTTTAATTATGAGAAAAAAATGATTGACAGACATCTGGTGCAGAACCTAGATTTAAAACGGAATTTTGATTTGAGAAGAAGGTAAACGAATAATGTTTTCCTATATTTGTAAGTGTGATGAATCCAACGAGACCTCTCGCGGGTTTGTCCGATGTTTCGTTCTCGATCCACAGGCCAATATATAAAAGACTGCGGAATTTAAATGTGGTATATTAGCAACCCTTCTCCTCCAAATGTGACAGTTTTGCCACCGTAGCAATAATTCTTAGAAGTTACCTTATAGCCTATTGAATAGACCTTTTAAAAAGGAACAATTACGTGCAAGGGTTTTTATTATTGAATATGTTTGTTTGGCCCATAAGCATGCTTAAAACCAAAAATGCTACTAAATTCACCCATGCGTTTCTGAGAGAATGGTCACACTGGCCACTTTTCAGTATTTTTGGTATAACTCGAAAACTAAGCCGAATTTGAAAATTTTACTTATAATACTTTTTGTTCAAAATTAAATTTTCTATTGGAATAGATAGTTCAAAAAATTTTACGAAAAAATTTAAGCAGGAAAAGTAAACAAAAACCAACATAAAAAAAATCGAAAAATCAAAGATTTTGAATTTTTTTTCTAAATTGCGCATAACTTTTTTCGGAGCAAAGATACGCTCAAGACATTCATAAACAAAGTAAACTGGAGTCTTACGGTCTTAATATGACATGTTAAAAAAGCCATATTATTTAAAAATTGACAGAGATATAGCCATTCAAACTTTTCCATTTCTTATAATTTTCCGCAGTTTTTACCCGAAAGCCTATTTTTTTGGTACTTTATGACAAATTTAACGTTCCTAGCACCTAATACCAAATCTTATGTTAACCGGACCAGCCGTTCGGTCTGTAGGTGTGAATGCTTTTAAAAACAGCCGAAAAACGAAATTGCGAACTTACATCCTTTTTATAAATTCTCTATAGTTCTAATGTCATATTATATCAAAATTTTGATTTCGAACATTTTTACGAAAGTGAAATTTGCCATATTGTACCGAAAAAGGGACTTTCGGGCCAAAACTGAGAAAAATTATAAGAAATGATAAGATTTGAATGGGAATATCTCTGTCAATTTTGAACAAATACTAATTTTTGAACATGCCATATTAAGGCCTTTAGTCTCTACTTTGTTTTGTTTATGCATGTCTTGACCCTATCTTCGCTTTTAAAAAAGTTATGCACAATTTATTAAAAAATTTAGATATCCTTGATTTTTTGATTTTTTTTAAGTTGGTTTTTGTTAACTTTTCCTGCTTAAATTTTTTCGTAAAATTTTTTGAACTATCCATTCCAATAGGAAATTTAATTTTGAACAAAAAGTATTATATGTAAAATTTTTAAATTCGGCTTAGTTTTCGAGTTATACCAAAAATACTGAAAAGTGGCCAGTGTGACCATTCTCTCAGAAACGCATGGGTGAATTTAGTAGCATTTTTGGTTTTAAGCATGCTTATGGGCCAAACAAACATATTCAATAATAAAAACCCTTGCACGTAATTGTTCCTTTATACCTCTCATTTTCCGGTCTATTCAATAGGCTATTAGGACATCGACTATTATTAAACAAAAACTCAATCCGTCAGGATGAAAGGAAGGGTTAGTTTTAGCTTACAGACCCATTCTAGTCGGGTGGTAACCCTCTTTTACTGCACTCTGACAGTGTTGCCATCGTGGCAACACTTCTTAAAATTTTCCTTAGGACATGTTCTTTTCGTATACTAAAGCTTAACCCGTCAGGTCAAAATGAAAGGTATGTCCCCATTTCGTGCACTAACATCCCTACTCTTAGAAGTTCTTGGTTAGACATTGTGAAATAAGTCCTTAAAGGTTTTATAACTTTAATTAGATTTTTAAGTTGAAAAAAAAATCTTTGCTTTCTAATCTTGTCTCGCACACGCCTCTTTGGTCTAGCACTGCCTCTGGTAGAGAGTGGGTAACGCTAACGTGCAGGGGGACCAAATAGACCGCGTGAAATCTTTCGCCTAAAGATCATTATCTTGGAGAGGAAGAACTAAATACAGATCTGACACTGGACAAACGAGAATGCTGTATTCTGAGAAGGATGAAAGAGTAGGTGCCAAATATTGCATGGTGCCAGAATTATGTTGAACAAAGCGCAGTCTTATTTCCTGAACGCCCATTTCTATGAGATTAATGACAGCATGGTTTTATTAAAAAATTCGATACATCACAACTATTCAGTGTGACGCCCCACAAAATGATAAGCTGCTACCGAAGAAGACAAAACTAAGTCCTACACTCATCTTAACTCGGTTTACAGGAGTGTTTCGACAGCCGATATCATAGTCGTAATGGTTGACCTCAATGCCCTTGTTTTATTTTTAATTTAATTATGAATTGATAAGAACATTCACCCCTATTACGATTGTCAATTATCAATTTTATAGTTGTTAAACCTTGAAATTGGTTTCTTAAACTCAATTTATGAATAAACTGGTCAACAATTCTTTCATATTTTTTAATTTTCTTGTTATTAGCAACTGTCTGCATCATTCTCAATTATAAAAACTTTTATAAGATGGATTTTCACACATTGAATTTAAAATTTATCAACTATCAAATTGATAATTGACAATCGTATTAGGGTCAGTTGAATATCAAACACGAAAATAGCACTTAATTACACAAAATGCTCAAAAAATATCAACTTGAAAAAAAAATCACAATTTTGGAATTGGACAAAGTTTGAAGAAAATCGTTTCAGCCGTTTAGGCTGTAACTCAACGGATAGACAGACAATTAGACAGACGAACAGAATTGTGAGACACACTTTTTTGTCTTCCCTTTCATCGTAATGACAGTCGGATCAAAATCTCGAGTTCGATTTTTTTACGAATGCATAACAATGGTACCGTCTTAGATTGGGTATGGTGGTATCTTACTGATACTGTGAGGCCCACCACCATGCCTGGACTAAACGCATTCATTAGAGTAAAGGCCACAATAACCTTTATTATTGAATTTTATTCTTGAAACTCCACAAAAAGAATATATTTTTTTGGAATTATTATCAGGGTTGTCAGATGTGGCGATTTGTCGCCAAACAGGCGATATGAAATTTGATTTGGCGACACGAAAATCGGTTTGGCGATGTACCTTAAAAAAGGCGATATTTTTAGGTTTTGGCGATTTTAATTTTTGTAATCAAAGTCGTAATATCTTCGGTCAATAGGTTAAACTCACGGAGAACAGAAAATATATTAAAGTAAATGAGAATGCAATTAATTTTTTAATCCAAGAGGTCTCATTTTGCAAGGTATTTACTAACACATTGAAATATATGCCCAGGAACTTTATTTCAAAATTTGCGGAACGTGACTTCAGCTTCAAAAAATTCTTTTCAACCTAATTTCAAAAGTATATTTAAATAAATTGTGAGTAGTTTTACCTTTTAAACGAAGACGACATTGTTTCTTTTTTTCTGATCTTCACTTAACGCTGTGGCTCCATTGGCAATTTTTGAGACAATTGCAATTGGAATAGGAATGGCAATTATTTTCTTGGGTGGGCATTTTCATTGCCAGGCAATTTCAATTGAAAAATATGTGTATAGAAATATTTGACTGCAAATGCAGTCAAATACTGTTTAAATCCCCTGCTTTTAATAAAATTTAATTTTAATTCACTATATTTTGTCATGTGCGTTGTCATATTCTACGATTTAATTAATTAAATATTGCCAATGGAGCCGCTGGGTAAACCTCGCATCTTTTTTATTGGTCTGCTAAAATTTAGGCATCAAAATACTAAATCTCATCGCACTCAAAACTGAACATCGATTCTTTCCCATCACTCAAATAATTTTATAACATTTTTGTGATTTTTGAATTTGGTCATTTATAAAGTGGAAAATTTTAAATTTGGCGATTTTTTGGCGATTTATATTTTACCTTTGGCGATTCCGCTTTTTTCAACCTGACAACCCTGATTATTATTGAAAGTTTTTAACCACATATTAATAATTTTTACTTGTGATTATACATAGGTAGTATAACTATAAGATAAGTTTTGGATTCGTGCAAAAAAAAATTTTGAGATAACAATCAAACATGATATTACGATGATAGAGAACACAAAAAAATTGGATGGCACAATTCTATCTGTCTGTCTGTCTGTTCGCCTACAGCCTAAACGACTCGATCGATTGTCTTCAAACTTGGTACTTAGTGGTTTTTGGTGACTATGTCCACACATTTTTTTTATTATTTTTTTAGAATCAAAAATAACGGTACCTGCCATACAATTTTTTGTAGCAAATTTACATACCTAATCGTATTTTTCTCAAAAACGGCTCGACAACTTTTCTAAAAAAATTCACTAAATTTATTTTTGTAAATACTTTCTATTGATGGAAAACCATTTTTCAGAAATGGTTATTATTTGTACCTCCCAAAGAACCGTTTTTTTAATTTTTGATTTTCTTCAAAACGGTACGACCGATTTGAATTATTTTTTTATACAAAAGCTTCCAAAAACTGTTAATAGTTTTGTGTACCAAAATTTTTGAAAAAGTATTTTTTGGATTTTTAAAAAAAGTTTCAAATTTTTGTTTGGAAAATTAAATATTTTGAAAACGGCATGATCGAAACTCGATGCCTAAGAGTTTTTTAGTACTCTCTAAAATATTTCTATAAAACATTTTACATTTATGAAAAAATAACGGTACCGTCCATACAAAAGTTAAAAAACCGCAAATGAAAATATGTTTTGGTTAAAAACGACTCCTACGATTTTGATTAAACTTTTTTCATATACTAAAATTAGTACAATCTACCATCAAAAATTATAAAATTTTACACTCAGCAACTATTATAGTACCTTCAACGTGTTTTTTTTATTTTGAGTTGCCTCGCTATCGGCTCAACGGATTTAGATGAATTTTTTTATATACAAAATTTCAGATAAAATGAAATAATATTGCATATCAAAATTTTCAAAAAAAAAGTATTTGGATTTTAAAAAAAAATTTCAAATTTTTTTTTGAAAATTCGATATCTCAAAAATGGGTTGATATTTTTTTTTTAATTTTGTTCTTAAAAATGTTTTAAGAGTTTTATATATAAAAAATTATTTTTTAAAAAACCGCTCCAACGATTTTAAGTTTTTTTTTGTTCATACAATCATATTCAATCAAGAATTAGGATGGCATTCTTTATTCACCTCAAACTGCCAAAAGAATTGTTTTAGCCAATTTAAATGTCGTATTTCATGTTTCTCTACATTTTTCACTCATAATTTCCATGTTTTTATATACAATTTTCTTAAACCAGCAGTGCCTTGAACATAAGAGCAAGTACGTGTGACCCAGTCGTGCATTTTATTTCTTTATGCTTTCTTTGAAATATTTCTTAATTTTGGTACATATGTATGTATATCGCAAGTAAAAAAAAATTATTTGTAATCTTTTTCCCTATATCACTGAGCACTGCAGAGAAGTTGAATTATGGTTACACTAATTGCTCAAAATTATTGTATGACTGCCATTTTTTTAGAACACTCTCCGTCCAATATGAAGTACGAAAAAACTCTTTAATAAAATGTAAACAAAGCCACATGCATTTATTCTCAAAATGTAAACAGAAAATACACATAATTGCATTGATACATAACACTGTAGTAAAAATCATATTGTTTTTCTGTTTTCCTCGTTATAAAAAAAACTGAGTGCATTAACATCGCTTTGATGACGATGCATTATATGAGTGGCAGAGAATGCATGTTATTACACTTTTCCAGTCCAGATTGATCAAAGTATTGAGTCATTAAATTGCCCCCAATATTGTAAATTATTTATAATAAGAATTTAATGCTGACACATGATTTTTACATTATGCATGTGGTGTAAGCAGTGATATGTGAGGATAGCTCAAAGCATTTGTAAGTAATATATCGTCGCTGTAGATCGAATACCTTGTAACCCAGAAAAGTCGGTTTTTCAGGAGAAACAAAAAACTTGTTATTAAATTAATGAGGAATAGTAAAATTGATCTGGCTTTGATTTCAGAAATTTTAATTGATGTGGATTTATATTTCGCTACAACTTACTATCAAAATTATTATTTTAAATTAAAGTCGTTGGTTACGAGGTATTAAACTTGCTAAATATTGGAGTTTTCTGGCATACGTGGTATTTTCCTTCTAATGGTTTAACAATTATAAGAAGAAAAAATAAGTGTAATGTAAATAAAAAAAGAGAAAAAACTAATTTTATTCAAAAATAAGGTTAGCTTTTAATAAAACATAACATTGAATTTAGTAAGATTTTAGAATTTTAGTAAATGGAAACTTTAAACAAATGCAAACTAGTATTTAAGTTCGTCATAAAACGACGGACTCACTTTCACTGCTTGCAAGTCCATCGTTAGGACTACGCACTTTTTCTGCTGAGCAAGTTCCTTGTCTTGCGCTTTTTCCAGTCGCGAAAACGATTTAAAAAAACCCGTGCAATAGATAAGCTTGCATTAGCATCAGGGCGATCTGCTCTCTTTCGTTTCGAATTTTGGTACTCAGTACTCTTTGGAATACCAGAATCACTAGATTCGTCGGTGAATTCGCCAAGACCGGTGGTACTTAAATTTAATTTTTTGCATACCTCTAGTTTTTCTCCACCCACAGTTAAGTAATAAACAAGGGTATTAGACCGAGAGCCCACAGCAAATTTTGGGTGTGAGTGATAGCAAAAAAAGAAGTATAGGCGTCGAAAGCTTCATTAAAGGCTATTCAAAAAATCAAAGTCTTGCAGTCCACAACTGGGGCCTTTGCGAGAAACAGTGTATCGAAAAAAAAATATGAATGCAACTTCGAGGATAATCGTGTTAGCCGAAATTGGTTTTCACATCTCCCTAGATGAGCTACTCGGATCACATATCACGGAATCTGAGACCATTTGAATGTATAGTTTGCTCTACTGGACCGTTTAAAAAGTTCAAAATTCTAAGTGAAAAACGGTTTTTTTAACAGCGAATTAAACACTCAAATGAGATCAGATTCCGTGATATGGGCTCCGCGGAGCTTATCTAGGGAGGGGTGAAAACGAATTTCGACTAACACGATTATCCTCGAAGTTGCATTCATATTTTTTTTTTGTATGCACTGTTTCTAGCAAAGGCCCCAGTTGTGGACTGCAAGACTTAATGAAGCTTTCGACGCCTATACTTCTTTTTTGCTATCATTCACACCCAAAATCTGCTGTGGGCTCTTAGTCTATATTGTTTCGCTTACTGATATCTTTATCCGTGTAGGTTTTTGCCTTGGTGATTTTCTGAACATGATTCACCACAAATGTTTTTCGCTGATCCCAGGAACTTTGGTCCCAGAATCTATCAAAGGTTTTTTTACGTTGAGTTTCAGTTATTATCGAACACTTGCGATTCTTTCTTCTTTCACATTCCTTGGATAAACATGGGGAACCCAATTTTCTGGCTTCATATCAATATCCAAAATCGCTCCATCAATATTTTCTTGGAATACATCACGTACTTCATTATGTTTGTCCACATTCCTCACAGGAGCAGGCTCCATTACTTTTCGGTTTTCATTAATATCAATGATATGCTTAAACCTCAGCGATAACATTAACTTGCCTCTAGGCATCATGTAACGAACAGTTTTTAGAAAATATGAAGAATTAAGGAACTTTATTTGTGGCTAAAACGTGGATCAAGCTTGACACAATTAAAAACTCTTATGCACGATGATTAGAGACTAAAAGTCATATAATATATGAAAATATTATTTTCTCTTTCTTTGCTCGACACCGTTATTGACTTCTTTTGTACAGAAGACACAAACAAGAGTATTAAAAATAGCAATATGCAAAAAAAGCTTTGTTTTCTTCCGCATACTAGATTTTGCTGTGGGATACGAGGTATTTCAGCAACGAAAACGCATGGGGGGATACGATGTATTGTTAATTATATGCGTAGCTCTGAAATTGCCGTTTTTAGGCTCGCGAGGTATTTTTCATTAGATCCGGAATATTTTTTACAATATAAGTGCATCATTACCTAAAAATCAACATTTTCTGGGTTACGAGGTATTCGATCTACAGCGACGATATGTACATAAATCGTTATGTTCATTATGTACATACATATATTTAAATATTTGTAGGAACTAAGCCCTAGGAAATTCTTGAAGAAATTCTCTACATAGTGACGGTAGAATAGAACCTTACAAATATAGGAATTGGAATAATGAACATGTACATTAGGGTGGTCGTTAAAAAAAGGTCATCCCGGATGGGCCCAAATCGTCTCTAAATGAAGAAAAAAAAAGTCCCTAATTTTTTCAGATTTTTATTTTCATCCCCTATAGCTGCTGTAGGGGTAAATTAAATTTCCCCTTTTTTTTGCAAACTAAAAATTCGCGTAAGATCTTCCAAAAAAAATTCAGAGCATGTAGGTGGGAACTAGACAAGAAAAAATTTCTGCTGGAGGGGGGTAATATCTCCCCCCGCTTGGACGGGAGGGGCAATTTCATAAAATATTTGCGTAAAATAGAAAAAAATTAATCAAAAAACAAGGGAAATACTTACAGTAATGTTTTGCAGCTTTTTGGAAAGCCAGAAGTCCATTCTTATAGCTTGTTTTTAAATTAAGGTTTTTTGAAGAACTGTTTTGGCTAAAAATTGTTTCAAACTCAATATTTTGAAGAAAAATTATTATTTTATTTTTTTTAATTATAGGTTTGAAAACAGATTTTGCTGAAATTGTTTATTCAAAGAACTGTATTTAAAAATCAACTATTAAATGGTTTTTGGCTTTCCAAAAAGCTACAAAACATTACTGCAAGTGTTGCCGTTGTTTTTTAATTCATTTTTTTCTATTTTATGTAATTATTTTATTAAATTGCCCCTCTCTTCCAAGCGGTGGGAGATATTACCCCCTTCAGTAGGATTTTTTTCTTGTCTACTTCTCACCTACATGCCCTGAATTTTTCGGCAAATTTTATGCGAATTTCCAAAAAAGGGGAAATTTAATTTACCCCTACAGCGACTATAGGGGATAAAAACAAAAATCTGAACAAATTAGGGAATTTTGTTTTCTTCATTTAGAGCTGAGTTAGGCCCATCCAAATAATAAAACTCAAAAAAAACCCATTATAACGACCACCCTCATGTACATACATACATACATAGGCATTTTATTCAATTGAAGACATCAGGGGCAAATCTGGGAAAGCATTATTTCTAGGTAATAACTTGTGAATAATATTTGACTAAATAGGAAACAGTCTTTTTATATTTAACAGTAAATACATACATATACATACCTACCAAATGTCAGCTCTATTGAACGCATTTTCTTTTTTCGTTTTTTCAACACGCTTTGACTAGAATTCATCCATCTATTTTTCCATTGCTGGTTTTTAGGCTAAGTTCTAAGTTCACTAGCTGAAAGTCTTGACTTAAATTTAAAAATAAATTTAATTGTATGCTTTCACTTTCATTTTCTTCTGGAATTTGACTTTGTTAAATACATTTTAAATATTGTCATCATTTAAATGTTCCCAGTTTTCTTTAATTTAATTCTTCGAATGACAAAATATTCTGTGTAGACATTTTTCTGAAATTTATTTACAAATAGTTAAGTGTTTCAAAGTTGAGATTTAAAGCTTCTTTAATCCTCCAGTTATTTCGGATATTATTAATGATGAATTGATCTCATGAAAGGTAAGGCCTTTTCACAAGACTGGAATTGTTATCTGCTCTTATTCAAAAGCATTTGTGCTTTTTAATAGTACATAATTCTATGATGAATTACTGCAGCCTATCCTTCATAGATGAACGCTTCTATTTTGATGATTTAAATGTAAAATCCCGCTATTGAAAGCACGAAGATGGGTTGTCAAGAGTTGAATGTTTTACAAAATATGCCCATCCTTTTTTTAATATTCCTGCAATGTCGCTCATACGCCACAGTGATCAAAACGTGATGTAATTACATATATTTTTATTCATACTCATAACAGTAATTCGGCCCTTAAAAAATAAAAGGAATTTATATAAATTCATTATTTCAAAGTTCTCAATCGTTTTATGAAACCAAAAACCTATAAATTAACTTTGCGCTTTAATTGAAATAAAATGGAAGTGAATAAGTACTTCAGAAAACGTTTTAATTAAAATTTGAAGTGAAATAATTTGTCAAAAGAACGTGGATATGATGATATAATTGAATCAGTTATTCAAAATTCCTTACGCTTTTTTTAATAATAATATACATGCCTAGCCCAGTACAACCATAGTGCACGGTGCAACATATACATACATACATAGCCTAAGAGGATCTGCATAGTTTGGCCTTAAAAGCAATAAATGTTTAAAACTTCTATCGGAAAAATTTTGTTAAAAATTAATACTAAATTAAATTGGCAGAGCTCTGACGACAACTGATTCATATACTCATTTTTTTATCATTATTATCATTATAGACCACTTCAAAAATTCCCAAAAAACACAAAAAATTTAGAAAAATACTTGTTTATAACTTATTTATATAATTTATTTTTTTCTTCAAAAAATGCAAACAATTTTTTTTGTAAGAAATGCAAAATATGAGTTAGCTGCTTTTAAATCTAAGCCGACGATATTTATGTTGAAAGATAGATTGTTAATTCTTCAATTCACATTTTAACAAGTTAAATAACATATTTTAAATAAGAACATGACATTTTAATGACGTCTGTCTGAGAGACACTTTTGCTATCATATTTCAGTTAAATATGTAAATGCGTTTTGTGTGTTCAAATTTAAGATGAGTAACGATAAGATACAAAATATTAATCAGCCCTTTTAGCATAAGCTTGTATTTAAATATTTAAAGAACTTTATTAAGTTTAGTTAAAACAAAAATTTAAAGGACTTTTAGTTAAGTTAAAACAACATTTTGAAGGACTTTTAGTTTAGTCAAAACAAATCTAAAATACAGGTGTAAAAAAAAACATAATTTTAATGACTTTAGATTAGTTAAAACGTAATTACCTATATAATGATTTGTTGAGTTTGGACATCAGCATCTTTTGGTGAAGTATTTCTGCTTTGTTTCAAAAGCATTCCATGTCGCTTTGTGTCCTGTATGAAAAAGCCTTCTTAAAGCTGCGTCCAATTTTTATCCATTTAGGTAGCTAGTAACCTCAAAGCGTAGACACGGTGCATTCAAGAGGACCACAAGCGTCCACAAGCTTTTTTTTTTTAAACGAACTTCTGTCTATCAACTCCTATGCTCACCTCCCCGTGGTGCTCACATTGGATGCCTAGTACCATTAACTGAAGATGGGGTTCCAGTCCCTGTGGACGTTTTTAGGTGGCAGCAAACGAGAGAGGGGGGGGCGTAGTTCCTCGTGGCATGATGGTTAATGCCTAGGACTGTCATGCCGAAGGTGTGGGTTCGATTCCCAGCCGTGCCACCTAAAAAAACAGAAATGTCCTTCCGAGTAACTGCCTCTTGCGAGGAGCTGACAAATCCTCCGAGAGTATACTCGTCATGAAAAAGTGCTTATCATTTAGCCGTTTGGACTCGACAAAAATGTAGGTCCCCTCCATTCCTACCAACAACCACACACTCAGGCATGGTTGAGAGTTGTAAGTCACTAGGCCTTGGTTCTCCACGAGCTGTTGCGCCACCCAATTTATTTATTTCTTAAACGAGAGAGGGGGAGGAGTGTTCCTACTAAGGCGGCAGCTGAAGAATTCTCCAGATGGAATCAACGGTGGCATCTACTGTTCCAGTATAAGGTTGAACTACTTAGTGAACACCTTATACGGGCTACTACGACATATTCAGAGCTCAGGCCTATCAGGAGCGGTTAATCTGGCTCCCCACCCTTTTACCCTACAACTTCACTTATGCCATGGTTTTTGCTCAAATTAATTGTAACAATCTTTGCCGTCATCTGCACTACACACCATGCCACTGAAGCCACATGATTAGCTCAATCCCAATGCAGGTCTCGTAGCTTAACAATTGCAACAGCGACTAGCATTTTTTTACACGGTTTTTTTTTCCTCATACCCGATTCGTATGCCAACAATTCTATGGACATACAAGGGGTGAGTTGAAAGAGTTGAATAATGCTAGGTTTCCAATTGCCTTTGAATTGACACACTTTGACAGATCACGATTTGACCTTTGAACGACATAATTGCCAGTTCATTTCCACTTGTGTCTTTAATTGATACAAAAAAGTTGGTCTTTTCAAAGACAAAAAAATTTTGACCAACGTCTTTGTCAATTCATTGACAGCTATTTCCATTTTGATTCGTCTTTATGAACTGACACTCATTGTCAACGAGCAAATTTACAGAACTGTCAGTCTTCAATGAAATGTGTGTATTGAGGTGCGAAAAGTTATAATTTGAATCCATTTTTATAAATAATTCGAACTTCTGACCTTTTGTATCAGCGATTTTGGTTCATTTCATTGCCCTGGATCATACGTGAAGAAATTCAAGCATTTTCTGCAGAACAGGGAGGGGCCAGCCCAGCAGATAATATGGCTAGGGGGGGAAGCACTACCCACTCGAGATTTTCCGAGTGGGTAAAATAGCCACTCGGAATTTGACAGTATTTTATAAGAAAGTTTCCAGTGAAGAACAAATAAAAACACCAATTTCTTCAGAAATCATAATTTCGTTGGGCAATCTACAGTACCTAGCTACTTAGCTGATTTTCATAAATGCCATATTCTGTCGGAGAAATAATTTTTATATCTGATGTTTGTTTGATTTTATGCTGAAAATCAAACTTCCAAACTCGAGATAATCCAAAATTTGTTTGCGAGGCATTATAATTTAACATATTTAAATGTCTGGCATATGACCGCCACGGCTGGCTCGGACGTAGTATAATCTGGAGGTTCAAATTTCGATGACTTTTTCCAACATTTATGGCCGTATATCGGCAATAACGCGGTTAATGTTGTCCTCCAAGTGGTCAATCGTTTCTGGCTTATCGGCGCACAGTGGGGCCAAACCTACGATTTAGGGAAAAAAAAACCTCTAAGCGGTATCATTTTGTATGTATTTGCACCCGCTAAATTGAATTTTATCATCCCTTTTATGATCAGAGTTAAGGGGAAATTTTTAATTTTTCATAAAAGTGGGATATTTTGTATCAAGTACATCAGTACTTACTAAAAAGTAAATAACGATATCTCAGAGAAGAAAAGGCGGATTGGAGTGATTCAAAGTTATTTTTGAAGAAGAATAATAGAATTTTCAAATTTCATTTTGACTTCTGTGAAAAAACAAGCACGTCTTTATTGAACCGGTTATATTCAATCAGAAATTATCTTATTTCTTAAATTTAATTTTTATTCACTGATCCCAAAACTGGAAGAATCTGGTGATGAAATTTTAATAAGATCTTCATTACCACCAAGACTACCAGAAAAGAGCTGAAACAGACCCTATGAAGGTGGAGCTTTTTTTGTATGGCTACTCAAGTCCGGAAGTACACCCGATGTTCAAATTTTGGCTAGATTTTTCGGTGTAATGGAAAAAAAGGGGTGAAATATTTTTTCATCAGAAACATTAAGTTATATACATATTAACACCGTACATTCAAAGAAAAATTTAAAAAAATAATCCGTAAGATGGAGGAATCATGGAAAACATCAGTTTTAAAAGCTTACAATTTCAATGGTCCGTTTTAACTCCTTATTTAAGGCAAAAGCAAATTTTTTACTTTGAAATCGTTATAACAGCTGGATTCCGCATGAAAAATACTGAAAGAAAAGTGTATCACAATGCCATATTAAACACTTTTATTTATGAGGTTTTTTCCACCTCGGCCCCACTGTGCGGCGTAGATAAGCGACTTCACATATACTCACAGAAAATTGTCAAGCGGCGTTGAATTGCACGATCTTGGAGGCCAATTCATGGGTCCGTAAGGTGAAACTATGCGTTTCCTTCAATAAATCAATTGTGAAACGAGCTGTGTGACATATTGCGCCGTCTTGTTGAAACCACAGCTCCTGCACATCATGGTTATTCAATTGATGAACGAAAAAGTCAATAATCATGGCTCTATAGCGGTTGCCATTGAATGTAACGTTCTGGCCAGCATTGTTTTTAGGAAGTACGGACCAATTATTCCACCAACCCATAAAGCACACAAAACAGTCAGTTCTTGTGGATGTAACAGTGTCTCTCAACATACACTAGAGAATTATCACCACTCCAAATACAGCAGTTTTGTTTATTAACGTATCCATTCAACCAAAGGTAAGCTTCATCGCTAAACAAAATTCGCATTTTTCGTATTTTGAACAGAACCATGATTTTCAAAATAAATTTGCACAATTTGAAAGCGTTGTTCAGGCGTCAGTCTATTGATGTTGTAATGCCAAACCAAATTTAAAATAAATCACTTGATAGTTGACAAAATGGCCGCCAGTTAAAATAGTATTACCAACTTAAAGTTCTGTACCTCTAAAAAAACACCCGTTACAATAAAAAGAGTATAAAAATAAAAATAAATTGGGTGGCGCAACAGCTCGTGGAGAACCAGGGCCTAGTGACTTACAACTCTCAACCATTCCTGTGACAAGTATACTCTTGGAGGAATTGTCAGTTCCTTGCAAGAGGCAGTACCTCGAATAAAACATTTCTGTTTTTAGGTGGTGGAGTATACAATCCACGTATTTATTCGAAAAAATATTTGTTCCGTTTCCTAAGACTCATCGTCATCATAGAGTTCCATTTCACACGTGTCTTACCACCGAAGGTCAGATTTCGTTCAAACCACCATCTTTGCCCCATGAGAATCAGGAAGATGTTCCGGTGACAAAAATTTTGATGAGATTTTATTCAAATATTTTACTGATAATAATTACTTTCTTAAACAAAAATATTCATTGGCTTCCCTCCTTCTCTACCGTTATACCCACGTGTCATTTTTCTGTTTGATTCCAGTTTGTATATTATTTATCATTAAAATATGGAAATTCTTTTCCTTTAAATAACATTTGTCAACACAAATTTTTTGTCTGGATTCTGCATATAACTATGTTTTTTCTTAAGCAGAGTGGAAGCAATTTTTATTAAAAAAATTACTTTGTAATAGAAAAAAAAATAGAAAAAAAACAACATTGATTTTATCATGTTAATTTTGTTTTCAGTTTAATAAATTTCACTCTCTCAAATATTTACCCTTAGAAGAGAGATGATATTGTATCCACTTTTTTTATTCTCACATTTATATGTCAAATCCCACCTTCATGAATCATAAGTTATATTTTGTAAATGTCATATTTTACCTGTTTACTCTGTACTGTACATAACTACCATCAATTTTGTTTTTCAATAATATTCTCCATAACTCACCAGACTTAAATCCAATGCAATTTTCTATCTCCATAAATACACAAAGGAAAATATCCTCTCTTGTGTAGAGAACCCAGGGCTGGCCCGAGCTTAATTAGTACTTTGCGCAAGCTTCATCATTAGCGCCCCTCAATTGCTGTTTTTGGTGGAAAAAGTCATGTTCTCAATACCAAAGTTGTAGACTTTGATATTGAATAATTTTGAATGAACAACAACAACCTGTGTGTGTTACCACAGAGTTTATAGGCTGGAGTTATAGCTATTTCACGAGAGCCACCTCGATCATCAGACTCCTTTAGTGGTGCTTAGTCTGGTTATGCTCGTATTAATTGAAAAACTCTTTGCCGTCATATGGGAGCGAACCATGAACCTTGCGATTCAGAGGCCGATGCACTACACACAATGCCACTGAAGCCACATGGTTAGCTCTATCCCAATGCAGGTTTCGTTTTTTATCAATTGCAACAGCGACAAGCATTTTTATTAACACACAAGCTTGTTATTGTTCAGTCGGTTTCTTTCTTTTTTCCCAATGCACCGATTCGTATGACAACAAGTCGTTGGTCATACAAGGCTTTGATATGCGTTTTTTTTAACGAAAGTATCCCCAAAAGACGAATGAGGTATCACCAAGAGGTGAACAAAATTTGGAGCGGTAAGATATCCCGCAAAACAAAATCTCGAATAACGAAATCTCGCATTTTTTTTAAAAGTCCCGAATAACGAAATATCGGAAATTTAAAATCTTGTTCTTCAAAATCTTGCAATTACAAAATCTCGCTATTAACAATCTCGTATTCAAATCTCCCAAACTTCAACCAAAATATCGCAAATGAAAATTTCGTAAATTCGAATCTCACAGCAACGTATTTTTGTTGTTGTTAAGTATTATATATCTGCCACATTTGTATATAATTGCGAGTGATTCCCTATGATTTCGCGTTGGTTTGGGAGAGCCTTAAAAATTTAAAAACACCAGTATGGTCTAAAAGTTGTGGTCACTGGATTTATATAATTTGCAGAGGGTATGATATATATAAAAATTAAATTGGATTGCAACAAATACATTTTGCGAGATTTTGATTTGTGAAATTTTAGTTTGCAGGATTTCGTTATTGCGAGATTATGAAAAGCGGGATTTTGTTATTGCGAGATTATAAAAAGCAGGATTTTGTAATCGCGAAACTTCGAAGGCGAGATTTTAATTTGCGAGATTTCGTAGTCAAACAAAATCATGCACTTTGCAAGGATTTTGTGATTGAGTTTTTTTTACTGTGGGTGTGAATAGGAGGCTAGTAGATTTGTCTTTAAACTCAGAATAATAATAGATATCAAGTTTGGTGTGAGCTATTAAAAAGAATTGAAAATTAAAAAAAGTATAGGTAGACAGGGGTAGTTGCTATCTTGATTGATACTTGCTCAAGGCGTCCATTGGGTTTAGCGCCCTGCGCATTTGCACCGCTTGCACGTATAGCTTATCCGGCCCTGGGAGAACCCCAAAAGACAAAATCGTCGAAATGAAAATCGAATATGGGAATTAATTGAAGATTGGCTACTAGCACGTCTTCGCACTTTGGCAATATCTTCTGAGGATTTTGGAGCTACACGGAAGGAATTTTCTTTTTCGATTAAGTCTTTTGGTCATAAAATATGAGATTAAAAAAAAAAAATTAAAATACATAAATAAGTTACGATAATTTGAATTGGTCAAACTTTTAATTAAATGAAAATTCCCTACAAACAAAAGAGGAAAAACATCAAAATAATATAAAGTGGAACGAGTAGGTATACCTAATCTTATTTCCTCATCATCTTGTCCTTTATTTTGTTTAAATACATTGGATGTCCTAAAGAAATAAGCAATTCAAAAAGCTTTAATTCTCCCTAATGACTAAAAATTTGTTAAGATTAAACCAAGAATACACCCATCTACAGCTACTTACATCTTCATCGTCATCAGTGCCGTGTCATAAACTTTAATCACAAACATTAAAGGGTTTCTTAAAAGCGTGGAAATGGTTCCATTCGAGAAGCCGCCTATCTTGTATGCTTGAACACCTTTGCCTGCGTCTTACTGCAAATAAATTATAATTTGATTCCAAGAACAATGCGTGTTCCATCTAAAACCGTTGTTTATGCATCTCTTCGCTCTCCGCTGAACTTCGCTTCAGTGCCTACAATTTATAAAAGAAAAGCTGTTAAAGTGCCGTGTTAGGCTTATTTTCTTTCTTCATATCCAACCGTATTCATTTATTCATTCATTAATAACTGTTGTGTCTTGAGTCGTATTCAAAAAGGAAATCACATCAACATTTGTTCAAAAAAAGGAACAAGCTATGTGTAGTTAAACGCAAACGCACCAAGGTACGGTTCATACCCATCACCGCACCGCGTCCACCCCACTGCTAGTCCGGGTTTCAATAAAGAGTTTAAAAGGAAATCTATGTCCCGGACGGAATATGTATACATAAAGACTACCCAAAAGATATCCTTGATAGAATTCTTCCCGCATCCCACTTGGAATACGGTGGAAATCATGTCAAATCAACATCCTGACGACTTAACCCGAAGTACCTATGTACGTAGTAGCCTTATCTTTTTCTACGAAACGACTTTCATTGTCACGATTTTTGTCGCATTTTGATTAAATTACATATTTTGATGTGTTTCTTGCACCTTATTTCGGGGTTAAAGGTATATTGGAATCTTATTGCCCATGGCTGGGAAATTTCCTATGGCTCCAGATGTAGACATCAGGTGGTGAATGTGATGTGTTTTTTAGGACAACATTTTTTGCTATCACTGATTTTTTTAACACAAAGACGTTGTTATTTGTGTAGGAGTGTAGGTTTTAACAAAAGAAAAATAGAAAGAAAAAAAAAAACAAATTACCAGAGATCAATGAGTATAGTTTATTGGTTGGTGGTTTTGTTTAGAAATACACTCTGGCTTACTTGATTATAAAGTCTCACTTTACCATACTTATGTAGGTTTGTAGAAGGATACTTTTCTTTGAGGATATGAAATGAGAAAATGTGATGATTGTCAAGTTAGCAAAGCAACTTTGATGAATCAAAAAATTTAACAAGGTGGATAATTTGCCGTTAATTATTTTTGAAAATTTTGAATTTGTCGTTGAATGCTTTCTATGTTTTTTCGGATGCTTTTCTAACTTGACATAACTCGAAAAGCTGTAGGAACTTTTTGTACTGAATGTTTTTTGCTTGATAGTTGGCCATTATTAAGTCTTTATTTAGTTGTGAAAAATTGATTTTAATCGTGCAATTTTTTCTATGTTTTTTTTGTTGGGTCATTTACCAGCTTGATTTCAAGTTAGCGAAGCACAACCTAAAAATAGGGTAAAAACTGCTTATACCGAATGGTAAAAACTTCTTAGACCGAACGGTTTATGGCTAAATAATTAATGGTTAAAAAGTCCGAAATAAATTTTGGCAATTTCAAAATTTTTCGTTCGAAAACGGAAAGAACGAAAAATTCGAAATTGCCAAAACTTTTTAATGACTAATTCACCATTAATTACACAGGTTTACAAGGTTTACGACACGACTAAGTAAGAGTTGATCAAAGGGTAATTTTTCGTGCTGAACTCAAATCCGTTATCCGTTTTTTGCTATCAGCTCTGGTTTTTGAGATATTACCGTTAGAAAGTGCCAAAAAAAAAACATTTTTTCACCATTTTTGGGGATATGTAACTATGCGAATCGATTTTTACTTTTTTTCAATTGTACAGATTTCTGAAAGTACTAATCTGAATCTTCCAAATTAAGGTTTAATCGTCCCAATATCTCATTTACTTTATGAGAAATCTTCAGTTGCATTCTCCAATATATTGTGATGAGCAAGGAGAGCGACTTCACCAAGATTTACAGAGAATAGAAAAAAGTTACAAAGGTTGTTGGGATGTATGTTAATTGCCTATTATTGGTCTCTTGTACGTGAAATGGACCAAAATTTATATAAACCGTGCAATTCCATTACACTTTGTTTTAATTTGTAAGAGTTATTCCAAATTAAAAAAAAAAACTATGGTCAAAACGGGAGATTTTTTTATTTATATCCAAAAGTTGGGCTGATAGCAAAAAATGGATTTCAGATTTGAAGTTGTGATGTGTTTTGGCTTTCCAGCCGAGGTTTTGCTCGCTGGTTTGCCAGGGTCGGTTTTGAAGAAAAACACCAAACTTCAATTTGAAAGGCCTTATAACCTTATAATAAATTCTTTATTATAAATAAAATAAAGCATACAAATTCATAAAGTAATTATACAATATTTAATGATAGACCAGTTTAGGAGATGGGCTTATTAACTTACAGTAATAGATCGGCAGTTATACGCCCCTGGTGGAAATATCACAGGTATACGCCCCTGGTGGCAAGATCGCAGGTATACGCCCCTGGTGGCAAGATCGCAGGTATACGTCCCTGGTGGCAAGATCACAGGTATACGCCCCTGGTGGCAAGATCGCAGGTATACGCCCGCATGGTGGCAAGATCGCAGGTATACGCCCAAGGTGGCAAGACCACAGGTATACGCCCCTGGTGGCAAGATCACAGGTATACCCCCCTGGTGGCAAGATCGCAGGTATACGCCCAAGGTGGCAAGACCACAGGTATACGCCCCTGGTGGCTAGATCACAGGTATACCCCCCTGGTGGCAAGATCGCAGGTATACGCCCCTGGTGGCAAGATCACAGGTATACGCCCCTGGTGGCAAGATCACAGGTATACGCCCCTGGTGGCAAGATCACAGGTATACGCCCCTAGTGGCAGAGTCACAGGTATAAGCCCCTGGTGGCAAGATCACAGGTAAGCCCCTGGTGGCATGATCGTAGGTTTATGCCCCTAGTGGCAGTTTAGCTAGGCTTATGCACTAGTAGATCAAAGCTACCGAAGCCCCTGGTGGCAATTAGTCCTATTCGACTACGCTCGTCCACAGCTTAAGTAAAACTGATTTATTGAATCAAGTTTACTCTAGCTCTATTGACTTCAGCACTGACCTAGAGGGTAATTTCATTTGCCGGAGTAAGCTCCTCACGATACCTTTTCTGTAAGCAGTGGATGTTAATTGTAATGAGGTGAATGGAAACATGCTGTGTATGTTGTTGGTGTGTTGGCCTCGTATGCATATCTCGTGCTGTTGGGTATTGCAGTGTCACTGGCTATGGATCTCCAATTCTTAGGGTACCTGCTGGGTCTAGCGATGTTGGTGGTAAAAAGTAAGCATGTAACACCTCGTCACAAAGTCTACACTAAAAACTCTTTTTAGAACATATTTTACCTGCTCCTGTCGAAAACGACGTAAACCAAAGAGAAAAATTTTTTTAAATTATATGTAGTCAGAGGACTAGTAACTAATTTAATATCTCTCAAAAAGTAAAAGAGATATTGGGACGATTAAAAGTGAATTTTGAAGATTAAGTTTAGTATTATCAGAAATATAGTACCTGAAAAAAAATGAATTTGCATAGTTATATAACCCCAAAAATGGCAAAAAAGGGGTTTTTTGGCACTTTCTAACGGTAATATCTCGAAAACCAGAGCTGATAGCGAAAAACGGATAATGGATTTGAGTTCAGCGTAAAAAATTACTCTTAGAACGACTCTTACTTTTAAGTGTCAAAAAGTTAACCGATATTTGTAAACCTGTGTTATTAAGCCATAAACCATTCGGTCCAAGCTGTTTTTACCCCTTTTCGAGGTGGTGCTATGCTTACTCGATTTCAAATTAGCAAAGGTACCCAAAAAAACGTAGAAAACATTGCGCGACACATTTGAAACTGTCACAACTAATTAAGATTAGACTAGTTAACGACAAATTATTAAGCCATAGCAGTATTTACCCTTTTTTAGGTGCTGCTTCGCTAACTCGATATCATGCTGGTAAAGGACCCAAAAAAAATATAAAAACATTGCACGATTGAATTCAATTTTTCTCATCTAATTAAAGACTTAGGTTAGGTCATAAGCCATAAGTCATTTAGTATAAAAAGTTTTGACCGCTTTTCGAGTTATGTCAAGTTAGAAAAGCACCCGAAAAAATATAGAAAGCATTCAACGGCAAATTCAAAATTTTCAAAACTAATTAACGACAAATTAACGGCAAATTATCCACCTACTCATTATTTGATTCATCAAAGTTGCTTTGCTAATTTGACACACATAGAAAACAAATAACCCAAAAACATATGGAAAACATCGCACGACAAACTTTATTTTTTCACAACTAACTAATGGCAAATTATTAAGTACTAAAATACTAAATTTTAGAAGTTTCTAGCACTTTTCAAAACAAAAAATATATATGTAGTTAGAAACCATAGAACAAATTGTCACAACTAATTTTCGGCAAATTATCCACCCAACCATTTTTTGATTCGTCAAAGTTGCTTTGCTAACTTGACACTCATAAAAATTTATGGTAGCAAAATTACTCTATTATGCGTAATTGTTTCCTGAATTCATTCTGATCATTTATTTTGAGTCACCTTGGGAAAAACTCATGGCCACCAATTTCTTACTTATATTGACATATTTCGAATTTGAGGCGCAAGTGCGAAGAGCACCTCCTTCTTAAAGACGAAAGTGTTGATTTCGTAAACGAAAATCAAAACGTTGTGTGTATCTTAAAGTTCCCTAACATTAGACCACCATCTTGAAAAACAGCCATTCAGCATGTTTCTGTTTTGGCTGTATTTTTAGAACTATTTGTCCTAAAGAAAGATTAGTTCAGTGTCAAATTGATCGGTTTGACTGCCAAAATCAAGGAAACTCAAGTATTTAACTTGACCGTTAGAGAGCTTTTACCGCTATTGTTTTTGTTGAAATTCATGTTAAGTACGCTGCTGATGCGAAACGAAATTTTTAGTTGATCTTCAACTTTATAGTAAAATATTTTTCTATTTGATCATAAGGCCGGCCATTCACGTTTAGAAAGTCGTAGGGACGGTCCAAGGCTTGCAGAGATCTTCAACGAATTTCAGTTAAAAAGGGTTCAATTCACAATAGAATCTTTCAATTTTCCATAGAAAATCTTTAAGATTCTCGCAACAGTCCTTACGAAAGTCTAAAGGTGAATGGCTGGCTTGAGTCATAAGAACCTTCCAAAGTCTAGGAAATTGCAAATGTCAATCAACCACCAACCAGATTAACCACATTGCAATCGACGCAAGGCAATTTCCGAAGAGTCAAAGTTGACTCGGACCACTACTTTGTTGAAGCAATGGTATTGCTACGGATAACCAGATCAAAACGAAATTATTGTGAAGAAATTCGACGTCGAACAGCTTAACAGTTGCAAGAAATCGCCCAGTCAAATCGACTCCCTTGCCGCCAACTTCAAGTATCAAGATCCAGTAGAAGAATTGACAGGAAGCCATAAGAGATGCCACCTCTGACGTGCTGAGCCTCACACGACCACCACAGCGAAACCCCTGGTTCGACGAAAAATGACGGCAAGTACACACGGCCAAACAACAGTCATATAAAACCAAGCTGCATAGAAGGACCAGAGCTCCTCGCAAGCTCTATGAGCAGCAGAGGGGAGAGGAACACTGGCTTCTCAGATGGAAAAAGAAAGAGCATGAGAGGTGCATGATCGTTCGAAGTTCGAAGTTCTGAAGTTTTACCAAAAGATTAAAATAACCTCAAAAGGTTACAAGCCTTGAACCGAAGCCTGTCAAGGAACATCGTGGTAGAATCGCCGTCAGTGCTGAGCATAATGGAAAAATCATTTCTTCAAATTGTATACCGGCGAAGACGATTCCAATTCCGCTGCCATGCACTTTGCATCATTAAACCTAGATGACAAAGGCCAACAATTCCGTCCACCCCATCATCTTCATCTCAAAGTGAAGATAGCAATCTAAACTAGTCTAACAAAGCCACTGGAGCTAACGGCATTGCGTCCGAGTTCTCAAAACGATTGGCGATGAATTGGTTATGACTATACTCAATGCACCAGCTCATCTGCAACGTATGGTCGGAGGAAAACAACCCGATCATCAAGGAAGGCAATCCTTTATACTGCACCAACTACAGAAGCATCAGTCTCCTTAACATCCCATACAAGATCTTCTCTGCCGTACTTTTTGAACGCCTGAAGCCATTCGTCCACAACTTGATAGGTCCTCATCAGTGTGGCTTTAGGCCAGGAAATTCTACTATCGATCAAATATTTATAATCGATACCCACCACTTTTTCATCGATTTTAAAGCCGCGTATGACAGCATCTATTTATATTAGGGTGGTCGTTAAAAAAAGAGTCGTTAAAAAAGAGCCCAAATCGGTTCTAAATGAAGAAAAAAAAAATCCCAAATTTTTTCAGATTTTTATTTTCATCCCCTATAGTCGCTGTAGGGGTAAATTAAATTTCCCCTTTTTTTTGCATACTAGAAAATTCGCGTAAGATCTGCCCAAACAATTCAGAGCATGTAGGTGGGAACTAGACAATAAAAAAATGCTATGGGAGGGGGGGTAATATCTCCCACTGCTTGGACAGGAGGGGCAATTTAATAAAATATTTGCATGAAATAGACAAAAATTAATTAAAAAACAACGGCAATACTTACAGTAATGTTTTGTAGCTTTATGGAAAGCCAGAAATCTATTCTTGCGGCTTTTTTTTTGATGAACAGTTTTGCCAAACAATTGCTTCAAACTCAACATTTTGAAGAAAAATTATTATTTTTTTTATTAATTATAAGTTTGAAAACAGATTTTGCTGAAATTGTTTATTCAAAGAATTTTTTTATAATCAACTATTAAAATGGACTTCTGGCTTTCCAAAAAGTTACAAAACATTACTGCGAGTGTTGCTGTTGTTTTGTAATTAATTTTTTTCTATATTATGCAATTATTTTATTAAATTGCCCCTCCCGTCCAAGCAGTGGGAGATATTACCCCCCTCTGGTAGGATTTTTTTCTTGTCTGCTTCTCATCTACATGCTCTGAATTTTTCGGCAGATTCTACGCGAATTTCCAAAAAAAAAGGGGAAATTTAATTTACCCCTATAGCGACTATAAGGCATGAACATTAAAATCTGAAAAAATTATAGAATTTCTTTTCTTCATTTAGAGCTTATTTAGGCCCATCCAAATATAAAAGCTCAAAAAAACCCAACAACGACCACCCTAATGTATATAGAGACGATCTGTATAGAGCAATGTCTAATTTTGGAATCCCTTCCAAACTCGTCCGTTTGTGCAGAATGCCGCTGAAGAATGCACACTGCTCTATCAAGGTCGGCAAAGACCTTATCCAAACCTTTTATGTCAAAAAAGGTTTAAGACAAGGAGACGCGTTGTCATGTGAATTCTTTAACATCGTTCTTGAAAGAATAGTGGAAAACTCTCAAGTCAACACTAAAGGCACAATCTTTCAAAAGTTCGTCAAATTACTCGCTTATGCTGACGATATTGACAAAATCGAATGAACAAAGCGTGATGTCAGAGTTGATTTCGGGAGTATTGAGAAGGAAGTCAAGAAGATGGGTTTTACGGTGAATGAAGGCAAGTCAAAATATGTGCAGTCAACAAGAATTAAACCCAAGACTGACATCTAGGACAGAACTGTGTTCGCAGACTTTGTCTACCTAGGAGCCGCTATCTACTTAGCAAATGATACCAGTGGTGAGATCAAACGAAGAGTTGCTCTTGTCAATTACTGCTTCTTTGAGCTAAGAAGGCAATAGAGGAGCAACGCCCTCTCTCGAGCCAGTAAAGTGGCTTTGGTCCGGGCTGATAAGCATCTATATAAGATGCGTATCACCCCGGTCCTGATGTATGGTGCAGAGGCATCGATACTATTAACGGACGATGAAAACGCTTTAGGCTGTTTTATGAGAAAAGTTCTTCGGGTGATTTTTGGTCCCGTCTGCATAGATGGGGAATGAAGAAGAAGGTACCACAACGAACTGTATGGGCTGTGCAGCGACACTGATCTAGTCACAAAAGTGAAAAGCCAAAAACTGAGGTGGCTGGGTGACCTAGAGCGAATGTACATCAATGCTCCTGCCCGGAAAGTCTTTTGAATCCAACTGCCAGGGACGGCCGGCGCACAGTGGAGCCAAACCTCAGGGAACCCTTAGGGAAAAAATCTCTAAGTGGTATCATTTCGTATGTATTTGTACCCGCTGAATTGAATAGTGTCATCCGTTTTATGAGGGAAAGTGGGATAAAAGTGGGATATTTTAATTAAGTAAAATCAAGTGAGAACTACAAAGTAAATAACGGGTTCTCAAAAAAGATGAAAAAGTGGATTGGAGTGGTTCACAGTTATTTTTGAAGAAGAAAAATAGAATTTTAAGATTCCATTACGAGTTTGTGCAAAAAAATTTCGTCAATATTGAACCGGGTATATTTAATTAGAAATTATCTTATTGAGATTGCATTTTTATTCACTGATCCCAAAACTGGTAGAATCTGATGATGAAATTTTTACAGGATCTTCATTACCACCAGTACTACCAAAAAAGACCTGAGATAGATTCTGGCAATGTGGAGCTTTTTTTGTATGGCTCCTCAAGTCAGGAAGTACATTCGAAGTCCAAATTTTGGCTAGAACTTTCGGTGTAGTAGAAAATGAGGTATATTAGTATTCACCAGATACCTTTAGGTGTATATATTAACATAGTACGAGTACATTGAAGGAAAAATTTTAAATAATAATCCATGAGATGGAGGAACTACGGAAAGCATCAGTTTGAGGGGCTCAACATTTCAATGGTCTGTCTTAAATCCTTATTTCGGCTGAACGAATTATTGTTACTGTTATTGGCTCTGGACCTTTGGCACCTCATATGAGGGAAATTTGATTAAAAAAAAGATGCCATCTAATTGGTCAGAAAAGGTCAAGTGGTCCCAGAAATTGGTCAGCCCTAGATAACTTGTAATAAAGGGTTAAACTCTCTCAAGGTCGCTCAAGGTCACGCGTGATTTTTGGCACCTCATTTATGTGAAATTTGCAAAAAATGCATACCATCCGAAAGATTTCTAGATCGTGATAAAAGGTAAACTATTTTCAGTAATTGGTCAGCCTAAGATTTGTTTCTATGAATTTTTTAAGTACGTTTCAAGGTCACAAAAAAACTTTTGGCACTTCATTTCAGCTATTTTCAGTAATTGGTCAGTCATAGATTTTTGTATGAATATTTAATGAATTTAAAAAAAAAAATAATTTTTGTTCAAGGTCACGAATTGTTCATAACCTCAGGGCCTTTCTGATGGTATTAAATTTTTGCAAATTTCCCATAAATGAGGTGCCAAAAATCATATGAACTTGAAATTTTTAAAAATTCATTAAATAAATCTATACCTGACCAATTTCTGAAGCTAGCCGACCTTTTATATAGATCTAGAGATCTTTCAGATGGTACGCATGAGGTGCCAAAAATCGTTTTAACCTTGAAACTTTTTTTTTATTCATTATATTATAATATTCATAAGAAAAAATCTATTGCTGACCAATTACTGAAAATAGCTGACCTTTTACAACCGTGAAGAGGCCATTCAAATTGCATACTTTTTATTTAAATGACCCAAATGAGGTGCCAAAAGTTTTTTTTGTGACCTTGAGATTTTTTTCACCTCGGCCCCACTGTGTGTGGCGCAGTGGAGGAGGACTGCATAACAAGTGGCGCACACATGTGGAAGAGGAATTCAACTAACTTGGTATGTGAAACTGGAAACAACGCGCTAGAAACCGAGCCGGCTGGATGTTGCTAAGGACAGGACTGCTCGATGTAAGATTTTCTTAGCCATCGACAATGAATGTATTTTAGTATTTAGTATTCAACAATTTCAAAAGGAGGTATGGAGAATACAGGGTTAATTCTGAGTTAAATCAGAGTAAACTAAACTGAAACAGTTTTTCAGTTGAGAACAAACTATTAGTTTTCAAAAATCTAATGAAATCGATGTGTGACCGTACCAGGCGTGGATACAGGGGGAGGCCAATGGGTGCAATTGCCCCCCCCTGAGCAAGATCGAGTGAACGAAGCATAAAATAAGAATTTAGTAAAATGTAATCAAAAAATGTTTTTCCGTTTATAAAATTTATTCTTGGCAGTCAAAAGAGGACTTAGCGTTTTCACCTCTCCCAGCTGAGCTTTTCCTTTATAGCTACGAGTAAAACACACGTGCAGCTATTTCAGGTTGGAGCAGACATACTCAAGAGCTGCATGTAGCCCAGAGCTGTGCACAATATTTCTAAATTTGCTGCGCAGTGTTGCAGCAATGAGTGGTTGTTCGTCGGCCGCTGACCAAGTTCAGTGAAGAAAAGTACCGCTATGCACAAATAGCCTTCAAACCGACCGATTGGAAAGCTTATAATTTCTGTTTTAGATGTCCGATCTTCAAAGCTAAGGTCTTTCATTAAAAGATCAATGTCAGGCTATACTACTGTATAACATTTTTTTTGAGAAAATTTTTTCATACTAGAAATCAGATTGAGCCCCAAATCAATTTAATTTTAACTTTTCAAAATGCAATGTAAATGATAAAGGGAGAGGTGGCAGGGGCACTTATCAAAATTTTTAACCTTACAATTGATTTCAATTCAAGAAAAAAACAACAAAATCTTAAAAATACGTCGATTTAATAAGCGGTAAGAAAATCAAACTTTGCTTTGCAAGGCTCTACAAGATTAGAAGAAGTTTAAACAATGAACTACATTTGTGAATAAAAATTATTGAGAAATATCAAAAAATTTTGGTTGGATGAGTCCTTTTTAAGATAAATATTTAAATGTGCATTTACATTTAAGAAAGTACTTTACAACTCTCGAGAGTGACGCTTGGATATTTGGCCAGCTATTGTCATGACTGTGTCCTCTTGCGAGTTTTACTCTCGAGAGCTTCTTCAGAGCTGACCACCGTCTTTTTCCTCTCAAATGAATACGCACCTTAAAAGTATGCAAAGTTTTTCGAGTGCGGCAATGTACACAGCGATGCGTGCTGCACAACAATTTTAGCCATAAGATACGTTTCTGATGTAGATTGTTTTGTGGATGCGTTGTAGGAAAATCCATGTTCCGTGTTATTAAACCTGCAAAGAGTGCGAATCCGATGAAGAAGATTGGAGAGAAACAAGGAAACAAAGACAGCAGTCACTGCCCAAGAGAAGTTGGATGGAACTTTTAGACCTAAGGATAGTTGCTTTTGGCCGTTTTTACAAACATCAGGTCAACGGCCGTTTTCGAAGAAGTCATTTGCGTCAAAAGTGCATTTGCAGATTGATCTTTAAGGCAAATTGCTAAAGCCACATCTTTGAAAACATCATCTGCGGTGCAGCTATGCAGTAAGAAAATCGAGTTGAAAGTAAAAATTGAGAAACAAGGGAGCGTGTTCGTAAACATCAAAAGCTTTTGCGAGCAAGTTGAATGACGTTAATCAAACCAATTTTGTGAAAACAGAATAATTGCATATGACGATTGCAGTCTGCGTCAAAAAATTACGATCATTTGATGCTCATATTGACTTTGATTTGACCTTTTCGAAAACGGCCAACGTCAGTTCGTATGTTAAATGATTGTTATTTTTTGACGTGAATATTGCTTTTGTTTGCACAAAGTCTTTTTTACCAACGTCACTCAATTTTCTTGCAAGTGCATTTGACATGTTTTCTGTCTTCTCAATATTTTTGTCGTCAGCTCAATTTTTACTGCAGAATCGCACCGCAGATAATGTTTTCTAATATGTGACTTTTGCAAACTGTCTTATCGAACACAATGCTTATGCAGAAAAACTTGTATTTGAATTTTCGAACAAAACGACATTTAAGAACATTCTGCAAATGCGTTTTGACGCAGATGACTTTATCGAAAACGGCCTTTACCTGCAAAGCCATTGGCCAATTATCTTGTCACAGCTAAAGAGGAGGCTAAAACTTTCACTCGAACTAGAAAGTCATGAGTGGGAATAGGAACATACCGATGTGCCATTATGCTTTTCAAAATTTGAGGCGGTGTTACACAGATCCAGAGACAATTCAAAAATGCTGCAAACACACCATGCTACAGCAACAAAGTGCTTAGTTTCATTTCACAAAGTTCCAAAGTAACTGCTGTTTGAGACACCTGTATAGCAGTTATGGAAGAAATTATTGCGTCTTCAAATTTCACACCCACATCGCTTTGTTTGACCAGGTGTGGAGAGTGTTATGAAGTGTACTCCAATTTTCTGTAGACTTCATCAAGATTGTGGAAACTCATGAAAACTGCCCCCCCCTGAACGAAATCCTGGATCCACGCCTGGACCGTACCCATCCATCACTATCAACACAGAGATAGTAAGGAAATTGCACTGTCAATGACTTTCAGTATCGAAATCGAGATGGTGTGAAAAAGGCCCTTAATTTGGTCCCTGAGCTTACTTACCAAAGTAGGTGATTTAAATCGGATTTAACTTAGGAGTTCAAATGACTGAAGAAAACGTTTCTGGAGTTAAGCTTTAAGCCCGAAACTAGGAAGTTCTCGCACTAAAAACTGTGTTTTAAGGACAACAAGACGAGATAATGTCGCCTTCTTATCAAATCCCTGTAAGTCCACTAATCAAAGGGCACGGTAGTGCCCAGCCAAGTTCGCGGCACTACACCCTATTTACAGGAACAAACTCAGGCGATTTTCAACCCCCCTCTAACTTCAGTACCATTAAAGTCAGAAACTTCAAATTCGGAGTATTTGCTGAACTGATCAAACACAGGTAGCTCACCAAATTTCAACTCTTTAGCATTAGTAGTTCCCAAGATATAGGACTTCAAAAATCGCAAAAACCGTAACTGACTGACTCACTGACTCACTGACTCACTGACTCACTGACAGATCATCAAAATTATGGAGCACTTCCCGACATCGTAGAAACTTGAAATTTCGCACAACGGTAGGCCTTGTGGTACATACAAAGGAAAAAATCGAAAATCTGCAATTTTCTATTCAGGAGGCGTGGCATCCACCCACATTCTTAAAAATTCTTATAAATTATATGGAGCACTTCTGATTGTTGTAGAACGATGAAAATTGGTAAGTCGGTAGGGCTTAAGGTACTTAGAAAGAAAAAAATTGAAAAATTGGAATTTTGCATTCAGGGGGCGTGGTATCCACCCACATTCTTAAAAGTTCTTATAAATTATATGGAGCACTTCCGATTGTTGTAGAACGATGAAAATTGGTAGGTCGGTAGGCCTTGAAGTACTTAGAAGAAAAAAATCGAAAAATTGGAAGCTTCAGTTCAGGGGGCGTGGCATCCACCCACATTCTCAAAAATTCTTATAAATTATATGAAGCACTTCCGATTGTTGTAGAACGATGAAAATTGGTAGGTCGGTATGTCGTGAAGTACTTAGAAGAAAAAAATCGAAAAATTGGAAGTTTCAGTTCAGGGGGCGTGGCATCGACCCATATTCTTAAAAATTCTTATAAACTATATGAAGCACTTCCGATTGTTGTAGAACGATGGAAATTGGTAGGTCGGTAGGACTTGAAGTACTTAGAAAGGAAAAAAATTGAAAATTTGGAACTGTCCATTCGGGGGGGGGAGGGGGTGCCATCCGCCCACTTTATCAGAATTGCTATTATTTGTATGGAGCACTTTCGGTTGTCATAGAATTATGAAACTTTGTAGAGCGGTAGGGCCTGACTTTCACCTGGCAAAATAAATCTTTGCAAAAAGGAGTGAAATCACAACAAAAACATAAATGTTAAAAAAGGAGCCAAGTTCTTATATGTACAAGAAACCTCAGCGTAAAAAGTCAACCAAAAAAAGTAATGAGATCTAAAATATATGCCAAGTTTTAAGTTCATGAAGTTTAATATCAAATATCTTAAGTAGAGTAATATCGAAACAGTTCCAAATCATGACAGAAATTTGGTAATCAATGATTACTGATTAAAATTTGGTGGATTTACTTGGCAAGTTTTCTCTTAAATACTTACTTAATCACAAATTTAAAATATATGAAAACTTGACCAGTGAACCCACCAAATTTTAATCAGTAATCATTAATTACCAAATTTCTGTCATGATTTGGAACTGTTTCGATATTACTCTACTTAAGATATTTGATATTAAACTTCATGAACTTAAAACTTGGCATATATTTTAGATCTCATTACTTTTTTTGGTTGACTTTTTACGCTGAGGTTTCTTGTACATATAAGAACTTGGCTCCTTTTTTAACATTTATGTTTTTGTTGTGATTAATTTTACTTGAGTCGATCAAAAGGCATTTTAAAAATAAATTTGTTTTAATCTAAAATCAAAATAAACCTAATCAAGTGATGGTGAATGTACATATAATAATAATAACTCATGCTTTTTATATACGAGCAGCAGTTGGAAGATTTTGAATATGATATTATGTTAACCATTTTTCTTGAGTTCGCAAAAATAATAATAATATGAATTCAATATTAAGGTTAGCATGGTTGGAAATTTGTTCTTTGTTGTATTATAACATGAATCAGAAGCGTTGCGTTGTTACCCATGAATGGTATCTCTTTTGTCATCTGGAAATGGGTCAGGCAATTTCTTGTTCCTTTTTCATTAAATATTTTGAAGGTTGTATCAAAACAAAGTAGAAAATATTTTACTGCTAAAGAATTGATATATATATATTCAAAGCTTGTACCTTTCACTTACATAAAATTTATATTTTATCTTATCGTTAAATGAATAAAGGGTTTGCGTTCAAAATGTCTGAATCTATAACTGATGATCCTTTCTAAGTTACCAACAACTCTTAAATAGGAAAAAAACTTAAGATAAAATACAATGATTTACTTGTATTTAAATACTCTTGTGTCCTTGTGTCTGAATGTGGAAGTAAAAGGGCTATAGAAGCTGTAAATTTTTGACCTCTGTACAAACTCTTCAATAACACAATAATTAGCAAACTAAAGCTTAACTTTATACCGCAGCTTATGCTTCAAAAACGAAAAAACCTCCTTTCAATTGTCATGTAGTCTTATTTCTGAAACATAAAAACCTTCAGTTTTGTTTTATGACAGCCATTTAACTCACCAATAAAAAAAACTCTCATTTCAGGTTCACTTTTTGTTTAGGCTTTTTTTTGGTTTACCTTTTTCTTACAATTTTATTGCTGTTTTATGGTAAAATTGAATACGCGTTAGTTGACAAATGTACGCTATTAGGATGTCTGGTGCTCAGTTGAGGCATTTTTTTAAGATCTATTGATTTACTGAAGAAGAAAAGTAGGGGTATTAAATGCTCACATTAAAGCTGAGGCTGACAAATGCGAAAGTCTTAAATTGATACATACACACCAAGAGGCAGTCATGCCTATGTATTCTTGGAAACGATGTATCACCTCTTTTTCGCCATAAAATTTTCTTATGGTAATTATTTTATACCATGCGTTGTTGAGAGTGTGCATTTCTCATCTCCATGAAAACCTCCAAAAGAAGAAGAGTTAACAAAAATGCTCAAGTACCTACAGATCTTTAAGGCAAGACGTCTAACGTCCTTGAAGGTGATGAGATTATTTTGAAGAACTTTTTAAATCAAATGTTGCCTCAGCAAAATAATTTAATGAATAATTCACGTCTCAAAAATATTCTTTTAGCATATTATATTAAGATGTAAAATGAAATGAAAATCTGGTAGGGAAGTGACTTTCTATATATCAAAATTCAAACGATGGCACCTAATTTCTTGCACCCCAACCTATAAATACCCTGAAAAGGTATTTAACAGCAATAAAAAAAAGTCCTTTTTGATGAAATTCTGATATAGCTACACCTCTAAAAACTTCCTTCTACACAGAACACCATTTAGTGTAATAGGCTCGTAAATTGAGTATAATCGTTATCGCTTCAATGTAAACCTTTTTTTAATTGAAATTAATTAAAAAAAAAAACTAACCGATGCTCGAAAAGAATAATAATTCCTCCTGTTTAAAGATTTTTTAATTTGATGCTATGTAGTTACCTTAAACCTAAATTTTCATACAAGTATCAACTTTAAAAGAATAATAATAATTCATTCAACCATATTGCGTCCACAGTGGTAAAATTGGATACGGGCTTCAAAGTGTATGGGGCTTTAGTAATATTATTGTGTGATAAGATTTTGAACCGAATCCCTTACGTTTTTTGAGGTACCTTTTTTATGATTGGTATAAAAACAAAACATGGACACGAAAAAATTGATTTTCCCAACACGCGTTTGGAGGAGGTGTTTTTGCATCTTTTTCATGTTCAACATTTTAAAAACTACAAAAAAAAGTGGAGGTCTCACATTTTGACATCAATAAAAATATGTCCCTGAAAAGTGGCAACACTGACATTTCAACCGAAAGTGCATCTCCCCAACCAATATTTTATGACATCAACTATTAAACTCCAATATGCGTTTGGTTTGGTATCTCGAGGCATTTCCGCAGTTTTTTTCACGTTGAAAATATTAAAAATTATTAAAAAATTGGAGGTTCCACCCTCTGACATCGAAAAAGGTTTCCCAGAAGTGACATCACTCAGATTTTACCCATATGTTTGTCTACTCAGTTCATATCTTTGAGGACATCAATCACTATTTTAACCATGCAAATTTTCCAATAAAAGCGACAGGGCTACAATTATGACGCCCAAGCTTAATTCTAAGCTGGGTGGTAGAAGGGGTATAAGTAAAAATCTGGTCAAAATGAGATAAGTACACCATTCTACTCTAAAAATGAGATAAGTACACCATTCGACTCCAAAATAATTTTAGTGTCGAATGGTGTACTTATCTCATTTTGATCAAACTATACCTATGACTTATACTCCTTCTACCACCCACCTTAGAGTTATTGCATCATTAGCGCAGGAATTTCGCTTTCTTGACTTGATTGGATATTTGGTGCCATTTTGAAACATGGCGTTCCGAGCGGCAGGATTACAAAAATTATTAACAAGCTAAATGTCATCATTAGTGTGTATTTACCCTTGGGTGTCAGGCTTCCGAGAGGCGGCATAAGACACCATTTGTACTCAGCTTTGGTTCTCACACCAACAACCTATTTTTACAACATTAACAGAACCATTTAAACCACTGTCATTATTTAAGAATAACCCTGAAACTGTCACTGTACAACATTTTTCACCTAAGCGCCAATTTGTCAAACGCTTACTTGGCTCTTGGGAATTCTCTTCTGTTTCTATGGAGCGTTTCTCGGGAGCGAAACATACGGTGTGCGTTTGAGGAGGCAATAACACTGGAAAATCAAAAACCCCAGTGTCGGTCTTGACAGAAAAAATTGATTTTTGAATATTCAGCCTTATTATGAGTTTCGCACGGAAAATATTTCACCCGAAAAATTTGTGTTCCCCGGAATTTTTAAAGCTATTATGAGTTTCGCCCGAACTTCTCTTGGCTTAAAATATACAAAAACTTGCGAAAAGGCACCACCACCACCTGTTTATCTTTTGTTCGCCTTCGAAAATAAGTGATAATTTAAGATCTTAGTTACGATACATTTCGCACGAAATGAGTACTCACATAGAAGGGGAAATTTCATTTTTCGGGTGAAACTTACAATACACGAAAAGGGAAATGTTAATTTTCCGGGTGGAATGTTGTTCACGTGAATTTCATAATAAGGCTGATTATTGTAATCTACGGTAATATCTCAAAAACTCGAGCTCAGCACACCTCCGAGAAGAATATATTTGGGTTCTTATGGCAAGATATTTGTTGACCAGTGTTATCATGTGATGCTTTGTTATCGAGGCTGAAGTAAGCTCATCGTAGTCCTGGGTATTCCTGAAGAAAGCGAAAAAAAACCCGGGTTGAGAAGGAAAGAACTCGGAACGGTCACAAGTTTTATTATTGATACCTACTTTATTTTTAACAATAGGACATGAGGTTTATAATCTTACAATCTTGTTGGGAACTTTATATAAATAACATGGTATTTTATATGCATTTATCAAAACTTTGTATAAAAGAGCTACAGGAGTAGGCTCGGAGCAAGTGAACCGGGAACAAAACGGTAAGAATCTGATTTCTGCCCAAGGATAATCCAAGGGAGAACAATTTCAATTGGCCCTGAACCCACTCTGAAGGAGCAAGTCAAGAGAACGGTAGGAATTTGATTCTTATCCACGGTTAAGCACAAAGAGAGAAAATTCAGTTGGTCTTAAGAATCTTAAGCCCACTCAAAAGGAGTGAACCAGGAGAAAATGGTAAAAGTCTCGGGATAAAGCGGTAGGAATCTGATTCCTTCCCAAGTTTAATCCTAGGGAGAAACTGGTAGGAATCTGATTCCTGCCTAAGGCTAATCCAAGGGAGAACAACTTAATTGAACACCGGAAGACACCAAAAAGATTATTTATCTAAATGGTACACGAATGCACTACGAAAAGTAACTTGAGCTTATCAAAGTTGCTACACAATGAATCGCTGGAACCTTATGTTATAACTCTTACAATTAGAAAGCTTTGACTTTGTCTGGAACTCGTACATCCTCATGATGATTTTTCGGCCACAAGACAATGTGAACTGTTAGGAGGACGAATGCAAAAATCGTATGACATCGACTCCATGGTGCGCAGTGCGCTGTTGTTGTTGTTGATCCAAGTGCGTATGCGATGGAATTTTGTGTGCTATGGTTGTTCATCATTCGGTGTGTGGTGGCGGTTGTATGTTGATATGGGCATAGGTAGATATTTGGTTTGGTGGTTTGGCTATGCAGGATGATGGTGTATATTAATGACTAATCTATGGTCAAATCACAATCTGGATCATTTTCAAAATATGTACATCTGTAACTACATATTCAGCTTTAAAACAAAAATGATTTTTTTTAATCCTAAAAATTCCTTTTTGAAAATTTTTGGACGTAGAAAAATAATCAAAATCAGTGAACACTGTGTTCAAGAAAATCAAAAAATGGTTCTTTGGGAGGTACCTACCATTAATAACCATATCCTTAAAAGATTTCCACTTAAAGGTAGCCGTTACTAAAAATAATTTATTAAATTTGAATAATAAAAGTTGTGGAGCCATTTTTGGAAAAAAAAATTGTTTGCCAGATATGGAGGGTTCACAGCTGTACCGAACAAAGTCATAAAATTTTTTTTCAAAAATAACTTCTATGCTCTGAACAAACCTTAACTCTTTTCATGTCTGTAATTAACTAAGTCAAAAAGTGTTTATACTTCATCCAACAAAAATATGCAGTGTAGGCAAGATAGGGCGTTTGCCTCGCATTCTACCTTCAGTAGATTACATAAATCTGTCCTTCATTAAAGCTCTCACAGGGGTGTCGTAGTGTTTATTTTACATGAACCCAAATATGAAAGAATAGTATGTAGGGTTAACGCCCTTTTTTTTAGATAGACATTTTCATTTAATTGTTTTATTTCATTTTATTTTTGCCATTTCAAACTACTTACATAAAGCACAAAATACACGACTTAAAAATACAAATTGCAAAACACTCTAAAAAAACACACCTCTTCACAAATACACGAGTAAGAAACACAAATTGCACAAGACTGATACCCGTCTTAAGAACACAAATTGCACAAAACTTAAAAAATACACCTTTTCAAAATACAATTTACATAAAAATACTTTACTTCACCTCGCGATTAGAAAATCTATGCAAATACTGTTCTATTTCAGAGAAAAACAGCTTAAAATTTTGTAACTGCATTTTAACGTATTTTCCACACATTAAAATAAATGCAAAAGATGAAAAACACTCCACGAAAACAATCATCACTAAAACCTTTTTTTTAAAGCTCTAAAATCCAAAGCACCTCAACAGAAACCCAAGAAAAAAAAGCTGAACGAGTTACTAAATAGACACGGGTAACTCTGAATACACATCAATTTTAGAATGGGGGTTGAATAGCAGTAGCCAATAGGCCACAGCAATTCAGTGCGCACTCAGATGTGCGCTCAATAGGACGTGTTGGATCTGCGTCAGCTGCAATCAGAAATTTACGGGCGGGCAAACACTTTTTTCTTTGAATTTAGTATGGTGCAAAAATATGGCACGCTACTGATTTTGAAAAAGCTTTCCCATAAGACGTGTACTGCATATTTTTGTGGGATGAAGTATAGTTCCTAAGTTAACGGTAAAAAACCAAGTCAGTAGCTTGCATTTTTAATTTCTTTCGAAGCAAAAACGAACCAAGTCAATGATATGCAGTATTTGTATTTTTTGCAGTGTTTCAGCTGATACCAATTTTTTTCAGGAACGTGTCAGTGATGTATGCAGTGTTTATAAGTTTTAAGGTAGAACTATAATCAGTGGCGTAACTCAGATTTTGTTCTGGGGGGGGTTTTTTAGGTGGAAAAAAATATAAAACCAAACATTATATACGGTGTCCGGTAATTCATCTATAATTTATTTTAGGGCATGATTCTTGGGTATATTCTAAGAAAAAAATCGTATGGGGGAAAACTCCATTATTATAACTTGCGAATTCTTTTCTCCGCAAGAATATCGACGATCTTATTCACATGTTATACGATTGTTATAGGGTTTTCGTTTGGTAAACCGGAAGAGGTCTCCGGAACTCTCCGATCCAGAATGCCAAGCGAACGAGTTGCAAAACTTTTTTTTTATTCTAAAGTTTGGGTTTCGTTGTATTTGTGCATTTGGGTGATGAAACGCTCAAACAGCTGGGGGGTTTTAATTTGAGTAAACTCCTCACTTAAGAACAAATTCCAAAAAATTATATGAAGATTACGATGAATGAGAGGATGAAATGTCTAAGCTATTCACTTCTCCCATTGTTTGCTTTTAATTTAGCATTTTAGTAAAATGCAAGATCACGATTCCAAATTTATATAACGAAAAAAATTATATTTCACTATTTTGACGTTTGAATTTTGCGTATGGTGGAATATTACTCACACTGACTTAATCAAATCAAAAAAAAATTTAAAGGAAGAAAGAGAAACAGGGAGGTAAATGAGTACGGGCTAGAGGCTAGCTATTAGGTAAAATGTCGAGGAGTTTTTTTTAAGTTTAGGATTAGGTAGTGTCATATTTGCAGCTCTTTTCTTTTATTTGTATTCGGAACATTTTGTAAGGATAAGCCTTATATAAAACATTTTAATTTGTTTTGTGTGGTCTCGGGGGGAAATTGCCCCCTTTTCCCACCCCGTAGTTATGCCGCTGACTATAGTTGCCGGAAATCCATTAAAGCTAATATCAAAAACCAACAAAAGTAGCGAAAACGATGAAAATGACGAAATTTTGTTTTTTTTTTTTTAATCCATAATTTTATAATATTTCTTTTGAAATAAATCAATTTATTGCTTTGTTACTTTTTTCAAAAACTATTCCTGTTTTTACTATCTTGAATGACAATTTTTCGAAATTTTTCGAGGCAAAAATGAACCAAGTCACAAATTTTTTTTTCTTTGCAAATTTTTGTGAACATTTTTCAATTCTAGCTTTTCCATTTTTTAATAAGAAGATAATTTGGAGAATAAACTTTAGAATTATCCTTATTACTAGTAAAATATCCATTTTAGTAATTAATGCCAGTACATTTACTAAACGTCTTATTATCTTCGAATTCACTTTTTGTGACTTGGTTCGGTACAGCTGTGAGCCCTCCATATATAGTCCAGTCAACGAAGACTTAAAATTATAATATAAATGCAATAAATCATGCTCTTTGGGTTATTACTTAATGTGGTAGGGGTGACCCCCAGGGATAACATACTAAAAGTCTTCAGCCCAGGGCCGCAAGCTATAGCCAGGAGGGGGAGTTTAATTTTTCGTAGTAGTTTTCATAATTTTCAATTTTCTCAAAAACTAGAAACCCTACAACCGTTTGGATTTCAGCATTCAACTCAAGGCTAACAGCAAAATTTAATGATAAAAGACAATTTACTACTTTATTGTGTAAAATAAAAATAAAAATCGTTTAAAAACATTTTTCAATTTTTTTATTAATTTTTAATTTCCAAACGAATTTTTCAAAAATTGTTAGCTTGATTTGACTATATAATAAAAGAATCTGTTTTAAGCTTTTAAAAAAGATGTAGCACAATATTGCAAGTATTTTCGTTGTTTTTAAATAGCTGTTTTTCTATTTTCATTCAATGTTTAGGGAATTTGTCCCCCCTTATAAAAAGGAAGGGGAAATACACCTCCCCTTCTAAAGAATTTATTTCTTAGGATATGTCCAAAAATGCTTTCATAAAGTATTGCCCTGTAACTTGGAAATATTCTGTGTACTTCTTACCTTTAAAAAAACTGTTTCTCATATAAAAATAAACACTGTATCAAAAAAAAATGAATAAGGACATTTTTAACACAACCAGCTTCTGTACACTTCAACTTGCTCTAATGACGTCACTGAAATTACCATGAATCAATATATACGTACTTTAATGGTTGTTTCTGGGTTAATTGATCAAAAACCATTAATGTTGTAAGACGAAAACATTCTTTTTCAATTTTTTGAATTTTCTACCCCCATTATCTTTCTTAACCTTGCTCCTACCAAAAATAATAAGACATTTTTGTAGGAAATTTATTATTCTTTCATTTTGTAGTGCACACTTTTCCACTCAAACGCTTAATTTTCAAAATATTCCCGAAAAATTACAAAAGGGGACCTTTAACCCCCCCTCCTGGCTATAGCTCGCGGCCCTGGGCTGGGGACTTTTAGTATGTTATACCTGGGGGTCACCCTTACCACATTAAATAATTACCCAGAGAGCATGATTTATTGCATTTATTTTTCCTTCGTTGACTGGACTAATACCCCTGTTTTTGGTTGTAAACAAAAAATTAATAAAATATGTGGTGGCGATGAGAATTGTGAAACCCACTTTTTCATCTTCCCTATTATCGAAATGACAAGTTTGATCAAAATCTTGAGTTAAAATTTTTCAAACGAATGCATAACTACTTTCTATATGTGTAAGTACCTTCCTACAGCTACACAATACACATACGAGAGTAAAAATGCATATTATTGGAGTGCTTTTAAATGTAACCTCTTTTTATAATGTATGCTTTATATGTATATATAATGTATGCTTATAATCTTCAAAAGGCTATTGCTATAAAAATTGGTCTAACAACTGCATTTTGAGGCCGTTACACAACGTTAGCTTTAGCAAGATAAAAAAAGTAAGTATACGCCTGAGTGTACCATTGTTTTACCAAATCACCTAATTTGTAAAACATTCATTACTAAAATTCATTTGAGACATTTATAATCAATTTTTTCTACGGCTTCTACCATAACGTCACGTCTTTATGCATCGTATGTATGCAATGGACTCCAAAGCCTCTCCACTCCCAAAATTTGCTGCGGGCTCCTAGACTATTTGCATGGAGTTAAAAACTTAACTTCGTTCGTTGAATTTCAGCCAGGGTTGAATCAGATTTTCTTAAAAGTCTCCAGTTAGTGAATTCGGTTCTTAAAAAACCCACATTCTATGGTCAATTGTATTTTTGACATTTAAAATAAACAAAAAATGCGACAAATATTCTGTTGCCCAATCTAAAACATCAACAGTTTCAATTTTGTTTCGCTCTTAGTAATTGCTTCAACAGCAAATATATTTGCTTTTAGATTCAAAATAAAACAAAAAAGTATACCTACTGCATGTAAAACTACAACAAACAACTGAAGGCAAATAAATTTCACCGTGACAATTTCATTTGTTTCCTGTTATCTCAACTTGTCACAGCAAAAACCCAAGATCTTCCTTAGAGTGAGTTATGGAAGACCCCAAAAAACATTCGCCAGAGGCCAGATGAGTTTTGGTATTTCAAAAGACGGTAAAGGGTGAACCCAGGGCTACTTCAGTAATATTCTAAGTAAAACACCCATCTCAGTATTAAGGGGATTTAGTTCGAAGACAATCGTTGAAATTTCCACAATGGACTTGGGTAAGAAAAAAACAACGCTGTAACCCAAAACAGTCCACCCAAAGTACAATTTACCAAGTAAACTGTTGACATAGGCCCTGCCTGCCTGGTGACCTTAAATACCCTAAGTGGAGCGAAACAGGGTTTTCTAACGTTGTCAAAAAAAAAACTTCAAACCCAATGAAATATTAAATTGCCACAGGAATCATGACTTACTTGCACTGAACACTGGACTACTTTACGATTGAAGAAGCCCTTCGTTTCTATGAAATGTTCGTTTGCTTGTAAGAAAAAGACTTACCTATGATATCACATGAAATAAAATCCCCTTTATGCACTCGAAAGGGAAGCTCATACATTTGCCAGATTGGTCGTTAAGTGGGTGGGCTTTCCTATTTCTCGTTCATATCAATTGGTTTTATATTTATGAAAAAGTTGTATGATATGGCTGCTGGTCCATGTTCTAAATAATTCGTGCATTTTATAAGCGGACCTTTCTTTCATCGGTTTTTACCTTTGACTATTTTTTTTCTGTATTCTGCATAGAAAAGTCCAAGCAATAAACTCTTCAAAACTTTCAGTTTATATTTAAATTTCTTTTTAAAATAAAAATCTCTTATATTTCTAATAAAACTGTTGAACTTTTGTAACTAAGTAACTTCTTAATAATTCTGTCTTTGGCAGTTAATTCATTTCAATTTATTAATGTTTCCCAGAGACTGACGTGGTTATTTCATTTTTGTATTCTCATAATAATAATTCAAGGTAACTTCTTAATAAAATCTAACCACAACGTGCGAATTACAAATTAAACTTTTAGACTCAAAAGAACATAAATCCTTAAAATATTATTCTCTCGGACAAAATTGAGAAATAAATTTAATTCTATTTATATCTGCGGAGTGAAAGGCAATGTTAAAAACTCATAACAGATTTTTTTGTTCACCTTTAAGTCCTTCATTTAGAAAATTGTCCACAGAGAGACTATCTTTTGGAGCCTTAGGTTTTTGAAGATTTTATCTATATTTTTTTTTTAATTAAGTTTCCTAGGTAAACAAGAGAAACATAATCAAATTGAGGGAAGTAAGGCTATCACGATAAGGATTTTGGCTCTTCCTTTTCATTTTGTTTTTTGTACTTTTTTTTTAATAGATAATCAAGTAAACAGAGGGGTGCGTTTGGCATAAGATTATCGAATTTACAGTAAACAAAGAAGGACAAGAACAACAGAAGGTCATATCATAATCGTGTGATGAGTAGGCTTTTTTTCAATTATTTCCTTTGCATATGCTAATGCTAAGATTGTGCTTTTGTTTGTTGTCACAGTTTGGAATTAATTACAGCCCCAAATAGGTGACAAATTTTCATAAATGATAAGATACAAACAGGGCCGGACCATAGGTTACTAATGACAGGCGGTCAAAACAAGTTCTGAACCCAGAAAATGTTACTTATTCTTTAATTATGGTTTTCTAATTATGAAACTTAGTTTTATGTTAAATAATTGTCTACTTTGCTATAAATATATAAAGTGTATTATAAGGTCTCGAAATTAATCAAGCAATAGGAAAATAATTTTTTTTTAATTAACTGAAGCTAGTAGCCCAGGAAAATTAGACTTTCTTTTCGAAAAAATTCCAACGAAGCCGAATTTTGGTGGAGAACTCTGTTTTGATGTCCTTAGCATTTCATAAAAATTTCCCTGCATTTGGACCGGGGTAAAATTTTTGAGGGGGGGGGGGGAATGGGTGATTCCACTAAAGGCAATTTTCGACATCAGTTTATAAATTACTATATTTTGTACTTTCTTTGATAGCAATGTAAAAAATGTAAAAAAGAAAGACTTTTTATTAACAAAGAAAATTGATGTAATTCAAAGAAAACATTTTTTGCACTTGTCAACATTGTCATACGAAGAGTCAGTACGAACTGTTTTTATCATAACTTTTAACACAGTGCAAAATAGACATTACCGACAATTTTAGGTTATGATTCGTATATCGTTTGCCCGAAAATACGGAAGTATTGTTATTCATTTTTTTAGTATTATTGATTGCAAATTGCCATTGTAAGTTTGTTGCACCTGCGATATAAAAAATATAAAAGTTTGTTTTTTTTTTCACAGAAATACAAAGCTAACGTTTAGAAACTTAAGAAGTAAGAAAAAATAAAAAAAATGAGTCGTTATCAGGAGTAAATTGTAAGTTGAATTAAAAAAAAAAATTATTCAAATTGGTTGCATCCGCGATCGTGAAATTTGGATCACGGTTGCAACTTACTGACACTAAAATTATCGAGTGATTATTATATTTTATTGATAAAATATGCCTTGAGATATAATTTTTGTTATTCAAGGTTGTTATTTTTTAATAATTAAATATAATTAAATATAATATGCTAATGAGTTTCACTTTGGAACTATAATGGCTCACAATAGCAAACAAATGGGCACGATAGAGCTTAAGGTCGCAGTGCACACATACCCCGACTGTCAAATGAACTATAATAACTCTCGAATGAAGAAGCGCCATCTTGCAGATTATATCTGATACAAACCAACCTAGAGAGAGCTTTAGTGAGCCTTAGAGCTTTGATTCTAAATGTCAAAATAAAAGCTTTAGAAAGGAAAATTATGGGAATTTTCCCCTACAGAAAGCTCTAGAAGGAGATACCAGAACATTCAACCAATTTATAGAGTTTGCCAATCAAGTATAAAAGGTGGATGTTTGACCGGCAGCGACACAGTTAGTTTTTACTATTGAATGAAAAGTAAAAGTAAAAAGTAAAGTTGGTGAATTTATTTCAGTAGTGAACAATAAATTGTTTTGTTTTGTAGTAAGAAAGGTAAAGTGTTTTATTTATGAAATAAATTTAAGTGGAGAAGTAAAATAAAGTGAATAAATTTTATTAACGAACCTGAGAAAATACTACGCTGGTGTCAGAAGTGGGATAAAACTTATTTTATCTGTGCATTCAGATAATCTATTGTGTATTAAGAGAAAATAATTACGAAAAAAGAACGTTGACTGTGAAAAGTAAAAATAAGAAAAGACATTTGATAAATCTCTGAATCATTTTAAGAACTGAATAAGCAAGTTCCTAATGCTGGAACAAATAACGATCACATAATTCGTCTGTGGGAAGGTATAAAGAGACGCGGGGAAAACCCAAACACGTTGATATTTGACATCGAAATGGAGGAAGAGCACGTCAGACATGACCAATACGCTGTCTAAGCTGCTCGCCAAATTTGATACTAAGGAAAAGAATCTTCTAGAACGCTAGAAAAACAAGTAAAGAATATTCTTCAATAATTCCAAGAATAGACAACTCTGCTGGATGGTAAGTTAGATGCCTTTGACAACAGAATTATTGCCCTTGAATAACGTGTGGATAGATAATTTTCGGCTGCCGATAAGCAATTGTTAACTTTTGATAAAAACTGTCGACAATAGAAGCAAAGTTCGAAGATAAAATCGAGTGCATTACAAAGGAATTTGACAAAGTATGAAAAATGAAGGTTCGAGAAAGTTCTGGTGACTGTCCTAGGAGAAAGGAGATACATAGACCAACCTTCGATGGACAAACTTCTTGGTCAATCTACAAGAAGCAGTTTGAGGCAGCCACAGCATTGAACGGCGGGGAGGAGGAAGACTAAAGAAAAAACAAAAGGCACTTTTACCAGAAACGCGCAAAAAAAGGGTTAAATTATGGATACTTCATGAATAAATTTATTTTTTCGGGCTTTTTATTGGTAAAAGCACCTTTTATTTTTTTTTTTAATTTCTCAAAAACTAAGAAAGATTTTTACATTTGGTTTTCGGTAATGGACTTAAAAAATAATGAGGGCACATGAGAATGGCAACTTCATTTCCCTTGTTCAGGCCATTGAAAAACACTTCGGGGATGGTCATATCATCAATACTACAGTCCAGAGGGGAGAAGCTCTGCAACAGCTCCAAGTAGACATCGAACGGTTGGCGCATCTGGCATATCCTGCTGCAGAGGATGAAATCATCAACCAATTCGTGCTGTATTTGATATCAACCTTCAGCTAGTAATTCGAACTTTTGGAAATCGCACGCTTCCAAAAGCATAAGCTTTCGCCCTGACTATATGGAAGCAGAAGAACAGGCTTCTCAAGGAGTCCATCGAGTAAGAGAACTTGGAATTGAGGAGTGTTCTTGCCAGAGAACTGTTTTCAAAGAAACCAGCGAAATACACCCGCTCGATGCTGGAATTGCAAAAAATCCGGACATCTCCAAGGCCAGTGTAGATTCCCACAAGATCGGAAACCTCCAGCGCCAGTGCAGATTGCCACCTAAAAGACCTGCATGTTGGAATTGTAACATGACCGGACATCTTCAACGCATTGCACGCTTTTATTTTGACATTTAGCACCAAAGCTCATGAAAGCTCTCGAAAGGTTGGCTTGTATTATGCATAATCGAGAAGATGACGCTTCTTCTTTCGAGAGTCGTTATAGTTCATTCGAATGTCGTTATAGTTCAAAAGTCAAAGTCGTTACAATATTGTAACGACTTTCACATTTGAACTATAACTATTCTCGAATGAAGAAGTGCCATCCTTTGGAAAAATATGATACAGATTAACCTGTGGTAAGCTATTGTTATCTATCGAACTTTTGTGCTAAATGTCAAAATAAAAGATCGAGAAATGGAAAATTTCGTCTACGGAAAGGTCTAGAAGCAGATACCAGAACATTCAAGCCATATCTGGATCTCATCTAATAAGATTAAAGCAGCTGTCTGATCAGAGGAAACAGATTTTTTTATTGTCAATGAAAAAAGTTCCTTTTAATTAAAGATAAGCGGAAAATAAATTTGGTGAGTTAATTTCAGTATAGTTGAGTGGTGAACAGTAAGTTGTTTTGTAATAAGAAAAGTAAAGTGTTTAAATTTGCGAAAAACATAAGTGAAGGTCTTAAATAAAATAAATAAGTCAACGAACTTGAGAAAACATAACAGGTATATACCTATTTACATTGTGTAAATCTAGAAAGAAAACCATACTTGAGAAGTTTCAAAGGCGCAGGGTTAAAAGTCCAGAAGCCATAAGTCCATATATTGGAATTTTGACCCACTTGGGTGGGTTAAAAGTCCATAAATACATTATGGACTTTTAACCCACCCAAGTGAGCTAAAACTCCAGAAGAAAGTGGGTCGTAAGTTCGTAAATTTCTTAAGGAAATGGGTGAAAAGTCCATACTTTTGCCAAAAAAAAAGCAATTTATGTATTTAAAAATTTTCAGAAAAAAATTAATGAATATCAATTAAAAAATAAACAAGAAAATTTACAGATTCATAAATTAAAGGTTCAAAAACATTTACAAAAAAACTTTTGTGCTATTTGTCACAATTTGCCTACAAAATGGACATAACACTTCATTTTTGTTGAGTTTGGCCGTACTTTCGTCGTTCTTCCATTAGGCGAGTGGAAGCAATTGATAATTTTTTGTATCGCACATTCAGAAAACGTACCTAAGTACTTACAAAGTTTTCGCTGATTTAATTACATCTAATTTTTTTTGTTTAGGGTTTGGGAAAATTGAAAAATATGATTTAAAAAAAATCACTTGATATTTTAATACAATAATAATGAGTTTTGAGAAAACGTCATAACTATGTTTTTGGTTATGTTTTTTGGGAAATTTGAATTTTCGAAAAATTTAATTAGCTCTATTATTTTGCACGCGTTTTTATAATTTAGCTTACTGAACTTTTAAAACAAATTTTCAATGAAGTAAACCCAATAAGTCACTTAGAAAATTTTAAAGAGATATAATTTTCGAATCGAAGTTTTGCGAAACACGGAATTTTAATATTTTTCGAAAATATTTTGTAATACTCATTTTAGTAAACAGAAAAGCAAATATGAAAGCTTTTACATAATTATGGACTTTTGGCTCACCTAAGTGGTCCAAAATTCTATAAGCGATGGGCCAGTAGTGCATAAGAATTTTTCTGGACTTTTGACCCACTTGGGTGGGTTAGTAGTCCATAATGCATTTATGAACACGGAAAGAATTCTTGGATCATATCACGAAAAATGAGCTGCAAATTACGAAAAATTAATCCCGATTTATACCTTGGCTCCGGATTTCGTAAATTACGACTGTTTGTTTACAGTTTGCAAAACTGAGCAAAATGAAGATATTGATACTCAAAAATCGTAAATCAACCCTCTTTAAGTATCAATTATTTTATCGAGAGAAAACAAAAATTGCGAACAACAAATCGCAATTTGATCCAAATATTCCTTAATTGCACAATTTGTAAATTTGCAAAAAAGATTTGTGATCACCACTTTTATTTCGTGATATTGCAACTTGGACAGATCAATCCTGCTCTACCCTTCAACTTCTAACCCACCCAAGTGGGTCAAAGTCCATTATGGACTTTTGACCCTGCGTCATTTCAAACACTAATTTTTACTTTTTTTCATAAAATTATTCAAAAAAAAATAATAAAATTATTAAAATGTTGGCAATCAGTTTATCTGAAAACTTAAATCAAAATTACGTGCTTACCAAGATTGAATTCATTCATTGGTCAATTGAATTTGCGAATACAATATGAGGTGATGAGAACCAAAACTCGCCATATCCATGTCAGAAAAACTCTCCATGACCAAATTTAGTTGTTTAATAACTTTTAATTGAGAGTACTTCGCAAATCATTTTTTATATCTAATCATAGATTTTTAAATTTATTTGTTATGGTTTAAAGGAAAATTATATAAAATGTTTCGTAAAAAAGTTATTTAAAAATTAAGTCTGGCTGTGATGAGTTTCTCTGGAAAGGATATGGCGAGTTTTGGTTTTCATCGCCTCATTTATCTTAGTTTTCCAAAAGTGTGATTTAACTCTCTTGAATCTGAGTATTTGGGGCCAGTTTGTTCAAATCGGGTTAAATCTGTAATAGGCTTTTCACATGCTCTGGTTAGATAGACGTTATCAACCAACATTAGATGATTTCGATAGTTAAAAACTCAAACCATGGATTCATTTACTAAAATTGTGATTAAGAAGCACATTCTTGGATTTACCAGAAACAATAATCATTGATTAAAGATGATTAGCTGTGAACACACTGGCCCTTAAAATCAATTGAAGAGGAAACATATGTATGTATATTTTATGCCTCTGATAATAATAAACTGTATGTTTAATATTGATGATTAAAAAGTCTGGTTTTAATTGAGCGAAAATTTGAGGTACTTATGAGTGTCCATTTATTCGAGATTTGACTGTACTTGTGGAATAATTTGTATTTAATTAATTGTTTAGTTGTTTAAAATCAGGTACAAATGGGAAATAATTTATATTTAATCGATAAATTGCTCTCCTCAGAATTCCAATTTTAATTGGTAAAAGACAAATAAGCTTAATTGACAACTTAACTGAATCGGTGTGAAGTACCTTGATTTTGTATTTAATAGATTTAATTTTTCTTTGAAAGTGATTTGTACACACTTATTATATTTAATGTTTGTATAGTTTTTTTTTATGAAACACCCTATTTAATTTATTTAGAATTAGTGTCTTTTTAAAATTAGTGTCTATTTGTACATTTGATAGCGTGTGATATTTTATTAAATTAAATTTAATCTGATTTTTAATTACCTTAGCTCAGAACGCAATAATTACCACACAGACTTAATTATTATTACATTTTTACACTGTTTTTATTTTTTTTTAGCAGAATTATTAAGCTTCAAATTAAATGTGCCCAGCTTGTGGATTTTCACAGTAAACAGTTTTATAATGCGGCAATTCATAAGGTCAGAACTTAGAAAACAAATGTCTTTCAATTTCTTATTGCCTTTTAAGTACGTGCAGTAATTTGAATAGGGTGATAAATGACTCAGTTGGTCAGCAATCCATGATGCCAAGCAAACTTTTTATGAGTATAAATGTGAAATACTAAAATACTATCAATTTTCTTTCAAAAAATACTTGATCTGCATTTTAATTTAAGATTTTCCTGCTTCCCTATACATATTTCAACATGATTAAATGTCTTCATTTCACATAAAAAAAGAACCAAGAGAAAACAAATCCCACTCCTTGTAGACATTCGAAAAATCTAATAAAATAAAATATATATATAAATGTGTATTATGTAAATAAAGGTTTTGAAACGTGCAGGAAAAAAATACCAAATCAAAACTGAAGGTAGGTACTACCGTTGCGTATTTCCTTTACCAAATCTCATAAAATTTACGCCTAAATCATATAAGGAAAGATTTTTAGCATTTCTTATCACGTTGAAGGGTGGGAGGGGGAGTTGTTTTTGTATTCATTTCACAAGGCTTAATGTGATTGCGTCTCTATGGATACGGAACTGAACATTCATCACATGGTGTAGAGTATGCAAAACTTTAATGAAGAAACTCATCTATATTGCCGATTCTTGTATTTCCTTCTGAGTTTGATTACCACCTTGTCTTGTCACATTTCCCTAACATGATTTAACAATATCTAATAATTTAGATAGATAATACATATGTATATACATTCTCGTCGTATAACTAAATCACGTAGCTAAACCCAGATGCTGGAAGTAATACTGTGTCCTAATTTAAGGCAACACAAATTTTATTCTAAAAGATTTATTTTATCAACCCTTTTTCAATAAGAAAGTTTAATTTTATGGTGGTCAAGAGGTTCGCACAAACACTCCTCGAATATTAATACCCCATTAACAGTCGTTTGTCCGGAGATATAATAATATGTAACGTATATTAGTAGAAGTTTGAGAAAGATATTGTTTTTACTTGCCTTGTAAGAAAATATTGGTCTATTCGTGTGAGAAATATCAAGATCTTAATAAAGCCTAACATTAAAATGAGATAGAAGTTAAAATTGACCTTTCGCTTATATAGCCTACACAGATGAAAGAAATTGCTTTAAATTTCACATTTTTAATGTTACTTCCTAGAAGATCCCAAAAACCCTTGGGATAGTTACATATGCCCATAGTTAACAATAAGGACGGCAAAACGGATTCCTACAAAAGAATGAAGGGTTATGAACTCAACCATATAGATACAGATATACACCCACTAGGTCAGAGGCAAATAATTTCAAGAAACGGTGACTATTGTTTTTTAAACTCTGAAGATATAACCAATGAATTAAGTAACTTATATACATATATGTATGTACATACAATAATAATAATAATAATAATATGCACAATGGTACATACTCATTCCTTGGAAAATTACATTGGTTCAACCGGTTTTTGACACGGACAAGAGTTATTCTAAAAGCGATTTTTGGTGCTGAACTCAAATCCGTCACCCGTTTTACGCAATCAGCTTTGGTTTTTGAGAGTTATCCATTGGATGTTGTAGGAACTGGGGGCCTCAAGCTGTATCTATTCCTACACATTAAGTGCTTACAATACCTCCGAGTTGGTACCCTCCGGATACTGGTCTTGGCTTTATGCCTTGACTTGCTAAACTTGTAAGTTTGAATGTTGATCAAGTAAAGTGTTGTAATTGCGTTGGGTTAACGACTCGACCACAGTAAAAAAAAACAATTGTTATGAGAGAGACGCGTGAAGCCTACTATAACGACCCCCCTCAAATGGCAACCAGACCCGGAACGAATATGGACTATGGCCTACGAGTGTGCACCTGGAATGTAAGGACATCCTATACGCTAGGTGCTACTCAAAAACTAGAATCTATCCTTTCGCAGTACAAGGCAGATATTACCGCGATCCAGGAGATACGATAGATTTAATCAGGTATAACGAAAAGAAAAGATTGTGACATTTATTACAGCCGTCATCAAAGACCGCACATGCTAGGATGGGGATTCGTCGTGGGAAATCGACTCAGATCGAAAGTCATCGATTTTAAGCTGATTATCGATCGCCTAGCTGTGATCCACATCAAAGCCACCATCCAAAACATCAGCCTAATATGTGCACACGCCCCTACCTATGAAGCTGAGGAGCCTAAGAAGGAGGAGTTCTACGACCTCCTGGACGGAGCCTGTCTGGAGTACGATGTCAAAATCGTGCTCGGAGACTTCAATGCTTAAGTTGTAAAGGAAAACATCTTTGGCGGATTAGTTGGAAAGCACAGCCTCCAAGAAACGACAACAGATAACGGCTTCCGACTAATCGACTTTGCTGCAGCTCATAATACGGTGATAAATAGCACTAGGTTCCCCAGGCGAAGGATACACACAGCAACGTGGCGATCTCCAGATGATCGAACTGCCAACCAAATCGACCACGTGCTAACTGGCGAGGCGCAAGGTACGCATCGAACATCTTGGACGTGCGAACTTTCCGAGGTGCAGACGTGGAGAGCATCCGCAGCCTCTCAGCTCAAGTATCTCGAAGAGTCTAGCACCGCCACCAACACCCGCCGCCGCCGGTTCTACAAAACAGTCAAGCAACTGGCATCTGGTTTTAAGACTGGCACGCAAGCTTTTCGAAACGGCGAAGTCACCGAAGCACAAAGAATTGTAGACGTGTTTAGGCAGCATTTCCAGCAACTGCTTAATGGGCATTATACCATTAGGAGGTGACACGGGATCAAAGAAGCATGAGACCAGTCAATGACGATCCAGTCCCAGCGGCCAGTACTGAAGAGGTTAAGAAAGCCATCCACAAGCTTAAGAACAACAAATATGCCGGATCGGATATCCATATGCTCAATCTACAAAAACGGCGATCCAAGTCCTGCAAGAACTACAGAGGCATATCCCTGCTTAATGTTGCCTAAAAGATCCTACCCAACGTACTATGTGAGCATCTAAAACCTTTCTGCAACACTATGATCGGCACGTACCAGTGTGACTTCAAGCCAGGCAGATCAACGATAAACCAAATCTTCATATTGAGGCAAATCCTGGAAAAGACCAACGAATTTCAAGTCGAGACCCACCACCTATTCATCGACTTCAAAGCCGCACATGATAGCATAAGTCGCCAAAAGCTTCTATTGGTAATCTCGACACTCGGATTCCCGACAACTGATCCACCTATGTCGAATGGCGTTAAAAAATACGCGGTGCGACGTGCAAATGAGCTCATCCGTGCTATTTCAGACGTGTTCAGGGTTCAGACAAGGAGATGCGCTATCATATGATTTTTTCAACCTAGTCCTCCAGCAGATAGTACGAAAAGTGGTGTGAACCTGGAAGGCACTATATCCAACGGGTATTCTCAGCAGCTTGGCTATGCGACATCATCGGCCGCTCCCAGTGAGCTATACTTGATGCATTCACAGCTATTGATGAACAGGTGAAACGCGTTGGTCTTGAATTGAATAAGGACAAAACAAAGTATATGCTATCAACAAACAAAGCCTCATCTGTCCATCGCCTAGGACAAAACGTCACTGCTGGTAGCAGTAATTTTGGTAGTCAAGGTGTTCACCTACCTCGGAAAAAACATTAATTCCCGGAACGACACCTAAGTGGAAATCCGACGAAGAATTACCCTAGCGAACCGCTGCTACTTCGGTTTAGCAAAACAAATGGGTTCAAAACTCCTTCCTCGACAGACAAGGAGTCCAGTCCTACTCAACGGCACCGAGTGCTGGACGATAAGTAAAAATGGGGAATTCAAACTGGGCACTTTCGAGAGATAAATTCTTCGGCGGATATTTGATCCTATATGCGAAGAGGGCAATTGGAGGAGAAGATTTAATCGTGAATTGTACGAGCTACAACAAGATGTGGATGTAGTCCAAAGAGCCAAAACACGTCGTCTACACTGGCTCGACCACATTGAGCGAATTTAAAACAACTCTCCAGCCAAGAAAATCTTCGAATCCTAGCCCCCAGGTTCAAGACGAACAGGAAGACCAAACCTCCGCTATAGGGACCAGGAAACCACAGACGCAAGGGCGCTTGGTCTCGACGACTAGAGGGAGCGTGCGAGGGACCGCAACCGATGGAAGACCACAATATCTCAGACAGACACCTTTCAAGGATCGGGAGCCGGATAAGTAAGTATGTACATGCCAAAGGGAAATATGCAAAGTGTTACAATTACTCTACAGTCTACACGAATGTGTCATACATCGTTTAAAAGTTTATTGTGAGTACATTATTTCATTATACCTACAATTGTTAAGCTATAAGCCCTAGGTTGGGTACAAAATCCCAAAAACTAAAATCTCGCAAATCAAAATTTCTCAAAATTTAATTGCATTGCAACAAATACATTTTGCTCGTCTCGCGCGAGATTCTAATTTGCCAGATTTTGATTAATAAAATGTATTTGGTGCAATGCAATTAAATTTTGCGAAATATCCTACCTTTTGGAAAATATGTAAATCCGGTGCCTAAGTACGCTTAGACCACACTGTTATTATTTGACTGTTACTGAATTGATCTAGCACGTCACGTTTTTGAGATATTCGAATCCAAAGATTAAAAAAAAAGTTTATGGTCATTCTGAAGTATGAACATTTTACTTCACTATTCTTTTTGAATCTTTCAAATACCTCCATTCATCTTCGAGAAATCCTAAGCCTTCTTAAACTACCTAATTCGAAAAATCCCTCAATTTGCTCACTAAGTGCTCTTTTGAGCACAAATTGACTGCATTTTTCACTCAGGTATAGTTTAAAACGCAGGCTAACGATTTCTCGAAGATGAATGGAGGTATTTGAAAAGAAAATAAAATTTAAAAAAAGTTGTCAACCCGTTTCTAGATATCGAATTTAAAAAAAAAATTGAAACATTTTTTAAAAATTCAAAAATTATTTGTTTGAAATTTTGATATGCAATATTATTTAATATTATCTGAAATTCGTATGTAAAAAAAATTATCTTAATCCGTTCAGCTGAGTCGTTTTTGAGAAAAAAAATATTTTCCGTTCCGGTTTTTTAACTTTTGTATGGAAGAGGTACCGTTTTTCATATGAGTACATTTTTTTGTTTAAATATTTTAGAAAGTACTAAAAAAACTCTTAAGTATCGAGTTTAAAAAAAATCGATCATATCGTTTTCGAAATATTTTATTTTCAAAAAAAAATTTGACACATTTTTTTAAAAATACAATAAAATATTTTTTTTTATTTAAGTACAAAACAAAGTTTTTAGTTTTTGGAAGTCTCTGTATAAAAAAAAATTATTGAAATCAGTCATACCATTTTGAATAAAATCGAAAATTAAAAAAAAAGATCCTTGAGAGGTACTATTAATAACCATTTTTTGAAAAATGCGGCACGTACCGTTATTTTTGGGGGATTGGATCAAAATACTGTTTTTTGCACAAAGATTCTATTTTTCAAAATTCTGCTTTTTTTTCAGCTCTGTCTTTCGAAATTCTGTTTTTTTTTTTAATTCTGTATTATAAAATTTTAAGCAATACAATTCTGCTAATTCTGGTTTTTCTCAAAGACGGAAAAGAAAAAAAGTGATTTTTTAACATTATTGTACAATTCAGTGCAACACTTTCTTCCAATCTGAAAGAGATTTTGTTTTTGCTCGTCATTTATTTATGTTATTTGATTGCTGCACATGTTTTTTTTCTACAACGAAGTATCTACGCACAACCCATATTTCATTTTATAATGTACTTTAACGGGTTAATGAAGCTGTAAATGTAAGTGCAAAAGTTGAGTTAAACCTAGTTTACAGTTTGATTCAGGTGAAACGATTTGCCGGCAATTGTTTTGCGCGCGAAAAATAGTGTGGTGAATAATAAGTATTTTTTATGGTTGGTTTACACTTCGAAAAAAAATATATTCACCTTACAGCATTTTTTGCATGCAAATGATTTTTGCATCCAAAAATAATTGTTTTCCATTTTTAGGCCTATAGTTTATTAATTAAGTGTGAGTTAATCACTCAGTGCATGGCCAAGGCCATAGCAAACATTTTTCGCGTAGAATATTAAATAATTTTTGCACAGAATAGGTGCATAATTTTCTACAAAGTTTTGTTTTTATGCGCATGGAACTGTAAACTATGCTCATACCTACTATTTATTATTGTCTTAGACAAAAGAGCAGCCTTAAAACCAAATACAAGAAACTATCCCTATTTTATGAGAAACAAGTATGAGAAAATTGCTTTGCACGCTTTTTAACATTTTTCAAACCTTCTTTTTATTATTGGCAGAATTTTGTAAAACAGAATTTCGAAAATCAGAATTTGAAAAGCAAAATTTTGAAAAGCAGAATTTTGGAATCAGAATTTTGAAAGCAGAATTTTGCAAAAAGAGTCTTGACCCAGCCAGAATTTCGACCCCAACCCTATTTTTGGTTCTAAAAAATATGTAAATTGAAAAAAACGTGTGGGCATAATCACAAAAATCCACCACTACCAAGTTTGAAGAAAATCGATCCAGCCGCTTAAGCTGTAGACGAACAGACAGACAGATTTTTTTTGCACGAATCCATAAAACTTGCCTTTAAGTACCTATATTGCAAGTTAAAAGCATTTAAATCGTTTTTTTAACTGAATAAACAGCCTGATACAAAACTTAGAGCCCAAAATAAGTATGCCTTTTGATTACTTTAAATAATATGAATAAGCAAATAGAATTATTTAAAATCGTTGGAGCCGTTTTTTTATAATTTTTTATATATAAAATTTTTGTAATATGTTTCAAAAAATTTTTTGGTATATGCTAATTTTGCGTAAACATATATTAATACATTTAAAACTGAAATTTCAAAATAATTTATCAACCCATTTTTGAAATATTGAATTTTCAAAAAAAAGTTTTGAATCTTTTTTTAAAAATCCAAAATTTTTTTTTTCCAAAATTTTATTGAAATCGGATCAGCGGTTGATGAGAAAACTGAATATATATGGCAGGTACCGTTAATAAATGTTTTTGGTAATTTTTTTTCTTACCAGAAAGTACACCGATTTTTTTATCAAAATCGTTGGAGCCGTTTTTGAGATAAATCAGCTTTTCCTTAAAGGTTGTATGGCAAGTGCCGTTATTTTTAGTGCTAACAAAAAATTTCAATTTCCTCTGTGGATAGTTACAAAATAAAATGCACGACTGGGTCGCACGTACTTGCTCTTATGTTCAAGACACTGCGGGTTTAAGAAAATTGTATATAAAAACATGGAAACTGTGAGAGAAAAATGAAGAGAAGCATGAAATACGACATTGAAATTGGCTAAAACAACTCTTTTGACAGTTTGAGGTGGAAAAAATGAATGCCATCTTAATTCTTGATTGAAAATGATTGTATAGGAAAAAAAGTTTAAAATCGTTGGAGCGGTTTCTTAAAAAATTAATTTTTTATATATAAAATTCTTATAACATTTTTAAGAACAAATTTTGGCATGCAAATCAAAAGTATATATTTATATGTGTATAAAAAAAAAATTAAAAAAAATATTGTCAACCCGTTTTTGAGATATCGAATTTTCAAAAAAAAAATTGAAACATTTTTTAAAAATCCAAAAACTGTTTTTTTTTTTTGAAAATTTTGAAATGCAATATAATTTAATCTTATCTGAAATTTGTATATAAAAAAAAATCATTTTAATCCGCTTAGCCAAAAACGAGAAAATTCAAATTAAAAAAATACGTTCCACGACAGGTATTATTAATAATTGCTAAGTGTGAAATTTTATAATTTTTGGTAGTAGATCGTACTATTTTTAGTATATTAAAATCAATATAATCAAAATCGTAGGAGTCGTGTTTAAGCAAAAACATAGTTTCCTTTGTGGTTTTATAACTTTTGTATGGAAGGTACCGTTATTTTTCATAAATGTAAATTGTTTTCTAAAAATATTGTAGAATACTGAAAAACTCTTAAATATCGAGTTTCAAAAAAATCGATCATATCGTTTTCGAAATATTTGATTTTCAAAAAAAAATTTTAAACATTTTTTAAAAATCCAAAAAATATTTTTCAAAAATTTTGGTACGCAAAACTATTAACATTTTTTGGAAGCTTCTGTATAAAAAAAATAATTGAAATCGGTCATACCATTTTGAAGAAAATCAAAAATTAAAAAAATGATTCCTTGGGAGGTACCATTAATAACCATTTTTGAAAAATGGTTTTCCACCCAAAGAAAGCTTTTGCTAAAATAAATTTATTGAATTTTTTTTAAGAAAATTTGTCAAGCCGTTTTTGAGAAAAATACGATTATGTAAATTTGCCAAAAAAAAATGTATGGCAGGTACAGTTATTTTTGGTTCTAAGAAAAAAATGAAAAAAAGTGTCGGCAGAATCACCAAAAACCACTATGTACCAAGTTTGAAGAAAATCGATCGAGCCGTTTAGGCGGTAGACGAACAGACAGACAGACAGACAGGCAGAATTGTGCCACCCACTTTTTTGGTGTTCTCTATCATCGTAATATCATGTTTGAGTGTTATCTCAAAAATTTTTTTTGCACGAATCCAAAACTTGCCTTATAGTACCTATAATCGCAAGTAAAAACCATAAAGGGTACCATCAGCCATGAAGCTTTCAAAACATGTATGTACGTACATATTTGATTTTCAAAAAACAATTGAATATTTTTTAAAAATCTAAAAAATATAAAAAAAAAACTATTTGTTTTTTTTAGAAGCTTCTGTATACAAAAATTATTGAAATCGTAAATAAAAAATAGTTCATTGGGGCCGGAGGTACCATTAATAACCATCTTTTGAAATTTTCCTATCCAAAGGTTAACTTTATAAAAGAAATTTGTTGATTTTTTTAAGAAAAGTTGTGGAGCTGTTTTTGATAAAAATAAGGATTTTATAATAGAAAAATGTAAAAAACGTGTTTGGAGAAATTGTTGCACTCGATATCTCAAAAATATTTTAAGATTTCCATATTCATACACACTTTTGATAACAAAGTGATAATTCGCGCCGGTAACACAGTAAAATGCTTAACAACTTGGGGATTAGTAGTTATTACATTTTAGGTATTTGTACATTTTTCTTCATGACCTCGTGCAATTATTCCTTTCGAGTTGAACAAAACACACATTTACTAATATTTTTCTCTAATACATATTCAAATATGTAGGTATTTAGAATAGATATTAAAAAAAATACAGCTCTTTCTTAAATACATAAATTTAAGACCAATGCAAATTATTGCTCAAAGGTTAGTACATAGTAGATTTATTGCCTCTTAATTCTTGCTCTTATTTTATTTACATAGTTAAATAATAATATGTTATTGTCCTTTTAAAAATCGCTTGTCAATAATTATAAACTTACTTACGTAATGTGAAAAACTTCAGCTTTGGTGCTGATGCTACAAACTTAAAGAATAATCAAGAGTCCGACATTTTTTATTTTTTTAATTTTCACAACATTTTAAACCGTTACTTTGAGCGCACTTCCATAGCCGTTATAATTCAAACAAAAAAAAATCTTAAATTCTCAATGCATCTTTCCGGATCTCTAACACACATAATAGGTAGGGACAATTTACAAAAAAAAAATAATTTTGGGAAACACTTAAAAAAAATCTAAAAACAAATTAATTTGCCCTTAGCTTAAAACCTTTAAATGACATGATGATAGATTTATGTGATATATTTTCTATTTTAAATATAAACCCAGTCAAGGTTGTAAAAATAGTTTTTGTTAGCTTTAAGTTTAAAGGAAATAGCCTACCTGTTGACAGCGAATGTTGCGTTTCCGTGACTTTTGCAGTAAATCTTTATCCTATGCAATTATCCACCACATTTTGTGATAAAAATAAAAATATAAATTTGTGCCTAAAAACACTGCACTTTAATTGGTATATGCACAATTTTTATTATTATTTTATTTTTGTATTATAATTTATAAAAACTTATTATTGTCAACCCAGTCGAGAACAACTGATCACGACACGCAAACTTTTAAGATACATTTTTCACAATATTGCCTTATACCCGTTTTCGTATAATGGTATCGTGTGTAATTTTTTTTTCTTTTTCAAATGAACAAAATTAAACGATTTCCGCTTTAAGGCGATAGAAGTTATTCAGCACGGCCGGCGCGTTCGAGTCGTACTGAATCATGGAATCCGTAAAGTTATACAAATAAGCGACGACCGCGACAAGTGCAAGCTTTCTACGAACGAATTTAAAACAAAATACCTATTGCCTGCGATAGAATGGAATAAAGTGTAGCATTTTGGTTACAAAAAATAAAGGACTTTGTAACACTGCTGCCCTACAGGGCGCCACCAGCACATGGTGGAATGTAAGTTTATTTGCGGCGCATGTCAAGTTAATTTGCCGGTAAAATATTGAATGAATGGGTTTGTATCAAAAAAATATTGTTATAGTAAAGCACAAATTTACAAATATACATACAGTACCTGTCTACCTATGTACATAAATATATGTAAGTATTTCAAAGCTTTCATATGAGATGAATGAACATTACTACATCTATCATCTAGCTAGGGCAAACATTAAAGGAATATAAACTTTTTTTTTGTCTTTATGGTATTTAGGTCCGAACTGGGACTAGTATAAAGAAGACAAAATGTGAAATAGAAATTTAGTTATCTCATGAAATGTATTGGTACTAAAAATTTCTCATAGTTTTAAGATTGGTAGATCATGAATAACACTGGTCAAAAAGGTTTTGGCAAATTTGGCGACAAAAAATGACAACAATTTTTTGTAGAGGGGTCAAAAACAAGCATTTTTTATTATGAGAGGGGAGGTCTTTCTCCCCCCATTTAGGAGGTAGGGGCAGTTAAAAAGAATGAATTAAAATTTAAAAGAAAACATTAAAAAACAACGGCAACACTTAAAACTTACCGACGTTTTTTAATTTTTTTTTTTCATTTTAAATCATTTGTTTTTTATAACTGACCCTTCCTCTTAAAAGGGGTGAGATAGACCCCCTTCCCTAATAAAAAAAAAGCTTATTTTTGACCCCTCTTGAAAAAACCGTTATCTATTTTTGGTGCCAAAGTTATCGTATTCTTCGCAATTTTTTGTTACAGAAACCACAATATACCTTTCCGTAAGTTTTTGGCGTGGTGAACTCAACTGAAGTCTGAAAAAATCTATAGGATCACGTTTTTGAGTATGTTTTAAAATAAAAAAAACATGTTTTTGCTGTTTTCAAAGTTATATTAGCCCTGTTTGTTTAGTGCATTTTTATCTTCGCTTGCAAAAAAGTAGCATGTTAAATACAACAACAATACAAAATTATACTAGTTTGTTGTTGTAATTAACATATGCTACTTTTTTCTTAGCGAAGATAAAAATGCACTAAAAAACAGGGCTATTGTAACGTGAGCTTAATTATTTCAACTAAATTTAAGCTTTAAGCTTTTTGTTTCGGAAAAATGGTGAAAAGCTGAGTTTTGTTATAAAGGCTCCTCCGGTCGAGGATTTGAAGAGATTTTTTTAACATTTCTTTTCACATCTAGGTTTAGGTGTTCAACCAATAGAATTCCAAAGGAAATTTCAAAAATTGCCTGGAGATTTGTTTCCTCGAGTGAAAGGTATAAGAGATTTTTAAGGAGATTAAAAGAAATGTCAAAAAAATCTCCAGCAACTTGTTTCTTCATGTGAAAGGGGACTAAAGAAACTGTAAAAAGTCCCCATCGATACGAGCGTCGCTTATAATTTTAAGGGGGTCAAAGGTCCCCATCAGTTCGGGCTCCACTACGGGCTCGAAGGTCCCGAAACATTGTATTTCGTTTATACAGGGTGATTTTAATAAAATGTGACAAAAATCTAGAGCGTGTAGACTGGGCTAAGAAAAGAAAAATCGTATAAGAGATGGGTTCTGTTCTGCCCCGTTTAGCCAGGAGGTGCAATTTTCTAAGAAGTTGATCTAAAACAAGAAAAATAAAATGCACGACTGGATCGCACGTACTTGCTCTTATGTTCAAGTTGTGTGGGGCTTAAGAACTTTAAAAAATATTCAAGTAATTATAGAAAAGTATAAAAAGCATTTAAATCGTTCTTTTAATTGTATAAACAGCCTGATAAATAACTTAGAGCTCAAAAAAAGTATACCATTTGATTACTTGAAAAAATATGAATATATGCAAAAAAAAATTAAAAATCGTTGGAGCGGTTTTCTTAAAAATTAATTTTTTATATATAAAATTTTTGTAACATTTTTCAAAAAAAAATTTGGTATGCCAATTTTGAGTATACATTAATATACATTTAAAACTGAAATTTCAAAACAATTCATTAACCCGTTTTTGAAATATTGAATTTTCAAAAAAAAAAATTTGAATCTATTTTTAAAAATCCAAAAATTATTTTTTCAAAAATTTTGGTAAGCAGTATAATTTATATTCCAACAAAACTTTTGTGCAAAAAATTTCATTGAAATCGGATGAGCGGTTAATGAGAAAATCAAAAATCAAAAAAACCGTTATATGGCAGGTACCGTTAATAAATGTTTTTGGTGATTTTTTTTTCTTACTAAAAGGTAAATCATACCTACAATAATACACTGATTTTTTTTAATCTTGAGATAAATAAGCTTTTCCTTAACGGTTGTATGGCAAGTACCGTTTTTTTTGTGCTAAAAAAAAAATTTCAATATCCCCTCTGGAGAGTTACAAAAAAACCTTAAGTTCAAAATTTGAAGAAAATCGCTTCAGTGGTTTAGGCTGTAGGTTGAGGTACGGACAGACAGACAGACAGACAGAATTTTGCCACCCACTTTTTTCGTGTTCTCTATCATCGTAATGTCATGTTTGATTGTTATCTCGAATTTTTTTTTTTTTGCACGAATCCAAAACTTGCCCTATAGTACCTATATCGCAAGTAAAAATGATTAAAAAACAACGGTAACATATAAAATGCCATGCTATATATTTTTGTAAAGCTAAAAATTACTTCTTTTATTTTTATTTTAAATAAAATTGTTTGAGTGAACAGGGGGGTCATTCCGTATTTCGATTATCGCCAGACGATATCGTTTAGACCACTGTTTTTCAAACTTTTTGAGTACGTGACCCCTTTGTTAGTAAAAAAATTCTTGCGACCCCCACATTCATAATAATACTTAGTCAGTTTTTTTTTTTTAAATGTCATGAATCGAGCCCATCGAAATCTCCTTTGTCAAACAGAGCTCAGATGGTTGCCAAAAGGAAAAGTATTTAGATTAAAAGCGCACAGCTGATTTTGGGTGTGATTGATAACAAAACAAAAAGTTTTGGTGTCAAAAGCTTCATTAAAGGCCATTCAAAAAATCGAAGTCTTGTAATAACTGGAGCCTTAGTGATAAAACACGATGGTAATCGTGTTAGCCGAAATTGGATTTTATTACTCCCTAGATAAGCTCATCGGATCCCATATCACGAAATCTATGATCATTTAAGTATATAGTTCACCCTGCCAGACTGTTAAAAAAACCGTTTTTCACTTCGAATTTTGAATTTTTTAAACGGTCTGGCAGGGCGAACAAAGCAAATGGTCTCGGATTCCGTGATAACGTGTGACCCAAGGAGCTTATCTAGGGAAGGGTGAAAACCAATTTCGGCTAACATGATTACCCTCGAAGTTGCATTCATACTTAATTTTTTGGTATCACTCACACCTGAAATCTGCTGTGGGCTCTCTGCCTAATTAACACGAGTTCTGGAATTAAAAGCTGAATAATTGATGTTAGTACAAGATTCAAAATCTGGATGTTCAAATCATTGTTCTGTCCCCACTTGGCTTTTAAAATTATCATTTCTCGCTGATCTTTTTGACCACTTGAACATCTTGAATACAAGTCTCCAAGGGAGACAAGAAAATATTATTACTGCAAAAGGCAAAATCAGGGGACTCCTCACAAAACTTCGATTGTGCTCAGAGTATTTATAAACAAAAATGTATGATTCTTTTCCACGGGTTCAGAAAATTCTCGACTAAATTTCATCAGATGAATACATGCCATGACAGTAAGCTCTACTCACATTCCTCTCATGAGAATTTGTATAATTTGGAGAAGAATCTATTAAGTGACTTTCCAGATGACAATTCTGAAGGTGGAAATGGACAGAGATAGATACTTAATCCTTTTTTGAATATATCAGTTCATCTGACTGATCTTCCATCGGTAAAGATGACAGAAAATCTTAAAGATTTAGCTGCAGAAGGTATGTTCTGAATTCAATGTAAGAACCATTCATAATTTCTGGTTAAAGTCAAGAGAAGAGGAAAATATCTAGAGCTGGAAAAAGAGGCTTTAAGATTGTTAGTGCCATTCACCACATCTATACCTTCCCGTAAGAATGTATTAAGCGACATTTCAAAAATTTTAAAGGCATCGAAAAAAACCTCTGGTCCAGTTATTTATTTATGTATTTAAGAAAATAAAAAAAATTGGAACTGGATTTTCAACTCAAAATGCCTCTAAAAATCTGTTTATTACAGCAAAATACCCAAAAAAGTAACTGAATAAGAGGTATTTTAAAAATTTAAGTGTTAAGTGTTTTAGTACCTTGGCTTGCGACCGCGACCCCCCTAGTTATTCTTGGCGACCCCCTAGGGGGTCGCGACCCACAGTTTGAAAAACACTGGCTTTAGACGATAGTCTTGCTCTACGTAACATTGAAAATGACTATCGTCTTGATGATCTCATTTTGGCAATGAATTGTTTCCAATACTTAAGTCAATAATCGTCAAAACGATAGAGCTTAGACGATAGCTAAATAGGTATCGTTTTGTAATTATTTGAATGTTTTAAGAGCGATAAATGGTTTTTTCGTTGATCTTTAACCATTGTTTTTTGAATAATACGAATAGAAAATAAAATAATTATTGAATAATTATGGCATTAATATCAGCTCATATAGTTTCGACTATTCAGAAAAAATCTTACCAACAAATCCTACCCAATAATCAAAAATTAAAATGTATGTATCTGCCCAGTGGTCTAAATTCGACCATTTATACCAAAATAATCGTTCATCAATACAGGCACCTATGTCAACAGGGCTCTCATCGCGTAAGATGATGACCGTCTTCACGCATAGTTAATCGCGATAGCCATTATTCTAAGGGGTTCCTACTCTATACGGTTTTGAGAAAAAAGCAATAAGTTAGGAAACGAAAAAGCATATCTTGGCTTAAAACTGATACAAAAACTTTATTCAGTATGAAATAATTATAATGGACATCATACATCTTTTGGCAATTTTGCACTTTTCAACTATCCAAAGAAGTGGAAATCGTAGAGGTTGAGAGGAGAGGCAATGGCAACCGTAAGAAACCAGCACCGTGATTAAAGGCATTGCCTTGCTGCAAAATCATACCTCAAGCTGTATATTCGATCGGATATTTTTGGTATCTTCATATTTCTAGTAGTACCTCGTGCCATAATGGTTAGTGCGTTGGTCTGTCATGCCGAAGGTCTGGCTTTGATTCCCAGCCACTGCCACCTATAAATGGAGGAACTGACAAATCATCCAAGAGTATACCTCTTTGTCATGAATAAGTGCTTCCCATCTAGCCGTTCTGACTCGGCGAAAATTTGTGGGTCGCCTCCATTCCAGCCAACAACACGCACACAGGAATGGTTGAGAGTTGTAAGTCACTAGGGTCTGGTTTCCACGAGCTGTTGCGCCAGTAGATTTATTTTCTATTATTTTTTTTCATATTTGTATTCAACACTGGGCCGCTTGTAGGCTAAAATCGTACTTTTAAGTGGACACTAAGATTGACCAGCTACTTTAAGAACTTATTGCTATATTGTTGCGTATAAAGAAAAGAATCAATTTATCCACAAATACAACTTTTAACGGATGATATTGCAATTATTTTTTAAAATAACGTGACATTCCAAATAAAACGACAAGGATTTTTAGTTTTGACAGCAAAATTTAATTTTCAAATTCATTTCGTTCATTCAAATAAAAAACGATAGACGAGACGATAGTGATTGAGTTACGTGAAGCAAATTATAGACGATATCGTTAAAGATAATCGTTTTGACGATTATCGTTTTAAAAATTACGAAATGACCCCCCAGTTTTTAAAAAATTAAGTTTCAAATTCAAAATTTTGCAGAAAATTTCAAACTTGTTTAAAGTAGTTATGTACTATTTTTGTCTTAAAAATTCAATGCTCTTATTAATTTATATAGCCTATATTGAATAGACCGGAAAATAAGGTGTATAAAGGAACAATTACGTGCAAGGGTTTTTATTATGGAATATGTTTGCTTAGCTCAAAAGCATGCTTGAAACCAAAAATGCTTATAAATTCACCCATGCGTTTCTGAGAGAATGGTCACACTGGCCACTTTTCAATATTTTTGGTATAACTCGAAAACTTAAGCCGAATTTTACAATTGTATGTTTAAATTTTTTTTTTCAAATTAAATTTTCTATTGGAGTGCATAGTTAAATAAAATGCACGACTGGGTCGCACGTACTTGCTCTAATGTTCAAGACACTGCGAGTTTAAGAAAATTGTATATACAAACATGGAAATTATGAGAGAAAAATGTAGAGAAGCATGAAATACGACACTTAAATTAGCTTAAACAACTCTTTTGACAGTTTGAGGTGAAAAAAAAGTATGCCATCTTAATTCATGATGGCATATGATTGTATGGGAAAAAAAATTTTAAAATCGTTGGAGCGGTTGTTTTTTAAATTAATTTTTTATATATAAAATTCTTAAAACATTTTTAAGAACAAATGTTGGTATGCAGATTTTAACTATATATTTATTAGTATATAAAAACAAAATTTGAAAAAAAAATTGTCAACCCGTTTTTGAGATATCGAATTTTCAAAAAAAAAAATTTTAAACTTTTTTGAAAAATCCAAAAACTTTTTTTTGAAAATTTTGATATGCAATATTATTTAGTCTTATCTGAAACTTGTATATAAAAAAATTCATTTAAATCCGCTAAGCTGATAGCGAGAAAACTCAAAATAAAAAAATACGTTCCATGACAGGTACTACTAATAGTTGCTATGTGTAAAATTTTATAATTTTTGATGGTAGACCGTACTAGTTTTAGTATATGAAAAAAGTTTAATCAAAATCGTAGGAGTCGTTTTCAAGCAAAAAAATATTTTCCTTTGTGGTTTTTTCACTTTTGTATGGAAGGTACCGTTATTTTTTCATAAATGTAAAATTTTTTCTAAAAATATTTTAGAGAGTACTAAAAAAGTCTTAAATATCGAGTTTCAAAAAAATCTATGATACCGTTTTCGAAATATTTGATTGTCCAAAAAAAATTTTGAAATATTTTTTAAAAATCAAAAAAATATTTTTTCAAAAATGTTGGTACACAAAACTATTAACATTTCTTGGAAGCTTTTGTATAAAAAAAATAATTGAAATCGGTCATACCATTTTGAAGAAAATCAAAAATTAAAAAAATGGTTCCTTGGGAGGTACCATTAATAACCATTTTTGAAAAATGGTTTTCCACCCAAAGAAAGCCTTTACTAAAATAAATTAATTGAATTTTTTTTAAGAAAAGTTGTCGAGCCGTTTTTGAGAAAAATACGATTATGTAAATTTGCCAAAAAAAATTTATGACAGGTACCGTTATTTTTGGTTCTAAAAAAAAAATGAAAAAAACGTGTCGGCAGAATCAGCAAAAACCACTAAGTACCAAGTTTGAAGAAAATCGATCGAGCCGTTTAGGCTGTAGACGAACAGACAGACAGACAGAATTTTGCCACCCACTTTTTTGGTGTTCTCTATCATCGTAATATCATGTTTGATTGTTATCTCAAAAAAAATTTTTTGCACGAATCCAAAACTTGCCTTATAGTACCTATGTATGTATAATCGCAAGTAAAAAATTGTATGGGTTGCATGAATCAACAGCGTTGAGTCGTCGTAAACGTTGTTAAGTTTAAAACTTCGTAATTCTGTCATAATTTGTATGGGAAATTTGACAGATTTAACGAAGTTTAAAACTTTACCACGTTTACGACGACTTTGTGCTGTTGTATGAATAGCCTGTTTATAAGAAAATTTAAGCAGGAAAAGTAAACAAAAACTAACTTAAAAAAAAAAAAAAATCAAGCATTTCTTATTTAATTTTTAATAAACTGGGGATAATTTGTTTTGAAGCAAGGATAAGGTCAACACAAGCATAGACAAAATCAAATAGAGACTTAAGGCCTTAATATGGCATGTTTAATAAGCAATATTTGTTCAAAATTGATAGAGATATGCCCATTCAGAATTTACTATTTTTAATAATTTTTCGCAGCTTTGAATATTTTAAAAGTATATAAGTTGGCAATTTGGGTTTACGGCTATTTTTAAATGCTTTCAGACCTACAGACCGAAGGGCTGGTTCGATTAGTATAAGATTTGGTACTGCGAAAAATTATTAGAAATAGTAAAGTTTGAATGGCTATATCTCTGTTAGTTTTCATACAATATGGTTTAATGTCATATTAAGGCCTTAAGACTCCACTTTACTATGTTTAGGTATGTATGTCTTAAGCGTACTTTGCTCCGAAAAAAGTTATGCTGTATTAAAAAAAAAAATGATTTTTCGATTTAATGTTGGTTTTTGTTAACTTTTTAGTTTTGAACAAAAAGTTTTAAGTGTAAGATTGTCAAATTCGGCTTAGTTTCTATTCAATAGGCTAATAGTCAAAAACAGAAAATCATTGAATTTTGAAAACAAAAAGAGTACTTAATTACATAAAATTTTGAAAAAAAAATACTTTAATATTTTCTTTTTTTATATTTATTACAAAATTTTTGAGTTTGAAAAATACTTTTTCAAAAACTGTTCACTCAACAAATTTTATTTAAAATTAATTTACATGTTACCGTTGTTCTTTAATAATAATTTGTTTCCTGTTTTATAAACTGGCTCCTGGCTAAAAGGGAGTGAATAGAAGCCCCCTTCCCATTCGATATTTTTCTTTTCTCAAACACGCTCTAGCTTTTTGTCACATTTTATACAAATCGCCCTGTATAAACGAAATACCATGTTTCGTGGCTTTCGGTTTTGGGAACTTTCCCAACGGGAAGATAATTCTTAAAAACCTTTTTTGGGGGGCCTTTGACCCCCGTAAAATTGTTAGTGGTGCCCATATCGATGGGGACTTTTTACAGTTTCTTTAGGGATGCTATGTACGATTTTAGTTTTTTGAATTTCTATAATCATCTATGTCGATCATAACAAATGTGCATTTCGTCGGTTTACATTCTAAACATTTTAAGCCGACGAAATTAACAAGCCTCTTCGAGCTGCAAATATGTTTTTGTTTTCATTTATTCCTGTATGCTTAGGTTAGGTACATAATGTTCTGTAACAATTCGCAGCCAATAATTCTGTTTTACGAGATTCTGCAAATAAATAAAAAAGTAGTTTGGAAAATGTTAAAAAGCGCTCGCAGAGTTATGAAAAACAGAAAAATTTTGAAAAGCATAATTATGAAAACAGAATTTTTCATAACGCAGAATTTTGACCCCAACCCCTGTTTAATGCTTACCTACATCTCTTTTCTTCTCTGAGAAATCCTTTGTTCACTATAAGCCTTTCATTTATGATATAAAAAATAAAATGTTTAAGAGAATGGGCAAAATTTTATTGGCGCTGTTCCAGCTCAAAACGATTGTGTTATAGGAACATACATAGTTGAAAAGGTTATTGTGGGTAGGTACATAATTTCATTATATGGCTGTTAATGGACTCACGAGATATTCGGTTTCAATGCACCGAATAAAGTAATGTTGCAACAACCCCACAATGGGACATTCCTACTCAACATCAGTCGAATATCTCGTGTCGTGAGCCAATGGAAATTTTAATCATTTAAATTTATTTTCTTCGGGATTAAGATTAGACTTCCCGGTGCGCGGCGCGCCGTGGGAAAATATAATTCCCATCGAAACTCCAATGGGTTATCCAATCGCTGTGCAAATACCACATTCAGCATTTTTGTTTACTTCGCGTGCCAATATAGGTACTTCGTAAGCTTTATGCATTAAATAGCAATAATGCTTCGACATAGTGCAAGTGATTACGAAATTTCAACTCGAGTTGCACTATAGTAACCCAAATAAAAGATGAACTGAGTATATAAATATGTATATCCACGTAATGAAAAAGCAATCTATTTTTAATATATTAAAAATAAACACTAGAGTTTCTACGCGCTATAAAATAAAGTAAAAAGACATTACCAAACAAAAATACATACATAGCTATGTACATACGTTCAATAAAAAAGTTGGTATTTTTATTAAATTCTATATGTTATCTGAATGCATTTATTTGAAGTTATCAAATTTTTTGTAGAGAAAACGAAAATAAAATGTTGGTGTTCTAACACTTGAGCTTCAAAATATGCACCTTAAATGTTCACCTTGTTGGCCTTGTGATTCACGTGAATCTTCTAAAATTAATCCTGCAATTCGCAATTTTTGACCTCGACCCGCTTGTTGATGATAATTTCGAACAGAATAGGTGCAATGGAAGTTGCAATCATTTAAACTTGAAGGGCAAATCTGTTGATATTGTAATGACTTTCCAAATTTGAACTATAACGACTCTGAAAAGCAAACAAACGGACACAATAAAGCTTACGGTCGCAGTGCAAACAGACCCTTATTAGCTATAATTATAGCAACTCTCAAACGAAGGAAGCGCCATCTGCCGGATTATAGCAGATTTACCAGCTGTCAAATAAAAGCTTTTGGAAGGGAAATTATTGGGAAATTTCCCCTACGGAAAGCTCTGGAAGCAGAGACCAGAACGTTCTCCTTATTTCGAGAGTTTGGAAAACAAGTATAAAAGGAACATGTTTGAACGGCAGCGACACAGTTTGTTTTTAATCGTGAATGAATAAATTTGGTTGTAATAAAAGTGAAAAGTAAAGTTTGTGAATTAATTCAGTGGTGAATAATAAATCGTTTTGTTTGTAGTAAGAAAAGTAAAGTGTTTTATTTTGCGAAATAAATAAGTGGACGTTTTGAATAAAGTAAATAAGTTTTATTAACGAACCTGAAAAAATATTACATTGGTGTCAGAAGTGGGATAAAACTTAATTTATCTGTGCACTCAGTTAATTTATTGTGTGAAAAGTAAAAAAAAAAAAAAAAAAAAAAAAAAAAAAAGACAATGGGTAAATCTTTGAATGATTTAAATGTAGTGGAACTCAAGGCAGAACTGAATAAGCGAGATCTTCCTACTGCTGGAACAAAGAATGATCTTATAATTCGTCTGCAAGAAGATTTAAGAAGATGTGGAAAAAACCCGGACACGTTTATATTCGATATTGAAATGGAAGAACAGCAAGAACAAGTAAGTACATCGGGCATGACCAATATGCTGTCTCAGCTGCTCGCAAAATTTGAAGAACAAAAGAATCTTCTAGAACAGCAAAGCCAAGAACAACGGAATGAGCAAAAGAATCTTCTCGAACGATTTGAACAACAAGGCCAAGAGCAACGTAGTGAACAAAAGAATCTTCTCGAACGATTCGAGCAACAAAGCCAAGAACAAAAGTGTCTACTGGAAAAACAGACAAATATGCTAGAATGTAAGTTAGATGCCTTTGACAATAGAATTATTGCCCTTGACGAGCGTGTCGATAAACAATTTTCTTCTATCGATAAACAATTGTTAACTGTCGATCAACAATTGTCTAATGTCGATAAGCAATTGTCGACAGTAGAATCAAAGTTCGAAAAAGTGGAAGATAAAATCGAATCCATTACTAAGGAATTGGACAAAGTAAGAAAAATGAAGGTTCGAGAAAGTTCTGGTGACTGTCCTAGGAGAAAGGAGATGCATCCCCCAACCTTCGATGGACAAACTTCTTGGTCAATCTACAAGAAGCAGTTTGAAGCAGCCGCAGCAACAAATGGCTGGGATGAGGAGGACAAATACATAGCTCTGACGCTTGCCCTCAGAGGAACTGCTGCTGAACTGCTGCAAACCATACCAGCAGATAAGAGTGGCAACTTCAGTGCTCTTGTTCAGGCCATTGACAAACGCTTTGGAGATGGCCATATGCAAGAAGTCTTCCGTGTTCAACTCAATACTAGAATCCAAAAGAGGGGAGAAACTCTGCAACAGCTTCAAGCAGACATCGAACGGTTGGCGCACCTGGCATATCCAGCTGCAGGAGATGAAATCATCAACCAACTCGCAACAGAAGCCTTTGTTCGTGCTGTATCTGACATCAACCTTCAGTGAGCAATTCGAACTGCTGGCAAACGCACGCTTCCTGAAGCACTAGCATTCGCCCTCACAATGGAAGCAGCAGAACAGGCTTCTCAAGGAGTTCATCGGTTGAGAGAACTAGGAGTTGAGGAGTGTTCTTGCAAGAGAACTGCGTTCCAAAGAAATCAGCGAGATGGACTTGCTCGATGCTGGAACTGTAACAAGATCGGACATCTTCAACGCCAGTGCAGACTGCCACCTAGAAAACCTCCATGTTGGAATTGCAACAGGACTGGACATCTCCAACGCCAATGCAGATTGCCACCTAGAAGACCATGGAAACCAGACTACAATAATTGCACGCATGAAAAAGAAAAGGAAGTTGTTTCCATCCAGCGACTGAGAGCCGATCCCATTTACGATTGGAGTAAAAGGAAAATGAGGACTGCGCAAAAAGATGACTCGGGAAGCGATATATATCGCCCAAAAGTGACTCCGCTGCAGTTAACTCCTACTCAACGAAAGGGTGACGAGCGTGATTCCAGAGAAAACTACAAAGTTGGAACGGACGGATTTCAAGTGTGCATGGATGTCAGCCATTTCAAGCCAAATGAGTTAATGGTCAAAACTGTTGGCAACAGCGTGGTAGTGGAAGGTAATCATGAACGTGAAGATGAACATGGCTACATAAGTCGTCAGTTTGTACGGAAGTACCAGCTACCAAAGGGGTACGATGCCAAAGATGTCATCTCAACGGTTTCAATGGACGGTATCCTGACAATCAAAACTCAGCAGAAGGCATTGAAGAACAACGAAAGGATAGTGCAAATTCAACAGACTGGCCCCATGAATCGGAGTGATAAGGGAAATGAAGAAGAAAGGCTGAGTGACGTTCATGAAAGAACAAGGGCAAATATGAAGCCATCAAGTGGTCGGATGAAAAAGCGATACGACACAAAAGCAACAAAGACAGGATTCCAAGCGGGAGACCTTGTTTGGTTTTATAATTCCCAGCGTCGGAGGGGAATGTCACTGAAACTTCAACAAAATTGGGAAGGCCCTTATACTGTTGTAACACGAGTAAACGATGGCGTCTACCGCATTCGGAGAGGATTAAGAGGCAAAATAAAAGTAGTTCACATCGACCGTTTACATCGTTGTAACGGTGAAGGAAGTGATGGATTTGCTCGGGACGATCAATCCTAAGAGGGGGGCAGTGTAATGACTTTCCAAATTTGAACTATAACGACTCTGAAAAGCAAACAAACGGACACAATAAAGCTTACGGTCGCAGTGCAAACAGACCCTTATTAGCTATAATTATAGCAACTCTCAAACGAAGAAAGCGCCATCTGCCGGATTATAGCAGATTTACCAGCTGTCAAATAAAAGCTTTTGGAAGGGAAATTATTGGGAAATTTCCCCTACGGAAAGCTCTGGAAGCAGAGACCAGAACGTTCTCCTTATTTCGAGAGTTTGGAAAACAAGTATAAAAGGCACATGTTTGAACGGCAGCGACACAGTTTGTTTTTAATCGTGAATGAATAAATTTGGTTGTAATAAAAGTGAAAAGTAAAGTTTGTGAATTAATTCAGTGGTGAATAATAAATCGTTTTGTTTGTAGTAAGAAAAGTAAAGTGTTTTATTTTGCGAAATAAATAAGTGGACGTTTTGAATAAAGTAAATAAGTTTTATTAACGAACCTGAAAAAATATTACAATATTATATGCATTCATGGATTAAAACATGATATCGAGATGCCATTAATAATGGGATGTGGTAAACTAGCTTTTAGAATAAAAGACAATACTTTAACTTCAACCGGAAAAAAACTAAGAAAAGAAAATTACATATTTCACTTCCCAACTAAGATACATAAGAGGTCTGTTTCTTTACTCGCCCGCGGGATCCCAAAGTATCCCAAATCTACCCAAAACGTGTTTCTTTACTATTTTCTGACAGGAAAATACCAGAGCTTTCGACTTTTTTTCATTTCCCCTCCAGCAAGAATCTACCCGAACATTTTAGTTACTGCACTTTCTTGCTTGTCAAACAAGAAATCAGCTGATCGAAAAATTTTAAATTAAATTTTTTTGTAGCATACATAAAATGGTTTAATTTAATTAAATTAAATGAAAATGATACAATCTCGAGACATATTTAAAGTAAATAGTTTCTCCTTGTCCCTTAATGGAGCCCAAAATGATAAGTGCATGTAAAAAGAATTGAAATTGCATAATTTTGTATGTGGTGAGCCTACAAGCAATGAGGTTAAATAGGTAATTTGAACCGCAACAAACCAGAAACATCCCAAATGCGTTTCTTTACTTTTCATTTCTGGTTAAACATTACAACAACAACATCAAAAAGCTCAATCCCAAACTTTTTCCCGAACTTTTTCCCAAACTTTATCCCAAAAGTAAAGAAACAGACCTAAGGTCTGTTTCTTTACTCGCCCGCGTGATCCCAAAGTATCCCAAATCTACCCAAAACGTGTTTCTTTACTATTTTCTGGCACAAACATGCCAGAGCTTTTGACTTTATTTCATTTCCCCTCCAGCAAGAATCTACCCGAACATTTAAGTTACTGCACTTTCTTGCTTGTCAAACAAGAAATCAGCTGATAGAAAAATTTGAAATTAAATTTTTTAGTAGCGTACATAAAATGGTTTAATTTAATTAAATTAAATGAAAATTATACAATGGAGACAAATTTAAAGTAAATTGTTTCTCCTTGTTCCTTAATGGAGCCCAAAATGATAAGTGCATGTTAAAAGAATTGAAATTGCATAATTTTGTATGCGGTGAGCCTACAAGCAATGAAGTTAAATAGGTAATTTGAACCGCAACAAACCAGAAACATCCCAAATGCGTTTCTTTACTTTTCATTTCTGGCTAAACATTACAACAACAACATCAAAAAGCTCAATCCCAAACTTTTTCCCGAACTTATTCCCAAACTTTATCCCAAAAGTAAAGAAACAGACCTTACTCAAACCTTCATGTAAGCTTTATATATAATTGAATGAAACGATTATCAAATAATATAAAAAAATGTCATTTTATTTCACTCAGTGATAACACAATTAATTTTCTTAAACTTATAAACATCCATACACAATAGTTTTAAACATACATACAAACATACATACATTTAAGTAGATATAACTACTATTAGCTACTGTTAAATCTATTAAAAAACAAAAAAACCAAAAAAAACTTAAAAACATGCAAATAAAAAAATGCATTGCACATTGCACTTGAAAACACTTAAAAAAAAAAACTAAATTGTATGCCATTGCTATTCAGCAAGGTTTAATATGCCTCTTCAGAGTTACTTCCTTGGTTATCGGTCGGAACCTAGTTTGTACCCAATTTTCAGCACTGATCTGGGATAAATCTCTGCAATTGTCAATGGTCAGCAGTCTTAACCTCCCCAGTCCACTAGTTAAAATTTGTACAGCTTCACGACCTATATCTTTCCCGCTAGTTATCCGCATTTCTTCAATTGTCGGACAATTTTTAACCAAAGATTGTAGCCCTAGAATAGTCATTTTCTCACAGTTTGATATGTCAAGAAATTTAAGCTGCGGAATCTTTATACCGCTAGTCAATGAAAAATCAGTTAGCTTTTTACAGCATCTTAGACTGAGCATTTTAAGAAATTGTAAATTTTGTATCGAGTTACCAGTGGAAAAGCCTATGATTCCTCCATCTGTTAATGTGCAATTGTCGATTTTCAAACTCTCTAGTTTTCTCTGACAATCAAATATTTCTTGAATCGCTTTATCTGTTACCGCTTTGCCACATCCGCTTAGGTTAAATATCCTCAGGTTTGGCAAATTATTCGCACAAAAACACACATCTGATTCGTCTATGTTGACATCCTGCAAATGCAATTCCAATAAGGACCAATTAGGTGTTCTGCCGATAATGCCATGAACACTTAGTGACGTCAGTTTGTTGCATCCAGTGAGGTCAAGAATTTTTAACTGCGACAGAGTTGCTAATTGATTTACACCTCTGTTGGTGATTCTGCCGCAATATTCCAGTATTAGCTTCTCCAGAGCAGGTAGCTTTCGTCCGATTCGAAAGAGATAGTTGTCATCGACTGCAACAGAACCTTTAAGATCTAAGGATCGAAGTAACTTTTGAGTTTCTATAGCACGAGTTATAATATCGGGATGAAAATTTCCTTGGAGACTCAATTTGGTAAGTTTTAATTTCTCAAAGAGTTCTCCCCATTTTAAAGAACTTAAAGGCGTTCCCTCATAGTATCGTAGATCTAATTCATCAAGAGATTGCGAATGTTTCTCTACGACTTTCAGGAGATAGGCTTCATCTTGGTAGGTAAATTCAATGGTTAGAATCTTCAACGACTCAGCACCATCCATGCTGTCCAAAATATATTTATTAACAATCGAATCATTTGCAATTAAGGTCAACTCTTGCATTTGAGAAAGATTGCCACCAAAAAGCCATGCAACATTTCCAACCAACGAAGACAGTTTTATATGGCTAACTTTCAGGTACCGGAGGTTAGGAAAATGCTTCATGATAAGAGGAAGGGCAATATCAATTGGTACTAGTTTAAGAGTAAGTGCCTTGAGAGAAGCACCAATATGTTCAAAGAGTTCATCAACATTTCCGATAAAAACACCTTTTAAATACAGTTTAGTAATTCGATTGCTCATTAATATTTCGGCGGCAGGATGATTGTTGTCCAATATGCCAGATGTAATTTTGAAAACTCCACTGGTGTTAAATTCTGGAAGCAATGTGACTGCAAGCCATTGCTTGCAACATAATTTCACGGACTGGATGTCATAAAATTCCAAGTGCTTAAATATATTAATCAATATCTCAGGAGGCAGGTTGGCAACCATTGAATCAATAATGGTCTGATCTGAAAGAAATACAAAAATGATATGTTATAAAAGTTGTATCTTAATACATTTCTAAGCCTTATCTGTATCGAGATTTCATAAATGGTTTTTATGGGCATTCTGACCAAACAATCCAATAACAACAGGGGTGCACAGTTTAGGAATGAAGGATTTATTAATACTACGTTGTTATTGTACAAACTGAAAATCGAAAACAAAAGGTAAATACAGCTATTAAATGACAAATCCAAAGTTGAATAGTTTTCCTATTCAAATTTGCTGAACTTGCTCCATTATTAACAGACTCATTTATAACAACTTTATTAAAAACAAAAACAATATGAATTAGCAGATGTAAGTTAACTCTGTTTCTTTATCAATTATCTACTGATTCTTAGACAAATATATAGTTGAACATTATGCTAACTGTTAAGCAACTAAAGGCTGAGGCTTTAGATAAATATAATAATTATAAGTTGTCGGTAATTATTCGTATTTTAATACTGCTGTTTCTTCATTGTCTTTGTAATAATACAAAGTTATCGAAGAACAATTGGAATCAAATTCATTTTTTTTTTTTTTTTATTTATTAGTTTAGCTTCTTAACTATAAAAATATGTAAATAGAATTAATAATTTATTTTAACATTTTTACAAAATACAGACTAGACTTTGAGAAAGTCAAAAACCCTGTTTCAGTTTTTTTTAACTTTGAACTTGAAACTGGGCCGACGAAATCTTCGTATTGGCAAGTTTGTATTCCCTGACAAGCCAGCTTTTAAATATTTGTTTTAAGAATTATGACTTAAACATTTTCAAAAAAATTAAAGCTTTCTTCCAGCTAATTACTTAAAAATCGCTTAGGTTTTCTTTAGGGTCGCACGGAGTAGCGGGACAGAGGACCTAAAAAGGAGGGAAAATTTTAAATCTTATATTTCAAATCAATGATTAATCATATACTCAATAATTTAATCATATACATACCTACTGTAGCACTGAACTTATTTTAAATTTGGAGCTTTTGAATTTAAAATATGATAGAAGATCAGACGATGATGAATTTCGTTAGGCCAGTGAATAATCTTTAATACGTAAATGAATTAGAGTTCATTGCACCAAACATTTTTGATTGAGTCAGTAAATTTGCATTATTAATTAACGTTCGATTAGTTGATTAACGCAATAAAATTCGTTTTCTAAAGCCTAGTACGCTGCTGAGTGCTGTTGCGAATCGGAAAATCTCATACGAAAATGACACAACGCAGTACGCTGTTTGAAGAGCGTAATTGATTACTGTAGCATATTATTTGGGGAACTCTACGCTCTTTGTTTGCACACAATTAATTTACCCAGGTCATTTATAGTGTGCGAATAAAAATATTTGTGTTTTTTCGTATTTATTTTTGCTGCTTCTTTCATTACAGCATAGCTGCTTTTGATTTTTGTGAATTTGCATGTTTTAATTTTTTTGAATTTATGAAACCGTTAATGAATATTTTTTCGCTGTTTTCGTGAGCATTTCGCTGTTGTGTTGGAGACCAACTAAAAATTTCGTTTCGCTTAGTATATCTGTGGTGTTTTTGTTTAAACTACGTAAAACTAATTTCCACAAAAAACAGAAAAAAAAACAAATTTAAATATGTTAACAAAAATTAATCAAAATAAAAAAGGTACTTACATACTAAAAAACCATGGCCAATAACTTCCAGTACAACAACAAAATTCATCGCAAATGCCCGCATTTGCAGTGACCCACTTTCGTGTGTTCGCAAATGGTTGTGACAGTCGAAAATACTCGCAAATTGTCACAAATGACTTTTGTGAGTGCTTACACGATTTGCGAAAAAGTAGAAAATGTATTTGCGATTTGGACCTCGCAAATCATCCGCAAATGATTTGTCATTCCAATTTCTACAGGAAAAATCTGTTATTTTATATGAGTTGTTCTTATTCAAAACTGATTCCTATGGTGCGATAGTGCCCGCCGGAAATCGTTCTAATCAATAATAACACTGGTAAGCAAAAATCAACTTTTTTTTCGCCTTCAAGTAATTTCGTTTTTTTTATGATTTACGCTGTAAAAAACATATTTTTTGTGAAATAATAGAATTTCCCTATATTTGATATTCATAAACTCAAGAACATTAGATAAATTTTAATCAAAGACTTTAACACAAGAAACAACTAAGCGTCTTAAAATCCCAAACACTTCTTTCCCATTAGTTTATTTCACTGAGTGCTCTGTACAAAACAATGGTAAAATATTTTAAAAAAGTAGTTTTAAAAAATAAAATAAACTCAGAAATCCAAATAAACTATTTACTATAACTTTTGTTCCTAAAACATATTTGTGGTGTTTGGTAGAAACATGATAACTCCATTTTAAAATTTGCGTCTTTGCGTACACTTTACATCAGCTATACTCAACCTGCGGCCCGCGGGCCGCATGTGGCCCGCCGAGCTTTTATAGGCGGCCCACTTGGCATTCTACAATTAATATGCGATGTCATAGAAAAACTGAATATCATCAATACAAATTAAAAGCTGTTTGGAAAAAGCGCCTATGTCCAAATTTTCAAAAGCAACAACAACAAGTTAACTTCACATTTGAACTTCAGTAACCCTTCGGCTGAATGTGGAACGTATCTTATAGCGTTTTCGTTTGGTATTCCGGAAGAAGCCTCGGGAGCTCTCCGATCCAGAATGCCAAACGAACAAGTTGCAACCCTTTTCTTTATTCTGAAGTTTGGGTTTAATTGTATTTGTGCACTTGGCTGTTGCATTTGGGTGATGAAACATTCACACAGCTGTTTCTCGGAATATTGATATTCCTCAAAACAGCAACGAATGTCTCCACCTTGGATTTTTACTTTGAGCAAACTCCTTATCTTAGCAAAAATTCCACATCATGGTACAAAAATAAAGATAATGGGGAGGATGAAATGTCTGTTCTATCCATTTTGTTTATAATATTGGTTCCTTTCAACTCCAAAATTTTGTATAGGTAATGCAAAATCGCAATTCCAAAATCAAATAACAAATTACCTTTGACGATTTTGACGTTTCAATTGTGCGCATGTATGTGTGCTTCTGGTTTTGATTCTTTCTTCAAATCCAGAATCGTTTTTCTCTTCTTTTCAGAAGAAGAACTGTCATATAGTGCCAAACGAACGTTTTCAGAAGCATTCGGAATGCTTCCGGTAGACCAAACGAAAACGCTATTAATGTTCACATTAAGGAGGTCAACAAAATACGCCTAATATTGATTGGGAAATAACGCCCAAAAAAAAAAGAATATTTTTGATAATATTTCCTTATTTCACTTTGCCCAAAATAATAAATAAATTATATCAAATGAAAAATAAAGCCCAAAATAGTCCCCTTTCACACGAGTAAACTGAGTTGCCAGCAACTTTCAGTGCCAGGGCGACAAGGGCAGGAGGAAAGAGGGGTGATCGAATCTCCCCGGTTGAGGATTTGAAGAAATTTTTTTGACATTTCCTTTCACTTCTAGGTCAACCAATACACTTTCAAAGGAAATTTCAAAAATTGCCTGAAGATTTGTTTCCTCGTGTGAAAGGTACAAGAGATTTTTGAGGAGATTAAAAGAAAACGTCAAAAAAATCTCCAGCAACTTGTTTCTTCGTGTGAAAGGGGACATAGGAAACATTTTCAAACAAACACTGTTTCAGGGTTGTAAAAGAATGCAATCTTTTGTGAATGCAATCATATACAATCATTTACTGACTTCAATTGAAAGATTGCTATCATTGAATTAAGTTTCAGACACTGCGAGTTCAAATTCTGCAATCATTCATTTGCTTTAAAATGATTGCAATCACTTTTTCCCCCAATCATTTTCATGCATGCATTCTTTGCAGCCATTTGCATTCCTTGCATTCATTTTACAATCTTGCATTCATTTGAATTCTTTGCATTCATTTGCATTCTTTGCATTCTTTGTATTCATTTGTATTCTTTGCATTTTATGTGTTTAATTAATGATGGAAGCAAAAAAATATTTTCGATCAATCATTTCAAAGCAAATGAATGGTGATTGCAGAATTTGAAGTTGAAGTCTCAAAGTGAAGTTAATGATTGCAATCTTTTGGTAAAAGTCACAAAATATTGCATTTACAAAAGATTGCATCCTTTTACTACCCTGCACTGTTTGTCAGGCAATGACATCAAATTTGAAAGACAAGTGGAAATAGCTCAGTTGAAGAATGAAATGTCACTTTGTCTTTTCGTTTTCGCGAATGACAGACCAAGAAAATATTTTTCTATCATTATTTGACAGCTGATTAAACTCAAATTGAAGGTGATTTTGAGAAGTTTGACGGTGTTCACAATGAACTGAAAAACTGTTTTTTTTTTACGATTCAATATTCAAATTTCACTTCAGTGAGGGAGTGGGAGCGAGATATGAATATTGAAAAGTAAAAAAGATCCAGTTTTTCAGTCCAATGTGAGTACCGTCTTTGACCGGTTTTACTATCAAAAGTAAGACTGTGAAATGAGTGATCACAACATTTAGTATCTTTCATCTACTTCAGATGATGATAATGTTCCCGACAGAAAAAAAGTAAGTCAACCCTGGAGTGAATAATGGAAATCAATCGCTGATAAAAAATATAGAAATTCAAAGCAAAGCGCATATTTTTTAGGAGTATATAATTCTTCACACTACAATTAACACAAGAATTACATGGAATTTTGGAGCGCTACTCCCAAAAATATAAATCCGTTCAAAGAAATAACCCAAACCCTATCAAGATCACTTGGATATGCATACGTTTGCGAATAATCGTTTTCGTTCTTACAAAATGTGTACAGAAAGAAAACATACGAAAGAATTAGTTTAGCATGCAGGAACAAGCCAGATTTTGAAAAAGTGGTCTAAATTAAAAAAATCTAATTAATTTTTGTATTATAATGAAAAACCTCAGTAAATTTTAATTTTTTTTTTATTAACACCTAAGTAGGTACATAAAGTAATTCATGTTGCGGCCCGAGGCACCAAAGCTAAAACGTCTTTGTGGCCCTTAAGAAGAAAAGGTTGAGTATGGCTGCTTTACATCGACCTACAACCGATTGAACCGATTTTCTTCAAATTTGAAACATAATTTTTCAAAGGTTATGTTCATAAGTATTTCAAATTTGAAGAAAATCTGTGGCCTCGTTTACACTCTAGCTTGATTTAAAGTGGGCGAAAAGACGCTAATTTTAAAATGGAGTTATCAGGTTTCTACCAAACACCACAGATATTATTTTGTAGCTTTTTTTCTTTTCATATTTTCCATTGTTTGACGAAAAATTGACCAGCAAAAATCTGCCAGCATTGCTTCTGACCATTTCCCGTTATATTTTCGTTTTATGTGCATCATGCCTTGATGAAACCTTTCACCATGTTCATCTGAAACTGCACCAAGGTTTACCGGGTTAAAATGTAAGTGGGAGTCCAAAAAATGAATTTTCAGCGACATGTTGCAATTAAGAGCTTTATAAGACCTAAGTAACTCTTGGATGATTTCATTGAATTTACAATATCTTTGGGAAAACGAATTTTAATAAGATTTAAAATAATTTAGAAAGATGAAATATATTTCTTTCAGGTCCTGTTATTAGTTTTTAAAAAAAACCTTCTATCGGTGAAGAAATTCAGCGTCATAAGTACCCAAAATTCGGGGTTTTGCCATGTTTGAATTGGAATATCTCAAAAACGTGACGTGCTGACTTCGGATTCGGATTCAGCATGCCAAAATCCTTTAGAAAAGTATATTTTAGTTTAAAGGCGATTTTCGTTGCAGACCAGTGTAATCGTAGGTATACATTTTCCAAAATCATGCTACATAGAAAGAAGGGACTTATTCCACTTTCAAAAAAAAAATTATTTTCAATAAATTTTACAATTTTTTTTACTGTTTTATTCAGGTAGAAATCGTGCTTTATTGAGTATAAGATTATTAATACAAAAAGAGGATACAATTATTTTATTGAATTCGCCATTAACTCATTTTTTTCCAAAAGTGAGCTTATTCCACTTAAAAAAAAAAAAAACGGCTCAATTATCATCAGCCCCAATTTCAGAAACTTTACAAAACAAGCAACCGCGTTTATATCGGTGGCTTAAATCAGACTTAGGTTAGTTTTACTAGCTTGTGTAGGTACCATTGTTAAAATTTTTCCCATGATTCAATTTCTGGGCTGCGAGACCGAGAAGAGGTCATGGTTAATATCATCACATAATTCATAATGCCCGATCTTTCTCAATATAGAATTTGTAGTTTTTGAGCTCCCACACGATTTAGCATTAGGTATGAAATTTTACTTTTATTTTATACTAAAAAGGCAAAATAAAAAAAATTAAATTCTCATGAAACTGATGAATTTTTTTTTGTCACCAAACATTTTGTTTTCTCCAACGACCCTAGTGGAAATCTGACCCGAATAATTGTTCGTTAGATACCTAAATACCAAACAATTTTTGTTTTACCCCAGATCCCACACAGATGGCCAAACATAAAATAATATACCTTATGTAGGTAGGTATAGAACAAACAAGTTCCAATGAAAATAAACAAAAAATCCAACAAAAATAAAACCGAAGATGCAGATTGAAGTTAATCCTACAAGTTGATTTTTTTTTAATAAAAAACTATTCTAACACTGATGACCTTGACACAACAACAAAAACTGGAGCAGATATTTTTAACAACAATAAATAATAATATTTAAGTTTCCTAATTTATTGTGAACACAAAATGAATGTTGCAATTAGTTCTAGTTGGATTTCCCCCTTATTCAACACAGAAGGTACACATTTTTCTTATGAGAATTGAAGTTGCAAGACTTTTTCCATTTGTTTTTATGTATGAACAAATCAACCAATAGGTTGAAATGATAAGGTTAACTTACCGTCCATTTTATGTGGTTTTTGATTTTTAGTTAAAGTTCTTTATTATTTTTTCAATCGTCCGCCAATCTTTTATCAAAAAATATAAATAATCCGAGACGATGTAAAAGAAAAACTTTGAAGAAAACTCAAATGCGCAACTCAATATTCGGGTGACGGTGAATGCATCTGAAGAATCCAATCAAGAATGTGATGTGAATGACATTTCACATTTATTTCAGATACTTTCGAGGAGTTGTCTCTTTCTGCCTTCTTTTCAATTATTTTTTCCTCTCTTCTTTTTGGTTATGTTTATTGTTGATGAATTATTTAATGAATGAATTTATAAGCAAACTTTCACAACGGATATTGAGGTAACAAATTGAAAGGCGTCCTTGGCTACTATTTAGATAAACTAAATAAATATTGATTTCTGTCCACGGTAGCTATAGGAACGTTGTCAATGGCTTAGCTTAAAATTCGATACATTCGTAACCAATACAATTCAAGAAAAAAAACACTTGTTTTGTTATCTTATATCTATCACTTGTATTTCATATGCAAAAAGAGGAGAGATACACATTTGATACGAACGAACAAGAAATAAACGAATACAAACAATATATAAAGTGAGATAGAATGATCTTTGTTTGTAAACACCGAAGTGGATTACACTCAAAACACGTGCTGAAAGAGAAAGTAATTGAGTGGACTAAAGTGGATTCGAGTGGTTCTGGTTAAGTGGGCAGTGCTGTCGAACGTACTGCAATTGCAATACTTGTATTGCTTTCAAGCGATGCGTACTGCGCTATACTGGGGGTCAATTCTCAAGGTGCCGTCACACCGTGCAAATAAAGTACTTGCAGCAATTGTTTCGAAAATTTCGATTTTGAAATATTCGTGCAAGTACTTGCAGAGAGCAGTCACACCAAGCAAGTAAATTGCTTGCTGAAACGACTTTTTACTTGCTTGCAAAACAAACTTGCTGCAAGTACTTTTCAGGTCGTCACACCCAGCAAGCAAGTACTTACTGAATTTGTTTCTGAAAGTACTTGCACGTGTAAACGGGTGTGATTTTGCCATTTTCAGTTCAGTTTGGTTTATTGTTTCTTCAGAAATAGATCTAAATGGATAATCCAGACTTGTAAACACAAATTTTTAGGAGGAAATGGTTTTTGAACATGAAGACTTGTTGAAATCGAGGCAATTGATTCTTGTAGATTAATATTAGTAAAAATAACATGCGATTGATTGCAGCAAGTGATTTGATTGTAAGCGAGTTGAACGTTCTGATAAAAAAATTTCTAAAAGCTGTTATTAGTGGTACCTTCCTCATATTTTTTTTTTATTTAGACTTTCTCATTAATTGCTTTACCGATTTCTATCAAAATCTGGCGAGTGGTTTTTACAATTGATAGAAAGATCTTCATGCTTCTTGCATTTTTTTTAAAAGATCTGAAGTTCAAAGCAAGTTGATATATAAGAGCAATTACGTACGATCCAGCCGTTCATATTATTATTATCAAAAAACATGCATTCAAAAACAATACGAGGCCCCGTTCTATGTTGGAGCATTTGAAACCAAAAAATGTGGCTGATCGATTATAAATCATTTTAGTATGACCCTCTTTTGAAAGTCGTGCTGAAAATCCGTACTTTACAACACTGATGATAGACTTTCTGGGCAGAGGGAGACAAGTTTTCTGTAATTTTGTTTAGTTTAGATTAGTTTAGTTTATTAAATTCAATGTATGCCTACACATTAAGAATATACTTCTTATCAATTAGTGTTAAGCTAATTATTACAAGAAAGATTTGAAGAAAACTACTTTATAATATTTTTGGCATTTTGGTCTAAAAACATACGTTCACTTGCAAGCAAGTAAAAAACTTGCTTGCGCAAATCCTGCAAGTACTTGCGGCAAGTGATTTTAAGTGATTTACTTGCTTGCAAGCGCTTGCAGAAAGTAGTCACACCGTGCAAGTATTGCTTGCGCAAGTACTTGCAAGCAAGTAAATCACTTGCAGCAATTAATTGCTTGCAAGTACTTTTTTGAGTCGTCACACCAGGCAAGTTTTAGCTGCCGCAAGTACTTGCTTGCAAGTAAATCACTTGCAGCAATTACTTGCTGCAAGTACTTTTCGGGTCGTCACACCAGGCAAGTTTTACTTGCAGCACTCATTTTACTTGCTGCAAGTACTTGCGGCAAGTAAAACATGCCTGGTGTGACGGCACCTTCAGTCTGTGAGACTGTGAATAAATATGATAACGCTTTTCGATTCTCGAAGTCTGAAAAAATGAAAACAAATGCCAAAATGTTTTCATATGATAATTCGTTTATCACATTAATTTCATTCTGTGAAAACCTGTGAAAAGAAAAATGATAAACAGAAACAAATTGTACTCATTTGATACACCCAATTCACCATCTTGGTCTTTCTATGACGTCACAATCATCTTTTTCTATGAGCAAGTGGTAGCATTTTTCATGTTAGTACTTTTTAGTACTCACTTTGACAGCTGTTTTTCATAACGAGTTCGGGAATCACATTGCGCGTGCTTGTGAAGTGATAAAAGATAAAACTCTGTGAAAACTAAAATGATAACTTTGTTTTCGTTTAACAGTTTCACAGATCGAGAATTGACCCCCTGCATTTTTCTTTCAGTATCGCCCTTTTGTAATGTTTTTATATTTCCTTTTTTCATAAATAATAGATCTACTAGAAAAATTTACAAATTTTACACCAAAAAAGCAACTGTTTCAAAATTGGATTGAGATGACGAATGGAGAACGCTTTTTAATCAAAATACACTAGTCAAAAAAAATAAAGGAACAAAATCTTTGAAATTTTTGTTAGTGTTTTTTGAGAAGAGCTGTATCTTTGTGATGAGTGGTCGTATTGAGTTGAAACAAAAAGGAGCTCTACAACTTTATGTTTTTGTTTCGAGATTTGTTTGCAAATAATTTTTCTTGAAGTGCCGTTTTTGCGTTATTGCAAGAAATGATACGAGACAAAAAAATATTTTTTTTAAGGCCCTCATTTCTATAGATTGTTTATTGTTTATTCAGCTTCAATTCAATTTTGTTCGTACAATCTTGTTCTGCATGGTTTCTCGACTTTGAATGAAAAAAGATACTTTTAGCATGGATTACCAATATTTCAGCAAAGCGTTCTACAAGATTCTCTTAAGGTTTTGTAGAAATTATTTTTTAACCTTCCGTTAGTTTAAAAAAGCACTAAAAAATGACTTATTTGGTGTTTTCCCAAATATTTTTTTTTATTGCATGGTGTTGGTAGGCTTTTAAAGCATCAATGTTCTTGTAAATTTTCAAATTGATTCATCGAACCATTTTGCCTCACCAAATTTTCAAAGTCTAAATGCTACATTTTCACCTAACGCTAATCTGAGATTTAATTAGATTTACCTCAAATCTTCTTTAAATCTCGAGGATTTTAATACAAATTTATTTCGTAAATCTTGAAGATTAGAAATTAATCTTGTTTAATCTTCCTAGGACAAATACTTTTACAAATCGAACAAACCTATTCTTAAGGCTCTCCCAAACCAACGCGAAATCATAGCGAATCATTCGCAAAGTCAATTTTTTGTTGTTGTTTTGCATTGTGTATCTTTCTTATTTTGTATTATTGTGAATGATTTCGCGTTGGTTTGGGGGATCCTTTATACTGCACTGAAGGTTAGGTTAGGTTAAGAGGGGTGTGCACAGCACAGAGGCTGTTGCGTACACGGGGGCCTATTGGTCCATTGTGATCCCCTTATAAAGGAAGGCAGAGATGCCACCCAAACTAATGGTTCACATAGACTGGATCGTTTGCGAACCAGCCTGTGCTTTCTATGAATTTTCTCATGTTTGCCATTGAGACCTGCGCTAGATCTTCCAGTTCTTCAAAAAACCTGTTTCCAAAATAACGGAGTCGATTTGTTTGGAGGTTTGGACAATCACAGAGCAGGTGTTTAATGGTTTCAATTTCCTCTACGTCTTGACAGCTCCTGCAGAAATCGGGTGCAAATACACCTAGTCTGATGGCCATTGTGCCAATGGCGCAATTATAACCTGCACTGAAGGATTCATTCATGGCTGAATTCAGTTCTTTACAAATGAAACATTCTACCACACTTCCTCTTCATAAGGAAAAATGAAACACCATTTGCATTTTTAAAGTTGCTGTCAAAGTAAATCTTTTTTAAATCTTTTTGTGCGATGGAAACACCAAATAGATTTATTTAATCTTAACTGATATAAACCTTTGGTGGAAACATAGCATTTCATATGGCATTAAAAGAGATTTAACGAAAACGGAGCGTTTCCATCAAAATATTCTTCTCAAAATAAGAAGAGATATAAAAAAGATCGACTAAACTAAGGATATCAAGTTCAAAGGCAATCGTCTGGAAATAGAAGGAAAAAGCTTTACGATAGTGGAAGGAGAATTGAAATGCGGGGAAAGAGCAGCAAAGGAGGTTTTAGAAGAAATTTTTCAAAAAGATATTTCGAATATAGATCTCTGTCTTAACTATAATTAGCAGTTAGAAGTCTGTCGCGATTCTAGATTAAGTAATAATGTAAATGAAGTATCAAAATCTTATAAAAATCAAATTAAAATTATTTCTTATAATATCCATGGCTTAGGCAATAAAATATTATATCCAAACTTTTTTAAATATATATGCAATCATGAAATTTTCTTTTAACATGAAACGTTTTTAACCGAAGATTTTGAAAGGTATGCTAAATATTTTAATGGTTTCAATCTACTGTGGATACCAGCTGTAAAGAGGGCCCGCTTTGGAAGGGCCAGTGGTGGGGCTGTCTATGGAATAAAATCGGATGCTCGATTCAAAGCAAGCTTCGTCAAAAAAATGGAAATGGATCTAGTTTATATAGTCACAAGAAGTGAAGACTTTTACATTATGCCAGTTTATTTGAACTTCAACAGATGAGAGGAAGATTTCCAGAATCTTAGTAGTTGCTTACAGGAAGGAAATATGCCAAATTATGTGATTATTGGAGATCTCAACGCTAGGATTGGAGAAAACCAATTTATACCAAACGAAATCACAGCTCTTAATAGCCAGCTTCAAAACAACAGAAAATCCAAGGACAAGGTTATAAATGGCAAAGGTAGACGGCTATTAGAAGCATGTGATGACTTTGGTATGACCATCCTAAATGGGCGAACACTAGATGATGCAGACGGAAACTTTACTTTTGTGGAAACAGTTGGCTCATCCACAATCGATCTATGTTGTGTAACTTATAGTATGCTTCAGTATATAGAAGGTTTCCAAGTAGAAGACCAGATCTACTCGGACCATATGCCCATAGTACTTGTGCTGGTGCTAGAAGTCAACTATGAACATTCATCAGTAGAAATGAAACTACTACCCAAACTAAGATGGACCAACAACCTACATAATATCTACAAACAAAACCTTCATGAACACATCACCACTTCAGAGATCATGGAATGGACTTGTGAAAACCTATCTGATGCTATCAGAACTACTGTTGGAACTCAAAGGTACACTGAGAGAACCATTGGCAAAGAAAAATGGTATGATGGAGCATGCGAAAGAGCACGAAATAAGTCCTTCTTTTGGCTCAAACAACTGCGTCGCAACAACTCTCCGAGTATAAAAGAAATCTATCTTCAATGCAACAAAACTTTTAAAGATCTCATCAAAAGTAAAAAGAAGAATTAATTTGAAGAATTAGGAGAAAAACTAAAGGAAGTTAGAAACAGTCAAGAATGGTGGAATTTAGCAAATGAGCTCAGAGCTGATAATTTTGTTAAAGGAAATACCATAACAAGTGCTATGTTCAAGGATCATTTCCATGGCTTACTAAATCCATCAATGTGTGCCGTACAGATTGATGATATAGATCCTATGACAAGCGATCCACTCCTGGATGGGCCCATCACAAGCTCCGAAATTTGGGAGTTTCTTTCCAAGACGAAAAGTAACAAAGCACCGGGATATGACAGAATACCATACGAGTTCATTACAAATGCGCCAGATTCAGCAATTGAAATTTTAACAAAAAACTTTAATCGCATGCTTACATCTGGAAAGGTAGAACCAAGTTTTAAAAGATCACTAATTTTTCCCATACACAAAAAAGGAGACCGCAATTTGGTGGAGAACTACAGAGGTATTTCTTTCATGGATTGCATAGCAAAAACCTTTGCAGGAATCCTATTAGCAAGACTACAGAGATGGGAAAAGGAGTATGGAATTTTAAATGAATACCAAGCCGGTTTTAGGGAAGGATATAGCACTGCAGATAATCTCTTTAATTTGTTTAACATTGTAAACCTAAAACTGCATGAAAAGAAGAAACTATACTGCTTTTTTATTGACTTTAAAGCTGCCTTTGATTACATCGATCGAAAAGCCCTAAAAAAAATAGGAATATCGAATAAACTAATAGCAATTATAGCAGATCTATATGAAGATACAGAGTCAGCTGTGTGGGATGGAGAAAAACTCTCAGAGTGGTTTAAAACTACAATGGGTGTAAAGCAAGGATGTCTCCTAAGTCCACTCTTCTTTGCCCTATACATCAACGACCTACATGAGTATATTGGAGGTGGTATAGAAGTAAATGGTACGCTGATCCGTTTACTTATGTACGCAGACGATATTGTTTTGATGGCGGATAGCGCATCGGTACTTCAAGGAATGATTGACAGAATTGCTGAGTACTGTAGTAGACGCTGGAATCTTATAATCAACCTTGAAAAATCTAAGATTGTTGTTTTTAGAAAAAGAGGTGGGAGGTTGAGCACACAAGAACAATGGAAGTTAAACAACGAAAATATAGAAATTGTTGCCAAGTATAAATACCTTGGAGTTTGGCTGACACCTGGTCTATGCTTAACGGAGCATTTTAAAGAAAGATCAAAGATGGCTAAGCAAAATCTAAATTTGTCATGGAGAAACTTCATCGCGAGCAAAGAAGTAAAACTCGGCTCAAAAATGGAACTTTTTAACGCTGTTACCAGATCTATCTTAGCATATGGAGCACAAGTCTGGGGTCACACAAGATATGAAGAAGTCGAAAAGGTACAAAGATACTTCTTAAAACAAGTTCTAGGGTTGCCAAGAGTAGCTCCAAACTATGTGCTGACGCTGGAATGTCAAATTACGCCAATTTTTGAATATACAATGCGATGTCATATGAACTACATAGGAAAAGTTCTCAATTCCTATGAGGATAACAGACTTCCTAAGATGTTGGCAAAGGTTGTAAGAGAGAAAAAAATATACTGGGCTGAAGCATGGGAAGATGGTTTAAACCGATTTGGCTTCACTAATATAGAAGAACTAGCGTCAAACATGAACGTTTTTAATAATTTTGTGCAAAATACCGTTGAGAAGATATGTGCAGAAGACCATCAAGAGGCACTTCAAAGGGCGAATCTCACAAGATCACATGGTATCTACCATATGCTTAGCTACGATGTTGGCAAAAACTACATCGGTGATAATTTAAAAACTGCAACGATTAGATGGATACTTAAAGCAAGAGCGGGCCTCATAAAGCTTAATGGGACGAATAGAGCAGGACTTGAAAATACTCACTGTTCTCTCTGCAATTTAAATGAAGCTGAAACTTTCATTCATTTTATGGGAATTTGCCCAATACTAAGAGGGATACGCAGGGAATGCTTCGGAGCCCCCACATTGAATGAGGACATGATGGTCAGTTTACTGAACGGAGAAAGAGATTGGTGTTATCTTGTTTTATATGTCCAAAATGCGCTCAAATATCGGCAGGAGCTGATAAATGAATTTAATTTCTAAGTAAAAAGGATAAATACAAACTTTTAATTACAGAAATATAATAAAATAAAATAGGGTTTGCAAAAACGCAATAGTATTAGATCGCGACAGACGACGAAAGTCATTGTTGAATATTTTTGTTTAAGAAAAACTCAAACATTTTTTTTGCATTTGTCAATTTAACTTGCCAGAAATTATTTGTTAAATTACCAAAAAAGAAATGTATTATTGTATACACATATGAAATTTTGAATAAACAAACTACTACTACTACTACTACTACTACATAGCATTTCAATCCAATTAAAGGAACAAATTGTGTTATTCCTAAACAATGCGTAGTCGTAATCAAAATGACAAGAAAACCACAGTTTTGCATTAGTTAGATATTTTCTTGACTTGAAATGAAATAAAAATTAAATTTTTCCAAAAAGAAAAAATCATTTTTTTTGTTTGAAATATGTTTGAAATTAAAAAAAAAGTTTAAATGTAGAATGCTTTTCGTTTCAACTCAATCCGACCACTAATCACAAAGATACAGCTCTTCAAAAAGCAATTGGAAAAAAGGTTGTTCCTTTAAGTTTTTTCACTAGTGTATAGTCAGAAAGGAATTTGAATTTGAAGAATTTTGGAGCGCCACACTTAAAATAATTGGAAACGGGTCTTTGCTTTTTATTCAGAAGTTTTAAGATTTACAAGATATTAGTTTGAAAAGAAACTAATTTTCACAAGCGTAACGTAACATTGGACCGTTTTTGAAACTCAATTTGTTTTGACAGGACATCGACCGGAAGTGTTTAGAGTATCGGATAACTCTTTTTTAAAGGCTCTCCCAAACCAACGCGAAACATGCACCGCCGGGAGGTTTTTGTTGTTGTTTAGCCTTGTGTATTTGTCATATTTTGTACTATTGTGAATGATTCGCTACGAATTCACGTTCGCTTGGGAGAACCTTAATGGTTTAAGGGCACGTTCGTTCACGTTCGCTTGGGAGAACCTTAATGGTTTAAGGGCCAGTTTATTCACAATGGGTTAAATCTGCAATTATATTATCACTAATTCGGTTCGGTTAAACCCATAAATATGAATCTATGATAATCAGAGAGTATTGGCTTACTAATTTTCAGTTTGATAAATAAATTATGGTTTTCCAATAATATTTCCATTATCCAATCATGTGTCAAATGATTTGTCAGACGTATTCTGTCATTAACTTAGTTTAGTGTGAGTGATCTTCAGCGTGTTGAAAAATAAGTTTGTGTTTAATTTAAGATGATTTCCTATTAAATTACTATACAGAATAACTACACACGTGATTTTTGTTTTAATTGTGATATGGCTGATTGGTTTTTGTTCGCAACCTTTCCAAATGTATAGTTGAAGCGTGTAGGTAATGCTGGCATTTAGTGAAACACAGTGATGGGATTTTGCCCAGTTTTAGTTTTTCTATAAATTTTATTTTAGGCCTTACAAAAAAGCATTTATTTTTGAATAATAAATATAATAACTGCAACTAGTAGTAAAATGTTTACAAAATGCTTTTTTTTGCAAGATGGACGCTGCTTGGTTTTTCTTTATTCTTGTTCTTTTTTCGTAAGAATTGGGGAGAAATTGTTTCTCTTTTTTTTACCTACGCTTTAGGAATAACCAACGATGAACGAACGCAGTTCCAAGAAATCTTTGATTAAAGCATCCTTATCAAACAGAATAGGCGAAGTAGTGATTTATCCAATTAAGTGCTCAAATCATGGGTTCTCTGTTTAAAATTTCTCTGAACAAACGTATTCAATGATAACCCACTGGAATAATCATTGATTAAAGTTGACAAGGTGTGAACAAACTGGCCCTTAATACAAATTGCGTATGACAAAGATCCTCACTATGTCACCGATGAGTCCAAGTGAGTAAGCCGGACGAAACGCCAATATGTAGGACTCAGTTTAACTTACGTGGATTTTTTGACAAAAAACCACTGTAAACTTTATCCAAAATGATTAGAATTCCTAAAGCTGGAAGTTTTTTTTGCCCGGGGCCAAGGGGTCAATTCTTGATCTGTGAAACTGAGAAGTAATAAATATGATAACTCCTTCACGCCAAATGCAATTCTCGAATTAAGAAAAAATGAAAACAAATGCCAAAATGTTTTCATATGATAATTCGTTTATCACAATCATTTCATTCTGTGAAAACCTTTGAAAAGAAAAATGATAGACAGAAACAAATTGTGCTCATTTGATACACCCAAGTCGCCATCTTGGTCTTTCTATGACGTCACAATCATCTTTTTCTATGAGCAAGTGATAGCATTTTTCATGTTAGTACTTTTTAGTACTCACTTTGACAGCTGTTTTTCATAACGAGTTCGGGAATCACCTTGCGTGTGTTTGTGAAGTGATAAAATGATAAGACTCTGTGAAAACTGAAATGATAACTTTGTTTTCATTGCACAGTTTCACAGATTGGGAATTGACCCCCAGGTATATGTAGTTTTTATATAAGAAGGTTTTTATAAAACAAATTCTATATACTACTGAAAAAATCAAGTCCGTCAAGATAGGATCACCACAACGGAAATTCAAAAATCTAATAATGCAGTAGTTAAGTACTAGTTTGGTGCTAATTAAGTGCTGCAACCTTAGCTGAGCAATTAATTCTAATGATGCTTCCTACGTAAGTGCTTATTATTGTGCATAGAAAAAAGTGGTCTCAAATTTTAGGTTTCTCCAAATGCTTTTCAAAAAGTTGAATTTCAATTTTTTACTTCCACTCCTTCATTCCCAAACAGGCTTGTGGAACCTTGTGGAACTTATGTGGCAATATCAATGCAGCACTTAATTCGAGTGACCTTGAGAAACCTAAAAATTACTCCACAAAGAAAAAAAAAATTGTCATAACTAAGTGCTACCGGAGTTCGGTTCAAAAAGGTACAACTTGAATTTTTACTCCCACCCCTTCATGGTCAAACAGGCTTGTATGGACCTTATGTGGAATTTTTGGTGGTGTAGCTAGGCGTCAAGATAGCACCGCCACAAACGAAATTCGAAATAAATTCAGCCAAGTAGAAGAATTAGCATTTATGGCCTTTTCGATTGGCAATTCGGAAGAACTCTCCGATCCGGAACGCTAATAAAACAAACAGGCACGTGCAGTTTGATTCTGAAATTTTCGTATCCCTGTATTTGTGCAATTTCACATGCGGATGCTGAAATAGCGGACTTGGCGGACACAAATATGAACGAGTATGATAATTTTTACCAAAGAAAATGTGAAAACAATATTCTAAACGGAAAATAATTGTTCTTAGAAACCGTAAAATGTATGAAATTCACTTATTTTTAGCTTAAAATGTACTTTTTGCAATATTTGACAACACTTTGACAACTATGTGTTTGAATGTGTGAGTAGTTCTGGTTTCGATTCTGAAATGAAATCCAGAATCGTTTTCTGTTCTTTTCAGGAAAGAACTGTCATTCTGAATGCCAATATAACACTTTCAGAAGGGTTTACACGCATTCCGAACGCTTCTGGATTGCCAATCGAAAAGGCCATTAGGTTTGGACTTGTTGAATCATGGATTCAAAATAGTTTTTTATGGGCTTTAGTCCTTCAAAAAAATTGGTTTACGAACGAGTAGGAAAAGTTTCTATGTATTAGTAAAAGTAACTAGCTAGTGATTACTCGCTCGAGTAGCTTCAGGAACTCTATAATAAAACCATTTTTTAGATATCTACCCATAGTTTTCTCCAATACACCCTCAAAAAGTGGACGTGTCAAAAAACTTTAAAAAGACATTTTCTACATATGACACGGCCAGTGGGGGAAAATTTACTCTGACGATAGGTACCTTTTTATCATCATGTCTTAAACTCTATTAAAATCAGTTGACTGGTTCAGAGACCAGACCGCCTCTCTATACAAATTGAACCACTACTATGTGACATATAAGCAGACTAACGGATTGGGTTACTCAGTGAAATGCAGCCAAGCGTTAATGTTACCACTGCCACACTTAAAATGTCAATTTATTTGTTTCTATGATTAACAAAAATTTACATATTTAATAAGACTCTCTCTTTAAGCTTCTTTATTTTTTTTTTTTTCATATTTATTTTCGTAAGTATTTAATCTACATAATTCGTCAGAAATGTTATATTAAATACAAAACTTATACACCAAATTCAAATTATTTCCAGGTTAGCAAATATTTCTACAACGGTTTTCCATGCATTTCAATTATGGGTGTGTCTTCTCTATCAAACTAATAATTTCAAAAGCAAAATTATAACTCTTATGGATGGCGTTAATTTTTTTTTTTAATTTTTAACAATTTCTACTGCAAATTTGAGATGTGGAAACTAACATAACATTTAACACCACAATAAACTTCATGTCTACTTTCCTTAAGTCAAATAAATTGCTGTTGTTGTATACGTTTACAATAATTGAGCAATAGTTTATGATTCCTCTACTGATACAAAATATCAAGTATGTTTGTAGGTCCGTAAATTGAGCCAAACATTTTAAATTTCACCAACACATTTTCCATAAATAACTGTTCTTTCTTTTATTTTATTCGGAAGTTCTGGTATTGGTAGATTTCGAACGTTTTCTTGATGTTGAAATCTTTCGAACTCGAGAATTTACCAAGGGACCCATTAAACGATCAGGATCATCTTGAACGTGCACTGCTAATGGAACATCTTGTCCTAAGTCAATGGGTGGCAAAGGTGATGGTGACCAATCTGATGAGCCAGAACTTGAACTTCCTGGTGATTCCGAGCTGCAATTTATAGAAGTTTGTCAAAGTTTATTTTAATATATGAAGAAATAATTTTCATCACTCACCCTGCTGAATATATTGGCGGAAGCTTTCTTTCGTAAAATGATAAACCTGATGAATTAACAGTTCCTGCATGGATTTCTTGTTGATACAAGGCATATAATTCCCTCAATTCATCTGGAAGGTCAACATTACCATCTTCAATCAAACGTCTTTGAGAGCTTATAATATCTTCACAAAGTCTTCTCTGACGTTCAGCACGTAGTAGTTGTAGGTCTCTTCGACGTAGTTCAGCTTGACGTGCCAATCTTTCTGCTTGCAGAGAAACTTTATCGGCTTCTAATTCGTGTACTCGACAAAGAAGAGCTAGAATTCGATTGTTAAATGATTTACTTTAAAGAAGTTTTATAATATCATGTAGTTGAAGATACATGGGTATTTCGAGAACCCGGGTATTTTGGGTACCCAGCAGTGGCGATTCCTCTCAGTTGGCTAGGTTGGCTGCGCCAACCCTAAAATTTCGTCTTAAATACACGTACTACAAACAATTTGTTTGTATTAAAAAAACAACACCCCAATCCGTTTAAATCATTACAAAACCAGCAAAACCTATATACATACATAAATCGAGCCATTCATTGCAACCCCTACGTGCTATATTAATCCCATACAAAGTAGGAATCTCTTTTAATGTTATTTTTCTTTCAATATTGGCCGTGTTGGCTACGAACATTTGCGCCAACAAATCTCATACAAACTACATATTATTCCCGATGTGCTGTGTCACTCTATCTTTAAGAACAGACCCACAAAAATACCCACACAGGTTGGCTCTATTGAAAGAGCCAACGCCTGGGTAGAAAAATGTGAGTTGATTGCCGACCAGTACCCACCAGTGGAGAACCAGTTATCTGAAGCAAATATTTTAGTTCGAATTTTATATGGTTAACTCGAAAAAATTATAACTCCCATTCTACTCATCCGATCTTCAAGGTTAAGGTCTTTAAATAAAGCCAAAATGACACGCTACTTTGTGTGAAAAAATCATTGAAAAGGGGTAAAAAATTTCATACTAAAGGGGTGATTAGGTCTGCCTTCAACTCGATTTGCAGCATTCTAAATTCAAAAGGTGATGAAAAATTTCACAATTTGAAAAAACAAAAAATGCTTATTTTTTGCTTATTTTCTCTTCTAAAATTATGTTATACAATGTTTTACCATCAAACCTACATGAGCGGTGCTAAAATTTTTTTAAATGATTTTTTACAAATAAAGTGCATTTTAATTAAAAAACTGATCGACATAGCTTCATTAATATTATGATTACTCAAACAAATCTGCATGAATCTTTATAATTAAGGTTTTAAAATACTGTCAGTAAGATAATCGTTAGATTTATAAAAAAAATTATTATTTTTTACATGGTAACTATGAAAAAAATGTGAAAACAATTTGAAGTAATGTTTTTTTACACCTACTTAATGGCATTAATATCTAAAAATTTCATATAAATATTGAACATAGGAAAAAAATTTTAATCAAGTATTTAAATTTAGTATGAAGACTAAATATATGTAGGTAATCACAAAGTTGTATATCCAACACCAGAGCAGGAATTAAATATTATTTGAATTTAATACATTTAAAACATGCCTTGTTGTACATTGTTCCGGCCTCACTAAAACGTTAATAACTTTTTTAATTACCAACGGATTTTAATGAATCAGATTTTTTTCGATTAACAATTAAAAATACTTTTATTTTAATGTATCATTCACCATTGTAAACCACGGAAAAGCTAAGAAAAAATGTACACACAAGAAAATACTTTTAATTTTTGCATATGAAAATAATTGAAAGAATTCAGTAAAAATGTAACTTATCAACATTGGTAATTTTTTTTAATATTCCAAAATGAGGTGTCAAGTAATGGATTATAATAATTTAAATTATTTTCAGCCAAACAAAATTATAAAAAGCTTCACAAGAAATTTTAGGGGGAAACAACCTAAGGGCATCTATATAAATATATGCTTTTCGAGCACATTTACCTGAAAAATACATAACTTGAATATTAAGGAACTAAAATACACCTTATTTATGATTTAGTATTTGTCTTAAGAAATCAGAAATATCTAAATTATAAAGCTCAATTGGAAGTAAAATATCAAAAATGTGTTTTTAAAAAAGTCTCACATTAAAAACTACTAAATTAATCCCCCTTATGGCTTATCCACAAAATGGATTTAATTTTTCAAAATTCTATTTCACCAATCCTAATAAAAAAATTTGATATATGAAATATTGCTGTACGTTGCTATAATTAATTATAAGAAAATTCACATTTTGATAATTTCCAAGGTAGCCGTATAAATATTCATCCCCACATCATCATATCCTTCCTCTCCCCAAATCTCCTATATTGGGCTGGATCAAGGTGTTATACGACCCGTGCCGATGATCAGCCTGGCTGAGGGCCCAATTCAAATACTAGCTCAGTCGCTAACGGAGTATTCGGACAGATGGCAATCTTCGAATTAACTAGCCTTCTCTGCATATACGGATCTCTGTGCAGAGTGACCACCCCTTCTCCGATACTCGTGGGAATCAAATGAATTTTTCAAATGATGTTAGTGGTAAGTCCGGTTCTTCTTCAAGTTCGGCCGGCAGTGCGACTGTAAAGTCGTCTGCTGTACCTCCTGTCTTGCCTGTTGGTGGCGAAACCGTGAGAAATCATGGTCTAGCTGCTGGCAACAAGAACAGTGAGAGTAAGGTAGAAATACCCAATTTCAGTGGTGGAGGGATCGTGAAGCATGGCCCTTCCACCACTACGGAGAGTAAACCTCCCCAAACTTCGCACCCTCACTTTAGTGGTGGAAGGATCGTGAAGCATGGCCCTTCCACCTCTAACGTGAGTGTAGCTCACACGGGTCCCAGTGGGGGTAGGCGTAAGCTTACACCTGGTGGGTCCTTTTACAAGGATAAGCGGAATGCTGAGAGGATCCTGAAGATCTTTGGTGCGAGACCGAAGGTTGGAGGTGACTCAAAGCATGAAGCAAAAGTAAGGTGGGCTAAGAGCTTCTTAGCTAAACACCAGACCAGCGGCGACTCCACGTCAAAGCGACAACGGTCTATTGAAGGTACCATGCCTTACGCTAAAAGGACAAAAGTGCAAAACACCAGCACTCCCCTCAAACCCCCAATCAAATCTTTTAGAGATGTTCTAAAAGATAAAATCGTAGTTGCGGTTATTGATAGAAGCGATATAGATGGTACGATATCTTCTGATCATTGGCAGATGGTGAAATTGAAGCTCTCGGCTGGCTTCTTAAGTCTTATGAGGGACAACCCGGGACCACCTCCAATCACTAGTGATGGCGGTTGGCACCAGGGCCATGTCAAGCTCATCGCCTGCGATGATCAGAGATCGTGCGATCTCTATAAGCTGGCTATCAGCAGGATAGGAGAAGTCTGGCCAGGTGCGAAGCTTGAGGTAATTGCTAAGGAGGACATCCCTTGCAGGCCAAGAGCACGTACCTGGATCCCGGCTGAACCCTCCTGTATGGATGAAATACTTCAGATAATCCAGCTTTCGAATCCATCCCTTCCCACTCACAACTGGAAAGTCGCGAAACTGGAGGAACAAAAAGGCCTTTACAGAGGCGCAATCATTGTGATTAATAAAGAATCCCTTGTTCCTCTGGCGCAGACTAAAGGTGTGATTAGGTTCGGGTTTGAGATAATGAACCTTAGGGTCTATAAAAAAGATGAGGTAGATGCAGCTTGCGCTCCTCCACACCCCCAAGAAGACGAAGCTGTGGTCGGGGACCCTGGTGTGTCCATCACCTTCCCGTGTTTGGAAGATGATGCATCCAGGGCATCTTCGGCTCCAGTGGAGTCCTCTCCTAACGTCGACAGCCTTTCCGACATGGAAACTGAAGACTATTTAAACAGTGTTCTTTTAAGTGAGGACGAGCTTTTAAGTTCGTCCTCTGACTTGGAAGAACCTGATAATACCGTGGTGGAGGCTGATCTGCCTAATTGTAGCCAAAATGCTGCAGTTAGTTCAGATTAACCTCCAACACTCCATCAAGGCGTCAGCCTCACTTCTTCTCCGAATATCCAGCAACGGAGAGGATATCGTCCTGATCCAAGAACCTTGGATTGTGAAATCCATCGTAAAGGGACTCAGGACTCCTGGATACTACCTACTGTATGCGTCCGGTAAAGGTGAACCTAGATCCTGCATACTAGTAAAAAGTAGCATTAATGTATATTTACTACCTAATTTCAGCGATCGAGATATTACGGCTGCAAGACTGGAGACGACCAAAGGCACACTTTGGATAGCATCGGCGTATCTCGGCCATGATCACCTTGGCCCTCTCCCAGGTAAAACCCTGGAGAATTTTATCGCGGAAGCAGAAAGGCGAAATATCAGCCTCATTATTGGGAGTGATGTCAATGCCCATCACACAGTATGGGGTAGTACTGATATTAACGATAGAGGTGAGTCTCTTTTCGATTTTATCCTAAATACTAACCTTATAGTAAGTAACGTAGGCAATGAACCAACTTTCGTTACCAGAAACAGACAAGAAGTTTTAGACTTAACTCTTGTCTCCGACAACATCTATCAGATGATTTTAAACTGGAAAGTTTCTAGTGATCACTCGTTCTCTGATCATAGATACATTCAATTCAGCTTGAACGATGAACCTCCTGGCCAGTTAACTTTTCGTAATCATAGGAAAACAGACTGGCCTAAGTACAGAGAAACACTTAAGAGACTTATTAAACCTGACATTTTAAGTGTTCCATCCAACAAAGACGATCTTGACAGCAAAGTCAATGATCTTACTTTAGCCCTAAACAAATCATTAGAAACCTCCTGTCCTCTTATTCTAATAAGGGGTAAAAGGAAGCCACATTGGTGGATTTCGGGGCTCGAACCGCTCAGAAAAAACTGTAGGAAACTTTTCAATCGAGCTAAAAGTACTAGAGTAATGTCCGATTGGGATTCCTATAAAGAATCACTAAAATTATATAAAAAAGAATTGAGGAAAACCAAACGATCTTCTTGGAGGACATTCTGTGGCAATATAGAAGAAGCCTCAGAAGCATCAAGATTAAGAAAAATCCTCTCCACAAATCCAGTTATGCCTAGCTGCCTTCAAAATGCTGATGGCTCCTGGACCAACTCTTGCGAAGAATCGCTCAATTTGCTACTGGATACTCATTTTCCAGGCAGCTCACAGACTGTTAATAGCACTGCCCTTTACAGGACAAGCGAAAAACTAACATTTCCACAAGGTCTGATTACAAGGGAAAAATTACAATGGGCACTCAATAGCTTCAAACCATACAAGTCGGCGGGGCCAGATGGCATCATTCCGGCTGAACTACAGATGAATTTAGAAGTAATTCTGCCGATTCTGGAAGTCATCTTCAATGGTTGCTTAAATCTGGTCCATATTCCGCTTCTATGGAGAGAAGTCAAAGTTGTGTTTATACCCAAAGCCGGTAAATGTTCCCACGTAAACCCTAAAGATTTACGACCTATTAGCCTATCATCTTTCCTTCTAAAAACTTTTGAACGACTGATTGATATCGAACTAAGGTCAAGCATTGATACGAGACTATTGTCTACAGCTCAACATGCCTATTGCAAAGGGAAGTCAGTGGAGACAGCTCTCCACACACTAGTTCGTACCATCGAATATTCCCTCCATTATAAAGAATATACAATGGTTGCCTTCCTAGATATAGAAGGTGCTTTTAATAACGTTGATACATCTGCAATCACATCTGCACTGGTTTCTCTGAATGTGGATGGGTCGCTTGGTGAACTGATTAATCAGATGCTTACAAGCAGGGTTATCAATTCAAAACTGGGCGACTTTTCGGCAAGAAGATCTGTCAGTAGAGGTACACCGCAAGGCGGGGTGCTTTCTCCCCTTCTTTGGAATTTGGTAGTTAATGAACTGCTGAATACCTTAGAGGCAGAGAGCTACAGAGTGATTGCCTATGCGGATGACGTTGCTATAGCAGTATCAGGAAAACATCCTAACATTTTAAGAGATCTTCTACAAAACGCTCTAAACAAGCTAACACGATGGGCAGATCGATGCGGACTTGGAGTTAACCCCCATAAAACAGATCTTGTCCTCTTCTCCAGGAAATACAAAATTCCGCAAACAGACCCCCCTATTATTAATGGTGTTCCACTAAAATTCTCAGACGAAGCTAAATACTTGGGTCTCATCTTAGATAAGAAGTTAAGTTGGAAACCTAACATACAAGAAAGAGTGAAAAAAGCCACAGTGGCACTTTTCTCCTGCAAAAAAGCCGTAGGTAGTAAATGGGGCCTCCAACCTCGAATCACTCACTGGCTATACATTTCGGTAATTAGACCGATTCTAACTTACGGCGTGGCAGTATGGTGGACTGCCTTGGATAAAGCGATACATCGCGACAAACTAAGCAAAGTCCAAAGAACAGCATGTCTATGTACTACTGGAGCACTTCGGTCGACTCCTTCCGCTGCATTAGACACTCTTCTCCATCTGACACCTCTCGATATTTTCAGCAAACAAACGGCTGCGAGCACAGCCATTCGCCTCAAAGCCTCTTCACAGTGGATCAATAATGAGATTGGTCACTCCGCTATTCTGAATTCATTCGGAACACTTCCTAGTAACACTGACTACACAATCCCACAATTGAATTTCGATAAAAATTTTGAAGTGACCATACCTTCCAGATCCACCTGGGAGGATGTGGAATTCTTAGAAGATCAATCAATTCACTTCTACACTGACGGATCGAAGACCAAAGATGGGGTTGGTGGGGGAGTGTACTCTGAAAGACTAAATTTAAGTCTCTCATTCCGTCTTCGTAATCACTGTAGCGTATTCCAGGTGGAACTTCTAGCGATAAAAGAAGTACTGTCTTGGCTCAAAGAAAACGTGATATCATGCTCGGATATCCGCATCTTCTCTGATAGTCAAGCCGCCATTAAATCCCTGGACTCTGTCCGTACAAACTCTATAACAGCCCTCAACTGTCGATCATCTCTGTTGGAGATGGCGAAACAGTTTAATATTCACCTTTGTTGGGTGCCGGGTCATAGTGACATTCCAGGTAATTGTAAAGCTGATGAACTCGCTAGAAGTGGAACATTACTACCCATTTTACCTGAAAAGGTAAACATTGGTATACCCATCGCTACGTGTAAGCTTTTACTGAAGCAAGATGCGTTGAAGAGAACAAACACAAGGTGGGAAAACATCACTACTTGTTTGGCGACAAAACAAGTATGGCCAAACCTTGACCTCAAACGCTCCAAGTGTTTAATATCTCTAAATAGAATGCATATTAGCTCTATTGTAGGTGTCATAACAGGACACTGTTTAATAGGCAGGCACGCAGCGCGGCTTGGCGTACCTTCAAACGATTTCTGCAGAAGCTGCATGGACGAGGAGGAAGAGGAAACGATTCCTCACCTTCTCTGCACATGCCCTGCTCTTTCCCTCAGACGTAGGCGCCATTTAGGAGTTTACTTCTTTAACGATCCTAGTGATCTGGCAAACACAGACATTTATAGTCTCACACGCTTCGTCAGGAGCTCAAAGTGGTTTTAGCGAGTAAGGAAAGAGTTTTTAAGATTCATGTGGTATCACAACGGACCAATTCTGGTCTAAGTGTGTCAGTACTTAGTACTGACAGCCACTTCTACCTACCTAACCTAAGGTAGCCGTAGAAACCAAATAAAATCAAAAATTGTCGATCCAACTGCATTAAATTTGCTATTAGTCGAGAAATACTGCTTTGATTTTTAAAAATAAGAGAGATTAATCCTCAATTTTTTAGAGCGCCGTTACAGTTTACAGGTTACATTTTCATAAAATTTGAGTAGCTGAGAGGCTTCGAAAGGCTTAAAAGCATGTTTTTTACTATTTACAATAATTTCATCCTTATTTTAAAAGTGTTTAAATATATGTAATAATTTGGACTAATGTGTCAATAGAGAAATAAATGTTGTCGAAGATAAGAAAAAGTGAACATTTTTAGGAACCGGTTCTCGAATTTTTTTTGAAAATAGAGTGATGACTGGATTTTATGTATAGTTATAGATAAATGAGTTGAATTAAAACTCATTATAGAGGAAAAAATTAAAAATGTTTGCTTTTATTACATTCAGCTTTGATCAAAGGATTATTCGTAGCCAACCCAAAACTCAAGACCAGAAATCGCCACTGGTACCCAGGTAGATACTATTCAGCTATTAAGGTACCAGAGCATGTCTTTAGATAGCCGAGTTTCAAGAGCTCTAAAAAACACTTAAAATGTATTGTGTCCCCAAAACAATTTTCTTAAGAACTAATGTCGTTTTCCATTGAACATTCTATTAACACTCTATTTGCAACCCTATTACCTATGTGATTAGTCATTCCAAACTTCTAAGTAATGTTTTCTAAATTTGGATGTGTAAACATCTTAACGCCCGGTATTCTAAAAAGATCTTAGCTCTCGGTATGGCAAAAATTGAAAAGATAATACAAAATAAACGAATCGCCCAATTTCGATTTGATGTTTAGCAAGAGAATGTTTGCTTGTATGGGAATTCAAGTGCTGTACTGTGCCACTGTGGTCACAGAACTGTAATGAAATTCACTGACATAGACATTCAAACGGACTATGTCACAGTAAATAGATTTTAACCCAGTCGCACTAACAGATATCCCGACAAGTGATTAGTATTAGTATTAAGAGAGATAGAGTTGTAGAGCCACAGTACACATATCTAGCGTATTATCTTGCGCAGGTTGTCAGAAATTTAAATAAGACTAAAAACCACAGGGTCAATTCTTGATCTGTGAAACTGTGAAGTGATAAATATGATAACGCATTCATGCCAAATGCAATTCTCGAAGTGTGAAAAAATGAAAACAAATGCCAAAATGTTTTCATATGATGATTCGTTTATCAAAATCATTTCACTCTGTGAAAACCTGTGAAAAGAAAAATGATAAACAGAAACAATTGTGCTCATTTGATACACCCAAATCGCTTTCTATGACGTCACAACCACCTTTTTCTTTGAGCAAGTGATAGCATTTTTCATGTTAGTACTTTTTAGTACTCACTTTCGGGAATCACCTTGCGCGTGTTTGTGAAGTGATAAAATGATAAAACTTTGTGAAAACTGAAATGATAACTTTGTTTTCATTTCACAGTTTCACAGATCGAGAATTGACCCCCTGTTTCTCATAATGAGTTCAAGAATCGCCTTCCGCGCGTTTGTGAAGTGATAAAATGATAAGACTCTGTGAAAACTGAAATGATAACTTTGTTTTCATTTCACAGTTTCACAGATCGAAAATTGACCCCCTGGTGCTGGTTTAAACTGTTTCGCGCATGAATCGTGATACCGAATACTAAAGTCTGTCAGTTTTTTTTCTCAGCCTTTGATCAGGGTGGGGGATTGCAACAAGCTTGGTTACTTATTTTTGTGTTAGGCTCATTACCACTTCAATTCACACTTAAAAATTGAAAATGATGCGCTGTCATTTTTCCTAAGTCTAAAGACTTATATTGATGATCCGATTAGTAGAACCCATGATTTTGGCTTTTTAAGCATAGCTTTTTGTATGAAATCTCAAAAAAAAAAAGATGATAAGGTTCGCATAAAATGGTTATATCTCGAGCTTTATTAATCAGACCGCCAAAATTTAGGTTTTTATGCTTAGGAAAAATGACAGAGCATCATATCCTTTCTGAACCATGACAATAAAAATGGATATCCAGCTACCTTTCCCAAAGGCTGAGAAAAAAACCTGCCAAACATTGGTATTCGAGTTACATCCAATCCCAAAAATTGCTGTCGGTTCAATAGGTCTGTTTGGTTACTGAAATCTTGTACGACGTTAGCTCTAAAGAGTTGCAACAAGAGAGCAGAATGAGAGAGCAAGAAGTTTTCCCTCAATAAAAAATCTAACAAACTGTTACACAAATTTCTGTTTGCAGGAAGTAAAGAACTGTCAAACCCACGTCTGTTTGAATTTTTTTTGATAAAATCTGGCAGCATTGCTATTGCAATTTCGGAATCTCAATTTTGGCAAACCTGACTTGTCATCTCATGCAGCTCGTTCGTTTGGCATTCTGGGGCCCAATTCCGTAAGCGTGAATGATTGTCCGTGTTCACGCCCAAAACAAGTGTGAACAAATTTGACTGATAGTGCACACACCTTTAAACTCAATCTTGCGGATTCACAAAAAATCGATGAGTATACGAAACTCACTCTTGCGGAACTGGGACCCTGGGTTGGAGAGCTCCGGATACTTCGTCCGGATTACCAAACAAAAACGTTAAAATTCGAGTAAAGTTTACCATAAAACCATTGTTTATAGATTAGTTTTAGCTTCAAATGCATATTTATATTAGCAAAAAATACTTCGTTCTAGGACTTCTATGAAAAATTTGCTAAATTTGAGTTTTAATTCTAAAATTTACCTAAAAGTTCCCGTTCTTCATCGCTGCTAATGCGTTCTGGTAGTTCCTAAAGTTAATAACATACAAATTGAAATATGTATAAACGTTATAACTGATTGAATTTTATTTCTTACATCTTCCAATTGTACCCCTTTTTGTCGACACATTTCCAATTCTTGTTCGGTTCTTTCTCGGATCTCTTTATATCTTCTTGATTCTTTTTCTATTGCAGCCAGCTCACCCCAGGCATTCTTTAAAGCAATAGAACCTTCTGATTCACCATCTAAAAGTAGAATTATTATAGTTAATATAGTTAACAAGTTATTATGTCTATACAACAAACCATCTTCAACTAGAGTATCGTACAGCTTTCCCATTCGTCCTTGCCAATGTGATATGATCATATGCTGCCTTTCAGCATCGAGTTCAAGGCCTAGCAAATGACTTTCGGCTTCCAAGAGTTTGCGTCTCAGCTTCATCTGTTGCTTAAATGTAAGCACAATTTGCTCTCGTAAATATCTTAGCTCGGATTTACGTTTTTCATCATCCACAGCTGTAGTACGAGCTAGAGCAGCCCCACTACGGGGACGTTCAGTCAACATCTTTGACCTTAAGCGTGTCACCTCCTCACGCAGATCAGTGACTAGACTCTGATAGTGCTTCATGGGGAAATCTTTGACTTCGTCTATGTAGCCAGTATTTTGCAAACGAGTCGTTATATTATTAGCTCGATCAGCATAGACCAAGGTGTTCTTAGTTTCATCGCGATGTTTTCCCTCCGGTGCAACATGAGCTATCATAACCGTCTTACATTTGCCACTCAAAGCTTCTTTCAGTAGCCGCGTTAGTTTCGAATCACGATAATTAACATATCGAGCACCTCCGGACAGAGCATTGATGCAATTCCCTAGGGCCAAGAGACTGCGATTTATATGTGCCCCCTCCTGTAATCGTTTGCCTCTATTTTTTGTTTTCTTAGCTCTTTCAGATCCAGCCAAATCAGTAAGGAAGAGCCGACCTTGCTTAGTTCCCAGCGTCGTCCTCATTTGAACAGTTATACTCAATAGAGCATGACTTCTAGATGAAGTCTGATTTGCAGCTGTGGGCTCCATAGTGCGTGCCTTGTTGCCCTTTAGCAAAAGTGAAATCACCTCTTGTCTACTAGAAGCCGTTATTTCTGATAATCCCGCCACAGTTATGCGCTGTCCACGGTTATCTTCACGTAGTTCCAACGGTCCCCCCGGATTCAAAAGATCACGTATAAGTTCGTTGTATATTTCCAAATAGGAGATACACACCTACACATAAATAATAAATTGATTGATGAAGTAATTTAATTTAGCTTTTGATGGTATAATTTATATGTATGGATGTGGCTAATGAAATTATGAATATAAATTATGAATTTAAAAAAAGCCATTAGTGCCTTATGAGAGGGGTGTTGGTGTTGTAATTATATGTCACCACAGCATTTGTAAAGGCCAAAACAAGAAACCTCTATGAATGAACAAGATGTATATTTACTGTCATTTGATATTCAAAACACACATACACCTCATGTCAAAGTTATAATTGTTTAAAAATTTACAACTCAAGAGTGACATGACAACAATGCGCCCTTTAATTATCCTAGAACTATTTATGGATATTCTTTCCATTGAGCCCTGACGTAGTTTTGTATTTTGTTTTGTCAGCAAGGAAAAATTCTTATTTTAGATTTCCTTTAATAGTCTTTTGTGCATTTCTTAATAAAACTCTAACGTGATGGAGAAAAGCTTATTTATTCATTAAAAACTTTCTTAAAATGCTTTAACGTCTATTAAGGGGCTATGGTTTTAGTAAAAACGAACTTAACTTGTCCGTCGAATGAGCTGTGAAGGAAATCTCATTTTTGACATTGGGTTCATAGTAAAAATGTCAAAATAGAGTCTGATTCCCTCCGCTGCTCATTCGTCGGATTCTATAATAGGGGGGATAGATGAAGCGAAAATTCTCGCGAATGGGAAAAATTGTCTGCTATCTTAGAATGTGATTTTCTAATGTTTGCTACATCAGTTTGTGATGAAGTGACGTCTTCTGTCTCAGTCTGTGATTCAGTGACATCTGCTATTTTATATTGTGATTTAGTGTCGTCTGCGATCTCAGGCTGGAATAAAGGGGAGTTCACTATTTCATTCTGTAATTATTTCACTCCCAATTACACGGTTGTCTAAGTGTCTGTTTTCTTGTACTGAGTTAACTAAAGGCTAGCCAATCCTTTAAATAAACTAATCCTGAGTTAAATCAGAAGCAGTTTTTCAGTTGACGATTAACTTTATCTTTCAGTTGTTAAAAATCTAATGAAATCGATGCGCAACACTAAGGAGTAAGGATATCAGTATCACCCTTCTACGCTTTTCACTATCAAAACCGAGATGACACCACAACGGGAATTGCACTATCCAAAGATTTCAACCACAAAATCAAGATGGCGCCACAAAGATAATTTCCCTCAGTTTAGTCCCTGAGTTAAATCACCAAAGTGCGTGAGGTAGCTCAGAGTTAACTTGGGATTTAAATTGACTGAAAAACACGTTTCTGGAGTCAACTCAGATTTAACTCCGGGACTAGGATGATCTCACACTGAAAAACTCTCCCTAAGGCAGACCATGAGGTTGACAACAGTACAGAATTTGAAATGTTCTTCAAAAGAGTTTGTCCATTCAATGAGTGTAGGTTTTCGCTGCATAATATTGTTCATACCTAAAATATAAATTTGAAAAATTAATACCTTAAAAGCACCTTCTTCCTCAGCCATTTCAAAATGTTCAAAAATTTCATCAATAGCCCGTACCATTAGACCATTATCTGCACTACTTGTATCTCCATCTGTATATGAACTGCTAGCTGTTCGTGGTGGATGATCTGAAGGATGTGATGCTCCAGATGTATTTAGGCCTGTTCTTCGTTTATTCGGGCCCAACATTGTATGAGTTTTTCCAGAACCTGTAGCTCCATAAGCAAATACTGCAGCATTCAATCCATTGAGTACATCTTTGACAAGTGGAGCCGTTGTTGTTTTGTAAACATCCTCCTGGTTAGTTTTAAATTTAGTAAAAAAACACGTTAAAAATTACAGATAAATTTAAAATTTATTCATGAAAGAGCTATTATATTATTTTTAAATGGCACCCAACATAAGTCTACTTATAAACAAAAGCAATTTTTTTATTGTAAACAGAAATTTTAAATAAATTAGGGCATTCAGGGAGATTTAAAACAAAAAACAAATAAGTCACAATTTAAGAATTTTGGACTCAATAAAACCTTTACATTAAAGCCAGAGTTCTAACCAAAAAGCAGCAAATTAAGGTCGAAAAAACAAGTCCTAAAAATTTAAAGCCTTAGATCGCAGTAAACATAGATTTATCAGTAAGTTTAATATATAGTTCTAGCTTTTAATAAACCAGAACTTTTTAAACTAAGATGTAAATGTTATTTATAAATGGTGTCCAACATAAGTTTACCTATAAACAAGAAAAGCTTCATAAGCGAAGATGTTTATCTTTACTTAATAAGCAAAGTTGTTAGTGTATTCTACAGACAAATTATGTCTTAAGCGAAGATACGTGAACAAAAACCACACCTATTACTTTTAAATGGCGCCCGACTCAAGCTTACTAAAAGCCTTAATGCCTTAGCTCTCAGTGAATTGACGCATTTGGAAGATTAATCTAGTTATACCTCGAGCTTTTATAAGTAGGAGAGCTAAGACGTCTCGCTGCTCCTTCAAAGTTGGTAAGAACACCACCGAACCCTTTGATGTCGAGAAAGGTTTGAGGCAAGGCGACGACGAGTTATTATGCAACCTGTTTAACATCGTACTTGAAGCAATTGTACGCAACTCGCAAGTCAACAACAGAGGTACATTTTTTCAAAAGTCCGTTCAACTACTTGCTTATGCATATAATATTGACATCATTGGGAGAACGAATCGAGCTGTTACCGGCGCGTTTGCAAGTATTGAATCCGAGGTGGCGAAAATGGGTTTGGCTGTTAATGAGGACAAAGCGAAGTATATGCTATCATCGAGAAAGGAATCTCAACATCCTCGACTCGGGCAAAACGTCACGATGGATAGGTACAACTTCGAAGTCGTCAAGGACTTTGTCTACCTGGGCTCCACTATTACATCACAAAATGACATTAGTGCAGATATCAAACGAAGAATTACTCTTGCCAACCGCTGTTTCTTCGGGCTAAGAAGCCATTTGAGTAGTAAAGCCCTCTCTCAAAGAACCAAGGAGACCTTATATAAGACCCCAATCATCCCGTTCCTGCTTTATGGGGCAGAAGCTAAAACTTTTTTGGGTGCTTTGAAAGGTGATCTTCCGTCCAGTATGTATCGATGGAGTATGGAGGAGAAAATTTAACAACGAGCTTTACGGGCTTTACAGCGACGTCGACCTGGTCAAAAAGCTGAAAATACAGCGGCTGAGATGGCTGGGACACGTGGAGCGTATGGACACCGACGCACCAGCCCGACGAGTCTTCGAATCTACCCCTGATGGTCTACGCATTAGAGGAAGGCCCCACCTTAGGTGGCGCACACAAGTGGAGAATGACTTCAACCAACTCGGAGTGCGTAACTGGAGGCAGCTAGCTAGAACCAAGCTGGCTGGAAGGGCTTGTTGGTTGAGGCCGTAGTCCACCCTGGACTGTAAGCGCCATCTAAAGTAAGTAAAGTAAGAGCTAAGACTCCATTAATTAATCCAGCAGAAATAAACCAAAACAGAGAAAGTTTTTTTTATAAGCTAATTTTTTAAAAGCATAATAATTTGAGGACGAAAAAATATTAAATTTCATAAATGGTGACCAGAAGGGATCAACTGCTAGCTTAATAAATTTTTATTTTTCGATAAATAGATATGTAATTTGAAATAAAAAGAAATTTGCCTAAGCGTTTTAACTTAAAAATGGCGCCCAACATGAAGCTCAATAATCAACTTGGGGTTAGATTTCAGAAAAAAAAACAGGTACGACTTTCAATTATTGATTCACTAAATTCCATAACTTTTAGCTTACCTGTGAGTCTTCTTCTCGAAATACATGATCATAAGCGTATTTTCTTGGACGATTTTTACTTCCATCATCAAACAATAAAGCTTTTCCAGATATAACTTCAATACATCTATCATTTACTTCAAGACTGGGTCGTACACGCACTGCTACCTAAATAACACAAAATATTGAAGATTTTGTAGGAAAACACATTAAAAAGGTTAAATTTACCACTAAACGTTCTTCACTTTGCATCGTACTTGTACCGGGCGTAGTTGATGATGAACTTCCACTTCCACTTGACCAATTACCATTACGACTCATTGCTATTTTTGGTCTATTAAATTAAAACGTATTTTTTATGTTAATCCAATGCTTCTTTTACCTTAAATATTTGTTTAACTTATAATTCTCCCTAACAAAAAAAAAAAAACTTAAATTTTTGGGTGTAAGGGAGTTTCTTAACTGCCAACTCGGAATAGAAAGTGACAGTTAACTTTAACGAACCTTTTATGGCCTATTCAATTTTAATGCCAATCGCAGATTAGTGCCATTTTGCTAGTTTGTGTTGTGGTCAAAACTACCTTAAACAACCCCATAAACATTTTACTGCTCCCTATTTATGAAAAAACAAAATTCCTTTTTAAAACGACTATCGATATTCATAGGTGCAATAAAGACATCTATCTTAATTTCATCAGCTACCTTATGTATGCATATTAGATTAATGTTGAAGCATTTGATCGTTCCCCCTTGGGAGTTTTTAATATTTTAAGTGATTGGAATCTACAAAATGGTCTACATTATTATAAATGTGGTTCAATGAAGGCATCCAGTGATTGAGCTTTTGTTTATTTAAAATAAAATCGATTGAGTTCTATCAGTGGTTGTGGCTTCAGTAATGAACAAAAATTCCATTGCTTGACTTTAATTATCCATAGGCATGAAAACATTTTGAATCAATTTGGCCCAAAGTGCTACTTCTTTTATGGACGCGTAAATGTGCTTTCATTAGATGGCACGTTTATTGGGGCGGAGTGGCGTTCATGCTTCATGCGGCATGCATTGACCAGTAACGACCCGTGGTGGTGGTCTTGTTTTTCTAACTCATTGTTCACTATTGATTTTCTTTATGTTAACATTAGAATACCGATAGACTGTATAGAAATTATAAAAAGAAAAACTAAGGCAAAACCAAAAGTGGGTCTTAGTTTTCGACCGATATGGGGTGGTTGGTTATGAGGGTTTATATGTAATGCAAGGATTTTCCTGTTTTTTCATCCGAATGTTTTGCATATTTTCTTAGGGTGCTCATAGGAAATTCCGAACTTTTTTAACAAATTTTCGATATCACACGAAAGGATTTAAGCAATTAAGGTCAGCAATTAAGGTCAAGAACACCAATCTCAAGACCAATGAGTTATTTGTTATGCTTGTTCAAGATTACACAAGAGCAAATCACTTTACACTTACTTGAATTTAAAAACAATTAAATTAAATTTAATTAATTGTGGATTTGAATTTTATTTTGTTCACGTATTCGAATACAAAAGTCCCTTATTATTAATTGTTGTATAAATTATTCAAAAAATTTGCACTTTATTTGCACTGCGAAGGATATATCGTTTTTCTTACTAAGTTGTATGTAGGCATACCAACTTTACTAGACCAAGCACGGCATTCGACTAAGGGCTTTTTAATATGGGGTCAGTTTTATATTCAAAAAGGATAAAAAAAAAGTTGGTGCCAGGACACTATTGTATCTGAGCTGTTGGTATTCGAGTATATTACTGCACGAATTTGATATGGAAATGTGATTAAATGCTTATGTATGGACATTTATATAGGACTATGAGGTGGTTGAAATTTCAAAACAAGACTGAGAGAAAAGTTGTGCAAAACTAACACGAAACTTACAATTTGCATGATATTGATGAATTAATCCAATGTTATTGTTAAAACTTGGTCCGAAATAAAAATAATGCAAATTTTAAAATGAAATTGCCGTGAAAAGTACGAAATTAAATTTCAGTTCGTATTAATCTTGGGTTAAAACTCAAACGTTTTAATAATAAACCATTATATGAGAGGTATCGTTAACAATAATTTTTGATATTTGTTTTACAAAAAAGTTCACCATGCCTACCATAACTCACAGATTTTTTTGTATGAAAACCGTAATAATCGTTTTAAAGACAGAAAAGCTTTTCCTTAACAGTTGTAAATTTACTGCTATTTTCGGAGCAAACAAATTTTCAATTTCCCCTATAGATAATTACCAAAAAACATTTAATTCAAAATTTGAAAAATATCGCTTCTGTGGCTTAGGTTGGAGCTCGAAGTACAGACAGATAGGTAGACAGACAGACAGAAATGTGAAACCTCCTTTTTTCTTGTTCTCTTTCATCGTAATTTCATGTTTGACTGTTCTGTTATTATTTTTAACATCAACTTCTGATGTTTGAATTTTCGATACCGAAAGGGGTTCTCTGTTAATACCCTGCGCATCTCGTTAAGATGGGGCATTTCAGCACTCTCCTCAACGGAATCCTCAATAAGCAGATCACAAAAATGTTCCTTCCATCTGCGTAGCTGATCCTCAATTGATACCAAAAGTGTGCCATTCACATCCATTACAGGATGATTGGTGTTGCTTTTTTTCCCAATAACATCTTTGGATATTTGGAAGAATTCCCAGATATCTCCTCTTCTTGCAGCGTTTTCCGCATTATCTGCGAATCCATCTAACCTCACCCTCTTGTCACGTTTACACAGCGATAGACCATCTTATGTGCAATGCGGTACTCGCTTCGCAATTCAGCCTTTCGTTGAACATCTGCTTCAGCATTTATTTGCAGTTTCAACGATTTGCGAAGTTCGATTTTATTGCAGGTGTCTTGGGATATCCAAGAGTCTCGGACTCTCCACTTGGGTACAGTTTCAGATCCAGCCTCCATAACAATATCTTTAATTTTACCCCACACCTCGTCAAATGTTGATTGTTGAATTCCGTTTAATGACGAATATTTGTCGTTAAGGGTGGTGACTGTGGTGACATAATTTCGACAAATGTTGGGGTCATTTAAGGCATTCGTATTGAATTTTGGACTCCTTGCTGCATCCTGCGCTGGTCTTTGTGTCGCTTCCCATATCAGCATTTCTTATACTTCGAACATCACACATTGACTTCCTCCATTGCTGCTGAATATCATGATATGGTCAATATAGGTTTCATTCAGTGTGACCGTCTGGATGCACCCAGGTGATTTTGTTGCACGTCTTATGCTTTAAATACAGTCCCACCTAGAACAAGACTATTCGCATTATAAAAGTTCCGTGACCCCAAGTCATTTGATCCCATCCCGCGTTCCAGACTGTAATTGTCTGATCCGATATCGGCTCTCGGAAAACTCCTGTAAACCGAGTGAATTAGTGTAGCACGCGGTTTTGTCTTCCTCTGTCGCTTCATTTGTGGTGGCGTAGCACTGAATAATTGTTATGTTACGAATTTTTGAACGAAACCTTGCTGTCAATAATATCGCAGAAATGGGCTCCCGCACGAAATAAGACTTCGCCTTGCTTCTTCGTTCAACATAATTCCAATACCATGCAGTCTTTGGCATCGCTGGGTTGTCTGCTTATCCCGGCATCCATTCGGTCTTCCTGCACGTTAGCGTTACCCACTCTCTACCACGCGGAGGTGTACATAGGGATTTTCCTTTCATTGAGCCTAGGACCGTAGTGGCGTCCTAGCACTCTCCAGTTCTTTAGAGAACAAAAACCTATTAGACTAAGAGCCGTGATATGTGATCCGAGCAGCTTATCTAGGGATGAGTGAAAACCAATTTCGGCTAACACGATTATCCTCGAAGTTGCATTCTATTTTTTTTTCGATGCACTGTTACTCGCAAAGGCCCCAGTTCTGGACTGCAAGAATTTGATTTTTTTAATAGCCTTTAATGAAGCTTTCGACGCCTATACTTCTTTTTTGCTATCGTTCACACCCAAAATCTGCTGTGGGCTCTCGGTCTATATAGAAACAATAATAGTACTGTGGTAATTTGCAAAACACCAAGCTACCAAGCAGACATTTTTTGAATTGCACCTAATCGTTTGTTAGAAAACAGTGCTGCCAAGTCTGGCACAAATTTTTTGAAACTTTGTTAAGTTGTATTTTTTTTATCAAAATCAAAATCTTAAATCAAATCCCCTCTCCATCGAATACTGACAAAGTTGTGTAACTGAGCAGTTGCTAGATTACATTTGGCAATCTATTATTTTTTTGAGTGTATATAAGAGCCACCTTAGCTTGTGTATTTTTTCTGTTTATAGGGAAATGAGCTGCCGCAAAGTTGTACAAATTGCGCGTTTCATCATATAAGAAAGTCCTTGTTAAGTAAAAGGTTTATAGAAAAGATATATTGGTAGAAGGACAATTTCTTTTTCTTTTTTTTCTAAGGTTCATAAGGTAAATGAACTTCGCAAAAGATGTCTTTCAACAAAATGTGATTGTGTGTCGTAGTTAAGTGCTATAGAATTATGACGGGAAAAAAAACTGTTGCTCTTATCAAATCTCTTCCAATGTTTGTACAGCTAAGATATAAGCCATAACGCACAACTAATTCGATTGCATGTTAGTTAGAGTTTAATTTTAAATAGAATAACACACATTATAGAGTAATTAAAAGAAATAAAACAACTGCCACTTATGTATTTGTTTTTAAAACACCCGCTGGTATGGATTGGGCAGTTAATTGTTTGCATAGACATGTAGATGGAACAGGAAGGGGCAGTTTGTATGCATATTGCATGGGTACAGATTGGTATTAGATAGTTGTTATGAAAAACATTGCTTTTTATTTGTTATCAAGTTTTGTTTTATAAAAGTTTTCTTTGAAAGAAAAACTGTCTTTTGTGATATAAACTAAGTTTAAAAAAGTTAATTTTGTAAGAAAGTTACAAATATCATGGGTCGTATTCATAATCGCTTAGTGAACTGAAAGTTTGTCTTGGTCGATGGAAATGAAATGGCCAATGGAAATAGAAATTATTTATTTCCGTTAATATACTAAAGAACATATAAATTGCCACGCTCTTATGATCTTTATCCCAAAAAATAGTTTTCAAGCTTCCATTTTACATAACTTATAAAGTATTATTATTGTTGGTCACACTTAAACTATGCCAGGTAATTGCCGAATTGCCAATAATGTACCGTGGAAAGAAAAAATTGCTGCTATATTCCAAACTATTAAGCTGTAGGTAAGTACATATGGCAAACAAATCTCACTAAATCTTCATGTCATCTTTCCAAAACGTTTTATTTGGTCATCCGGTACACAGTGGGATGAAAAGTGATTATATTGCGTCAGAAGTCGTTTCAAAATGGTCTCCAAAATTCGTAATTTTTTTTAGGGACTACTGCTAATACATGTGCCTGAAAATTACATTGCCAGTTGTTGTAAAACTTCATGTACATTTTTTGTTATTAGTCGTATTAAAACCCCTATTAATAATCTGAATAATAAAATACACTAGTCAACAATATTAAAGGAACAAGTTTTTTTTCAATTTTTGTTAGCGTTTTTTGAAGAGCTGTATCTTTGTGACGAGTGGTCGTATTGAATTAAAATAAAAAGCCTTTTACAGCTTTATGTTTTTTGTTTCGAGATTTGTCATGCAAAAAATTTTTTTTGAAGTACCGTTATTGCGTTATTGCAAAAAATGAGACGAGACAACAAAATTATTTTGTTTTATTTTTTTTGAAGGTCCTCATTTCTATGGATAAATTTTTTTGAGTCGATTAAATGTAATGATCAGATACCTTGTTTATTCAGCTTCAATTCAGTTTTTTTGTTGTTTTCGTACGATATATTTTTGACATGGTTTATCTGACTTTGAAAGAAAAAAGATACTTTTAGCCTTGATAACCAATATCTCAGCAAATAATGATGTTATAAAAAATTCAAAGACAGTTTTGGAAATTTGAAAAAGCGTTTTACAAGATTTTTTTATGATTTTGTAGAAATTATTTTTTTTTACCGTTCACCGTTAGTTTAAAAAAAGTACTAAAAACCGACGTTTTGTGGTCTTTTCGTAAATCTTTTTTTTATTTGCAAATATTGATTGCATGGCTTGCGTTGGTATGCAAATTTATAGACTTTTAAATCATCAATATTCTTGTAAATTTTCAAATTGATTCATCGAACCATTTTTCCTCACCAAAACTTCAAAGTCTTACAAACCAGGTAAAGGAACAAATTGTGTTGTTCCTAAACAGCGCGTAGTCGTCATCAAAATAATGACAAGAAAACTGTAATTCCAGTGGATTTTTTTCACTGTTTTGCATTAGTTAGATACTTTTTTGAATTGAAATGAAATAAAAAGTACATTAAACAAAAAAATAAAAAAAATTAATTTAAAAAATTTTTCAAATAAAAAAAACTTGATTTTTTTAATTTTTTTTTTTTTTGAAAAATGTAATTTTTGTATTGTATTGAATATTAACCTCTGTATTGATAAACGGCGGATAACAACGTGCTAGCATTTATACATTTGTTAACTTGTAATTCTTATTAACAATAACAAATGGGTAATAGTCTGTGACGTGTGTAAACGTACGGATAACTTCAACTCGCCAAACTCCGCGTATAATGAACGGATAACTTCTTAACATATATATGTACGCACACGTGATGTGATAGGACTGTTTACTACTACCAGTTTACACTTCGTAGGGCAGTGCATGCATGTGACACATGTATTAGAAAATCACCACAGTTAGATGAACATAAAAAATCAGCTGTGAAAAGTCCTTGTCAATCCCACTCGAGCATAAAAAGTTATTGAAGGTCAAATGTCGAAAAAAAATGGGTTTTCACCTATAACTTTCAAACGGTAAATGCTATTGAAAAGTAGTATGGCTAAATTTTGTAGATAAGGCAATTTTCTACAAAAAATATTACCACACATTTTTCGTAAGACAGATGGTTTAGGAAATAGAGCTGTTTTAAAAATGGTAAATTGACGAAAATATCGGTTTTTTTGGGTATAACTCCTTAACTGTAAATAATTTAGGAAAGTAACGTTTGTAGACCATTTGACTCTACACGAAAATATAAAATAAAAATCCAAAAATGTACCGTTAAAAAGTTATAATTATTTAAAGAATTTGGTCAAAAGCCAAAAATAACGGTTTTCTGATTATTACTCGTAAATGACGAAGTTGTTCAAAATTAATGTACCTATGCTCAGTTTGTAGACGTTAAAATATGCTGCATAAAAGGTTGTTACACTTTTTCCTTACGAGTGGTCGGTCCCCCATTGGGTTTTTAAAAAGTTGGCCGCCTTAAGTATACACTTCGTAAGGCAGTGCATGCATGTGACACATGTATTCGAAAATCACTATAATTTGATGAAGTGGTGAATTTGGTGAAGTGGTAAATACTGGAAAGATATGATATCTTTTTTAATAAAAAAAGTTATCAAGCAGACAAGTTGTCTATCTGTGTGTCAGTTAACACGTGTGTTAGGGAGCGGATACCAGTTTTTTATTAATACTGCTGTTAAGAAACTGATTTATAGATGTTACTCACATCGATAATAATAGCTGAACTAACCTTTTCCGTGTTTGATTGCATTCAGCTCAACTCAAATTTCATATGGTTTTTCGCCGGAAGGTGTAGCTAGCACATTTTTGTATTTTTCACTTTTACACTTTTGTACAAAAGTGAAATGAATGTAGTTAGGTTTTAAGACTCCACTAGTGCAGAAAAAAATGTTTAAAAAAATGAGAATGAAATTATTTTTACTCCAAAAAGTCCCGTTTTGCACGGTTATTATAGGGACATAGAAATGTATGCCCGGAAACCTTATTTAAAAATTTTTGGAACGTGACTTTTCAGCTTTAGGTATGTTTCAATTAAATTTCCTTCAAAAGTGAAATATTTTAGTTAGTGAGTTTTACCCTTGGACCGACGATATTTGGGTACTTTGTATAAGGACGTTTTCTTATAGGTAATAAAAATTCTATAGAGAAGATTGGGCAGTATGGATTATGCGCCTAAAAATATCAATCACGAGCTCTTCTTGCAACCCAGAAATGTAATCGTGGGGAACATTTTAACAATGATTCGTAACCACTTTAAACTTACCTAATAATATACTCCCACCAAAGCGAAATCTGAGATTTCAGCTGAAAACTTTCGAGATTTCAAATTGGTGTTCACACCGCTAAAGCCAAGATTTCATCTCATATAGACATAAACAACTACCTTTGTATTCTTTTGTGCTTGTATTTCTTTCCACCCGAAATGTCAAACGCAATATCATACTCTCTTTTTGCCTGCTTGGCGTTAGAGTGCGAGCATTGTATATCTACTCTATACTATTCTCATAAAACACGATTTTATAGGTTGACATTTGGTCGATAGGTTCGCTGTGATCGCCTTACCGAGATCCCTTAACAAAAATTAGGATTAGGTACATTTGGACACTAGATGGCCATGAGCTTTTTTCTTCATGAGAATACTATAGAACTTATATACAATGGTGCGACTGCTAGATCATAATTTATGTATATCAAAAAGCTTTTCACCTTTGTATGGGGAAAGTTGAAAATGGGTATGTTCATAAAGATGATTTCGCATCGATACAAGATTTCATTGAGATTTCAACGAAATCTGGCATTTCGAAATCTCAAAACTAATAGTTCATACTGTATACTTTTTTCTTGTGAAATAAAAGAAAACGAGTTTCTTACATAAAGTTATATATTGATATTTTATTTCGTCCAATTACACTTCTAAAGACTACTGATTGTTTCGACTATTCTTAGTAGACTAGACTTTTTACATCAATTTGTATCTGTTAGTACATAAAGTTAAGTGTTACCAAGTGACATTTTATACTAACAAATTTATAATGCTGCCAATCGTTCAGGTCTGAGATTTACTTAACATTCTCCCCTCTGGTATTGGGACCTCGTCACTATTACCATTCTTCAAATCGAGGACGCAAACTTTGACTATTGGCCGCTTAAATATTCCACTTGAAGTTCTTACTTCAACCACTCGAGTTTTTCCATCTGGTCCGGGAAAAACTTTGTCTATGATACCTTTTGGCCAATTGCCTCTTACTTCATTGTCGTTAATTAAAAGAACGACATCTCCTACTTGTATCTTTCGATCACACTGCTCTCTCCATTTGTTCTGCTGATTAAGAGTCGGCAAAAACTCTTTCCTCCATCGATTCCAAAAATGATCTGCTAATCGTTGTGTCATTCGCCATCGCTTTCGTAAAATAAGATCTTTGTCGTCAAAATCGCTTATTGGAGCGGAAGCAGATGATCTGCCGATCAAAAAGTGATTCGGCGTAAGTGCTTCGGGTTCGTCTGGGTGATATGGTACTTCAACTAGGGGCCTCGAGTTGATTATATGCTCAACCTCAATTAGTAATGTGCTCAGCGTCTCGTCCGATGGATTTACTTCTTTTAATACTGTGTACAACGATGTCTTAACTGATCTCACTAGTCTCTCCCAGGATCCTCCCATATGGGGTGCTGCCGGAGGAATAAAACGCCAGTTGATACGATGTTTAGTTAATGCACCTCTTATTTCAGATTGGTCAAGCTGCTTTAGACATTTTTTGAGCTCAGTATCAGCTCCCCTCAAGTTCGTGCCATTATCAGAAAATAACTCGTTCGGACACCCACGTCTGGAAATAAATCTCCTAAGTGCCATAATGCAGGAGTCGGTGGTCAAACTGGATGCAACCTCTATATGAATTGCCCTTACTGTAAGGCATGTAAATAATACACCATAGCGCTTCTCAAGATGTCTGCCAACTTTAACATTTATCGGCCCAAAATAATCGACACCTGTAAATGTAAATGCCGGATTATTTGACAAAAGTCTTACCGCAGGTAGTTGTCCCATGATTGTTTTCTCTGGTTTCGCACATCTTATCTTGCAAGTATTGCATTTTCTTCTTATTTGTCTCAAGGTCGGTTTCAGCTTCAATATCCAGTATCTTTGCTTAATCTCGTTCATAACGCCTTCATGACCAATGTGGTTGGCTTGGTCGTGGTAGTACTTGATTAACAGCTGTGCGAACAAATCTCTCCCATCGAGAACCACTGGTGTCTTCAACCATTGATCAGCTTCTATATTTGACATGCGGCCTTTAAGTCGAATGATACCTTCGTCGTCTAATTTGGGAATAATGTTGTACAATTTGCTTGAACGACTTACAACTCCATTCTTCCTTAGTTCAGAAATTTCTTTGTAAAAGAAATTTTGTTGCGATTGTTGAATCCATAGCTTAGTTGCACAATCGATTTCAGTCGTCATCAGTTCCCCTTGGATGTACATAGCGTCTGCATCACCTCTAGAAATTTGGCCTTTAATTTTGAGATTTTGCTTATATCGCAGGATCCAAGCAGTGGTTCTTATCAATCGAAACCAATTTGAAAATCTTGACACGTCTGGTAATTCGAGTCTAATTGGTTCTGAAATTGTTCCAACAAATTCGTTCAACTCCATTTCTTCGTTATCACTGGTCGTTTCGTTTTTCTTTATTTTGGGCCACTTCTCAACGTCTTCATACAAAAATGAAGGTCCTTTGTACCATCTACAATCAGCTCCGAATTCTTTAGGTGTCATTCGAGTGGCGTCATCCGCAATGTTCAGATTTGTTGGCAGCCAATTCCAGTCAGATGTATTCGTCGACTCTGAAATTTCACTCAGGCGATTAGCAACGAATTGTTTAAATCGCTTTGCCTCCGAGTTTATCCAATAGTAGACAGTTGTTGAGTCAGTCCAAAATAAAGTTTTATTAAATGGTCTGTCATGTTGTGATTTTATTGTTTTTGCGAGACGAGTACCCAAAACGCAAGCCTGTAGTTCAGCTCGTGGTATCGTCATAATCGGCTTAAGAGGTAAGACCTTTGCTTTAGCTGCAACGAAAGAAACATTTATAATATTATCGAAAACAATTCTTACGTAAGCCACTGCTGCATATCCAGCCTCGCTCGCATCAACAAATACATGTAGTTCCAGTTCAGGTGCCAGGTTAAAGAGTGGTGAGTAACATCGAGGAATGTTCACCGATGAAATCTTAATCAGATCATGAACCCAATTCCTCCACAGTGGCACCAAGTCTTCAGTCAGCTCATCGTCCCAGTTTATAGATGTCTTCCAAATCGCTTGCAGCAACATCTTGCCAACAACCACAAAGTGAGCCACAAACCCAAGAGGATCAAAAACAGACATGACTATTCTCAACACTTGTCGTTTAGTCGGGATCCCTTGCTCTTTAAGAAGGTAGTCGTCAATCTTTTCTAATTTTGCGGTAAAAGTAAACGAATCACTTTGCGTACTCCACAAGACACCCAAAATACGGCTTTCACTATTCCTGTCGATGTTGATTTCATGCTTTGCCTCATTCGCTAGCTGATCCTCTGGGATGTTTTGTAGAACGGATTTAGAAGAACTTCTCCAATTTGTGATCTGAAATCCACCTAGACTATGGATTCTTCTGATGTCATCGATTAAAGTTGTTGCTGCTGCGACGTCATCGGCATGTCCCAAATAATCGTCCATATAGTGATTATTTTTGATTCCGTGTACAGCTTTGGGATAACTATCAGCGTACTCATCTGCGTTTCGGTCTTTCACATATATGGCTGAGCTTGGGGAACATGTTGCGCCAAACATCATTGCTGTCATCTTCAGGACCCGTGGATTGCCTGTTCGATTCTCACCTCGCCATAAAATTAATTGGCTTTTGTTGTCTTGGTCACGTATTCTTATTCGATGAAACATCTCCTTGATGTCTCCCGTGAATCCAATTCGCCCTTGGCGGAATTTAAATAATACACCAGGTAGAGATTGTAGTAGGTCAGGTCCTTGGATGAGTTCGTCATTGAGTGCAACTCCATTTGTTCTCGCAGCCGCATCAAACACAATTCTTATCTTGTGTGGCTTCATTGGGTTGATAACCGGGAAATGTGGCAAAAACCAGGTTCTATTATCAACCAAGTCTTCGTTTTCAGCTTCTACAAGATATTTCTTTTGCAGATAGTCGTCTATGATTTCACCGTATGCTTTTTTCAAGACAGGATTTTTGTCAAGTTTCTTTTCCAATAGAAATAATCTTTGGCTAGCTGCATATCTACTGTCTGGAAGTTTGGTATCGTCACGTTTCCATAGCAGTCCCGTCTGCCATCTGTTGTCATCTATTTTCGTCGTCGTGGCTTTCATGATGTTCAAAGCTCTATCGTCTTCTCGAGATCGTTTATAGTCAGAGCTACTAGTTAGGATGTCATCCAGTTGAAAGGAAGATTTAACAATTTTGTGTAGGTCGTCATCATCGGCGTCTTGCATCATGTAAACATGGTTGACCACACTTTCTTTACTACTGCCATCGTTACCACTTATCGTCCATCCTAGCCAAGTTCTACTAGCGATGGGATTGTTGTACTTGTTGTGGATCAATTGTCGTGTAGCAGTTAGAAGCCCGTTGTTTTCTCCGATTAAAATTGTTGGTTGCACGTTGTTATAGCTTTCGAAATCAATTTCTTTTAAATATGGCCACTTTTCGATAAGCTTTTCTCTATCCACTGATTGGCGCTGTAATGGTAAGTTCTTAACAGTTCTGACGTCATTTAGAGCATGTACTCGTGCATTCGGGTAGGTACCAGAGATGGAAACTGAACCAACTTTGGACTCATCTTCATTTGCCACATCACCATTGGCCCACTGAATTGATAGAGGTGCATGTTTGCCATCCATATGTAGTTCATTGGCTATGGCTTCACTTATCAGAGTCAGTGTAGCTCCAGGATCTAGAAGAGCAAAAGTGTTTACTACAACTGAATTATTTATGAGTCTTACCGGTAAAATTCTAAGTCTGGTGATGGTCTTGCTCACAGTACTTCCATTTGTACAAAACCCATTTGCGACAACTGTGTGGCTGTTACTATATTGTGGATTCCTTGGTTCAAAGGCTGGAATCTCAGCGGATAATTTTTGCTGCTGATAGTGATGCAACAATCGGTGATGATTTCTTTGGCAGCTTTCAACATCACACGGACTTCTTTTACGACACATTCTGGTTTGATGGTTTCTCTTCAAACATGCAAAACAAAGAGATAACTTTTTAACGTTTTGCCATCTTTCATCAACGCTCATCTCAAGAAACTTTTTGCATAAATCTAGAGACTTGCAATTGGATTTGCAAACGCTGCACTTCGGGGATTCTTCGTTGGCCTTTTCATTGGAAACTGCATTCACCTTTCCCTTTGTTCTCTTGACTTCTGTTTTCTGTAGTATTGGTTGCGGTTGAAGTTGGAACAAGGTTGTTCGAAGACTCGCAGCATGCGATTTCCTTTCTAGCCAATCGCAGAAAACACGAAGATTAACTACTTCTTTCTCGACGATGTGCTCTGACCACATGATGTTAAATATTGGTGGCAGTTTGCGCTCTAACTCTTCCAATAGATCAGGATGTTCTAGACGTCCCATCAGTTCTAGCATTACTGTGAAATTTTCAACACAAGTGGCAAATTTCACGATCGATAAAGGATTATCTTCTCGTGGTGCCGAAATTGTTTTTGCCTTACCTAGAAGAGACTTAACGATGTAATCAGGACGTCCGAATCGTCGTTCTAGTATTTGCATGATTCTTTCTGAACTGTCTGGAAGGATGAGAAGAGATTTAACAGCATCTAGGGCCTCATCTTTAAGAGCTGCTCTCAACCGCGTCACATTTTCTTGGATGGTGAATTTGCCCAAAGTTGTTGTTCTGCAATATTCACTACTAAAGAGGGGCCAATCCTCTGGATTGCCATTGAACTTCGGCAAATCCATCTTTGCTTGTCGGGCAACAAATGTGTTCATCATATCCAGATACTGAAAGTTGTCTGTTCCTTTTGCATCTGGTTCTTTTTGTTGCAACTTACATTTTCTTAGTTCATCTTCCAATGATGCAATTTTTTCTGACAGGCCGGGCAAACAATTGGTTTGTTTATAAGCAGGAATGTCTCTGTCTCTTTTCTCAAATGGTGTACTATGGGTTGCTTTGTCTAACTGAAGCCACTGATGTACATTCATTTTATATTGTTGCTGTCTGTCTCTCTTGTTGAAATTCAATTGAAGATCTTTGTTGTATCCATCCGATATTTTTTGGTCTGACGTCATATGAACACGCTTGTGTGTATTTCTTCTTTGAGGGGTATGTAAATCATCACGTTGTGGAATGTATCTGACATTGCCATGGGGCACACATACCTTTGAAGAAACTGCATCTTCACACACACTGTTCTTTTCCGAGTTTGAATTCCTAACGGATTCCTGTCTGTCTGGATCTAAAATATCTGAAATTAAATCTGCTTCTTGATTCTGAAGCAATGTTAATTCAAGTTGAAGCTGTGTTGCTTTTAACTTTCTTCGGATTTTCGTCAACTCCAAACTTTTGTCTGCAACAGATTCGTCGTCAAAATCACTTTTTGTGAAACCAAAGCGATCTGGCGGATTTCCTTTCGTCTGTCTGGAGCTGCGGCGCAGTAAAAGTTCTGGAAGACTCATCTTGAATCACTGTTTTCCTTAAAAACTGACTCAAATCCGGCTCGAAGGACCATAAATGTATACTTTTTTCTTGTGAAATAAAAGAAAACGAGTTTCTTACATAAAGTTATATATTGATATTTTATTTCGTCCAATTACACTTCTAAAGACTACTGATTGTTTCGACTATTCTTAGTAGACTAGACTTTTTACATCAATTTGTATCTGTTAGTACATAAAGTTAAGTGTTACCAAGTGACATTTTATACTAACAAATTTATAATGCTGCCAATCGTTCAGGTCTGAGATTTACTTAACACATACTAAACATTTAATCAATTGTATTCAAAACTCTTTTCGTTTATTGAACCTGCTTCATTGACTCAAGGACAAATAATCACAACCCAAAAATATGTCTATTGTATGTAGGTACATACATAATTATGTAATTTCGAACTATTCTATTGATAAGATGTCAATAATATGGAATCGTTAACATCTTATAACAAACAATTATTGTATTGATTCCATGCATCAACGATTTATTGCAGCTCATATAGTTAACCCAAATCAAATAACCAGCAACCTTGAAATCAGAAGTTATGTTTTTTCGTATGCATTTAGTAATATTTAATCAACTGCAGCTTTGACAATTTTTTTAAAAGATAATATTCACTCTGCGCCATAGGCCAAAGTATAAAAGGCCTATATACAGCTACATTGGGCTCAGTTATATTTTTCAATTTAAAGTGTCTTTAAAAAAAATGGACGGGCGTGCTTTGTGTAAAATTATCGTAGTGCTGTTAATAGGGAGTTATATTCGACAAGGATCTTCAGTGGAAATGGAAAATGGGAATACAACATTAAAAAAGATTTTCAACTTCGATTTAGGAAATAAGTTTATGGGATTTCTTCAAAAACAAACTATTGTAAAAAACAATGACTTTCCATCCATATTAGATCGATTTGCTCCCAGTGATAGCTCAATGGATAACAAAATATACGACAAATTTGTTGATATGACGGGTTCAGCGATGTCCGGAATTAAAGCTAAGTTAAACGAGTCAAAAACAGTGATTATGGGCCTGATTTCCGATAAACTGACCGAAATGTCCACCGATTCTGAGGATTTCACACCGTCGTATTATGTCAGTCCGTTTGAGAAATTCGGAATGCATGAAATGGTGACGAAATTCAATGAATCAAAGACTGCCTTAATGGACATGATTGCCAATAAACTGACCCAAATGCCCACCAATTCTGAGGACTTCACTGAAATGAATTATGTCAGCCCGTTTGAGAAATTCGGAATGCATGAGATGATGACGAAATTCAATGAATCAAAGACCGCCTTAATGGACATGATTGCCAATAAACTGACCCAAATGCCCACCAATTCTGAGGACTTCACTGAAATGAATTATGTCAGCCCGTTTGAGAAATTCGGAATGCATGAGATGATGACGAAATTCAATGAATCAAAGACCGCCTTAATGGACATGATTGCCAATAAACTGACCCAAATGCCCACCGATTCTGAGGACTTCACTGAAATGAATTATGCCAGCCCGTTTGAGAAATTCGGAATGCATGAGATGATGACGAAATTCAATGAATCAAAGACCGCCTTAACGGACATGATTGCTAATAAACTGACCCAAATGCCCACCAATTCTGAGGACTTCACTGAAATGAATTATGTCAGCCCGTTTGAGAAATTCGGAATGCATGAGATGATGACGAAATTCAATGAATCAAAGACCGCCTTAATGGACCTAATTGCCAATAAACTGGCTCAAATGCCCACGGATTCTGAGGATTTCACTGAAATGAATTATGTCAGCCCGTTTGAGAAATTCGGAATGCATGAGATGATGACGAAATTCAATGAATCAAAGACCGCCTTAATGGACCTGATTGCCAATAAACTTTCCCAAATGCCCACCGATTCTGAGGACGTCACTGAAATGAATTATGTCAGCCCGTTTGAGAAATTCGGAATGCATGATATGATGACGAAATTCAATGAATCAAAGACCGCCTTAATGGACCTGATTGCCAATAAACTGACCCAAATGCCCACCGATTCTGAGGATTTCACTGAAATGAATTATGTCAGCCCGTTTGAGAAATTCGGAATGCATGAGATGATGACGAAATTCAATGAATCAAAGACCGCTTTAATGGATCTGATTGCCAATAAACTAACGCAAATGCCCACCAATTCTGAGGACTTCACTGAAATGAATTATGTCAGCCCGTTTGAGAAATTCGGAATGCATGAGATGATGACGAAATTCAATGAATCAAAGACCGCCTTAATGGACCTGATTGCCAATAAACTGACCCAAATGCCCACCGATTCTGAGGATTTCACTGAAATGAATTATGTCAGCCCGTTTGAGAAATTCGGAATGCATGAGATGATGACGAAATTCAATGAATCAAAGACAGCCTTAATGGACATGATTGCCAATAAACTAACGCAAATGCCTACTGATTCTGAAGATTTCACTGAAATGAATTATGTCAGCCCGTTTGAGAAATTCGGAGTGCATGATATGATGACAAAATTCAATGAATCAAAGACCGCCTTAATGGACCTGATTGCCAATAAACTGACCCAAATGCCCACCGATTCTGAGGATTTCACTGAAATGAATTATGTCAGCCCGTTTGAGAAATTCGGAATGCATGAGATGATGACGAAATTCAATGAATCAAAGACAGCTTTAATGGACATGATTGCCAATAAACTAACGCAAATGCCCACTGATTCTGAGGATTTCACTGAAATGAATTATGTCAACCCGTTTGAGAAATTCGGAATTCATGAGATGATGACGAAATTCAATGAATCAAAGACCGCCTTAATGGACATGATTACCAATAAACTAACGCAAATGCCCACTGATTCTGAGGATTTCACTGAAATGAATTATGTCAGCCCATTTGAGAAATTCGGAGTGCATGATATGATGACGAAATTCAATGAATCAAAGACCGCCTTAATGGACCTGATTGCCAATAAACTGAACCAAATGCCCGCCGATTCTGAGGATTTCACTGAAATGAATTATGTCAGCCCGTTTGAGAAATTCGGAATGCATGAGATGATGACGAAATTCAATGAATCAAAGACAGCCTTAATGGACATGATTGCCAATAAACTAACGCAAATGCCCACTGATTCTGAAGATTTCACTGAAATGAATTATGTCAGCCCGTTTGAGAAATTCGGAGTGCATGATATGATGACGAAATTCAATGAATCAAAGACCGCCTTAATGGACCTGATTGCCAATAAACTGAACCAAATGCCCGCCGATTCTGAGGATTTCACTGAAATGAATTATGTCAGCCCGATAGAGAAATTCGGAATGCATGAGATGATGACGAAATTCAATGAATCAAAGACCGCTTTAATGGACCTGATTGCCAATAAACTGACCCAAATGTCCCCCGATTCCGAGGATGTTCTTCAAACACAAACTGCTTTACACAACACAAAGAAAGATTCTGACTTCATCAGGGGCCTGTTTCGCAATTTTACCAGTCCAGTTGCGATGCAATAAAAACTTTTTTTCATGTAAAGAAATTAAATTTAGGAAGCTGAGTAAGATGGTAACGATAAAATAAGTAACTGTGAAATAAAATAAGTACTTACATTTAATATACATACAAATTTAAATAAAACTAAAAATTATAACTAAAACTAAGATTAAAATCAAAATTGAAATTAAAATTTAAACTAGAGTTAAAATTAAATTGAAAATTGGTCTTTTTTGGCTATTTTATCATCCAGGATGTTCATTGAACTTAGGTACCTTGGACTGGAGTTGTCGCTGCCCGATTGGCATCTTTCAACGGGTTCGGGTGTTGTTCCCTGCTAGATTTGTTGGCAAAGATATCTAGTTCTTTTCCAGTTGGATTATTTCCAGTTCAAAGACTTGAAGTTCGCTCATGGTTGTCTAGGCTTTGAAGATTGAAAACCAATACGGAAAGCTCTACTTCCTGACTGGTTTCAAGAGTTGTTTTGGGGATCATGAGATTAGCCAGTCTGCTGTCTCACTCCATCTCTTCTTTGTTGGAGACCAAAGACCTGGTGATCTTACAAGAAAAGAACTATTTGTAGAAGCGTCTTTGAAAGGAGGTTGGATACCCTTACCGGCCAGCTGACTTCTTTGGCATACAGTTTATGATTATCTCCGCTATCTCTTCTGATGTACTAAGGTTTAATCTGTCAAGTCAGCCGGTCACTCGAAGGATTGGTGTCGCTGAACGGCGATCTATCCGTTTTAAACAGCCGGGGATGTTGAATCGATACCTCAACTTCATTAATGAAGGCTGGATCATCTGGTCATGGGGCGTATAGTGCATAGTGGTTGTGTTCTCTGTTGTTTGTGATAATAAAATGGTTGTTATTGTGGTATTGGATAGAGTTCCAGAGCATAATATTAACGTACTTAAGCTAGCTCCCAGCAGTCAGGCAGTTTGAAGAAAACGTACTATTATGGCAGAAAATCGAAGTAAAAAGTTAACATGCCACCAAACCATTCGAAACTGTTTTGGTAATTTGCTTCTCTCTGAGATAATCTCATTAAAATAAGGCCCTTATTGAGAGTGTCGTTTGCTTTCGATAAACGACTTTTGTCGAAAGTCGATTATCGAAAAAATTAATTTTGGTTTTGAAAATTTTAATCTTTTGAACCAAATTTTTCGTAAACAAGTCAAAACAAAAAATCTCACAATAATAATTAAGATTTTCAACACCAATATTAATTTTGTCGATTATCGACTTTCGACAAAAGTCGTTTATCGAAAGCAAACGACACTCGCAATAAGGCCCTAAGACAGACTTACAATTTTTGCCAACAAAGTTATTAAAATAACAAACACCGAACATTATCTCTGCATTTTATGATTTTATTTATTGTATTTGTCTAAAAAAATTGTAAACCTTACGAGGCAACTTGTCAATTCTTAACTTCTTGAATATAATGTGTTATTAATTTTATCATGTCTATTGTTATTGTAAAAACATGAAGTTGTATATAATTTTGCATTTTGTTTATTTTTATATAATGGGAATAGCAAAATAATAAGTAAAAGCTATTCGAAATGGTATTTTGCTAACTAAGGAGAGATATAATATACCTATAATATTTATTTATTTTTGTTGTATGTTGAACGAAGCTAAATAAAATGTTTAGCTTATGTTTCTTTCATATTTTTCATTAAATTATTAATTATTTAAACTTGCCAAACAATAGATAAAAAGCGCATTTGTAGAAGAAATTCGTGTCTTTGAAATAACCTAAAACTGTATTTTGTGTTTGTGTGGTTTAAAAAGCCTCATTTACCCTAAAAATTATAATTAATTAAACAACATCTATATTAAAAATGTTTTGTTTTTTTTTTTTTAATAAAACGAGTCACATTAGCAAATAAATCTATCATCTCTGAAAAATTTAAAGTTAAATATTAAATTTGTGTTCTGAATATCTTTACTGCTTAGTTGTGTTTTGTATGAATTTTTTTTTTATTTATTAGTTTAGTTCTATGTTCTTTAATGTTTTATTCATTTGACTACTTTTATAAAAAATGTGTGTTTCATGTGAATTTGTTTTTTTTCAGCTTCTTAATTTTTTGTTTGTTTTTTTCTTTTTTTTTAAGGTATAAAATTGATATTGTCTAAATGCTATTTTAATTTATATGGAATACTGGAAAACATATAACGCTGTGTAGTTATGAAGCATTCAAACGCAAGGTTCGACATAATTTCCTGGAAAGAGACCGGTAACTCCGTCCATGACGCCCTCCCACCAGCCATCGTCATTTTTCTTCAGCACATACAGAACAGAACTCTCTTGGAAACTCAGTTCGTCATCTTTGTCGGCATAGTAGTCGTAAATAGCCACAACTGGAATAAGATTTTATATTTTAATTTAACTAAATTATTAATACTATTTACAATATTATTATTTTATTTTTTATGGATTAAAATATGTAAATACATGTATATTATGTTATATAAACAGATGAGCTTATGCAAAGCCTCTGATGTTTAAAGGTATGAAGTATTAGCTGTGTTTAATGAAGAAAAACTAGAGCAGAACAAAGCAGAACAGCACAAGTTTATGAAAACTCTTTTAGGTCAAGAAAGAACACAAAAGTGCAGCTTTGTGCTTACAACATTGATCGTTGGTTATCAGTATTATTTCGAATTAAAAATGTTTGAACAAATTGTGTGCATTCTTTTTCAATTTGAATGTAATATTTATTTACTTTTTTTATATTCTTTTGTTATTTTCCAACATCAAGTTTACTCCAAAAACATAGGAAAAGTACTTTTCTGATAAATATAAGCTTATTATTATGCTAAAAAATAAACAAACTGGCGCTTTGACACTATTTACTTTTTTTCTTACCGACTTGCCTTTTAGGTTAGACCGCACTTGACGGAACTGCACCTCGGCGGAACTGCACCGCAACAGAAATTTAAAATATTTTTTGTAAGTTAGGTAAGATGGACTCGCAGATAATGTGAAAGCGCTGCAAGAAGAGGAGATATCCGGGAACTGTACAAAATATCCAAAGGTGTTGTTCGGAAAAAAAGCAACACCAATCATCCTGTAGCTGATGTGGTCAATTGAGTATCAGCTACGCAGATGGAAGGACCATTTTTGTGCCAGCTAAAGAATTGCAACAATTGACGTGCTATCACCGTTGTCTGTTTTCCCAAAAATAATAGCTGCGTGCAGTGGATTGGTCACACAGTGAGGAAACCAAACAATGAAATTGCAAGCAGTCTTTTGAATGGAAACCTCAGGATGCACGGCAGGTTGGAAGACCATCAAGAACAACATGGAAATCAACTGTCTAAGCAGAACCAGAATCCCAGAGAATGACGTGGCTACAGTTAAAATACCTTCCTGCTGACCGTGAAGGATGGAGACGTTTTGTTGAAGCCCTATGCCCCAATCGGGGTTACAGGACCCGATGATGATGATGATGAGTTTTGAATATTGGTCCGAGCATTATACCAAATTATAACTATGATGGGAAAGTAAAAAAAAGTCGGACATATCTTCAAAAACTTGACAAATGTCGATTTTTAAAATTTCAAAATTGAAAAGTGAACTTTTTCCCGACGAAAGTTACCTATGTCGTTTTTGGAGTACTCGATCTTTGGCAATATCTGAAAAATAGATGAGTTTTCTCATATCTCCAAAAACGCTTCTTTGGAAAACAAATAATTTTGATTTTCGTGTTCAGCGAACCAAAATCAGTCTAGAAAATATATTTTTTCTAAGGACCCTACCATGACCCAAAATTTTGTAAACTAGTGTTATTCCTGATTAAATTTTTAATTCAATTAAAAAATCAATTTCGATAGAAAATTTAATTTTTTACAAAAAGTTTAAGTGTGAAATTTTCAAATTCGGCTTAATTTTCAAGTACCACAAACATATTGAAAAGTGGCAAGAAATCAAAGTGAGGTGGATGAGTATGGAGAAATGTCAAAAATGAATCAAGGATCAAATTAAACTAAATATTTCCTAATTGACAGCTGGCCTTCCTATAGGATTGTGTTTTGCATGAAATGATAAAAATGTTTTTGTTATATTCACGAATTATTTTTTAATTTAATTTATAATGTACATGTACAAGGATATTTAATTACATATGTATCAACATTATAACAAAGCAAGTCAAAAAAAAGGAGTAGGCTTTGTGCTTTTGCAAAGAAATAATAGTTCAAATTGACGTGAATCTTGATTCTTATAAACATAAATAAATCTATACATACGTTCGAATATTTATTTCAACGCCAGATTTTTCAAAGCTCAATGTTTCGAAATTAGAAGTTTATTTTTTCCTCTTATGAGAAATGACAGTTTACTGCTTCGTTGTTTTGCAGCTATAAACATCAACGGGGGCAAAGATCTCAATTAACTTTTCATACAATAATAACTTATGGTTTGAATAAAGGTTCTTAAAGTAAAAGACTGATATCCATTTGTTCAGTTTATATTTCAGAGTGCTCACCTGAGCAAAGGAATCCAAGATTTTTTATACTTAGTAGTATTTGACAGCAAAACTGCGGAATTTCTCTGAGCCCTCAGAAATATAAAGTGGACAATTGTTTCACACATCGATTTCATTAGTTTTTTGACAACTGGAAGATAAAGTTAAACCTCAACTGAAAACTGCTCGGGGTTAATTTATTTATTTTTAGGACGCAAAATCAGTTATTACTTTGATGAACAAATAAAGCTTAAGACTTAGTTAATATATTTAGCCAAAAAAATAATTCAAATAGGCCCAACTTTCCACATAAAAAGACTTTTATTGCAATGATTGAACTACCTTACCAATGATCATTGAAAAATCAAAAGCCAATTTTTGTGGAAAGTTGGGACTATTTGAAATTTTGTTTGACTAGAAATATTAATTAAGTCTTGAGCTTTAATCGTCCATCAAAATAATGAATGATTTTGCTTTCTAAACGTCTCAAAATCAATCATTAAAGTTTTCAATGATGAGCTTCAATGATAGCTATAACTGGCACCTAAGAGTCACAACAATCCTCACAAACTATCAAGTTACAGTTGGAACATGAATTAAAAGATTGTAGCGAAAAAAAGCAAGTACCTCGATGTTTTTCTTTAATGTTTGTGCTTTTTCTCAAAGTAGTGAACAAATAGTATTCCTTAAGCTATGTAAGTTTACAGTTCCTCAATGACATACAAACTTCATGTATTTCTTATGGAAGTGAGTTTTGAGCAAACACTATTTTTGACGTTTAAATTTTTGTATCGAACAGTAATAAACCCAAAGAAACAAATTGTATATCCACCGCGAAGAACGCTCAGGAGCATAATTTCAGCTTTATGGATAGTTTTGTGTTGTTATAAATCCTTGTTTAAAAAACGGCTGATGGCCGGTGATACAAAAACGACTCCAGTTATCTAGAAATTTTTGGGATAAGCATATTTTAGTTGTTCCCATGCGAAAAAAAATTAAAATTTTTATCGATTGAGTCATTAATGTACCCTTAATTAATAAACAATAGGCCTAAAAAAGGAAAATAAATATTTTTGGATGCAAAAACTATTTGCATGCTTATAATTCCTTGAGGTGAATATATTTATTTTTTTGGAAGTGTAAACCGACCATCAAAAACAAAATATTTTATTCACCACACTTTTTTCGCATGCAAAACAAGGTCCATTGTGTTGTATGACATTCCGTGAAAGCAATAGTTTTTTTTTGCATGAACCTGTAAACCAATCATGCAAACAATTAATTTTATGTTAAATTCCTTACAACAAAAAAAACGAATCTGTTTAGAAAAAAATCGATTTGTTTAGAAGAAAAGATCAATTTTTCTAAACAAATCAAATCTTTCGTTTTTAGCAAGATTTACACAGACTTTCACACACACTAGTAAGATTTGACATTTCTCTGGAGTTGAAAGTTTTGTTCTGCGGTGTTTTACAAATACTCAAAAGTGTTTCTCGTTCGTTTAAATAAATTAAAAACAAATATATCTCTGAAAAGTTTTTCATTCATCGAATGGCAGCGCTTAATTAATAAGAAGTGATAAAAATATCAATGAACTTCGATTTCAAGTGTCCAAAGCCGACGTGTTCCTCATTTGATGTGTTTTTTTATGGATTTTGGATTTTTTTTTTTTTAACTTTAATGGACGCACAACAATTTTTGTTTATTTCTGCTACTATTCCCGGAAATATATTTGTTTTTAATCGTATTAAATGACGCGTAAGTCGGAATGCACTTTTGAGTATTTGTATGCCCATTAATTTGTTTACTTTTTGCCTCAAAATTTATGTCAATGGCCAACACACACAATCACATACAAAAATTGATTTTTTTTTACAAATTCTTTTCAACCCAAAAAAGAAATCGATCTCCAATTGTTGAAAGGAATTCGACATTACATTTCACCTCAATTATTTTTTGACATGCGAGAATATTTGTATAGATTTTTTTAACTGTTAACTAGGCTATAAGCATTGTATACAGTTCCCATTCGAAAGTAAATCAAAATTATTAAAACTATGTTTCACCTATTGTATATAAAATAATGTTTGCCTTGGTACTCACTCGCAACTTGTACCACTACAAAGAATTTGTGGCCTAGCTACAATAAGGAAAAAACGCACCATATCATAAACCTGAAAAAGAGATCCCTGAATCTTTTAATAGGAATTATCACGGGACATAATCTCTTAGGCCTGGTTCACACGAGATTGTACCGCACGATTTTTTGCAGTATAAATCCGTGCGGATGAGCAGTGGCGTATATATTTTACATAGAGTCTTTCACACGACCTTTGTACGGCAAGAAAACGTACTCAGCTAAGTACGTTTATCGAAAACTCAACGGACTTATAAAAAAAAACGAATGAACTGCGACGTATCGTCTTCCAGTGGCGTATAGTTTTATATAGTCTCGTTCACACGGTTTAAATCCACGTTGGGTAGTTGTTCGTTGGCATCGAATGAGCTTCAGTGGAGAGAAAAGCCTATGTATACAAAAAAAATTAATCGACCGATAGGGTTGATTTAAAAAAATTATAACTCCGGTGATACTGATTGGATCTTGAAGGTTAAGGTCTTTAAATAAAGAAGAGGAATGAGGCAACAAATATGCGTTTTTAGTTTTACAAAATTATAAAAATTTTCATAAACATTTGAATTTAGAATAAAATAAATGGAATTGAATTGGGCTTTATTCACCCCTATAGTATGAACATTTTTGCCCCTCCTCAATGATTTTTTTACACAATATAGCCCGTTATATCAGCTTTCTTTAAAGACCTTAACCTTGAAGATCTAATTAGTAGAACGGGAGCTATAATTTTTTAAAGCCATCCATATCAAATTTTAATAAAAAAATTCCATGTAGATAACGGGATTTTCTCGCTGGTGGATGGTCGTGGACAATGGTCCATGCAGGTAATTTCAATGCAATTGTTTTGATTTTTCGATCAATTTAAAATCAAGATTGTGTCGCTTATATATCACGTAGGATAATGAATGAGGTATCAAAATAACCGTAATTTTATTTATATGTTATATTTAAAACAACAAGAAAATCCATCAATGCACTAAACAGATATGAGTTCATATGTGAAAGCGCTCAAATAATGCCGTTATCTCAGTTGAACGGTATTCTAGGACTCTTATTTTTTTAATTCATATTTAAATCAATATTTTCTATCATCCGTCCAAATTTCAGCTTTCTAGCCCTTGTCCTTAAAAAGATAAAAATAAAATACTTTACAAATTCAAACTTTTCCAATCATTTTCATTATACTGTAGCTATTCGAGTTTTAAACGAATAAATATAAATATCGTGTGAACACCCGATTTTTGTTCGGTAAAAACCGAATGCGATAAAAAACGTGCGGTACAATCTCGTGTGAACCAGGCCTTAGGGTACCACAAGAAGAAGATGAGACTAAGTAGTACTGAAGACCTATGCAGATGTTGCGGTGACGTAGAAGTAGAGGAGGACACCCTTCACTTCCTAGGTCAATGTCCGGCACTCTGCAATATAAGGAAAAAATGTTTGGGTAGCTATTTCTTCAATGATCTAGCAGAAATCTCGAAGTCAACAGGCAATAACATCTCAAATTTAATGAACTTCATCAACGTCTCTAAATGGTTCGATGCTCCATAAGATTTCATATGTTATATTTTTAAAGGGATGGTCCAATCCATCAGGGTATAACAATGGATCAACATTGCTCTAAGTGTGACGGTAACAAGATCCACCGTCAGCCCTACCTAACCTAACCTTGCCCTGGTATAAGCCACCAATAGTCATTCTCATTACTCATTAATTTGGCCTACAAATAGGAAAACAGTTATTTTTTGATAATATATTTTTTTGTAATGTAAGCCGAAAATAAAAAAAATATTTTTTATTCACCACACTATATTTTCTGGCACGCAAAACAATGGTCAATTGTTTTGTATGATATTCCACGACAGCAATGGATATTTTTTATTTTCCCTTAATAATTTATAGCATGTGAAAATTTGTGCATACATTTTTTTTTTCCACGGGAACTGTAAACTGGTGTGTAACTAGCTGCCCGTTGTGAGAGCTCACAATTCACAAAGCTCTTGCGAGGATTTTTGTGACTCGATAAAAGTTTTTCGAACTTCTGATAACCCCCACAAGAAAACTCACAACGAGACTCCTCAGGAGGAGATTACACTTTCGATAGTTTTTTTGAGGATCACATGTTTTGAGGCTGCTGCCAGAGTAAGAAAACCCCAGAAAATCAAATTTACCATAAGAGGTTATCGTTACTTATGAGGTACCAGTTACTGATTCAAAATAGCTTTTTATGGCCTTTAGTCCTACAAATTAGCGATTCATCCGGTTTACTCACTTGGACTCATCAGTTACGTAGTGAGGGCTTTGTCATATGCAATTTGTATTAAGTTCAGTTACAACTTACATGGATTTTTCGACAAAAAACCACAGTAAAGTATATCCAAAAAGATTAGAATTCCTAATCATTTAGCTGGAAGTTTTTTGCCCGGGGCCTGGCATAGTTTCTATAAGAAATCATAGGACTTTCCATACGACCTGTCAAAAAAATCATACCAAATGGTGTGAACGCACTCATAGAACTCATATGACTTCTCAAAAGCAAAAATCATGACTTTTTTGACATTAAAACTTCAGCTAATTTTATTTGAAAAGGAGTTTGGATTTGGCCTCGAAAGAGGAAGGTTGTGCGAAGCACAGTTTTATTAAAAAAAAAAAAACAGTAACAGTAAAATTATTTTATATAATTGTATTACGTTTGCCGTTTACCGACAAAACGGTACCCCGTAACCTGTATCACGTTAGCCGTTAACCGAGAAAACGGTACATCACCTCACAGCAACCTAGCAGTTTTCTGCAAAAGCATCCTCTTCAGCCGATCCAACTCCAGCAACTGACCAACGTTCCCGTTAACCGAGAAATCGGATTACCAAGCAGCTCCAGTCAGCTTAGCAACCGACCGACGCGATGCAGCCTCATCAATCAACAGTGCTTTCTGTGTTAGTTAAAATTCTGGTTGAATTTGGTCCCAGTTAAATTTTATTCGTTTTTATAGGGGTGAATAAAATTTAAAGTTTTTGCTGTGTCAATTGAATTAAATGGGACTTTATTAAAACAAACATCCCAATAGTTTTGTTGGTGTATTTTTTTTGTAATGACAGTTCGCTGAACAAATAATTCAGTTTGCAAAATAAATGATCATCTGAAAAAGTATTTTCAATAAATTTTATTGATTCTTTTGCATTATGAAGGATTTATCACAGGTAATTCAAACCCACGTGTTTTAAACGCTTTGCTTCTATTCAAAATCGTAGAGCGTTCTCGTTCTAAAAAGAAAATTTCTTTCATGTGTCTTCTACACAGTCAATTAAGAGCGTATTCGCTCATACTCGTTAACAATGTATACATGTATAGTATATATTTTCTGGAGTTATTTTATTAGTCTTATACTATGTTCCCACCAAAGCGAAATCCGAGATTTCAGCTGAAAACTTTCGAGATTTCAAGTTAGTGTACACACTGCCAAAACCAAGATTTCGTCTCATATAAACACAAACAACTACCTTTGTGTTCTTATGTGTTTGTATTTCTCTCCACCTAAATGTCAAATACAATATCATACTTTCTCTTTTTGCCTTCTTGGCGTTGGAGTGAAAGATCACAGTTTGTATCAAAAAGCTTTTCACCTTTTGTATGGTAAAGCTGAAAATGGGTGTGTTCATAAAGATACGTTCGCATCGATACAAGATTTCATTGAGATTACAACGAAATCTTGCATTTCGAAATCTCAAAACTGTATGGGGAAATGTGAAGATTTGGACTGAAATCTCTGAAATCCGAGATTTCACTCTGGTGGGAACGTATTATAACGCTAATCTGAGATTTAATAAGATTCACCTCAAATCTTCTTTAAATCCGAAGATTTACCATACAAATTTACTTCATAAATCTTTTTCTTCGTAAATCTTGAACATTATAAATTAATCTTGTTAAATCTTCCTAGGACAAATAGTTTTTCAAATCGAACCAACCTATTCTTACATGGTGCTGAACGATTCATTCGAGACTCGATGCAGTTCTTCATTGTTTGACACGAATCAAACATTCTGTCTCTTTCGCACTTCATAAGACAAATTGAAAGGCCATTCCCATTTTTGAAGGTGCTGTCAAATTTAATCTTTTTTTAATCCTTTTCTGCGGTGGAAACACAAAAAAGATTTATTTAATCTAAACTGAGATAAACCTTTGGTGGAAGTATATATGTATTTGTTTTTGGGCTTTAGGTCAATAAATGAAACAAGATCTTTTTGTTTGCTCTCGACGTTTCGTCCATGTCTATGGACATCATCAGGTGTAAAGCCAAAAAGGATATATATATTTGCATTGATAACACAACTCAACAAAATAAAAAATAGTTTTTGTTTCTGGGTTTATTTCATGATTTTTTTATTCGTCATGCTCTAAAATGATGGAAAAATACCTACCCCCCCCCCCCCCTAAAGTTTGCTTTTATAGAGTTGGTATTCAAATTACAGTTACCATAGTTTTCATAGAAATAATAAATGTTTGCTTACTATTTTTTTTTTAAAGAGGAGAGGGGAGGGGAATTCCTACGCCAATTTGGTATATCTAGATTATATTTGTGTCACAAACTACACACATTTTTATTTTTACATTTAAGGACGTTAAAATGATATTAATAATGTGCTAAGGTGATGCTAATGCATTTTGCTATAGATGTGGTTATTATATCAAAGTTCACATTAATAGCCCTGTTTTTTAGTGCATTTTTATATTCGCTTAGAAAAAACTTCGATGTTAATTACAACAACAAACTGGTATAATTCCGTATTGTTGTTGTATTTAACTTGCTACTTCTTTCTAAGCGAAGATAAAAGTGCACTAAAAAACAGGGCTATTATCATTTTTGAAAATATGTTAAGAAACTTAAGAGACATGCAGGATGTCTCTAAGATTGAACATTCTGCACGGTCATTTAGTAAAAATTTGAAAACTTCATTGGGAGCATACTAGAAGAAATAGGAAAACGTTTTAACTTGGACTTTATAGACTTCGAAAGTAATCGTCTACAAAGGTCAATAAAATGAAACAATGATGGGAAATTATTCTATAGGTTTAATTTTAGAATAGCACATTCCAGAATTAGTGTGTTTGTTGATAAAAATTACCGTTTTAATGTTGGTACCAAACATTAAACAAAAAAAAATGAAGAAAAAAGGAGTTTTTGTTATTTTCAATTTGATCAAAAATTTAAATACATACAACCACCTGGTTTTTAAAAATTCACTTAAGATTGGTGAAAGCATTGAATATTGAAAACAAAAACTAACTTTTTCGTGTAAAACTCAGAAAATTTTAATTTAAAAAAATTATTTTTTTTTTCAAAATTCTGAGTTTGAAAACTGATTAAAAAAAAACTATTCATGGAAATGACTTAATTTAAAAATTTAATTAAAGAATGGAGTCCTAACTTGAAAAAAAAATTTACCATAATCTTTTTGGCGTTGCCGTTGTTTTTTAACATTTTTTTTTTAGTTTAAGTAACTTTTTAAAGAAAATTACCCCTCCTGCTTAACAGGGGAACATAGATACCCCTTATCATATGTTTTTTTTGTTTCGAACCAGCTTACACACTCTAGCGTTTTGGTTTATCTTAGTCTTATGTCTTAAAATATCTCATTTTTGGTTTCGGTCTCCAAGTTGCGTTTGATGAATATGAAATAAAAGATGAAAACTTTTATAGATTATAAATAAATATTTATTTAAACTTATATCACAACTTATTTAATATTGTTTTCGACGCGTTTCGGAATCAAAGTTCCATCATCAGGTTCGATACAAAATAGATTTTTATTAGATTTTTGCCATTTTTGAAGTGGCAAAAATCTAATAAAAATCTATTTTGTATCGAACCTGATGATGGAACTTGATTCCGAAACGCGTCGAAAACAATATTAAATAAGTTGTGATATAAGTTTAAATAAATATTTATTTATAATCTATAAAAGTTTTCATCTTTTATTTCATATTAAAATATCTATTTAAATTGAGTCTCACATAGCACATTTTCATGAATATTCAAATAATGTGCTCCTTGCTACAAAAGCAAACTTTTTCAAACATGACTATTTTTTATTTAATAAGTAATTTGTTAGGAATAAGAAAATCATATGCAGAACCCAGAAACTAAATTTGTGTTGACCAGTGTAATTAATCAACAAATTAGTAACATATTACATGAATACAAATTTTTAAAAAATTTTTAAAAACTTACAATGATTACGTTTAAATAGTAAAAAATACACAACAAAACTCTCTAGCTGACTATAACGCCCATATTATTGACTCACTTAATCCAGATTAAAACTTAAATCCAGATTAAAAGTATTTTAAATCCAAACAATAAATCCAATCCCATATTATTCATTCGTTTAATCCAAACTTAAATCCTATTTTTTAAATCCAATATCGATTAATCCAATTGGATTTAAACTGCCCTCCGGAGGTCAGTTTAAGTACTTAAATCCAGATTAAAACACAATTTCATATAATTCACTTTTTCTTGACATTTCAAGCTTCTTAAAAAATTTAAATAGTTAAATTAAAAACTGTTTCTTATAATAAATTAAATAGGTATAAATTTAAAAAAGAAGTGATGTAAAAATATTTTTAATTATTATTACTGCCTATTTTTCAATAAATGAACCTCAAATTTTTGAACGTCAAAGTCACGAATGGAATTTTTTCGTTGTGTGTAATCATGAAGGAACGTACCTGTCAAAAAGACGAAACGAACGAAAAAACGAATCGTGTAATCAGGCTCCAACATAGTGAAATAAATTAATTAAAGTAAACAAAAAGTTCCACGGGAGAAATTTGACTTTTCGCAAATTTGACATTTGGATTAAACGATCTTCATCTGGATTTAATTACATTTTACATCTGGATTAAGGGCATTTTAAATCCATTGGATTTAAGGCATGTTCAGAGTGAATAATATGGACATGGATTTAAATGTTTGGATTTAATAAATCCGGATTTAGTTGTTGGATTAAAAACTTCCTTAAATCCAATTTAAATCCAGAGTGAATAATATGGCGGTAACACTTTGAAGTGGAAGCATAGCATAAGAAATTAATCTTGTTAAATCTTCCTAGGACACATACTTTTACAAATCGAAGAAACCTATTCTAATATGGCGCTGAAGGATTCATTCGCTGGCTGGATTCAGTTCTCCATTGTTTGACACAAATAAACATTCTTTCTCACTCCCACTTCATAAGAAAAAAAGAAACCCCTTTTGCTTTTGAAGTGTGCTGTCAGAGTTAATCTTCTTTTTAATCTTTTCATTCGGTGGAAACACCACATAAATCTTTTTCCTTAAATCCCAGATTATCTTTTGGTGAAAACATAAAGTGCCTCTACACTATCCCACAAAGTATTAACACATGTCAGAATGAAGTGGGAAGAAATTTCATACGACTGCCAAATTTGTGTGATGTATCTAACTGACTTTCATATTTTCCTTCCACACTTGCATCAAAAATCAGTTTCACCATAACCTCAAACGCCCAAGTGGGATAGAAAGTGTGATGGCTGTCAAGTTGTGTGTAATGAAATTTCATATTTTGTTTCCACAATATTATGCATGATTTCTTCACACTTTTTTGACATTGTGTTAATACTCAGTGGGATAGTGTGGAATGGCTAATGCTACATTTCCACCTAACGCTAATCTGAGATTTAATAAGATTTACCGCAAATCTTCTTTAAATCTTGAAGATTTACTATACAAATATATTTCGTTAATCTTGGAGATTAGAAATTAAATCTTATTAAATCTTCCTAGGACAAATAGTTTTACAAATCGAACTAACCTATTTTAATATGGTGCTGAACGATTCATTCGAGACTCGATTCAGTTCTTCATTGTTTGACACGAATAAAACATTCTGTCTCTTTCGCACTTCATAAGAAAAATTGAAGCGCCATTTGCATTTTTGAAAGTGTTGTCAGATTTAATCCCTTTTAAATCTTTTTGTGCTGTGGAAACACCAAATAGATTTATTTAATCTAAACTGAGATAAACCTTATACTACGTTTTCATTAGAGCTGAAATGAGCTAATTTCGCAAATCACAGAAAAAGTGTTTTCATTTGTAATTTGGTAATTTCGTTTGACAGCTCATTTCATTTTTGAATTTCAACTGGCTGTTAATCGATTTTTGTTGTTGTTTTCTTTTGTCTCCTTCCATTGCGCTTTGACATTTTCATACAAAATAAATTCAAAGCTCTTCAAACTGTGGCTAATTGGGTGTGTTCGTTAGGTTTTGACTTAATTTCCAACCTAATTTCGTGCAAATTAGGTTGAAATTATCTCATTTCGAAATGTGAATTTGTATGGGAAATGAGATGATTTCGTATCGCATTTGGAAATTTTCAACGAAATTACCTCATTTGGCTTAATGAAAACGCAGTATTAGGTGGAAACATAGCATAATAGTATTATTAACTCTGAACTGGGATAATATAAGCCGTTGGTGGAAACATAGCATAATAGGGACTAAGGGAATTTTTTATTTGATGCTTTTTGGTTTCGGTATTTGCTAAGTATGGTGAATTTTTATATCTCCGCGGTGATTTTAATTTCCATACTAATCCGAGCCCTAAACGCATTTTTGAGGATCCACATTTTGGATCTGAAAACGTGCGTTGTTCACTACGTTTACGGATCCAAAACAGACTCATCTGCTTGAAGGGACTTTTGTCGAACACATCTACTTTTCAAACCACCATCAGTGGTGAAATTAATTTGGTGTAACTATGTGTAGGTTTTTTTAAGAAAGACCAAACAAGCATACATATGCATATTTGTAAGCCGATAGTTCAGCTTGAGAGCATTGATCTTTCTCATCTCTTATGATAATTATCTTTGATCATTTAATTTCATTGCGGTTTTCAGAATTGAAGCTTTGGATTTAGTTAATAGTTTGGGCTTCGATAAAATCAAAGTGAATAGAAAATATCTTTACCTAATAATTATTTCTTACACACCATAACCGTACAAACAAAAATATGAATAAATTAAATGTGAATCAATCGAACAGCTCTATTATTTCAGCTGAGTCGATTGAGGTTGATAATGAAATTCAAAAGGAGGCAGTGCAAATTGAGACTCAATTGGACACAAGTTCCATCATTACAACTGCATCGTCATCTTCAAAGAAGGCGACCACGAAACCAACCTCAACGAATCAGCACTTCAATCTCCGTTGGAACTTTTATCAAACGAATTTGACAAGAGTCTTCAACCAACTGTTGCAGACCGAGTCGTTTGTTGACGTAACGCTTGTTTGCGATGGCCATTCTATCAAGGCGCACAAAATGATTCTCTCGGCGTGTAGCCCGTTCTTCCAGGCGATCTTCGATGACCACCCCCATGAGCATCCGATCATAGTTCTGGATGTTAAGTGGCCCGAGTTGAGGACGATTGTGGATTTTATGTACACTGGCGAAATTAACGTTAGTCAAGATCAGATCAGTCCTCTCCTGAGGATTGCTGACATGTTGAAAGTTCGCGGGTTTTCAGAAATAAATGAGGAGAACGGTGACAGTATCGGCGACTCTAATCTGACAATGCAAAAAGATAAACAGACTGAGAAGATACGCAGTGGTGTTTATGAAGCAGCTACTCCATCACCCACCGAAGGTTTGTTTATGAAATATTGAATATGTATTTATGATAAAAACTTCGATTTTCAAAAAAAATTTCAGACATTTTTGGACCTTTAATGAAACCTTGTGAAACCCCATTAACACATCAATCAACCAAGGACAATCCATCATCTTCAAAAGCTGGTGTTTTGGATGCAAAAATTGGTAAGGAAAGCAAGACGGGTTCAAAACAAACGACCACAACAGAGAATGCATGGGTGGCTCAGACGCTTGAAAATGCCGATTGTATAGATGATGAATACCTTGACAAATTCCGTGGGATTCTAAACAAACTGACACTAGCAAACTTTGATAATCTAATCCAAAGTGCTTTTAAGTTGCCTATAAACTCTGTAGAAAGAATGCGTATTGTGACGATTTTGATATTTGAAAAAACAGTCACTGAGATAACATTCGCTTCAGCCTTTTATCGGTTTTGTAAAATCCTTTTTTCCTCGAAATATTATAACGACGAAATTTTTAAAGTCATTTTGATTTCACACATTCAAAAAGAATTTGAAGACAATGTTCTTAATGCCAACGCAAAGGTGTCTAAATTAAAGCCCTTGATGTATAAATTGGCTATCGTCACAGATCTCAAGGAGAAGCAACAGATTAAAACGGAATTAGACGAGCAAGAGTATCAATTTAGACGTCGAGCATGGGGAACCGTGAGCTTTATTGCTGAATTGTGTAAAATGGGTTTTATTCGAACCGACAGAGTGTGTAATTGTGTTGAAAGCCTGTTGGATGTCAAATTCGATGACCAGCTGGAGTTTATGTGCAAGTTATTGATTGCAGCCGGGCACCAGCTCGAAATCGCAAGCAAACAGCCAGGATATGATAAGATGTGGAATATAAAACAACGACTAGATAATATTTTTGCTAAAATACAACAGATCATTAAAGAAAACAAACAAGATGCTCAGCGGAGGATCAGCGATAGAGTTCAATTTATGTTACAGGACATTGTAGAGTTGCGTGCTCGATTCTGGAATCAAGAAAAAACTGCAACAGGGCCGCTTTCTTCGCAAAACCTGTCAGCAACAAAGAAAAAGCGACCGTCTCATAGCCGAAAAAATTCGGACGTCGGTTACTCCAAAAGCTTCTCTATTGGGTAAGAAACAACAAAACTAAAGTCTATCTACAAACTGGAATAACTTTAATTTAACTTTTTCTTCTTTAATTTTTATACTACCTATGTTTGTGTTAATAAATAACAAAGTGAATTAATTTATTTTTACTTTTTTATTAATATTCTCAAAAATAGTGAATTTATGCTAATTGTGAACTGAAAGAAGGCACAGAAAAGTAACTTAAGCTCGCTCAATAAGTCGAATGTAGGGGTTTGGGTTCCAAAGAGCATATATTTAAAAGATTTCAGCTTTCTCGAGTCTTTGAAGACGGTAAACAAAACTTAATACTAAGAACCGGCAGCAAACTTTGGGGTCAACGCATAACCAAAATATGAGTTGATGCATGTTGCATGCATCTTGTCATCGAATACAAAAGCCTGACAGGATTTTTTTTATTAATTCATTTATTAAAATTGGAAAATGTTGTCCTGTCATATTTCATAAGTCCATAGATTTCAATTATCCGAATAACAATGTATCTCGATATGATGCCCTTAAAAAGCTTATATCTTGAATTCTATCAATCAGAACACTGGACACTGGAAAAATGATAGCCAATAATTTTACATTATGTGCCTACCGAAAAACACACAGCGTCGCTATGAAGAATGGTTTGTGTAACTTACCCCTTAACTCTTATATTTCATGAAAGTACCTGCTTATCGCCTGCAATGCCACCTGCATGTCAACAATCATCTGTTGCTTCAAGGTGTATGTGACTTTGTCATCTCATAGCGTTTTGTGTATTCCCTGCGAACGGTCATTGTTTCGGAAGACGAAGTGTAAATTGATTGTTCGCGAATTATTGATAAATATTTCGACTAGTTGGTCTAATAAAGTGTTTAATAAAGTGAAATGGATAAAATTTCCGAAAGGGAATCCAGCGGTGAAGCCCAAAGGGAGGCTTCTGATGCAGGTTCCGTCACGCAAATCCCCCTTCCGAAATCAAAGAGACAACGTGTTTCAGAAGATGAGAATAGCGGAACTGATTCGTCTTCCGAATCGGAATTCTATAATCGGAGCGGTTCATGGCCACCGAATAAAAGAACTAAATTGGATCCAAGAGTAGATGCTCTTATTAATCAAGTAAGTTACCTTACAAATTGCTTAACCTCACAAAATGTTCCGTTATCGAGTGAATGGAACAAAACAAATTTACCGGGGCCGAGTAGACAAAGCGAATCGAATGAACCGTTCTTGATTGATCCTGTTAGGACAAGAATGCTCGATTTTGGTGATGTTAAAACATGTGTGGATAGCAAATATGCTATTAAACAAGCACCACATACAAAGGTGGAAACGTTAATTAAACTGCAGCATTTCCTTTCTGATTCCTGGAAAGATGTAAAGTACTCAAAATCACTCCAAGGTTTTTTGGGTACTCCTGGTTTCGTAGAACTGAAAATTAATGATGAACTTTGTCATTTAAATAGAGGAAAAGACTATTTAGCATCGACAGAGAGGGTTATGGCAGGTCTGACAAGTGGCTTGTTGGATTATAAAGATTTTATTCGGTCGAGTCTACAATCTATAATAAACTGGTCAAATAATTCATCAAGTGAGTTAACTCCTTCCCACTTAACGGATAAGTTTGTAGAATTTTTTGGACCAAACTCTGAAAATTATAAAATTATGGAACAAATACTACAAGTAGTTTGTGGAAAAAGAGCCGAATGTGTTGAAGTTAGGCGTGAACGCATTATTTCTGAAATGGGTAACAAAAATTTACAAAATACTTTGCGCAAAGTACCTCCTAGTGCAGAACACCTGTTTGATAAAACCAGTTTGGTTTCAATTATTCACTCACTTGGTGGTACATCGATGTGGCTTAACCAGCCACTTTATTTAAGAGAAAAGAAAGAAACAAAACCAAAGATTCGTGTTGAAGAGGCGTCGACGTCTAAGGGTTTCCAGTCATCACGAAATTTTCGTAATGACTTTCGATCCTCCAATAGAAGCAAATTTGTTTCCAAAAAATTCAAAAGAGACACAAAGAACACTAATTCCTTTAGTGCCAAAAACAAGAAATGACTACCTAAACCAACCCTTCAAAGGGGGCTGCCTTCAGGAATTTCAACAAAATTGGCAGTCCATGGGGGCGAACAGTTTTATTATGAAAATCATCGCCGGCGTTCGCATTCCTTTTTGTCGCAGGCCCCCTTTAAATTTTCCAACTCCGGAATTAATGAAAACATATTCAACCAAAATTTCTACAAACATGACGAAATTAATAAACGAACTAAAGCTTCAGAAAATTTTAGAAAAACCGAAAATAGTAGGACCAAGCTTCCTGTCGAAAATGTTTGTTGTCCGAAAGAACGACGAAAGCTTCCGTCCTATATTCGACCTTCGGGGTCTCAATGCTTTCATAAAGACCAAGCATTTTCAATTAATCTCCCATGCTTTAGTTCCAGAGTTTCTGCAAATGCAGGACTATATGATAAAAATCGATTTATCTCAAGCGTATTTTCATGTTCCGATAGCTACAACCCATCGTTGTTTTCTAAGGCTAGTTTACAACGAAGAGTTACTCCAGATGACATCTCTACCTTTTGGCCTATCCCCGTCCCCTCAAATATTTGCTGCTTTAACGAACTGGATCGCGGAGATCTTTCGAAAGCGTGGAATTCGGGTTCTTGTCTATTTAGACGACTTCCTGGTCGCCCATCAGGACAAAATCAAATTAACTTCACAAACCGCGGAGGTTGTGGGTATTTTGAAATTTCTGGGATGGCAAATCAATTACAAAAAATCTGTTCTGGAACCAGTACAGCAAATAGAATACCTTGGAGTAACATGGCACACAACTCTCAACACTATTTATCTTTCAAAAAAGAAAATAGAAAAGATAGTACAGGCGTTAAACCGTTTTTTGACCAAAAGGTTTCACGATCAAAAACAAGTTCAAAAATTGCTAGGACAATTGAATTTCGCAACGTTTGTGGTTCCCAGAGGTCGTCTTTATTGCCGCCATCTTCAAATATTCTGTCGTCGCTTCAATCGGAAGCCAAAAAGAAAGCAAAGAGCTCCGTCTCAAGTAATCAAAGACTTAAAGTGGTGGCGCGGAGCCCTTTACATGAAATCAGACTTGATTCCAAAGCCTCCAACCAACTTCTTGACAACAGATGCGGCGGACGCGGGTTGGGGAGCACAATTAGACGAAAAACTTTTGTCAGGCACCTGGACCCAAGAACAAACGAAGTGGCATTCAAACCGAAAAGAATTGTATGCGGTTTATGCTGCTTTAAATGCGGAAAAACATCAACTAAGCAATGCCCACATTCTAATTCAGTCCGACAACAAGACCCTGATAGCTTACATTCGCAAAGAAGGCGGAACACAATCTCTAAGTCTATTGGCGTTGACACGCAAGTTATTGATTCTGGCAGACCGCCTAAAGATTCGTCTGTCAGCGCAATATCTCCCGGGGAGATACAATTGCATTGCCGATCATCTGTCTCGAGGAAGACGTCTGCCAGAGTGGCATCTGCTGCCTCCGGCAACAAACACAATTTTCAATCGTTGGGGCACTCCAGACGTCGATCTCTTCGCGTCTGCAGAAACAACCGTCGTCAGCAGCTACGTTTCACTAGACTGCAGAGATCAATCAGCTCTCTTCTCAAACGCCTTCAGCCAAAAATGGAAATTTCAGCTGGGGTGGGTATTTCCACCACCAAACCTAATGCCCAGAGTTTTGAATCACCTGAACTCAGCAAACGGAAGCTTCATTGTAATAACACCAGTTTGGGAGAAGACATTTTGGATGGTGGATCTGAAGTCACGAGCCTTAACATCTCCGATGGAAATAGAAAATCTTCGAGAAGTTCTGGTGGATGCGTCAACCAATCTTCCACCACCTCAGGTAGACCAACTGACCCTTCAGGCTTGGTTAGTTGGAGGTGGGGCAAAATGATAAACGACTGGTCTATTCCTGAACAACAACTTTTCAGTGAGAGCTGGAGGCCGTCTACCCTCAATACATACTATCCGGCAATTAAACGGTGGCTTGATTGGTGCGAGAAAGGTGATGCAGATCCACGTTTTCCAAAAATACAACATGTTGCTAGGTTTCTGGCACATTTGTATCTCGATGAAAAGCTGGCTTATAGCACAATCTTGGTGCACAAGTCAGCTATAACTACTTTTTGTATCCAGTTTCCAGAAGAAACCTCTGACAATATGCTGATTAAACAAGTATTAAAAGCTATCGCATCTGCTCAACCAAGAAAAGCACAATTACCTATCTGGGACCCGCAAATTGTTTTCGATTGGTTGGCCTCATCCAATATTAAAGATACATTTTTTGAGACATCGAGACGAACGGCTACTATTCTCTTGCTAGCATCAGGCCGTCGAGTGCACGATCTTACTTTACTGAGAACCTCAGAAGATAAAATGTCTTTGGCAGAGGAAGAAGTAATTTTTTGGCCAGCATTTGGATCGAAAACCGATTCTTCTTCACATAGACAATCCGGTTGGCTGTTATCTAAACACCCTGATCCAAATGTTTGTCCCGTAACTTGGGTTAAAAAGCTCATAGCTATTTCTGAGAAAAGAAGAGCAAATGCAAGTGGTTTAAATAATCTCTTTATAACCTTAAACGAAGAACCGAAGCCAGCATCTAGGACTGTGATTGGTGGATGGGTTCGATCAGTTCTAAGAGATGCTGGAATCGAAGCAACACCTGGAAGTATCAGATCGGCTATAGCTTCAGTCAGTTGGGTAGAAAATCATCCAATTCAAGATATACTCGCTAGAGGCAACTGGAAAAGCGAAAACACCTTCAAGAAATTTTACTGCAAGGAGATTCGAAAGAAAGAAAACAGTGATTCAAGTCTATTATTTTCAAACTTTCGACCAAATTGATAGTTATTTTTATTTACCTTGATTTATAATTGGATTTAAAATAAGACACATATAATAAAAAAAAAAAAAAAAATATATAAAATACAAAATACAAAATGAATTACAATGAAATGAAATAAAATTATTTTGTTAAGTTTCTTATAAATAAATAAGATCTTTTTCACATAGCGTTTTGTGCTTATCACCAGCAGATATCAGACACGTCTTCATAGCGACGCTGTGTGTTTTTCGGTAGGCACATAATATGAAATTTTGAATACAACAAAATTGTTATTATGTGCTGAAAGAAAAACACACAGCGTCGCAGGAATATCTTCCTAGTGAAGACGCTATGAGATGACAAAGTCACATACACCTTGAAGCAACAGATGATTGTTGACATGCAGGTGGCATTGCAGGCGATAAGCAGGTACTTTCATGAAATATAAGAGTTAAGGGGTAAGTTACACAAACCATTCTTCATAGCGACGCTGTGTGTTTTTCTTTCAGCACATAATAACAATTTTGTTGTATTCAAAATTTCATATTAAAAACAAATTATTTAACAAAAAAATTGTAAAATCGTTATTTTCAACCTCTTGTCCCAACGGGCATCGAAAAGAACCTGCCAGATTTTTGTTTTTGATATCAAGATGTATGCACCTGCAGATCCTCATATTCATATTCACCCAAAAATGTCTGCCGACTCTTGGAGTGGGGCTATTCCAGATTAAAGTTAGGTTAGGTAGAAGTGACTGTCAGTAATTAATACTGACACACTTAAACCAAAGTTGGTCCGTTGTGATACCACATGAATCTTGAAAACTCTTTCCTTACTCGTTTAACCACTTAGAGCTGCTGACGAAGCGTACGAGACTATAAATGTCTGTTATCCAGATCACTAGGATCGTTATAGAAGTGCAGCCCTATTCTGCTATCCATCGGGGGGAATTTTCTTTGAATATTCACTTAACGCCATTCTGCTATTCGAAGTGAATCTTATTAACTTGTCGGTAAAATTGGTAGTATGTGCGGTATTCTACTATTCACGTGAACAAATAGTTTCTATACAATTCCGATCCGCATATAAAAAGTTGCGGATTTGTACTTTTTGGTTGTAAATAAAATCCTTGGGTCTTAAAATATAGGTAAAAAAACTTAATTTTTCGTAAGTATTTGTTACATCCATTTTACGATTTTTGAGTTAAAACAATAAATTTGAGGACGATTCATCACTTTTATTTTGGCATTAAAGTTAAACCCAGTCATCACCTTTTCTTTGCGAAACTGAAAAAAGTCGTAACATCATCTATTTGCTATTTTTCTAATAAATTATTTAAAACAATTCACCAAAACTATAAATGAACTGAATACATGTCAAATCGGGTTTTGATAGTGCAGTTCGCCCGACGGATAGCAGAATGTAAAGGTAGTTCGAAAGGGAATCGGTTGGGTGAATCGGATCTTCGATTCACGTGAATAACAGAATAGGGCTGGTAATCTCCTAAGTAGAGCCTACGGAAAGAGCGGGGAAGGTGAGGAATCGTTTCTTCTTCCTCCTCGACCAAACAGCTTCTGCAAATTTGAAAGTACGCCAAGCCGCGTTGCGTGCCTGCCTATTAAACAGTGTCCTGTTATGACACCTACAATAGAGCTGATGAGAACTCTGCTTAGAGATATTAAACACTTGGAGCGCTTTAAATCAAGGTTTGAGCATAGTTGTTTTGTCGCCAAACAAGTAGTGATCTTGCTTCAGCAAAAGTTTACACGTAGCGATAGGTATACCAATATTTAACTTTTCAGGTAAAATGGTTAGTAATGTTCCACTTCTAGCGAGTTCATCAGCTTTACAATTACCTGGAATGTCACTATGGCCCGGCCGACCCAAGGGTTGTACTAGAGAAAATAGAGACAGATTTATTAGCGACTTGACTATCAGAGAAGATGCGGATATCCGAGTTGATATCACGTTTTCTTTGAGCCAAGATAACACTTTTTATTGCTAGAATTTCCCCACGCTACAGTGGTTAGGAAGACGGAATGAGAGACTTAAATTTAGTCTATCAGAGTACCTCCTCCAACCCCATCTATATATGGTCTTCGATCCATCGGTTTAGAAGTAAATTGATTGATCTTCTAAGAATTCCACGTCCTCCTAGGTGGATCTGAAAGGTATGGTTACTTCAAAGTTTTTATCGAAATTCAATAGTGCGATTGTGTAGTCAGTGTTACTTGGAAGGAAGTGATACGAATGTATTCAGAATAGCGGAGTGGCCAATCTCATTATTGATCCACTGTGAAGAGGTTTTGAGGCGAATGCTGTGCTCGCAGCTGTTTGTTCGCTGAAAATATCGATAGGTTTCAGCTGGAGTAGTGAATAATGCAGCGGTAGGAGTCGACCCAAGTGCTCCACTTATACACAGACATGATGTTTGCAGTTTGCTTAGTTTATTGCGATGTATCGTGTTATCCAAGGCAGTATGTTTGGTACTGCACAAGAAATTCCTTGATCTTTTCGTATTTCTGCTTAGAGCAGTAGGAACGTTTTACCAGTTGCGCCAGGAGCATTGAGAAATAACAAAGCATCTTTACCTTTTTCAATCTCCTGTACATTGTCAAAATAGCTTTTTTTTATTTTTGCGATAATGCACGGAAGAAAAGAACACCTTTCACTGGTTTTGCAAAACAGATGTATCATAGTTTGATTCGCGTTTAACTTTGTTTGTTTTTAGGTTTTAAAAATATAGTTTTTCGAATGTATAAGGAGGGCCCGGTATTGAATATAATCCTAAGGAAGGAATATAAACATACAAAACACAAACAGATATCTGGAAGGAGCCATAAAATTGAGAAGTGAACCTAGTTTGTCTGTGAGGAGATTTGGCGTACACAATTTGAAGCAATATTAAGATTAACATTTTTAAAAGAAATCACCAAATGCAATAGTTTATTAAAAAGGTAGTTTAAATAGCCAGATAAAGACGTGTATTAGTAAGAAAAGACGAACATAGTTTTTTTTTAGTATCAACAAATCAAAAGACTTAAACATTAAAGAAAAATAAATTTATATCACAAGCGGAATTTACCTTTTTCAATATAATTTTTGGGAACCCAACCTGGGAGATTTTGATCATCGGGGACAATTGGTGCGAGTTGTCCGTGTGTAGTAGATGTCCTTGGTCTGCCGAAGTCTTGGTGTTCATCTTCTGGAGGTGGTGGAGGTGGCAGTGGTGGGGACTGCGAGCCGGGTCGAGCAAAGTTCAAACTGCAAAGTGAAAATTATATGAAAACATTCAATAAGATATATGTACATATCGTCGGCTGGATGCTATCTTGTTCAATGTCCATTTTTCAAAATGTTGGGAAATCGATTTTTAAAGTTCAAATTGAAAATTTGTGTTTATTTCAAAAATTTTTAATTAGTTTTGTTTTTTCTTCTGAAAGCCTTGACAATTTTGTTTATAAAACAAGTCACAGAAATTGATTTTCTTTTATTTTGAATTAGTTATAAATTAAAATCAATGAGGAAGTCATTTTGGATATTGAACAATGTTATATGGAGTGACAACAAGTTAATAAAATTTTTGGATATTGAACAAAAAAGTCAATATTGAACAACATAGAAAAAATACAAAAAGAGCGGAAACATAAAGTTGATTAAGTTATATTGAACAAAAAATAGTTTTATTGGTTCGAGCTGATTTAATAAGAAATTTTTAACGAAATAAGAAAAACACATAATGGAATCCGTACTGATTGAAAACGGCTAAATAAAAGACACCGGAATTGAAAACGTCAAAAAAATGGCGGACAGACTATCAGAACAGCTGTGAATGTAGCAATATTGGCATGGCATTGCACCGTAAATCCGCAGTGCGGTGTCACGTAGTTACGTGATGCGGCGCGATGGACTCGCCGTGCCACGCTCACCACCTCACCTGTGTTGCGCCATGTCACTCCACCGCCAACGCTACACGCGCCCGCACCGTGTCAATCCAATACACAGCGCTATGCCACACCATACCACAGCGCGACGACGGTGACGCACCGCACCGCACTTCACCAACACCCAACGCCACACCGCGCCGCCGCATAGAAAATATGTCCAAATGAACGTTATGTCTTTTTCAAATGGAAACATTGTCAAAATGGACGGTATGTCTTTTTCAAGCAGTCATAAGGTCTACCTGCACTTGGATCCGGTCATAATGTCAATGCACCGAATGACCTTCTGATATTGGGGATTATTTTTTGACATAATTACCACAATACCTTTATTATTGAATTTATTAGAATTATTATTGATGGTTTTAACCATTAACAATTTTTATTTATGTTTTCTTTAAAATAATTCTTCATAATTACCATGGACCTTATGTCCATTTGTACAGAGTATAGACTTAAGATCCATGAACATTATGGCGGCGGACACTATGTCATCCCACCTTTCTGAGCCCCCACTTTGAATCAAATTCCACAGTAAGTTGTTTTGTTATTTTGACAAAATCCGGTCAAGTTTTCGACAGAATACTTACGCTTATAAGTGTAACTTCAGACGTTTGCCTTAAAGAGAAAAAACGTTTTGAAGGTCATAAACAATAACTTCCGTATCTTAACAATTATTCTTTCGATCGATATCGTGCTCAACCTTCGCTTCATTATGATAACTGTGATGTGTATTATAAGCTCGTGTTTCAGTTGCATTCGAATTTTTCGTAGCTTTAAACTTAGCACATTTATCGCAAATGTATTTTTTAGGCTTGAAAAAAGAGAAGTTGAATGTATAATATATTTTTTCCAGACTTTTTCTGTTAAGATATAAAGAAATATGCGAATTTTTTTGTTTGTCAAAATACTTTTTCCGACTATTGTATGTTGAGAAAGTTAAAAAGCCTGACGGTTATTTTTTTTACCGTGAAGTTTTTAATGAGTTATTCAACTTCTCTTAAAGCTACGAAAAATTCAAATGCATCTGAAAAACGAGATTACAATACACATCACAGCTATCAAAATGAAGCGAAGATTGAGCACGATATAAATCGAAAGAATAATTGTGAAGATACGAAAGTTATTGTTACAATACTTGTGTATATACAATACATACTATAAAACAAACATATTTTTCTTTTAAACGAATAAAAAAAAATAATGTTTGCTTAAAATAATACCTTAAAAGTGTTATGCGATACTGCATCAATTCTGCAATTTGCCCTGAACTTTCAGGAGTTTCTGGTTCAATATCACCAGGCATTTTTTTTTAAATGTTGTTAAATCAATACCAAAAATATGGGGCAAAATTTTTCCACACATACCTTAAGACTGTTCCGAACTGAACAAAACCAGTCATTTGCTAACTTTTTTTTTTGCATATATAAGACCATTTTTTTCACATTCATCAGATACTTTGTTTTATAAAACTTTGCATTTTTTCTAATTGGTCACTAGTAGACGTATTATTGTACTAAAAAATTTTTTTTCTAAAAGTAAAGCCCGTATGACACTACATTTTTCTCTCATTTTTAATAAACTGAAAATGAAATTGAAGCGGAACGTACAATTTCTTATTCAAACTTTGATAGGTGGGAGTGGGTACGCCGTATATCCATAAATGTAAAAATGTCACAAAAAATCTATAAAAAATGAGATTTTCAAATTAAATTTGTCAGGTTCTGGCAGCTTTTCTTGATATTTCCGAATTAAAAATGAAAAATTATTTCAAGGTACACTCAGTTACAAAAGTAGATATACACTGTACCCTTTAGAACACTAGGATATGATGTATATTTTCTTTTGGGACACATTGTAAATGTGAAATTTAATTTAGAGAAATGCTATCCCTTTCTTAAAAACTCTTCTTATCCCTTTTTGGCTCTGCTGACACTTTGATAGATTAAATGAGAAATACAATGAAGAAAAAATGTAGTGTCATACGGGCTTAACTGATTTTAACTTCAAAATTTACATACATTTTCTGTGAAAAAGTGCATTTTAAGAATTAAAAATTTCAATATCAAATGATGCAATTATGATTACATAATTAATGAAAATCATGAAAAATATATTGAATTTATATCCACTGCCTAAAAATTTGTCCAAAAAGTACCGTTAGGTATACAAAATTTACTGTAAAAAATGGTTTTTTTCAAAATTCACAAGCGTTTTTATTTTGCATTATTAAAATTTTTATTAGGTACAAAATTAAAAATTTTCTCCAATAGTGGCATAATAAAAATATGGAATTTTATGTTGTTAAACATTTTTTTGCAAAAATGCTATAGTGTAGGCTACATTTGCTTTGAAAAACAGCCATTTTAGCCATTTTCTCGATTTCTTAGAGGCTTTTACCAACATCTAGGGCACAAAATTAAATTTTTTTCCAATGATGGCATAGAAAATAAGTTTATCTGTACATAGACACCTTAATCGCTTTAATCGGATAAGTACACGCTTCGCAATCTTTTACATGAAATAACCATTTCAGTCCGGAACACTCTTAAGGAATCGATTATAGCCCTATCTGGGATAGATAAATCAATAGGAAATCAATATCATTCAAAATCCTGAATGAGAATATAGGGAAATCAAATGCAACAACGGTGATCTCGTTTGATATTGAACAAAAGAGAATGAAAGTATACGGTTGGATATTGACCAAAAACTTAAAGTAATTGGATATTGAACAAAATAGAAATGAAGGAAGTACATACGCATGTTGAACAAAACATCCAAAATTGTGGATATTGGACAAGATAGAAATTATGAAATAGTTTTTTTTTTATTATGCTAACAATTGTTCAATATAATACAAAAAAGATGAAAAGTAGTTTATTGAACAAAAATGACATTACAAATCGTTAAAAAAGTGTCTTATTGAACAAAATAGTTCTCTGTAACTTGAAAACTAAAAGAGATAGAACAAAATGGTTTGCGCCAAACGAAAGAGCGTCCCAAAATTATGAAGACTGCATACCTAACTCAATTTCGTAAAAAATGGCCTTTAGAACAAGATAGCATCCAGCCGACGATATGTACACAAAAAAACAATAATAAATACCTATTGATATTTCTTCCAAGAGTGTGCATGCCAACGTGACTTTGTTCGGTGATCTCGTGTGAAACAGTCAGTGGTGATGGTGGAGCTGTTTTCCAAATAAAATTATTTCAACTTTTCATAAATATTTATAATCAATTGAACTTACGAGGCATACTGCTACGATCATCGTATGTTGTTGGTGGTGGTGGTGGCAGCGACTGCATCATACCAGCCGATGGCAAATTAACATGCGTGGCAACTTGTTGACTTGGCGGCATTGGTAACGAACTGTATCCCGGGGCACGGTCACCACCCGCAGAAGAGGAGGAGATTCTCTTGGGATGTCCAATTGGATAATTTGGGGCATAGTGCGATGGGACTTGTGGTGGATTAACAACTGGCGGAGTTCGATATTCTCGTGAACTCTTGCCAAGTGTTCCAGTATTGCTGACTGATTTCCCAAGAGTACCAGTATTGCCACGTGACATTTGAGGCGGAGTTGGGGGTTTTGTGGTTGGCGGTGGACCAACTGACACTGAATTGGTTGTAGCAAGCGATTGAATAGAACCATGAGACGATCCACGATGTTTTTGCCGCTGTTGTGTTGAATTAATTCCGTGGCCGATTTCATCCAGAATTGAGTAATCAATCGGCTTGCGAACATACTTTATTGGCTTTTCCGGATTAATAGGTGCTACAATTTTAAATTGGCGAGAGCTAACTTTGTTAGCTGTTAGCACACCAATTTCTCTGCATAAGGAAATAGATTAAAAAAGTTGAAAAATTTAAATTACATAACAACAATAATATAATAGGGTATGAACTTTTATTTTGGGTATGTTTTTTGAGCTAATAAAGGAAAATTTTCAACGAAAATTCCCCTTTTATGCAAATACTGATTTAGGGCGAAATGTTTCGGAATTAAGAGTCACTTATTTTTTGACGGTGCAAGGAAAAAAAACTGGTGCCCTTTGCGCAAGTTTTTTTTTATTGTATTTAGGCCAGAGCTTGCAAGAACTTCATAAAAAGTATGTCCCTTGAGGACCGAGAATTGTATATTTCCTTGTTTGATGAGTTTTAAAACCTCTCCAATCATTTATACGCTGATTATCTTAAAAAAATGGAAAGTTCCCTTAAGATTGACCCCAAAAATTTTTGGAATTTCGTAAACTTGAAAAAGAAATCTGGATGGCTATCCAACCAATTTTACTTATAATAATATTATTTTAAATAGTCCTCCGGATATTTGTGATGCGTTTGCTAACATTTTTCGCCAGTCTTTCGTTGATACCCCTGTCGATGTTGATGAGAACTTTTTTCTCTACTGTTAAGACTGCCCACAAACTACCTTCAATAATATCCCAAATTATAATCAAAAAATTTTACATTATATGTCCTTACTTCATGATGATTACTCGTCTGGACCTGATGGCATCCCACCAATAATCTTGAAGAAATGTAAATCAATATTAGCACCCCCTCTTTTTCATTTGTTTAACCTATCACTTAGCTCCGGTAAATTTACAAGTATTTGGAAAAGGCATAACTGATGAGCCCAACTATCGTACCTGGGCGAAACGCAATTATGGAGTTGAGCTCACTTGAACTTTTAACTTTGAATTATATATTCGGTCACTCCACTTAAACAGAAGAATTTCTTTTCAAATTTTCTTCATATTCAATTATTATAAAAAGCCTGAGCGCGGGCATTTGAAATTCTAAGTGTCTGAATTTAACCAAATTCCCTTAGAATAATAAAATTCATAGTATCTTAATGCTGTGATTTTTATATTAGTCGGTAAACATCGATACAAAATTGCGTCTTAGAAGGGTACGATAGTCATCTAACTGATGAGCCCAACTATCGTACCTGGGCGAAACGCAATTATGGAGTTGAGCTCACTTGAACTTTTAACTTTGAATTATATATTCGGTCACTCCACTTAAACAGAAGAATTTCTTTTCAAATTTTCTTCATATTCAATTATTGAAAAGGCATATATTACACCAGTTTTTAAAAAGGGTAACAGATCTGATATATGCAATTACAGGCCAATCTCCAAGCTATCTTGCATTCCTAAGCTTTTTGAGCAAGTAATGTGCGATAGTTTGACATTCAACTGTAAGAATATAATTTGCAATCAACAACATGGATTCATGCAAAAGCGATCGACGATAACCAATTTACTTGCATTCTTGCACAAGTGCTCAACTGCGTTGGAACATGGTCAAGAACTCGACTGCATCTATACAGATTTTTCTAAGGCTTTCGATCAACTTTCACACGACATCATCACGTTTAAGTTAAAGGTGTTTGGCTTCCCTCCTAAACTCATCAATTAGGTTTCTTCTTATCTCCATAATAGATCCTATCAAGTTAAATTTAGGAGCTCTGTCTCCAACCTTTTCTTTGCCAAATCTGGAGTTCCCCAGGGTAGTCATTTGGGCCCACTTCTTTTTATCTTAGCTATCAACGACGTATCCCTCTATATACGTTATAGTGAAATTCTAATTTTTGCGGATGATATGAAAATTTTTAAAAGCGTCAAATCTGTGAGTGATAGTTTACTTTTGCAAGAAGATATTAACAGTTTTGTTATTTGGTGTAGTAAAAACGGTTTAAATCTCAACCCTATTAAATGTCAGGCGATAATTTTTTCCAAAAAAGAAGTTCCTAGTTCATTTGATTATGAAATATCGCAGAACACATTGCGTCGTGTTGATAGTTTCAAAGACCTAGGGGTTCATTCTACTTTTAATCTTGATTTTACGAAGCATATCAATTTAATAGTCAACAAGGCAAACTCTATGTTAGGGTTTGTTAAACGTTGATCTAAGGAATTTCAGGATCCTTATGTTACCCTCGCTCTCTACAACAGTCTTGTTCGCCCTCATCTTGAATACGCATCACAGGTACGGACTCCTTTTTACGATGTCCATAAGAATAGACTAGAAGCAGTACAGCGTAATTTTATACGTTTCGCCTTGAAAGGACTACCGTGGTCCGATCCTTATAATCTTCCTCCTTACGAACACCGGATTAAGCTTCTTCAGATTCAAACTTTGGCACAAAGGAGAATTAATAACGATATTGTATTTATTCATCAACTTTTAATGGGCGTTATTGATGCACCTGATTTATTATCTTGTACTAGCCTTAATTACCGTGGTGGAGGTCACAACACTCGTAGTCTAGAACTAATGCATATATCTCAACACCGTACCAATTATGGAATGCATGAGCCTTTTACCCGCATGTGCAACATTCTGAATTTTAACTTTAATTTTTTTGATTTTAATATAAGTAGCAATAGACTCAAAGCTTCATTGAAGACCAGTGTACCACGCTCTTAAATGTTTGTAATTGTTAATTTTTTCAATGTCATTTTATTTGTTATTTTATAATTGAATCACCAGTTGGAAGAAGGGAATAAATCCATCAGAGCTAACTGTTGGGAAAACGCAAAAAACTGAATAACTTCTTTATTTGAAAGTTTAAAATGAAGTTCTCTTTTAGAGTAAGATCCCAGGACCGCCAGACATACGTCATTTTATCATAGCTGAATTATTTTCTGTGAATGCACACTATGGTAGGTATGAACGAATGGATAGTACGAACCTTGAACCCGGGTGCGTTTCGGAGGCATTTAGTGCTAAAAGTGCATAAAATTGATGCAAAATTACGTTATTTTATCAAAGCTGGTTTTTTGATATGTTTTAAAGAAAGTTATGATTAACTTATTTTGAAACTTACCAGACACCTACATGGGTGCACAATGTCTGCCAGACACCATTAAAGGTGCCAAAAAAAATCGTGAAATTTCATTATAATATCAAAGCTGAATTTAATATATGTTCTTCGGGAAACTGTATATGTGTATTTCCCAAGCTGCCCACGGAACATATTATGCAATATAAAACTTAACTTTGATATTATAACGTAAAATAAACGATTATTTTGACAACTTTGGGGCTTCCAGTGCATCCAAAGCCCCATTGCAGGTGCCTGGTCGCTTGAGAAATATTGTGAAATAGTTTTCCGAAGTGCATGAAACATTTGCTTTGACACTAAAACGTAAACTAAAATATTTGTTTGAAAACGTCAAAGGTGTCTGGCTGACATTTGGTCCCTCTGTAGGTGTCTTGCAGCTTAGGAAATGTATCGTTACAGTTTCCCGAAGAATATACATAAAATTCGGCTTTGATATTATAATGAAATTTCACGATTTTTTTTGGCACCTTTAATGGTGTCTGGCTGACATTGTGCACCCATGTAGGTGTCTGGTAAGTTTAAAAATAAGTTAATCATAACTTTCTTTAAAACATAAAAAAACCAGCTTTGATAAAATAACGTAATTTTGCATCAATTTTATGCACTTTTAGCACTAAATACCTCCGAAACGCACCCGGGTTCAAGGTTCGTATTATCCATTCGTTCATACCTACCCTAGTGTGCATTCACAGAAAAAAATTCAGCTATGATAAAATGACGTATGTCTGGCGGCCCTGGGATCTTGGTCTATTTGTTTTGATTCGCATGAGATATATTTTCTTTTTCTATCGCTTCCTAGTAGCTAGATAAACCGTGTTAAAAAGCTTGGATTTATTTCCTTCTTCCAACTGAAAATTTTAACTTCAAAATAAAATAGAAATTTTACAGAAAAAGTTTTTATTTTTCAAATATAAAGCTAAAAACATAAAAATAAATAAATAATAACTTCAAAAAAATAGTGTGTTCAATAATATATTAGTTTTTGTGTTATTTCAAACATGGACCATATCGTTTTATGTTCCAAAAGAACTGAAAATAACGATATTGATAAAGTAGGTATACAGAAAAAAAAATACAAAATTGTTATTGAATATTTGCGTGCAAAACGACATATAAGTGTCCCTCTTTTTAAATTGTTTTTTTTTTTTTTAAGCTTTACCACACCATTTCAAATCTATTTTCTGAAAAACTTAAGATTTTGAGATAAGCCACTTTGCTTCTGAGGGGACGATGTCTTATTTATGTTAACTAGCTGAGTTAACTGCGCTGATACATCAATCTGTGATTCAATAATAACCCACAAATTCAATAACTGTTTATTTGCTTATAGCGACATAAAACTGAGTAGATACACCAATTCAAGAGTTATGTTAAAAAAAAAAATAAAATAATCAGTTGGAAGAAGGAAATAAATCCGGGATTTGTTTCCTTCTTCCAACTAATGCTTTTTAAAACCCCCAACATTTCTACAATGAAAATAGTTTTTACTATTTTCTTAGACCTAACAGATGTGTCTACGTATAGAGAAGACATTTGCATCAAAAAGTCATTTTTGGAAATTTTGGGATTTATTCCCTTCTTCCAACTGGTGGTTCAATTATTGTTTTTATTTTTTTTTTTATTTTGTAAAGTGTATGTCTTTAAGTAGTTTGTTGCTTACTAACTACTAACACTACACTAAGTGATGAGCCTGATAAGCACTTAATTTGTGTTTGGCAATTCTTTGGTCGCAAGCTGTTGCTTGTACTAAGCTCTCTTCGGCAAAGATCTGATAGTGTAAAAAAAAAGAGAAGTTCAGGCGAAACTCATAATAGCTTCCGGGCGAACAAAACTTTGTCGGGCGAAATATTTTCCATATGAAACTTATTATAAGGCTGAATAATAAATGTTTCTCCTGAATATTTTAATAGAGCCTTAATTGATAAATGCATGTTAATAATAATAATTTGCCCCGAAACAAACGAAAAAACCCCAAAAAGAGAAGACATTTGCATCAAAAAGTCATTTTTGGAAATTTTGGGATTTATTCCCTTCTTCCAACTGGTGGTTCAATTATTGTTTTTATTTTTTTTTTTATTTTGTAAAGTGTATGTCTTTAAGTAGTTTGTTGCTTACTAACTACTAACACTACACTAAGTGATGAGCCTGATAAGCACTTAATTTGTGTTTGGCAATTCTTTGGTCGCAAGCTGTTGCTTGTACTAAGCTCTCTTCGGCAAAGATCTGATAGTGTAAAAAAAAGAGAAGTTCAGGCGAAACTCATAATAGCTTCCGGGCGAACAAAACTTTGTCGGGCGAAATATTTTCCATATGAAACTTATTATAAGGCTGAATAATAAATGTTTCTCCTGAATATTTTAATAGAGCCTTAATTGATAAATGCATGTTAATAATAATAATTTGCCCCGAAACAAACGAAAAAACCCCAAAATGCGTTTCTTTACTTTTCATTGGCTCTTTTAGAGCCCAAATTGATAAGTGCATGAAAAAAGAATAGAAATTGCATAATTGTGTATGCGTTGAGCCTACAAGCAGTGAAGTTAAATGGGTAATTAACACCACAACAAACCAGAAACATCCCAAATGCGTTTCTTTACTTTTCATTTCTGGGGCCTATTTCTGCGCTACTACATCAACTACATTTTATAACTTCATCTTACAATTACATCAGTTACATTTAAAATTTGTTAAACTTTTTTGTCTTTTATTTCATAACTTCAGTTGTATGTTAGAATCAGAAACATTTAACTGCTCTAGTTGTAGGATTTAGATGTACGATGTAGTTGATGTAGCTGATGTAGCTCTGTTGTAGTAGCGCTGAAATAGGCCCCTGGTTTAACATTACAATAACCACATCAAAAAGCTTAATCCCAAACTGTTTCCCAAATAGGCCAGGAAAAATGGGTTCCGAGGTTGAAAAAATTAATTCATGAAATATTAAAATTCGAATCGACGCAGAATTGCAACCTCTATAACATATCCAAAGTCCCCCAAAATCCCCTCATTGGCTTTGAAGAGGTGCAGACGGAGAGAACTTGGAGGTCTATCAAACTAAAATATTTGTTTTGGTACAACCTAACCATATGATACATGTTTTAAGGGAAGTTTTTAACGCTGAATCTAATGAAACCAAATTCAAAATGATACAACCACCCAAGAAAAAGTTATAGTCTTTTTTATGTAATGACTACTTTTTTTCACGTACAACAGGTAAAATATTACCGAAAACCCTTTGAAAATAAAGGTATGTCAATGAAACTGGGAATAAATGACCCATTGGTCATTCGAACTAAGAATCAAGACAGTTCCTAAAAATATCCATGGTCAAAGGGTATTTTCTTAAGGGGGAGGGGCAAGTGTAGAATGTGTACCATAACACCCACGAAAAAAACTCTTACGCTCATGAAACTCGCCAAAAATATTAAACTGTTCATGGCAACCAAGAATCAAAATAGTCCATACAAATATCTTTGTTGTAATAGTGTTTTTGGTGACTGTTAACTTTTGAGTTGTTCTACGGAAAATACGATTTCAAAAACTGATCTTTGCTTGAAAAGGACCATAACTTTGTTAAAGGTGCTTGTATCATTTTAGTTTTGCTTTTATTAGATTCAGCGTTAAAAAATACCCTTAAATCATGTACCATACTTTGTGTTTATACCTCAATTACAAAAAATCGGATTTTTGGCTCAAATCTTCCAACTTCTTCCTATCTTGTCCCTCTCTTTAATACAAAAAACCCACCAGAACAAATATATTTATGCGGACTATATTGATTCTTGGTTGCCATGACATATTTAATATTTTTGGCGAGTTTCATGAGTGTAAGAGTTTTTTCATGGGTGTTATGGTACACATTCTACACTTGCCCCTCCCCCTTAAGAAAACACCCTTTGACCATGGATATTTTTGTGCAGGATGACGATGGAGAATGCACGCTGCTCCATCAAGGTCGGCAAAGACCTCACCGACACCTTTGATGTCAAAAAAGGTTTTAGGCAAGGCGACGCGCTGTCATGCGACTTCTTCAACATCGTTCTTGAAAGAATAGTGCAAAACTCTCACGTCAACACCAGAGGCACAATCTTTCAAAAGTCCGTCCAATTACTCGCTTACGCTGACGACATTGACATAATCGGACGAACAAAGCGTGATGTCAGTGGTGTTTTTTTGAGCATTGAGAAGGAAGCCAAGAAGATGGGTTTAACGGTGAATGAAAGCAAAACAAAATATATGCTGTCCACAAGAAAGGACACCCAACACCGACGTCTCGGACAGAACGTCACTATAGACAGCTATAATTTTGAGGTAGTCAGAGACTTTGTCTACCTAGGATCCGCTATAAACTCAGCGAACGACACCAGCGCTGAGATCAAACGAAGAATTACTCTTGCCAATCGCTGTTTCTTTGGGCTAAGAAGGCAATTGAGAAGCAAAGCCCTCTCTCGAGCAACTAAACTGTCCCTGTATAAGACGCTTATCATCCCGGTCCTGATGTATGGTGCAGAGGCATGGACACTGCTAACAGTGGATGAGAACGCGTTAGGCTGTTTTGAGAGGAAAATTCTCCGGGTGATTTTTGGTCCCGTCTGCATAGATGGGGAATGGAGAAGAAGATACAACAACGAACTGTATGGGCTGTACAGCGACACCGACCTAGCCACAAAAGTGAAAAGCCAACGACTGAGATGGCTGGGTCATCTAGAGCGAATGGACACCAATGCTCCGGCCCGGAAAGTCTTTGAATCCAACCCCGTGGGACAACGCAGTAGAGGTGGACAGCGTAAAAGGTGGCGCACGCAAGTGGAAGAGGACCTCAACCAACTTGGCGTGCGAAACTGGAGACAGCTAGCTAGAAACCGAGCCGGCTGGAAGAAGATTGTTGATTGAGGCCCTGGTCCACCCCGTACTGTAAGTAAGTAAGTATTTTTAGGGACTGTCTTGATTCTTAGTTTGAATGACAAATGGTACATTTATTCCAAATTTCATTAACATACCTTTATTTTCAAAGGGTTTTCGGAAATATTTTACCTGTTGTACGTGAAAAAAAGTAATCATTACATAAAAAGGACTATAACTTTTTCTTGGGTGGTTGTATCATTTTGAATTTGGTTTCATTAGATTCAGCGTTTAAAACTTCCCTTAAAACATGTATCATATGGTTAGGGTGTACCAAAACAAATATTTTAGTTTGATAGACTTCCAAGTTCTCCCCGTCTGCACCTCTTCAAATGCATCTACACAAAAAGCCAATGAGGGGATTTTGGGGGACTTTGGATATGTTATAGAGGTTGCAATTCTGCGTCGATTCCAGTTTTAATATTTCATGAATAAATTTTTTCAAGGTTCCCTATACGATTCGTGCTATTTTTCCTGGTCTTAAACTTTATCTCAAAGAAAAAGAAACAGAATTTTTATTATTCAATGCGGCTAGCGAGGAATTGGTTAGGAGTATGCACCAGCTCATCCGCAAAATATGGTCGGAGGAATGCATGCATGAATGGAACTCCAGCATTGTCTGCCCGATCCTCAAGAAAGGCGAACCTCTGGACTGCACCAACTAAAGAGGCATAAGTCTTCTTAATATCACCTGCAAGATCTTCTCTGCCGTACTTTGTGAACGCCTGAAGCCATTCGTCAACAACGTGTTAGGGTTTTATCAGTGTGGCTTTAGGCCAGGGAAGTCCACCATCGACCAAAATATTCGCACTACGGCAGATCTTGGAAAAAACACAGGAGTTTCAAATCGATGCCCACCACCTTTTTATCGATTTTAAGGCCGCGTATGACAGCATCTATGGAGGCGAGCTATATAGAGCAAACGTAGCTGCCAAACTCGTCCGTTTGTGTAGGATGACGATGGAGAATGCACGCTGCTCCATCAAGGTCGGCAAAGACCTCACCGACACCTTTGATGTCAAAAGTCAAAAAAGGCTTTAGGCAAGGCAACGTGCTGTCATTCGACTTCTTCAACATCGTTCTTGAAAGAATAGTACAAAACTCACACGTCAACACTAGAGGCACAATCTTTCAAAAATCCGTCCAACTACTCTCTTACGCTGACGACATTCACATAATTGGACGCACAAAATGAGATGTCAGTGGTGCTTTCGTGAGTATTGAGAAGGAAGCCAAGAAGATCGGGTTAACGGTTGGTTGAGGTTCTGGTCCACCCCGGACTGTAGCGCCCCCTAAAGTAAGTATTTTTTTTTTCAAATTTAGTGTATTTAACGATTATAACCAATTATAAGCAAAAAAAATGGAGTTCACACTTTTTTAGTCTTTTCTTTTCAAAAGTTCTAGTTACCACTAGATAACTATAACTTTTGAAAGAAATTTTCGCGTAATACTGAAAGAAAAAAAAAAACATTTGACTAAAAAAGTGTGAACTCCATTTTTTTTGCTTATAATTGGTTATAACTCGTTAAATACACAAAATTTGCAAAAATACTATATATTACTCTTTTTGTTACGAATGCATTGCATTTGCATAAATTTTAAATTAAATTTAAAAACGAATTCACTCTTTAAATCAATATAGCGGCAACCCTGCAAGGAGTTGATGGTCGAAAATTTGGGCTTTCTGTATGGTACTTGAACGAAATCAAGAAAAAATTGCTTCCCCAATCTTTTATTAAAAAAAAGTCTAAATTGACTGGACTAGACAGTTTACGGTATAAAATAGAACTTGGCTACGGTTAAGTGTAAAAACAAAAATCGAAAGGAACAAAGAAATGCGCCTTCAGTTCCATCAAAACAATTTGTCGTGAAAAACCAAATCGCAAGGTTTCGCTTTGTCCCTGCTATATGACGATATCTACAAATCACTAGGTCATAGAAGTAGTAGTATAATTTATTTAGGACGTACGCAAGGAGTGAAGGGTGAGGCGAACGAAGTGTGTTGGCAATTTCGTTGACCGTCTCTTCAACTCAATCAGATTAGTGATTTGGGGCCCATACGCGCCCATGTCGGCTGTTTGCAGCGACCGTCTGCGTGAATTCAATTTTTTCTTAATTATTTTTTGGCCTGCAATGACATGATCTATGTCGTTGATGGAGAATTGTGGACAAACGAGCAAAACATTTGTGCGGTAAACATGATAACAATAGTGAAAGAAAATTCTGGGTAGGATTTTTAGAAATGTGTAAAAGTTTTCTAGTTTTGTAGGAAGTTAAAGGTGCAGATTATTTTATTTTTACACCATTCCTTGCTCCAAATTCTTTGTTTTTCCTTGATTCATATTTTTATCACTGCCAAAGCAAGCAGTATCCGTCATTTTTGGGACCCAACGACCACGACAAAACGATACAAACTAATGTCTGTGTAGATTGTTTGCACCGTGTGTGGCGAAGTCATGTTTGCACAGACTAAAGATCTGCAGCGACGTGTCTGTGTCGTGTATGGGCCCTATGAATCGTGCTTACATATCTGGAAATATGAAATCTCTGACATCTCATACACATTGAATTTTCAATTAAACTTCAAACCTTTTTGTTAAGGAGTAACATATCTACAATAGCAGAAAATTTTACCAAATAATATTTCAATATGCGATTAATCAACAAAAAAAAATTGTTTCAAGAACCACTTGAAAAGTATGAAAAAGCACAATAAATTAAAATAGACGAGATTACAATTTACTTTTGCGGTCGTTGATTAGAAAAATATTATCATTACCTTCGGGCAACCTTCTCCTTGTGAATCATTACAGTTTGAGCAATATGATTCATTTGCGACTCCATTTCATTGAGTTGCGTCGCCTGGAGCTCCAGCAACTGCATGTAACTATACGCCAGCGTATTGATTTGGTATGCAACACTTGCCAGCGATTGTGTGGTGTAGTTCTTTGTTGCCTCCAATGCTGCTTTCTTATTGTCAGCTCTAAAAACATTAAATATCAACAATTTCATACTTAAAAATGCAATTAATATTATCGAACACAACAAACCTATAGTAAGTATCCTCACAATAGTCAGCGACTCTTTCTAAATTTGTGAAACTATCCCTCAGGCTTTGGCGGCCATCAGGTATTTCGGTACGAGTCAATGATGCTAATTCGTCCATTAGATTTTCACTGTCCATGACACTATGGTGATCCTGGTAGGAAGAATCTTTAAAAATATACAAAAACCACTAAAAATAGCATTTGGAAACGAGACAAAGTCAGTATAGGTAAATTGGAGAAATAGATTTAGATGGAAAACAAAGTAGGTGGAGTAAACACTAAAGTCAAAGAGAATAATTAATTTGAAATTGATTCTAATTTATAAATTCAATTTAAAAATTAAATTGGTCATTTAGGGCGGCGACACCCAAAATTATCTTACCACAAGTGAATTACAAGGTTTTAATTTTTTTTGATTTAACGAAACATCAATTACCTGTGTTGTATGAATACCTATTCATAATACAGACATTTATCACACTCTTTTTATTATTCTAATACTTTGCTTTGTGGGGAGAATTTTAAGGGACTTATTCTTGAATTTTTTCTAATAAATTTTCAGCCACAGGCGACATTTTCGATTTTCCGAGTTTACTCCGATTTTTTTTGCTATTTTTGACGTCACTTTTCTTCTTCCATTCAAAGAAAAAACACAAAAGAAATTTGGACTGCTGGAATTTGAAAATTATTGCAGTTAGTTCCTTGTCACGATGACACTTTCTTAAGCGTGGTACACACTACCCCTGTTCCTTAGTCCCCTTTCACACGAAGAAACAAGTTGCTGGAGATTTTTTTGACGTTTTCTTTTAATCTCCTTAAAAATCTCTTGTACCTTTCACACGAGGAAACAAATCTCCAGGCAATTTTTGAAATTTCCTTTGAAAGTCTATTGGTTGAACACACCTAAACCTAGATGTGAAAGGAAATGTCAAAAAATCTCCTCAAATCCTCGACCGGGGAGATTCTGTTCGCCCCTCTTTCCTCCTGCCCTTCTCACCCAGGAACTAAAAGTTGCTGGCAACTCAGTTTCCTCGTGTGAAAGGGCACTTACATGCGGTCTCCACTAGCGATAAATCGAAAGCATGCTTTAAAGCTTACCTTCATAATAGCAAATGTACACTGGCATCGCAGCTTCATAGTATGTGAAAGATAGTATACTTCGCATGCTATGCATCGCTTGCTTTATAGCAAGGAGAACTATCAGTTTGTTTTGGAGTTTCCAAATTTCATTTGATTGAGTTTGTGTTTTGCACGCAAAAAATAGTTTAAAAAAATGTTTTAATGGAGATTGTCTCAAGAGGAAGTGCAATCTATAATCAATAATTTATTATTTATATTTATCTCCATCAACATTCTTCAATATACTGAAATATTATGCGATTATAAACGCCCACCCAAGAAAATCTGACATTTTGCTATCTGCTATTGTGATTGCTATATGAATTGATCTGCAGTGGAGACGGTGTGTGAGTCCATACTCGTGATTCATGTCATGAATTCAAACAAAATTTGCATTATTATTCACCCGTGAACGTGCTCGTGAAGCTGTTTGGAGAGCTTTCGTTAACGAGTAATTACAGTGCAAAATGTACGGGGACTCATGCTGAACAGTTCACAGTTCGATTACAAGTCATTTGAGGCATTGTGGTTTTGAACCTCAAACGTTCACTGCACTTACACACAACGTTCACAATACAAAAACGTGAGGATAGAATTTTTTGAATTCGCTCTCACAATTATCTTTTGTTGCAATTAAGTAGTTTTTCCACTTCTATGGTAAGAGAAGTCCTCTTAATATTTCATTCTACTAACTAAGAACAATAGGTCTGTTTGGTTGCTGAAATTTCGTACGAATTCGTACGACGTCGCACTACATTTCACAAATTCCTGTTTGTTAACTCCAAAGTGTAGCAACGAGAGAGCAAAATAAGAGAGCAAGAAATTTCCCCTCCGTGAAAAATCTTACAAATTTCTGCTACACAAATTTCTGTGTACAGGAAGTAAACAACTGTCAGATCCACGTCTGTGTGTATTTTTCTATGTGTGTGTCCTAAGATTTGTCTTTAGTTTCTGATAGTATGTGTCACGTTTGACGTTTTGTACACAAAAGTGATACAAAATTGGTTTAACGCATTAACTTTGTAGCAAGTTTTCCCTCTATATAAGAATGTTCCCTTCTTTCAATAATTTGACAGTTTTTGAACTTCGTGCTACAAAAGTAACCAAACAAACCTAATTTCTGGCTCGTAATATAAACAAAATAAACTCTCCAAAAAAAGTTGACAAGTGTGGTCTGACCTAAAATTTTCAAAGTTTAATGGGTACCTTAGACTACACGTAGTTCCTATATTTCTTTCTTTCGACCGGGGCACCATCTGTTGCATGTGCCAAACACCAAATTCGTGCAGTTGGCTGGCTGACATTTCTTCTCACAAGTATAAAATTTAAGTGGTGCGGTGCGGAACACGAAGAAGGTGATGATTTGTTAAGAAAAATTAAAGTGCGATTTATAATCATTCTGAGAGCCGGCTTATAACTTTTGATCTCGTTTATTTTTGTAAATCATTTTATATGAAATAACGTAATCCGGAATCCTCGAAAACAACCAGGCCCAACTAAACTATCGTACAAAAGCAAATTTTATTCATCTTGTGATAGAAAAATGCAGCGCTCATTCCACTTTGCGTACTGCATTCTTTTTGTTCTTAGTTTAAGTAGCAATTCGGCTTTGGGGACTATTCCACGTCCTCGAGGTGTTGCCATATCCAAAGCCAGTCTCTACCCACCCGGCGAGCATTTTGTTTGTTTCGATGGACTGAAAACAATAAACTACCTCCAGGTGAGTTCGAGTCATCGAGCTAGATTTTTCGCTTTATCATCCTTCAAATATCTATTTGTTTTAGGTAAATGATGACTTTTGCGACTGCCTTGATGGAAGCGATGAACCCGGAACATCAGCGTGCCCAGAGGGAAAGTTCCATTGCACAAATGCCGGCTTTAGACCGAAGAACATTCCAAGCTCCCGTGTGAACGATGGTATTTGCGATTGCTGCGACGCAAGCGATGAGTACGGATTTCCCGATAGCAAGTGTGTCAATACTTGCCTGGAGCTCGGCAAAGAGGAGCGTCAACTTAAGAAGATCAGAGAAGAACTAGCCAAACGGGGAAACACTTTAAAAGCGGAACTAAGTTCAAAGGGCAAGACGATGCGAGAAGAACGCGATGTTAGACTCGTCGAATTGCAAAACCGTCGCCAAGAAGTTGACACCATTCGTGGAGAGAAGGAAAATATCAAAAAGAGAGCTGAAGAAATAGAAACCGAAGCTTTGCAAGTATACAAAGTTATCCAGGATACTGAGAAACATGAAAAAACTCAACAACAAGCCTATGAGAATGCCAACGAAGCAAAGCAAACATTTACACAGTTTGACTCGAACAATGATGGATTTATTGAAATCGCTGAATTACAATCTAGAGCCTCATTCGATAAGGACCGCAATGGAGAGGTACTTTAAAAACAACATTGTTAAATCTCTTCAAACGATTTAAATCACCCATTGTATATTTTGTTGGGGTCATTGAATAGAACAAAATATTGACTTTTATTGAAAAACTGGTTTCTAGAATGTTCTGTGCAATGTAATCCCTTTTTGACTCCGAAATATGTTTTTTTGAGTCAAAGCATTTGTCGTATGTTACTTACCAGTACCAGTCGACTCGTTCTCTAGCTAGCTGTCTCCACTTTATCACACCAAGTTGGTTGAGGTCCTCTTCCACTTGCGTGCGCCACCCGTTACGCTGTACTTCTTTACTCCGCCATCCCAGGGGGTTGAATTCAAAGATTTTCCGGGTCGGATCATTGATGTCCATTAACTCTAGGTGACCCAGCCAGCCCAGTCGTTGGTTTTTCACTTTTGTGGCTTTTGTACCTTCTTATTACCATTCTCATATGCAGAAGTGACAAAATATCACCCGAAGAATTTTTCTCTTACAGCACTAAGCGTTCCCATCCACGGCTAATAGTATCCATGCTTCTGCACCATTTATCAGGACCGGGATAATTATAAAAAACAGGGACACTTTAATTGCTCGAGAGAGGACTTTGCTCGTCAATTGCTTTCTTTTAAGCCCAAAGAAAGCGATTGGCAAGAGTAATTCTTCGTTTGATCTCAGCTGGTATCATTCGCTGAGTTGATAGCGGAGCCTAGGTAGACAAAGTCTCTGACCACCTATTATAGCTGTCTATAGTGACATTCTGTCAGAGACGTCGGTGTTGGGTATCCTTTCTTATTGACAGTATAAATTTGGTCTTGCCTGCATTTACCGTTAAACCCATCTTCTTGGCTCCCTCCTCAATATGAAAATGTTACGATGCATATTTCTTAATCTGGTCTTGCGGTCAAAAAATATTCATGATTTTTCTTTAAACTAGGTCTACTCTCAATAAGACTAACGTCCACATCACCCAGTTCTAGTCATTAATTCGTTCTTCCCACATTGTTACACAAAATCCTTAAACCTTGAGTTGGATCGTCATAAAACTACCTTTTACAGGTACGTCTTAGCTAACTCCTTGTTTCGTCGAGAGTAGGAATGAGTGGCAGTGGCTGAAAACACTTTTGGAATTATTACAAAGCGCCGGCAAAATTAAAATACATTTTCATCTCGTTTATTTATCTATAAGGTTTCTGAAGAAGAAGCTCGATTCTTCCTCGATGAAAGAGATCGTGTCGATCTAGAGCACTTTACATCCATTTGCTGGTCCAGAATCAAACCATATTTAATGCTAGATGCTGGTCTCTTCAAGCCACCACAACTAGATGGTGAACCAACCGATGAGCAACACCAAGAGACCGATACAGAGCCTTCATACATAGAACCCTCTCACGGCGAGGACCCAGAAGACGATGGTGAAGCAGGTTATGAGCCAGAGGAAGAAGATGAAGAGGGTGAAGAAACCGGTGAAGGTGCTGCTGAGGAAGTGACAACACCTGCACCAGAATATGATCCAGAAACGCAGAAAATTATAGAGCAAGCAAATGCAGCACGGAACGAATTCTCAGAAGTTGAACGTCAACTGCGTGAAATCGATCAAGAAATTAGGGAAATTCAAGAACAGATCAACAAAGACTATGGAACAGCAGATGAATTCGCTTCACTCGAGGGCCAGTGCTTTTCGTATGAAGACCGTGAATATGTGTATAAGCTATGTCCATTCGATAGAGCATCACAACAGCCAAGGAATGGTGGCTCAGAAACAAGGTAAGAATCAGAATATAAATTATTTAGAATTTAGGTCAAACAATTTCATCTTTCTTAGACTGGGATCATGGGATCGATGGTCAGGATCGGACTATAAGTACAGTCAAATGCTCTATTCCAATGGAGCTTCATGCTGGAACGGTCCACAAAGATCTGCTGTAATTCAATTAGAATGCGGATTGGATCACAAGGTCACCGGAGTATCTGAACCAAATCGATGTGAATACCACTATGTGTTTGAGACCCCAGCTGCCTGCGAGAATCCTAACGATTCTGCCGATGAAGATATGCACGATGAGCTTTAATATTAAGAATTTAAACCCAGTTTGATTTCTTATTTAATTAGAACTACAAAATTGGTCAAGATGGTTTTGAAAAATCCCACCATCATTAATTATTATCCATCATTCAGAGAGAAAAGTTTTTAAAAGAAAACATTTTTAATTTTTCATTTCAATTTTTTTCTTTTATTTATGTATATCTTTTCAAAAAACAAAAAAACCATTCCTCTGTATACTTACAATTAGTTAATGTATACTTTGCGCATTAAGCTCATTATAAACAAAAAAAAAAAACATTTAAATAGATTTGTTTCCGTTTTAGTTATTTTAAATTTTTAAAATTTAATTAACAAATTAAATTCATGTGAAACGTCGTAAGATATAATGTTGTTTTCTTAAACAAAAATTATGGGTATTGATTTAAGCTATTAAGTTCAATTTATGAGCAGCTATTATTTAGACTGGGCGTAATTTTTGAATGCTAAATCGAAAATGAGTACATATTTTGAAGGAATAAGAAAAAGAGAACTTAGGAAGTTAAAAATTAATTAATTACAAATAATGTAATAAAATAAACAGGAAAAGGGTTCTTTTTTCGATTATTTTGTCTTAAACTAATTTCGCAATTGTTAAACTGTTACGATACCTTAAGTCGCAAGTCAGCTAACTCCATAGCAGCAAACTCTACAGGAAGCACTAAAAACCATCGCATTTAGAAGATAATAATTTTAAAAATTTGGAAAAACTTATTGAATAAAATCTTTATTGATATTTTGTATAAATCTATTATTTGAAAAAAATTTTGTAATACAAGGAATTGCAATGGTATATTGTGTCTCCTGTAAAGCTTGCTGTTATGGAGTTGCTGATTTGCGAATTAACGTATAGCGATTCGCATGCATTTGCACACACACCATAAAGAAAACTGACATTATCTGTCTGAACGTAATGATTAGAACTAGGCATTTCGCAGCTATGTTAAATTTCGATAAGAAGGTTGCGTTAGTTGATAGATGAATTTCATCTATAGTAAAATTACTTAAACAATAATTACATGACAAATCTTATTTCATTCTGTGTTCGTTTTACCACCAAAGTTTCAACTTCCGACCCCAAAATCTGAAAAGGTTGCATGCACTTTGTGTTTGTGAAATAACAATTAACTCAATCAAATACATATGTACAGTCGCTTTACAAACTTTCGATAATGAAAAAAGCATTGAGCTTGAAAATCAATGCAATAAGATATTAAGCTATTACCAAAACTATTGTTTCAGCGATTATCGACTACGTGAAGCAAATGTTTGATCGTCATAACGCGATCGTCTAATATTATTATTGAGGCTGAAGCAATACTCTTCCAAATGTTATCATCTGGCGATCATCGCGTTGCGAGTTAGCAATTTTAAAAGAAGAAATACTTACCAACAACTTCTTGGGTGAACAAAACATAAATGTTAAGAAAAAAACAAGTTCTTATATGCATGTACAAAAAACCTGTGCGTAAAAATTCAGCAATAAAAAGTAATGAGATTTAAAATATACGTCAAGTTTTAAGTTCAAGTCTTGCGATTCGCCGAGTCGAAAATTCGAATATGACTATGTGGCATTACCGTTTGTGACTCGCCTAAATGAAGTTCGCCTTAAATGGCTTAAGTTTGGAAAATTTTAATGTCAATCAATACCTTTTAGCAAACTTTCGTCTCCATTATTGATGTCGAACTGTTATTCTTGGTGACTGGGGCCTTAATATCAAATATCTTAAGAAGAGTAATAACGAAACAACAAATTATTAAAGACATTTGCAGTCGTATTTATAATTTTTGTCTAACTTTAGACTACCGTCCAGCTCAAAAAAGTTGCAAATAGACTTTGTTTACCGTTTTTCTAAATTTGTCTAACTTGGACAACGGCATCGGTTGTCTTAGGTTTGTCTGAGTTGACATTTTATTTAATTAAATATAGCATATTTCCAACTATTCAGGACTTTAACAAAAACTCTCTAACTAGTCAACCGTCTAAAAAATCTAATAAATAAGGCTGTTGGAATTTAGTAATTACTGACTAAAATTTGGGGAGTTCACTGATCAAGTTTTCATACATTTTAAATTGGGAGTAGCTAAGTTAAGAGAAAAATTGTCAAGTAAACTCACCAAATTTAGGCAGGTGACAATTCAAGCCTTCTCTTTACCGAATTCCATCGCTCTTCAACAATCGGATGTTCACTATACTATATAACTATTTTAAAAAAGTGGGTGAATACTCCGCCCCCTGAGCAGAAAATTCCAAACTTTCGATTATTCTTTTGGTTTGCACTCCAAGCCCTACCTCTAACACAACAGCTAGAGGACCATATAATTGATGACAATTTTAAGAATGTGGGTGGACACCACGCCCCCTCGATAGAAACTTAAAAATATTTAACATTTATCTTTGTATACACATCAAACCCTTCCGCTTTACCAATTTTCATCTTTCTAAAACAATCGGAAGTGCTCCATTTAATTGATAACAGTTTTGGGAAAGTAGGTAGATGCCACGCCCCCTGAACAGAAAATCCAAAATTTAATGGGGTTTTCTTTTGGTAAATTCAGATTTTGATCCAAAAATTGATTTTTTTCGTCGCGAATGGTATACGATTTCAGATTGATTTTTCTTTTTCAGTGTATTGGTAAATAATTTTTGTCTGTGAAGCTATAGCGATTCAGACATGTCAAACTGATAGCTTTCAATTGTTCTGGCGTGTAATGGTGTTAGTAAAAGAGGCGTAAATCTGCCGAAAAATCCAGATCTGCTAAATTGATTTTCGATAAAAAAAAATTGATTTTTATGCCCATTGGAAGGCTTTAATTGCCAAAATCTTTGTTTTGACAGATCTGAAGGGGGAAAAAATCAATTTTTGTTACCAAAAGAAAACCCCATAAGATTATCAATTTTGCTCTTTCCAAAGTGACTTATGTTCTCTGTGCGAAAGAGAACACATGTATCTTTTTTTTGTGAGCAATAGACTAGGACAAAGGCCGTACCTACTCTTTTTCTTTGTATTTATGAGATAGAAAAATTGAATAAATATTGTCAGTGTTCTGGTATCTGGTTTAGTTCAGCGTGTTTGCTTGCGGAGTTGCCTATGTGCACGCTCATCGGTCAACTTGTGACTAAACTGTTTTGTTGCATCAGTAGAAGTTGCATGTGGGCGACTAGCCTAATAGTGCGTGTCTCACAGGATGATTTTCAAGAGAAATTCGAAAAAAGGGCTAGAATACCGTTTGGATTTGATTAGGTTAGGTTAATGGGCTGACGGTGGATCTTGTTCCCGTCACACTTAGATCAATGTTGATCCATTGTGGTACCCTGATGGATTGGACCATTCCTTTTAAAATTTAACCTATGAAAACCGATGGAGCATCGAGCCATTTAGAGGCGTTGACGAAGTTTGAGATGTTGTCACCAGTTGACTTTGAGATTTCTGCTAAATCGTTGAAGAAGTATAGCTACCCAAACATTTTTTCTTTACATTGCAGAGTGCCGGACAGTGACCTGTAAGTTGTGCAAGGTGTCCTCCTCTACTTCTTCGTGTCCGCAGAGCCTATGCATAAGTCTTCACTACTTAATTTCATTTTCTTTTTATGATACCCTAACCCCGAGGCCACACGAGCAAGTACTTGCAAGCAAGTTGCAATACATACACATTTGTTTACTAACACAAACAAACCCAAGCAACTTGCTTATCAACTGGCATGCAAGTTTTGAAGCCAGTAGTGAAGCAAGTTGAGGAGCAAGTTGAGAAGCAAGTTGGGAGACAAGCAAGTGGAATGCAAGTGGAAAGCAAGTGGGAGGCAAGTGGAATGCAAATTACGAATTTGACAGGCAGTGTATGTAGCCAACTTGCTTGCAAGTACTTGCTCGTGTGGCCTCAGGGTAATGAAAACGTAAGTGACCGTTATTAAATCACCTTTCCCTATGCCGAGAAGTTTTTGAAAAATTCACCACACCTCAAATGTTCGGCACATTGAATCTGGCAGTACCTAAACCAGCTGTTCAATTAGTGTTCATTTCCGAACGCTGTCCCAAGTTTCACTTGTCAAGAGCGTCAAGTACAAGAAAAATTTTTGTTTTGGAATTTCTGTGGTGTGTAGTGTTATGAAGTGCTTTTGTTTTTCAATTCCTACTTATGGCTAATTGGACGAAAAAACCTCCTGCGGGCTCGTCCAATCGCAGAAAATGGAATCTAGAAGGTAATCATCGCCCATTCCACGCCACAATCATTTACACTTTTTCCTCCCATTTCGTCCACCAGACCGAACCTCGCTGAATAATCTCAAATACCACTTTGCAGCAGATGGTTGTTCCGACGTCCAATACGACCTGGCCAGACAATTATTGGACAGCAATATTGGTAAGTATATTCAGGCTTGATTGTTATTTTTGATTTGCAATGCTTTTATTATTATTGAAATTCCCAAAGAGCACAATGAAGCTTCATCTCATGTCCAAGGCGTCCACTGGCTGCTGTGTGCAGCCCAACAAGGCCACGAAGACGCACTGCGCTTGCTTCAGGAATGTTTCGATAGTCGTCGAGGTATAAGTGATGCGAACATCGATGATGTAAGAAGCTGCCTGGGTATGACTACTGGCGAACGAGCTGCTCGCAAAGCAGCCCGCGATTTATTCGCTTGTCTCTCCAATGGCGGAGAACACATAACTCCCAAACAACTCGAACGCAAAATGCGAGAAATATACAAACTGCAAAAACGACGAAAACGCCACAACGACTCAACCTCCGAGGAGGAAGACGAAGCTGAACAGCTAGAGGATGTCAACCATGTAAATGGTGACATCTACCCATGCCAAGGGGCAGACTTGAATGTCTCTCAGCCTGAGAGAGTGATAACAGAGGCAAATCTGGTAACTGCAGCTGTGAACTATGCGAATGGTCGTTTGCCCGCAGTAAACGACGAGCTGACGCTGTCGATTCCTCATCCTAATTCGCTGGACCATGTTCCGTGCTTCCATCGCATTATTTTTCACCCGATTGTGTTCTGCAGATTACTCTATCATCGCCTGATCAACTTGATTGCATCGTTCCCCGGCTCATTCTCACCCAGCATGAAGCTAGCTTTAATATTTCTCGTCTATATCGCAGTTTCCAGCGATAATCTCACAGTTTACCTCCCAATCTGCTTCTACTACCTCTGCTTAGGAGCTATGGTCTGGTCTACGTGTAAGATGCTCAAGTCCAAGCACGACTTTATCGATTTCCGGATCTGGTCGGGTCTGTTCTTAAGCTACGGTGACAACAATGTCGAAGCAGGAATTTCCGAGAACCGTTTCTTGAAAAACAACATGAAACCCTACTTGTATTTCTTCTGTGCTTTCGTTGGGAACCTCATCGTCTGCCCATTGATCAGCTCGGAATGGCTGCCTCATTCGGAAATCACTATTCTTTCCTTTATCATGGTATTCATATCGATGGTGGCATTTATGTATACGTCCACGCAGCGAAGTTTTCCCGATGTTCTTGTTCTATTCTCCTTCGGCATAAATGTTCTAGCCAAGTATCCCTACGAAATGGATGAGGTGGTGAGCACAGGTTGGAGATTTCTCGATTTGAAAGTTCCAACTTTCAGCTCGTTTGTTATTGGTAATGGGATTGAGTTCTGTTTGAATTGTCGGACTGTCTTGTACTTGATGATTCCTCTCTTTCTTGTGCATCTGGCCAAACGGGCTAACTGGCATGGCACTTACACATATCTCATTCCACATTGTGTTACTCTTAGTTGGCTCCAGCTGTGCATTACCAGCTCTCAGAGTGCAACAATGTTTGGAGTTGTGCGCGCAGCTCTGGGTCTGGCAGGAATCCTTTTGTTTTTGCCATTGTTCGGTATCGTGTCGTTGATGGTACCAGTGTTTTTGGCTGTGGAATACGTTGGCTTGACTGATCCGCGAATGCGCTTGGTCACAACAATTGTAGCTGCAGCTTTGGCTTTATTGGGTTCATGCTGTATGGCTGTCAATCAAAATACCCAGAAGTACATCACATTCCTACAGGTGAGTGTGTATCCTTACCAAAACTTGAATTAATTTTTAATCGTTAACAGGTTGCTGTGAGCATCGTTGCTGCTGCTATTCTCACATTGCCCTACATGACATCGAGCTTTAAGGCAGTTCACACTGAGACATCACTTTATTCGAATCTTATTAACGATAAACCGATCATCACGTCCGAAGAGGACACTCAGCGTCATATATCATGGGAAAAGTTCTATCATCTGTGCGGGCAACCTTCTTGGGAACAAAATAATAAAATAAGAACTCAACTGCGATGCTCCTATCTAGCAGGATCTAGTGTCTCCTGGGAGGGCACGATTACAGAAGTTCAAATCGCCAGAGTGCTCAATTTGCGAGCTGAACTTATCAGAGATTATCTTCCCTCGTGGCTGGCGAATATTGTCGAATGTGTTTATGGGGAATCCAACAGGTTAGAGTGTGGGAAGGTAGATGCGTTGTGTGAGGAATTGCGCAAGACAACTAAAACCCAACACAGGTGTAATTTGAACCGATGGAATGTCTATGAATACGAAATGCATCTGCGAATGAATTCGGGCCTCCTTAGTAAACCCATTGACGTTAGGGTTCATGCAGACGATCGTTTTAGGAACTTTACTACTCTTCTACGCAGTGGTGATCGAGTTCATATTTATGGAAAGCTGATGAATACTCGAAAACATCCGAATGCTCCTAGAGAAGACTTTGTACTTGGTTCAGGGAAACCCTCTGTTCAGTTGACAGGTATCGAATGTACAGTTTGCACTGAAAAGGATATGCCAGCATTGAACTTTAATAAAATGACTTCAGCTTTGGATGCCAGGATGCGTGATCTTACACGGGGCATCAAATATTTGCTCAATGTCCTCCTAAATCCCTTGATTACCATTAAATAAAAAGGTATTACCGACAAGGAATCCCATGACACCATGACGAGGGACTTATTAAATATTTATTAGAAATTACGATATCAGTATGTCTGTGTGTAGTGTAGATGTAGATACACGCTTACCGGGAAAAATCAAAGATATTAAAACATTTTTTAGTTCTATGATTGGAATTATCTAGGCATGTGTTTATTAAATAGGAAAAGCTGAATAACTTAGTACCTAATGCTTCTATTAATTATTTTGTGTTCTTTTAGAGAAAATAAAGACAAATATTTGTGGAAGAAAACTATTTACGTTTACATCATGGAACAATATTAAAAATAATCAAGGTCTTATTTAATGAACCGATGAACAAAGGTACTTATTATAAAGTATTTAATTTAAATCAACTTTTAAACATATTCAATTAGCAGGAAATCTTTTATAGAGCTAAGCCATTGGCATGACCACTACTACATTATTTTAATCTATTGCAATAATTGGGTTAATGTCTAATAATTTGCAAACTTTTTTTAAATAACATCGAAATACCTACATAGATACAAAATATTTTCAGAATCCAGCCACTGTCACAAAACGTTTTACATGTGCTTAAAGGTGTAAAAAACTCTATGGATGATACAATAGCAAGAGGGGAGAGCGAAAAACAAGAAAAAACGCAAATATGTATGTTTTTTTTTTGTGGACTGCTGAATGTAATAGCACGAGAAATATAGTTTCTGAGGTTGAAACAATTAATTCATAAAGTATTAAGATTACTATCGACGCATAATTGCACCCTTTTATTATATCAAAAGCACCCCAAGATCTCTGCATTGGCTTTTGGTAATGACGTATTTAGAGAAGTGGGAGAAGGGGAAGGTGGAGGTGATATTCTACATTGCGTTCGACAAGCTTCCATTATGAAAATCCTTGAGAAATGTTAGAACCGACTGTTTGCTTTCAAAAAGATGTATACATACAGTAGGGAGCAAAAATGAGTACATGTATGCATAACAACAGAAATAATAAAGCAAATTGAAAAATTTGTTTTGCCCTGTATTTTATGTTCAATTATCAACAAAACGGTATATAATACATAACGGAAAGGAGCAAGTTCTAAGAAAAAAACTAATAAAACGAAAATAAATCGCATGTAGTCAATTTTGCACCAAGCGTTAATCAGCAAAAATATCGAAATTTGCTGTTCGATTTGCAAGTTTTTGCTTTGTTTATGACTTCCTTTATCTTTTGTAGTTTGAGATATGTTTAATTACGAATAGTTAGAACTTTCACCAGCGTATTTTAATAAATGAAGTAATTAATTATAAAAATTTTATTGCTCTTTAAGATTATGAGGAAATTATCACGACAGATTGAAGACTGTGTATTGTAGTCATGACAAAGAGTGGCTTCTCGAAATAAATGATAGCTAAGAAGCTTAAAACAAGCCAATTGGTGGTCATAAATGTCCAGAAAATGCGAGTTTTGACGGATGCGGACGGCCCTCGCAGGCTTTTGTTCTTTTAACCGCTGAGATATAACCAATGTCGTTGAGGGTTCTTTTTGCAGTTTCTTGGCTAACGGGCTTATTTATTGCATAAGAAGCATGATTTGGTGTTAAACACTTGGTCATTTTCATTTCCAATATCCTGCGAGGGCCGTCCGCATCCGTCAAATTTTTTTTGCGGCCTTTGACTTGTGCTTTAGGAACAATAACTCGCATTTTCTGGACATTTATGACCACCAATTGGCTTGTTTTAAGCTTCTTAGCTATTATTTGTGTCGAGAAGCCACTACTTTGTCATGACTACAATACAGTCCTCAATCTGTCGTGATAATTTACGGCATAATTCTGTCTGTCTGTCTTTACCTCAACCTACAGCCTAAACCACTGAAGCGAAATGTTAGAAGCGATTTTCTTCAAATTTTGGACTTAGTTTTTTTTGTAACTCTAGAGGAAATTGAAAAAAAATTTTAAGCTCCAAAAATAACGGTACTTGCCATACAGCCGTTAAGAAAAAGCTAAATCTATCTCAAAAACGGCTCCAACGATTTTGAAAAAAAAAATATAAGTGTGTTGTTGTATATATGTATACATATATGGTGTACTTTTTGGTATGAACAAACATTTCCAAAGACTTTTATTAACGGTACCTGCCATATAACGTTTTTATTTTTTTTTCTATTTTCTCTTTTTCGGCTCAACCTATTTCAATCAAATTTTGCGAAAGCTCTTTTATTACATATCAAAATTGTGATTTTCTAATTTTCAGTTGGTTTATATATTGTAATATTTTCTCAGGTTCGTTAATAAAACTTATTTACTTTATTCAAAACGTCCACTTATTTATTTCGCAAAATAAAACACTTTACTTTTCTTACTACAAACAAAACGATTTATTATTCACCACTGAATTAATTCACAAACTTTACTTTTCACTTTTATTACAACCAACTTTATTCATTCACGATTAAAAACAAACTGTATCGCTGCCGTTCGAACATGTGCCTTTTATACTTGTTTTCCAAACTCTGGAAATAAGGAGAACGTTCTAGTCTCTGCTTCCAGAGCTTTCCATAGGGGAAATTTCCCAATAATTTCCCTTCCAAAAGCTTTCATTTGACAGCTGGCAAATCTGCTATAATTATTGATAATAAGGGTATGTTTGCACTGCGACCGTAAGCTTTATTGTGTCCGTTTGCTTGCATTTCGGAGTCGTTATAGTTCAAATATGGAAAGTTATTACACTGCCCCCCTCTTAGGATTGATCGTCCCGAGCAAATCCATCACTTCCATCACCATTATAATGATGCAAACGGTCGCTGTGAACTACTTTTAGTTTGCCTCTTAATCCTCTCTGAATGCGGTAGACGACATCGTTTATTCGTGTTACGACAGTATAAGTGCCTTCCCAATTTTGTTGAAGCTTCGGTGAGAGTCCCTTCCGACGGTGGGGATTATAAAACCACACAAGGTCTCCCGCTTGGAATCCTGTCTTTGTTGCTTTTGTGTCGTATCGCTTTTTCATCCGACCACTTGATGGCTTCATATTTGCCCTTGTTCTTTCATGAACGTCACTTAGCCTTTCTTCTTCATTTCCCTTATCACTCCGATTCATGGGGCTAGTCTGTTGAATTTGCACTATCCTTTCGTTGTTCTTCAATGCCTTCTGCTGAGTTTTGATTGTCAGGATACCGTCCATTGAAACCGTTGAGATGACATCTTTGGCATCGTACCCCTTTGGTAGCTGGTACTTCCGTACAAACTGACGACTTATGTAGCCATGTTCATCTTCACGTTCATGATTACCTTCCACTACCACGCTGTTGCCAACAGTTTTGACCATTAACTCATTTGGCTTGAAATGGCTGACATCCATGCACACTTGAAATCCGTCCGTTCCAACTTTGTAGTTTTCTTTGGCATCACGCTTGTCACCCTTTCGCCGGATAGGAGTTAACTGCAGCGGAGTCACTTTTGGGCGATATATATCGCTTCCCGAGTCATCTTTTTGCGCAGTCCTCATTTTCCTTTTACTCCAATCGTAAATGGGATCCGCTCTCAGTCGCTGGATGGAAACAACTTCCTTTTCTTTTTCATGCGTGCAATTATTGTAGTCTGGTTTCCATGGTCTTCTAGGTGGCAATCTGCATTGGCGTTGGAGATGTCCAGTCCTGTTGCAATTCCAACATGGAGGTTTTCGAGGTGGCAGTCTGCACTGGCGTTGAAGATGTCCAGTCTTGTTACAGTTCCAGCATCGAGCAGGTCCATCTCGCTGGTTTCTTCTTTGGAACGCAGTTCTCTGGCAACAACACTCCTCAACTCCTAGTTCTCTCAAGCGATGAACTCTTTGTGAAGCCTGTTCCGCTGCTTCCATAGTGAGTGCGAATGCTAGTGCTTCAGGAAGCGTGCGTTTGCCAGCAGTTCGAATTGCTCGCTGAAGGTTGATGTCAGATACAGCACGAACAAAGGCTTCTGTTGCGAAATGGTTGATGATTTCATCTCCTGCAGCTGGATTATGCCAGATGTGCCAATCGTTCGATGTCTGCTTGAAGCTGTTGCAGAGTTTCTCCCCTCTTTTGGATTCTAGTATTGAGTTGAACACGGAAGACTTCTTGCATATGGCCATCTCCAAAGCGTTTGTCAATGGCCTGAACAAGAGCACTGAAGTTGCCACTCTTATCTGCTGGTATGGTTTGCAGCAGTTCAGCAGCAGTTCCTCTGAGGGCAAGCGTCAGAGCTATGTATTTGTCCTCCTCATCCCAGCCATTTGTTGCTGCGGCTGCTTCCAGTGTGTCCAGTAGACACTTTTGTTCTTGGCTTTGTTGTTCTAGAAGATTCTTCTGCTCTTGACTTTGTTGTTCGAAACGTTCGAGAAGATTCTTTTGTTCATTACGTTGTTCTTGGCTTTGCTGTTCTAGAAGATTCTTTTGTTCTTCAAATTTTGCGAGCAGCTGAGACAGCATATTGGTCATGCCCGATGTACTTACTTGTTCTTGCTGTTCTTCCATTTCAATATCGAATATAAACGTGTACGGGTTTTTTCCACATCTTCTTAAATCTTCTTGCAGACGAATTATAAGATCATTCTTTGTTCCAGCAGTAGGAAAATCTCGCTTATTCAGTTCTGCCTTGAGTTCCACTACATTTAAATCATTCAAAGATTTACTCATTGTCTTTTTTTTTTGTTTTTTTACTTTTCACACAATAAATTTACTGAGTGCACAGATAAATTAAGTTTTATTCCACTTCTAACACCAATGTAATATTTTCTCAGGTTCGTTAATAAAACTTATTTACTTTATTCAAAACGTCCACTTATTTATTTCGCAAAATAAAACACTTTACTTTTCTTACTACAAACAAAACGATTTATTATTCACCACTGAATTAATTCACAAACTTTACTTTTCACTTTTATTACAACCAACTTTATTCATTCACGATTAAAAACAAACTGTATCGCTGCCGTTCGAACCACTGATCTCTATAATACACTGGATAGTGTATTCCTTATAATGTATAACAGTTTCTTTGCTTCCATTTGAAGATGACAATTAGGTGGTCGGCTTCATAATTTGACGTCTGAATTACACAAAAAAAAAAGTATTTTCCAGATAGGGATGTGCGATATTGAAACAACATCGATTTCAACATCGAAGACCAAACATCGATGTCAATAAATATCGAACCGAAAACACCGATGCTACTTAACATCGATGTTTTTTCAGGTGTTTTTGTTTAAGTTTTTTGTTTGACCAGACCAAAGCAAAAAATGCGTCATGCTATGCTCTAATGTATTTTAGCTTTCAAAATTTCTGGTGCCGGCATTTTTTCTTAAGTTTTTTTAAAATCGATTTAAGTTTTCATACGAATGAAAAATATGAAGTCATAAGCAAGGTATTTCAACTTTAAACATCGATATTGCAAAATAATGATGCACAGAAGCAGAAGCTCGTGGCCTAAAACCGCGTGTAAGTGGTATCTTTCTAGGCATCAATGATTTTAATGGGTGAAAATCGATGTTAAAATATGTATTTTGCACAATTATATCAACAAATTTAATAAAATCAATATTGCAAGGCAATTCATGGTCTTAAGCTGTTATGTGTGCCCTTTTTGAAATCCGATATTTCAAAATCTTGTTTCACACGAAGGTGTGCGCAAAAACTTGAATGGTGTAAACTGCGTGTTTCTGACCATCGATAATTTAAATTCGTGAAAATCAATAGTAAATATGTATTTTGCAGTAATATTTGAAGGAATTTTGTGTAAACTGTTTTCTGTGGCTTTTTAGAGTATATCGATATTGCAAAACACGAAGTTGTGTGCAAAAACTTGTATTGGTGTAAATTGGGTCTTTCTGAGCATCTATTATTTCAATGCGTGGAAATCGATGCTAAATTTGTATTTTGCAAAATATATCGTCCACAGATTTTATAGAAACAATATTGCAAGTACATATTTCATGTGTACACTGTTATCTAACGATATTGCAAGATATTTTTGCTTACAAAAGTGTGTACAAAAACTTGTATGGTTTAAAATGCGTCTTGCTGAGCATCGATGATATCAATGCTTGAATATCGATGTAAAAATATTTCTTTTGCACAAATAAACACAAAACAAATTTGATGGAAGCAAAATTGATAGGCACTTCATGTGTAAACTTATATCTGTGCCTTTTTGCACATCGAAAGTTTCGTTGTGGTTCTGAATTTTTAAGTTTGGTTTTGGAGATCCTTTGATGATTTCCTTTTTCAAAAAATTCCTAATGTTACAGATGACTTAAAAACTATGAAAGTCACTCCACTCACTAGCAAAATCAATCATTTTCGTACTAACTTTTTGTTTGTTTTTTAGTCCGATGTTTTGGATCTTTATTATCGATATTTTGTAAATATTGATTAAAATCGCTCATCCCTATTTCCAGATATCTATCTGAAGAAAGGGAAACAGACCATGATATGAAAATATAAACTTTTGTGGAAGTTTGTTTTATTATTTATTATCTTTAAGTTATTCACTGTGTGCATTTGGTATATTTTTTTTAGTATAATTACATAGTGGAATGAGATAAATCATTGCAGTTTGCGAACAGGTTGAGCGTTTTGCTAATGAATAATTATGATGAGGAGGGTGCGATTGCATATTCTGCGTAATTTTGCCTCCTTGTCACACTCTTTACGTTTGTTATTCCGTTTCATTTACTAATTAGTGAATGAATTTAAATTACGAACACAACAAATGTTAGCAAACAGATCTCGGGGGGTGAAACGAATGGAGAATTGATGTCTGTTTAATGGATTATCTTTGTATTACATGTTATACAGTTATACTGGTATACAAAAAAGTGGTCAGCTTCATAATATAACAATTCTTCAAATGGAAGCAATATTTTTGTATCGATACACTATCCAGTGTTTTATAGAGATCAGTGGTTCGAACATGTGCCTTTTATACTTGTTTTCCAAACTCTGGAAATAAGGAGAACGTTCTAGTCTCTGCTTCCAGAGCTTTCCATAGGGGAAATTTCCCAATAATTTCCCTTCCAAAAGCTTTCATTTGACAGCTGGCAAATCTGCTATAATTATTGATAATAAGGGTATGTTTGCACTGCGACCGTAAGCTTTATTGTGTCCGTTTGCTTGCATTTCGGAGTCGTTATAGTTCAAATATGGAAAGTTATTACAATATTATATCACAGTATTAGGAACGTCAATCTCAATATGAAAAAAGAAACTTATTAGTGGTTGCACTTTGTACTAATAGTATTAGCACTATTATGAAACAGGGCCCTGTTATTAGCCTTTCTGTATTATATTCATAAAATAAGTCAATGTTTTGAAAAAGGTTTTTTTTTCAGTGGCTTCCTGATTTGTTTTTTTCCAAGGATAAGTTCAGGAAACCGTTACGCATAAACTATGAGTTGCACGCAGTGATTTGGAAAAAATTGTTAAAAACGCTCCACCCTAGTATGCACTTTGATTTTTTTCCGTTAGAAGAAAGAAAATCGTTCCGACTGTTAAGGCTTTAACGACTTTCTTGATCAAAATCCCGAGATCAATTTCTTACAGATACAATCGCTATTTACTTTAGCCTTGTTTTTAGTAGAATCCCAGAGAAAGACGTGGCCACAACCAAAGTACCTTGCAGCAGACCGTGAAGGATGGAGACGTTTTGTTGACGCCCTATGCCCCAGCCGGGGTTACGGGACACGATGATGATGATGTTTTTTAGTGTGATTTTATCTTCGCTTAAAAAAAATATACTTTGTTGTTTTTTATAGTACTTGTTTCAAACGGATATAAAAAACGTGGCTGTAATATCATTCCTGTCTACTTAACATTTATGTACGTATATGTATCCCAAGACTACAACTTTATAGTAGATTATCCCGCCATAGGACGACCTACCCTCATAAAGGTACCAGATGAGCGGTTTACAGTTTTATAGGCAGTGTCTTAAAAAACAATTTGCGCATGGGTTGCCTACCGAAAATTCTCAATGTTTGGGGTTTTTCAATTATCTGCCCCAGCTAAGATGGTAGGCCTTAAGGATATACCAAAAATACTGTATAAAGAAAATTTTATTTAAAAATTATAAACTACGTAATTTTTTGAAATGGTAAATGAGGATAAACAAAGAGAAAAGTCTGGAGTCTATTTTCCAAACGAAAAATAATAGGAAGTTTTTTTTCTTTTGCGATCGGTAGTTTATTGAAATACAAAAAAATCATCCTATATGTAAAAAAAATTAAAAAATTTGCGAACCGAGATATGAACATTTGAAAGTCGAGAATTGCAAAATAGAGGTTTCAGTACCAAAAATCAGAATGATGCTCTATACAAAACATTTATATATTTTTAGAAAGATAATTTAAAAAAATATTACCGGTATTTTTCAAATTTTGTGTTAAGCCTTCGTTTTTAGTGTAGTGTTGTGTCTCCTCCCATACCTACCAGAGGAAATCGTCGTGCGTTGAACTCAGAACACTTCAATTGTGTTGTTCACTTTGATTGTCAATTCGGTATCATCTTACGGATATTGTTTTGGGTCAATCAAAGTGCAATCATACAATAGTTGAATTGTGCTGACTCTTTAAACGTGCCGACGATTATCCACTGCGAATGTTTGGGCTTGCGACCACCGAAATGAAACGACAAGATTTGTCTTTCGAAAACAGTAAAAGAAGTCGTTTGTTTCGTGTACATTTCTATTTAAACAGTTTTAACAGTAGTTAATTTATGAAATTTGCTCACTTATTGTTTGTAAGAACATTTCGTATGATTTTGGATTTTTAAATACAAGTACAAGAGCCGAAAGCATATTTTGAGAGTGAATGTATACCCAAAATCTGGGTATGAGAGCTTACAGGTACATGTATCGTGATTTTTGGTATTATCAAAAACATTTGAATTTTTTCAATGTTTAAATTTTGATTATAACTTTTTATTTATAACTTTGAGGTAAAAAGTGTGTTAACATAAATTGAAGAGAATTGAATTTGCTACAAATTTGTACCAAAGTTTTTTCTAAGACTAATAACTCGATTTTCAAAATGGTGGGGCTTTCAACACCTAAAATCGAGTTTTATACTTGCACTGAACCCCCTTACACATCAAAAGAGAAAATCTTTGTCCAACCCAAATTGGGAGGTTATTGTAAAATTTTAATAGAGATTTTGCGAAAATGTTAAAAGCTGTTTTACTAGATGTTTGACAAATTTTCTTGGTTATTTTGTTAATACACAAACATGTGTTACCATTATGTTAAGTGCATATCGTCGTAGTTCAATCAAAACTCCCTAAGTCCATTTTTATTTATTTTGAGACATCGGTACTTTTTATGGATTTGTTTTGTATTAACCAGAGTTTGAAAATGTTTGATTTTGGGAATTTTTTAATTTATAAATAGACCAACATTAGATTAAGAAACCTTTAACAGACCTAAAATGTTTATATTTTAATGAATATAGGTATATCGTATTCAAGAGAGATTTCACGTTTTTGAGAGAAATGGATTTAGGGAGTTTTGATAGAACGGCGACGATATAAAAACTTTTTTAAGTGACTGGCCATTCATATGTTCTCATGCAATTTTAATTTATTAGAGGTGGTCAAACAATATTTAAAAAAAATATAATAAAAAAAAAATGCAATAACTACTATTAACTTTTACCACCTATCTATTAAAACAGTTATTCTTAGAATACCTATTACAAAAATAAAAAAAATAGTAAATAGATATGAGGGAATGTCGTCCTTCGGCCGGCGGGATCCTAGACTATAATAATACCTACGTACATAAATATTTCAATAATTTGAGTTTTTAACAACTTTTTATTTTAAGTGAATATTTGTGCGATAAATTGAAAAATTCGACCAAACAACAATTTCGAAAACAATTTTTTTTTTGAAGAAATGTTTGTTTCCGGTTTCCGGCCATGAACATTTCACCACGATATTTTGAGGTGAACAAATGCGCAGGTGCGTAAATAGCGGTCAGCTGACATCAATCACAACAGAACTGTTGCTTTTTTGACAAGTTTGGCATAAGTTCAGTTTGCACACTCGACGAATAAATACACAAAACTAAACAGCGGCAGCCGCAAGCACGCAAGTGTTTTTTTTCGATATAAATTAATAACTAGATACATAGATAAGAAAACTACTCTCATTAAACAATTTTAAAAATAATGACTTCAACCTACAATTAATTGGAAATAGAACAAAAAACACAACCATAATGTACAAACCATTGGAAGAGCACAATAGATTAGCATTTAAGTATTTCCAAATATTTTTGGTTGTTGCTTTATATTGGTAAGTAAATTAAATTTATGACTTAACATAAACTTATAATAATTATATTATTTGTAAATTCCTTAGGACTGTATCGATCTTAACAGTATTTGTGAATAAAGCACTTCTAAGTAGCAAAGATATTGATTTAGATGCACCACTTTTTGTAACTTGGTTCCAATGTGTGGTCTCTACCATAATATGCTTTGTAATGAGCCGGTTGGCTCTTCTTTTTCCTAATACAATAAGTTTTCCCGAAGGTACACCCCTCGACATTGACACATTCCGAAAGGTAATGCTTTGTGTTTTACTTTGATAGTAAATTCTTATTTGATTTGATTTTGTTCTAGATGCTACCACTATCCTTCATCTTCACATCTATGATAGCGACAAATAATTTGTGCTTGAAATATGTGGGTGTTGCATTTTACTACGTTGGAAGATCACTTACCACTGTATTCAATGTTATTCTGTCGTATGTTGTCTTAAGGCAAAAGACAAGCTTCAAGAGTATTTTATGTTGCGGTGCCATAGTTCTTGGATTCTTTTTGGGAGTCGATCAGGAGAGTCTAACAGGTGACTATTATCAAACTCGCAGCATATGCTGAAGATATTGTAATTATGGCCCCAGGGAAATTCGTCTGCACACTGTGCGAGCTCGTACAAACACCCCTTAACAAGCACAATCACTGGGCCTAAATCTGTGGACTAAATGACAACCCACTCAAGACGGAACTAGTTCTGTTTAGAAGAAAACGTAGCTTCCAAATATAAACACTCCCCCCACTATAAATGGGACACAGTTCCATATAACTGGTACAGCAAAATATCTTGGCCTGATTATTGATCGTAAAAAAGGGCCTTTACAGTCATAGAACTATTATGAGATGAACCGACATAAACATTCAGACAGAATATACCTATACTATTACCGCACATTGATTTTAAGCCATCCGGTAGTCCTTACAGATATTCCTACAAGGAAACTCTGGACGGAAAACCTGGTCAAAAACGTTAATCATGTTAATCGGTCTTTACGGACGGCTCCAAAAAAAAACAACGGGGTAGGGTCAGACATATTTTCAGTTAACCCACTCTTGGACAGATTTCTTCAGTTCAGTATTTCAAGCGGAAGTGCCTGCAGTTTTTGAATCTGCAAAGAGCCTTTCCACATGTGAATTAATCAACAGGCGACAATCAAAGCCATTCCCTCAAGTCAAAACAGGTTGTTCGTTGTTGTAGTGAGTTGAAATTACTTAGTGCATCAAATACAGTTACCCTTCGATTGGTCCCAGGACATCGTGACATACCTATACGGGAACGAAATAGCAGATGAATTAGCCAAAAACGAATCATCTCTTGGTCCGAGCCAAACCGACTGCTCGGTTCATAAGCCACTAGAGCAGGAAAAAAGAAGATTTCCCAGAGTTTCTTCAAAGTTGCCAAAAATAGATGGTCAACACTTGATAACTGTCGAGCTTCCAGGAACTTATGGCCGGATATTAAAAAAACTGATAATTTACTCGTGCTAGACCTTAACTGCCCTCTTGGTCCTAACAGGTCACAACACAATGGGTACCCACTTAAGCAGAGTGGGCATCGACTCATTTGACTTGTGTAGAGGGTGTCAGGATGAAGAGGCAGAGGAGGGTTCATTTCACTTCCTCTGAGTGCCCCAGCCTAGCCGGAACTAGAAAGGCAGCCCTGGGAGAATACTTTTTTGATGAACTGGGTGACGTCTCATTTTTGCCACTAAGCAACATCCTTAAATTCACTGAAAATTCAGGATGGTTCAGGGAGGCTCCTCATACCTATGCATCCTTTAATCAATGCCTTTACCCCTCTTTATAACCAGAGAACATCAAATTTGATATTCTCTGCTTATAACTACCTAGCCTAAACCCTGGGGAGCACAATGAATCCATTGAGATCCGAGTGAGGTGATGCGTCCTTCTTGAATCATCACCCCTTGTAACCTAACCTAACCTAACCTTACAGGTGACTATTAATGTTTTTCAATACAATTTGTTCTTTTTCAACATTTCTAGAGATTGTCATATAAGAATTGTCTGCCTTCTTCGCTTAAATTAGCTTTGCATTGCCAATAGTCTAAGAGCCAGTGATCGGCAGACTTACGGTATTTCAGTACGATTCACATTAAGTGGAGGTATTGTCCTAGACCTCCTTAGCATGGAATGGGCATTCCTAATCCAAAGTCATAGTACCTCTTGGAGCAGTGGGGTCACAAAAGTCGAAAGAAATCGACCTCGAAAACGTGATAGTAGTACGTCTGCCCCTTTGATATGTTAGACTACATAGTTTTTGCTATTCAAAAATAGTGAAGGCAGACATAGGGCGTAGTACCTCTAGGAGTAACGGAATTTTTAAAAATGGTCTAGAAAAATTCCTAAAAAAAATAAGCTTTTTTTCTTAGGTACAAAAAAGCACTTTTTCTTGAAGGAATACGTCTTTTATATTTTAAAATACTTACAGTCCATTTAACTTAAAAAAAATAGTTTTCAGACACCTGCTGTAGTACCTGGATTCTTAACGGAGTTTCGAAATACAAATTTTAGGGAAAAATCTCCATACATATTTCACTGTTTCTTTTCAAATAGAACAAAATGTATTTCCTGTTGAGCAATACGTCTGCCTATTTGACATAATAAGTAGTATTCGCTTTTGCGAAGTCGATGAATAGTGAAGTGGCGATTGATAATCATCAATGATGATCCCAAAGGTCTGAAGTGGGGAATCTGGTGCGAAAAACAATGTATTCGGCATTTCTCTAAATATGATTAGGTACCTATAAATATCCTTCCAACGACTAGCTGCGTTTTTTGTAATAAAAAAACTTCTCTTGATTATTGCAAGAAAGGTAGTTGTCCCACAAACATTCTATAACACTCAAATAAAATAGGATTTATCGAGACAATTTTTTGTATTCATAAGCAAAATAAATAATTGATCTAATTTTTTATATCTTCTTTCACACAGAAACTTTTTCATGGCAAGGCACTTTCTATGGAGTTGCTGCATCACTAAGTGTATCGATGTTTTCCATCTACACAAAGAAGGCTTTACCACATGTTAACCAAGAAATTTGGTTACTGAGTTACTACAACAATTTTTATTCTAGTATATTATTCCTTCCGCTGATTATAGTCAACGGTGAATTGAATGCAATCATAACGTATCCACACTTGTATTCGGGGTGGTTCATTTCGGTGATGATTGTTGGTGGTTTATTTGGATTTGCAATTGGCTATGTTACAGCCTTACAAATTAAGGTAACATTTCTGTCTGTACTCCTCGAATATGCAATATTTAAATGTACTTAATTTTTTTAGGTAACTTCACCATTAACGCACAATATTTCCGGTACAGCCAAAGCTTGCACCCAGACTGTTATGGCTACCCAATGGTTTAACGAGACAAAATCGGTACTTTGGTGGATTTCAAATGGAATCGTCCTATTGGCCAGTGCTAGCTACGCACGAGTTAAACAAGTTGAAATGGAACAGCAGCACAATAAGGCATCAATATCACAAAAAATTTAAACAAAAGAACACAATTTATATTAAACTGACTTCTTTTATGTATGTCCTAAATGTAATTGAATTGTAATTGTTTTCAATTTGTTGCTCGAGCTTCTTCACGTATTTCTCCTTCCTCTTCTTCTTCAACAGCTTCAGATGATTTAGTTCTCTTGGAATTGTTAAAAGAACCCTGTTCTGGCACATAGATAAAAGGATTAATTTTCAGTTGTTCGCTGCTTGGAGGACTCTTTAGAAGAACTCGTGTTATAAATTTTCCTTCACGCTTAGGACGCATTGAATTAACATCTTTTAATAGAGAAGCAAGGTTCTCTTCTAGATGTTTAATGTCCATATCCAACTGGAGTACAAAAAAATCTTTAATTCAAAGGACAAACAAATAAAATAGTCAACAAATAATTACCGTTCCAATACAGGTTGTGATTAGACCAAAATCTTGTTGGTGTTCATCTTTAGTGGCAGCATAACTAATACCATCCGAAAATTTCTTAATCATTTCGGCAAGATTTGTTCCTAGTGTTTCACTTCGTGGATTAGGAAACTTTCGCTTAAGCAGACCTCGAAGGCTTACAAGCTCAGGCAGGATATTTGTATGTGCAATTATAAAATCATAGTCCGTAAGCAAAAGATCTCCATTTGTTATGTCTTTAATAAGTTCCACACCACCGACAAGGCTTGCACCAGCTTGTCTGGCTTCTGCAATTAGATCCTAAGAAATATGTTGATAAAAGTAAGTATTTTTTTTACAAAATTTACTCTTCCGAGGCAAAATGTCTTTGCAACTTAGAAAAGTAAACCTATAAGTAATTTAGAATTTTACAAAATTTAACGTATTCTATCGACGTCATATTATCACAAACAAAGTGCTTAGATTAGAATTGCAACATTATTTTCGAGACCAAAAATTATAATTTATCCAAGTAGAAGAAGAAACCATCTACCTATTATAAACGCTACAACTGATTGGAAGACTTCCATCAAACGCAGCTATTGTTATAAAGGAATGTGGTTATATCATGGGTGATCTGCCAATGAAACTGTAAGACCACAGTTAATTTCTACTCACTGTTTGGGTAGTCTTCTTTCCGCGAATTATATTTAAAGTAGCTCTTAACAGCTATTTCAATATATCGACAAAAAATTTTATATTTTGGTCCACTCATATAAATAAACTCGAAACAACATATTTCTTGCATAGTTTGAATTACATTCTTCACAAGAGAGGTCTTTAAATACATAATTCATATTCTACGAAGGCGAAAAAGAGGCGGTCTTTCCATACGAAGGGAAAACAAATTAAATTAAATTTAAGCGAAGAAAGGATCTATACAAAAAAATCCTATGGTACCTATAAACTCTTATTCCAGAACTTACATTTTCTTTTGTAAAGGCAAGAATCTTCCTTTCATCTCCATGATCGAATTTATGGGGTATCATAGCCATACGATTAAAATTGTCAACAAATCGATTAGCTTTTTCTGCCTGCATGTTTAATTCGATCTCAATATTGAGTGGTGCATTAGGGACATTGTACATTGTCGGATGATGAGTGTCTCTGTGGCATTGAATAGCTTCAGCGACAGTGTATTCGGCCCAGCGATAGTATTTACCAACATAGCAATTGTCTTTAGGAATAGCCTTCCAAGAATCATCGATGTGCTTACTAATTTTACTCAGATTAAGTCTAAAAATTATTAAGATAAACATAAAATTTTGGAGAGGAATCATTTAGTATTTATTTACCCTTTGTTTCTTTGATTATGTGGGATAAATCCAACTTTCTTTACTTCTACTTTGACTTTCTTCTTGCGAGCCTTCTCACGAGTACCTTTTCTGGCTGCTTCTGTGACAGCAGACAAATGAAATTCACGGGTTGTTTTGGATAGCTGGGATCTAATAGCCATAGATCGCATTAAGGAAACAACTGTTATCATTTTTAATTATTGTTTTTTTTTTGCACAATTTTTAAATAAATTGAAAAGTAGCAAGGAGCTAAATCGACTCTGGACATGGAAAAAAAAATAAAATTGTGACATAACCTAAACATTGAAATGTCAGTTTTGCGGTATGTCAAAAATGACGCATCTAGCGGGCAATAGATGGCGAAGAGAAATTAAACTGTTAAATACGTAACGTAACGCAATTTTAAAAATTGCCCTCACTAATCGGAAACAAAAATCCGGAAATGACCTTTTGCAAAGGGAAAACTTTAAGCAAAATAGAAACTTTACCTTATAATTATTCACCGGGTTTACACGGAATCCGATGAATGAGCTTTTGAGGAAATCAGTTTTGACATTATTGTGTACTATGTGCTAAATGTACCTACAAATTGAGTCTGACTCCCTCAGGACATTCATCGGATTCTGTAATTTTAAAAGAGAGACATTCTATAAGAGATCTCAAGAACGGTGGTTCACATTCGACTGGAAAACTTTGTTTTTACTCTTCAGTATCTATATTCAAATCTCCCAGTAGTTTTATTTTATTCATGAAAATTCTCAAAAAAGAACATAAATGTAATATATTTGGATGGGGCTCCAAATGAAGAAAAGAAAATTTCCTAATTTGTTCAGATTCTATTTTCATCCGCTATAGTCGCTGGTAGGCGGAAATTAAATGTCCCCTTCTTTTGTATACTAGGAAATTCGCGTAAAATCTGCCAACAAATTCAGAGCATGTATGTAGGTGGGAATCAGGCAAGAAAAAATCCTATGGGAGAGGGGTAGTAACTCCTCCCGCTTGGATAGGAGGAGCAATTCAATAAAATAATTGCATAAAATAGAAAAAAAAATTAATTGTAAGACCATGGCAATACTTATACTTATATTATATTAATGTCTGGTGGCTTTCTGGAAGGCCAGAAGTCAAATCCTAATGTACTAACATAGGAAAGAACATCCATATCTTAGTTCCGCTAAAATGAAAACTCCGGGTAGTAGAAAGAAACATTTTCAGCTCAAATGAACATATCGCACTTATTCACCTCTGCAAAGACAAAATTACCATTGAAAGCTGCCATCAAATTTTGAACCGAAGACACGAATTTATGGAATATAAAATTTGAAAATTCAGAATCTCATTTCTTGTCATTTTCTCCTGAAGATCTTCGGGGTTGGGGCTTACTTTGTCCGTCGTATACCAGATTAGGCAGACGGCAGATAGCCAGGTCCTTATTCTTAAGTTATTTATTGTGAAACATTTTTAATGAAATACAAAATTTATAATAATAATAATAATAATAATATACCAGAGTAACGGACCAGTTTCGTATCAATGCCCCGTATTTTACTAATTTTTCTGCAATTAATTGTTCATATCGTACATTTTTGTATTTATAGTTTCCAGTATCCTGCCGAGTTGTGCTTTGGATGCCGACAACGAAGGCTTTGATCTTTCTTTTCTCATATCTAAGCTTCAAGAATTTTTAAGTTTTCCAACGCATATCTTCTCCTTCCTTGAAATAACTTGAAAAATGGAGTACAAACTGTTGAGGTTGACAGTCGTGGTACTTCTGCCCCATTCTGATAAACTCTGGTGCACCACATGGGTCTGTTTTGGGACCACTTCTATTCTCACATTTTATAAATGATCTCCCGGACATTGTTGAAGATTGCTTAGTTCACATGTATTCAGATGACTTTTTAATCAACATACATGGCCCCAGTGTATGATAGATGGAACACGCTTTTGGGGGAACTAACGAAAAGCTTGAACGAATTCGACTTATAGGCATGTGAGAATAAACTCAGACTCAACCCTTCCTAGAGCGTTTCTTTGATTTGAAATACTCTTAGCGTTCGCTATTACCTTAAGCATAGTTAAAAGTTCCCATGCGAAAAATCAAAATTTTAAAAAACGATTTTCCATTTATTCTATGCACCAAATTGAAAAATATTCCAGGCGAAACCGTTTTTCTTGGCCTAAGCTACCCATTGAGTCATTTTTGCCCTTAATTAATAAACTATAGGCCTAAAAATGGAAAATAATAATTTTTGGATGCAAAAACTATTCGCATCCAAATAATGCCTTGAGGTGAAAAACTTTTGATGTGTAAACATCTTAGCGCTCGGTATGGGTAAAATTGAAAATCGGCTGTAACGGATATGGGCTCACGGTTCCGTTTGGAACCATTTTGTTTGTTGTTGGTAAGTAGAACTCTGTAAACTCGAATAGGTAAGGTAGTTTTCATTTTATACGTAATGGTTTTGGTATTTGCTAAGTGGAGTGAATTCCTTACACCCCGACTCCACAGTAGATAATTTCTCTCAGAATGTTCGTCTTGACATTAAATATTTAATGGAGTCACTCCGTTTCATATCTTGATTGGATGTCAAGATGCAATCATATCTTGACAGAGATATTTGACATACATTTTGCCAGGTGAAGATTTTGTTGCTTTTTTTTCTAGAAATGTAAGTTTTTATTTCATTATTTTGTATCCATAGCTGCTTTTGATGTTACGCTGTGGCTCCATTGGCATTTTTTGAGGCAATTGCAATGGGAATAGGAATGGCAATTTATTGCTTGGGTGGGCATTTTCATTGCCAGGCAATTTCAATTATAAAATGTGTGTATAGAAATATTTGACTGCAAATGCTGTTCAAATCCCCTGTTTTTAATAAAATGTAATTTTAATTCACTATAATTTGTCATGTGTGTTCTCATATTCTACGATTTAATTGAAAAAAATCAATAAAGAAGCCATTCACAATAACGGGGAATCCCATTTTTCCTCAATTTATTGCCTTGAAGATGGAAATCAATAATTGCCTCTCATCTTCTAGGCAATATTGCCATTGCCATTGACAAAGCGTCTCCATTTGCATTATTAAAGGCAATAGCAATGAGTGAGGCAATTTATTGCTTCAAATATTGCTAATGGAGCCGCTGGGTAATCTCTGCAATCGCGGGGGGCAATTTTGGTTTGTGATATTAGCTGCGTTCTTTTGTATGTCCATATGGAGTTTGGCGAAAAAAACGACATCGGGACATTTCAACATTTGCCTTGGTCTGCCATTTTGTTCTGAACTATCTTACCAACAAACATTTGACATTTCTATACAAATTATCGATAACACAACGACAATGGTAGCCTGGCAATACCGTTTTATCGGGAGAAAAGTTAACTCCAGTTAATTATCTGGACTTAGCTAACTCTATATGGACATAGTTGTTGTTGTATTTAACATGTAAATTGTTTTGCTTTGTTGTCGTTTTTTTCACACAATTTTATCTGGACATGCAAAAAAACACAGCTATTAACAGCCCTATTATTGACACGATTCAAAACTAGTTTTAATGTAAAACTAGTTCTATAGGGGTTTCGAGTGGTAGGTTTTGAACATATTGGTATTATTCAAACAAAAATTGATATCTAAAACTCTGATTTCAAGTTTTAGATGTCAATTTGTGTTTGAATAATACCAATATGTTGAAAACCTGAAACTCAAAATCTCTATAGAACTAGTTTTACATTAAAACTAGTTATGAATCGTGTCAATAATAGGGCTGTAAGTGTTATTTGCAATTTCTTGATTTGAAATGCCATAACATGATTTGCCAAGTGGCGCATTCTTTTCTGTTTCTCTAGTTGGCTGTGGTTAATTTGTCAAAAAGAAGTGTTGTTATGTCATATTTAAAAAGTTACTATGAGTTACTTTTCATTTAGGAACGACAAAAGCTAAAAATATGGTTGATCTGTCAAACAAATTGGGTACAAAAATTTGAAATAAATTTGGAATTAAAAATCAAGAAGAAATTGTGATTTCATTATTGAAAAGAACTTTTATCAGCACTTCGAAAATGCATACATTTTTCAAATTTAATTTAATTTAACTTCATTCTAGCACAAAATTGAATATTTAAGCAAAAATATTTCCATTTTTTTTATCATTCATTACTTGCACAAATTTCTTTACTACAAATCGATCAAATCAGATAAAAATGTCACAAAACCTGGGAAAAATTTTCAAACTCACTATGGACGGTAAAATCAATAAAAATAAAAATTTATTAGCTTTATATTTTCCCCCAGATCTGATCTGGATTGTATATGCATACATGTATTACAAACACATCACAAAATCCGACCTTACTTTTGGATTTCGATTTGCAAATTAATTCTGACCATACACCCTACTTTTTTGCAAAAATGAGTTTTTTCTCTCACAGGTAGATGGCTTTTTGTGTTGAAGATAGGGAGAAAATAGAGAATAGAGTAGAGAGAAAATACAGAAACAAAAGGATAAACGGGGATCGGATAGGTATATAACACTCTTGTCGCACTGGGATTATGATAATCTAATCTGGATCAGATCTTGGGAATAATAAAATTAAACTACCTATGTACATATTACAAAAATGAGATCAATTCCAAACCGAACGATCGAGAAGCAAACAAAAGATAACTCAAAATGAAAACATCGTGATTTCAGCTGCTTTTGACGGATTAACCATTTCAACTCAGTATCAAAGAGATGAGTTGGAAAAATGTACTCAAAGTTACTTTTTGAAACTTTAACTTTGAATCCAGGAACAACTTTGTGACGTCATAAAGTTTTCTCGGAAGGTGTTTTTTAATGGGTAAATTCTACAAATCGATCAAATCAGATAAAAATGTCACAAAACCTGGGAAAAATTTTCAAACTCACTATGGACGGTAAAATCAATAAAAATAAAAATTTATTAGCTTTATATTTTCCCCCAGATCTGATCTGGATTGTATATGCATACATGTATTACAAACACATCACAAAATCCGACCTTACTTTTGGATTTCGATTTGCAAATTAATTCTGACCATACACCCTACTTTTTTGCAAAAATGAGTTTTTTCTCTCACAGGTAGATGGCTTTTTGTGTTGAAGATAGGGAGAAAATAGAGAATAGAGTAGAGAGAAAATACAGAAACAAAAGGATAAACGGGGATCGGATAGGTATATAACACTCTTGTCGCACTGGGATTATGATAATCTAATCTGGATCAGATCTTGGGAATAATAAAATTAAACTACCTATGTACATATTACAAAAATGAGATCAATTCCAAACCGAACGATCGAGAAGCAAACAAAAGATAACTCGAAATGAAAACATCGTGATTTCAGCTGCTTTTGACGGATTAACCATTTCAACTCAGTATCAAAGAGATGAGTTGGAAAAATGTACTCAAAGTTACTTTTTGAAACTTTAACTTTGAATCCAGGAACAACTTTGTGACGTCATAAAGTTTTCTCGGAAGGTGTTTTTTAATGGGTAAATTCATTATAATTTGTGTCGTGCAACCTTTTTGCTTTAGCGCTTGTATTACAGATTCCTAATTTTTGCCATACGTATTAATGACTTGATCCCTTACCTTCAGGTGAAAACGAATGTTTACACATCTTCCACGCGAGTCCTGATACTCACACATTTTTTTTTTTTTGAAGTGTAAGCCAACCGCCCAAAAAAAAATATTTTATTCACCACACTTTTTTTCGCATGTAAAGCCTAGTTTACAGTTCCCGTGCGCAAAAAAAAATCTATGCAAATATTCTCGCAAGTCAAAAATAATTAAGGTGAAATGTAAAATTAATTGTTTGCATGATTGGTTTACAGTTTCATGCAAAAAAAAAAACTATGCTGTCATGGAATGTCATGCAAAACAATGGACCGGCAATTGATTTGCATGCGAAAAAAATTGTGGTGAATAAAATATTTTTTTTTTGATGGTCGGTTTATACTTCCGAAAAAAAAAATATATTCACCTCAGGGCATTATTTGTATGCAAATGGTTTTCGCATCCAAAAATAATTATTTTCCATTTTTAGGCCTATAGCTTGTCAATTAAGGGTAAATTAATGACTCAATGGGTGGTTTAAGCCAAAGCAAACGATTTTCGCCTTGAATATTATTCAACTTGGAGCGCAGAATAGGTAGAAAATCGTTTTGAAAATTTTGATTTTTTTTTCGCATCGAAACTGTAAACTATGCTTAAAGCTTTTGAGTAAAAAAATTCTTCAAGGTGAGAAAAAAAAATATTTTGACAGAGACAAAATTTCCGTGGTGTAAAATTTTTCTTTTATTCGTCGTCAGTTTACAGTTTCCAAAAAAAAAAATTCAATGAGACTGAACTATGAAAAAGCAAACACAAATGCCAAACGCAATTTTTTTCGGAAAAAGAGTGTCAGTGACATTAGCCCTGTTTTTTAGTGCATTTTTATCTTCGCTTAGAAAAAAGTAGCGTGTTAATTGCAACAACAAAGTGGTATAATTCCGTAGTGTTGTTGTATTTAACATGCTAATTTTTTCTAAGCGAAGATAAAAATGCACTAAAAAACAGGGCTATTGTTTTGTACGAAAAAAAATCGTGGTGAATATAAAATTTGTTTTCTTTGGGTAGGTCACAGTTCGATAAAAAAATTTAAACGTCAAAAAAATTTTTTTTTTCGCAAAAAGCGCTCCTATAAGAAATACATGTAGTTTTTTTTCGAGGAACTGTATATTTAGCTTAAAGCCTAGTTTACAGTTCCCGTGTGCAAAAAAAAAAAAAACCTACGCAAATATTCTCACATGTCAAAAATAATTGAGGTGAAAGGCAAACATTAATTTTTGCATGATTAGTTTACAGTTTCATGCAAAAAAAAAACATTGCTGTCATGGAATGTCATGTAAAACAATGGACCGGCAATTGTTTTGCATGCGAAAAAAGTGTGGTGAATTAAATATTTTTTTTGGATGGTCGGTTTACACCTCCAAAAAAAAAAAAAATATCACCTCAAGGGCTTATTAGCATGCAAATAGTTTTTGCATCCAAAAATAATTATTTTCCATTTTTAGGCCTATAGTTTATTAATTAAGGGTAAATTAATGACTCAATGGGTGGCTTAGGCCAAGGCAAACGTTTTTGCCTTTAATATTATTCAATTTGGTGCACAGAATAGATGGAAAATCGTTTTGAAAATTTTGATATTTTTTTCGCATGGGAACTGTAAACTATGCTTAAAACAATTGCCGGTGCATTGTTATGCATGACATTCCATGACAGCTATGCTTTTTTTCGCATGAAACTGTAAACTAATCATGCAAGCAATTAATTTTTCATTTCAGCATAGTTTACAGTTCCGATGCGAAAAAAAAACCAAATTTTTCAAAGCGATTTTCCACCTATTCTGCGCACCAAGTTGAATAATATTCAAGGCGAAAAACGTTTGCTTTGGCCTAAACCACCCACTGAGTCATTAATTTACCCTTAATTGACAAACTATAGGCCTAAAAATGGAAAATAATTATTTTTAGATGCGAAAACCATTTGCATGCAAATAATGCCTTGAGGTGAATATATTTTTTTTTTCGGAAGTATAAGTCGACCATAAAAAAAAAATATTTTATTCACCACACTTTTTTTCGCATGCAAGTCCCCTTTCACACGAAGAAACAAGTTGCTGGAGATTTTTTTGACGTTTTCTTTTAATCTCCTTAAAAATCTCTGTACCTCTGTAAGTCTGTAAGTCTATTGGTTGAACACACCTAAGCCCAGATGTGAAAGGGAATGTCAAAAAAATCTCCTCAAATCCTCGACCGGGGAGATTTTGTTCGCCCCCCTTTCCTCCTGCCCTTCTCACCTAGAAACTAAAAGTTGCTGGCAACTCAGTTTCCTCGTGTGAAAGGGCACCAAATCAATTGCCGGTCCATTGTTTTGCATGACTTTCCATGAAAGCATAGTTTTTTTTTGTTTGCATGAAACTGTAAACCTGTCATGTAAACAATTAATTTTACATTTCACCTCAATTATTATTTTTGACATGCGAGAATATTTGCATAGATTTTTTGTTTGCGCATGGGAACTGTAAACTAGGCTTTTGATGACGACTACGTAATGTTAAGGAACAACAACGCAATTTGTTTCGTTCACCTCAATTATTTTTGACATGCGAGAATATTTGCAAAGGTTTTTTTTTGCGCACGGGAACTGTAAGCTAGGCTTTATATGAAGTTGCGAATCCACCAAAAAAAAAAAAAAAATGCTCCAATGCTTAGGTATGCCGTCGATCTACACAGTACACATATTGAAGGTAATATCATTAGCGTTTTCATTTTTGTTCAGTTCTGCGCATCCATCAAAATCAGTGGAAAATGGCGAGTCCCGTGACCCCCACTCGTTAAACATCAAAATTTGTTGTGTGTTATGTGTTCATTTGTTACTTATTTATTAGCAAATACAATTATTATTTTAAGCTTTTTAGTGTTTATTAACATTATTTTGTCATGCAAACAACATTCCTTCCTGGTTTTTAGTGTTATAGGATAATAATGTTATGTTAGGATAATTTAATCCTTTTGTGTTTGTTTTCTTCGTTGTTGTTGTAATACAGCGGACGAGGTCACGTAAGGCTGCCATCTTGAATTTCTTTGACAGTTCTCATTTCGGACAACATGCGCAAGATAATACCTTAGATATGTGTACTGTGGTCGATCTACTTCAGAGTGAGTCCAGGACCCATGTTCTATAACTGGGGCGATAACTTTTCGAATCGTTAAAAAATGAAGCGACTCATTCCTCAGTTATCGCCTCTGGAAAAATTCGGGTTTCTGTAACTGAACGCGATAAATCTTATTTCCGAACTATTTCTGGCTGGAATTTCCAGTGGAAGGCGATAAGTCGAACTGTCATATTGACAATTCAAAACCAAAACAATCTTTATTATAAATTGTTCTTGAATTTAATTTAATATAAAAATGTGGTGTGAACCTAAATAAATTGATAAATATTCATTTATAAAAATGGACGCAAATACATTATGTTGCTCAGCATTACCGAGTACGGATTATGCCAATACAAATGGTCACAAAAGTCTCACATATACCCAAGATAAGGAGTAAGAATAATGGGCTCTTCCTACTTGTGATTCAAATTCTAACTTCTTAATCTTTTCTTCGTAAAGGAAAAGAGGTATAATTGTGCTTAAAACCAGTACCAGGGATACCCATGGTTCACTGCGAATACATCTGCTGAGAGTTTTCAGCCGATGGCCACTTAATTTCAGCTGCTGCTCGAATCGAGGAACTTTCCGAGTTCAACTTTGATAGAAAGCAGACTGTTACGTGCAATTTAAGCAATAATCCTGAAGTTGCATTCTGTGCCAGTTAGCAGGGCAGAATTGTGTCAGAAGAACAGTGAAGAACAGTTTTCTTAACATCTTCCGGATAATCCATTGATTCCCTAGTTGAATTCCAGAATGGAGGCGCTGAAGAAGAAGATGGACACAATTGTGTTTCCTTGGAGAAGGTGAAAAATGAAACAATGCGAACAAAATTCGGTTCGGTTAGTGTTAAGCGCTCAGTGGGAACGATCTTAAGCATAAGTAAAGTAGCATTTCAAAAAATTATGGAGTTTTCTAACACATACTTTCACAGATATCCGTTTGAAACAATGTCGTAATTCCATGACGCCAGTGTTCATCTTTCGCTTCAACAAGCTACAATAATCACACAATAGCGAGTTTGAGTTCCATTGATCTGGCCCTGGAGAGTACTGCACCAAACTGGTGTGCATTGTTCTAGTGGCATCTGGCAGCAAGGAGTAGTCGGTAGAAAGGTAGTCACGTGAAACAAGCTTGTAGCCGTTGGCACAGATATGAATTTCTTAAGAATATTCAGCTTAATAGGAACACAAAAAGATTTACATATTTCTATTCCTGTGGCTGTTCTATCAATTGCTGCCTTTCAGGATAGGCTTATAGTTTGCTATCATTCATTTCTATGTTGAAACCGGTGTGGATATTAAACTAACAAAAAAAAAAAAAAGAGTTTGTTGGCCAGAGTGAGTTCAGGGTTTTCAAAAAAACCCTTTGGTGCAATCACAGAGTGACTTCAACGAACAATCCTAGTGTATCTCATCTTAGTACATTGATTCTGTGAATTCCTTTTGACAGTTATTATAAGTCTAGAAATATTTCTACTTCTAGCCAATAAGCTGATTGTTCACCTCAAACAAGAAAAAGTAGTCTTTCAAAAATAAACTTCATAATATTATCCATGGCACGTGCCCGGCATATTCATATGACACACTGTAGTTTGCGCAGTCACGTATAGAACTACCTTAAATACATCTGTACAGTGGGTCCATTCTATTTCGAAAGAGCTCCGATTTTTTAAAAAACAAATTTAAGTTATCCGAAGCTCAAGACGACTTTATACAAATTACCTCAATTTTCGAAAAAAGGGTTTAAAGGCTTGGTCAAACAGAGCTCGGTCCGACGGGACGGTCAATACTTTACTGGGAAAGTAAGAACGCGACGGTCAAATTTTATTTGTAAATTTTTACAAAGTTTGACCAGGCCTTAAGGCATAGGTACCTGCAAAACTTAATTTCCTTACATCCCTTATATACTTTTCCTGTCTATTAATTCGACTTACATTATTTTTTTTGTTGGTTCAATTTTCGATAGGTAAAATTTGCTGTGTGGTTTTAGTCTCCTAGTTGATGGTTGCTCATCAGCGGATACGAGCAATAAATTATGTTTTGTTGAACGGACTTTAGCAATGATGAGCAATAAATAATAGACGTCTTGTTAGCAAGTTGTGTGTATTGAAGATGTGAAGATTAAGAAAAGAATTTGCATTCATCGACAGCAAGGTATAAATAAAAGTAGATTTTAATGGTAAAAATTAAAAGAAAAAACAAAAAGAAATTGAATTCGTTATGGCGGTAAGATGTTACGGAGACGGACAGTACCAGCAGCGTAGCAAATAAAAGTTTTTGTTTCAATTGTTTATAAATATAATAATTTTAACTTAATTTTTTAATGTTCCTTCCGTTTACCATTTAAAATAAGAAAAAAATAAAATGACTCGTTCGAACACATACATATAATGTAGGTACGTACTTGCTTTTATAGTTGCTTGGAAAGTAAGAGACTTTAAATTATAAAAATATGTAAATTATATATTAAGTTACAAACCGTGAAGTACCTACTCGTTTTGAAAAAAAAACACTCCTAGAGCTCAAAAACAAGGATGCCGATTGATTACATGAGTAAATATGGATGGGTGATTCTACAAAAAATGACGATTATTTCGGCAAAACATTTTTGGAAGCAAATAGACTTAAAAACTATCTCTAGTTGATGATTAGAAGGTCCTTTCACCTAATTGAAAGGGGCCAGGCAAAAAATAAAAAAAAAACAGAAATTTTATGGACATATGTACCTATGTACATATTTTGAAAACAGGTGTGTTTGAGGACTAATTTTTTTTTTTTTAAATATTAATTGAAGTTTTTTTTTTTAGAAAATCGTACAACTTGCCTAATGGGAGAGATATAGACAGAGACACCTCTTCCACATATTTTTTTTTCTTATTTTTATCCAACCTGTAGCGTGTCCATGTATCTTATTCAAAACACCCTGTTTAAATATTGTAATATTTTCTCAGGTTCGTTAATAAAACTTATTCACTTTACTTAAAACGTGCACTTATTTATTTCACAAAATAAAACACTTTACTTTACTTACTACAAACAAACGATTTATTATTCACCACTGAAATTAATTCACCAACTTTACTTTTCATTTTTATTACAACCAACTTTATTCATTCGCGATTAAAAACAAACAGTGTCGCTGCCGTTCAAACATGTGCCTTTTATATTTGTTTGTCAAAAGAAGTTTTATCTTGGCTCAAAGAAAACGTAATATCTACATTAAGGGCGGTATTCACCGAACGCTCATAACTTAAGAGGCTCATAAACCTATTCAGCAAGCAATAATAGTGATTATTTATGAGCGCTCATAAAACTTATGAGTGGTCCCGACCACTCGTAAGTTATGAGCGCTCTCATGGAAAACTTGTCCGTATCTTCTCAGATAGCCAAGCTGCCCTTTAAATCAATAGGCGCCGTTTCTTCAAACTCCGTAACTGCCCGAAATTGTCGATCGTCTCTAATGGAGATGGCGGAACAGTTGAACATTCACCTTTTCTGGGTGCCGGGACACAGAGATATTCCAGGAAACTGCAAAGCCGATGAGCTCGCCAGGATGGGAACTATTACACCAATCCTAACAAGGTGAATATTGGAATACCAATTGCTACTTGTAAACTTATGCTTAAGCATGATTCCATGATGATGACAAACAGCAGATGGACAGGTATCACTACTTGTCTGGCGACGAAACAGATCTGGCCAACACTGGATCCGAAGCGTTCGAAATGTTTGTTATCTCTAAGTAGATTGCATATTAGCTCCACAATTGGTGTCATTACTGGACACTGCCTCATAGGCAAAACACGCCAATAGACTCGGCCTTTTTTCAAATGATTTCTGCAGAAGCTGCATGGACGAAGAGGAGGAAGAAACTATCCGACACCTTCTTTACTCATGTCCTGCTCTTTCTCAAAGACGTAAAATACACTTAGGAAGATTTTCTTTGACGATCCAAGTGATTTAAATAAAATCGACATTCACAGTCTCCATCGCTTCATTAAAAGCTCCAATTGGTTTAATTAGCAAGGATCACCTCGCAGTTTTTATGTGGTATCACAATGGGCCTATTCTGGCCAAAGTGTGTCAGCAGATTTCCTGGCAACCACCTTAACCTAACATAACTTAACTTGTTTGTCAAACTCTGGAAAGTAGTGGAAGGTTCTGGTCTCTGCTTCCAGAGCTTTCCGTAGGGAAAATTTCATAATTTCCCTTCCAATTTTTTTTATTTGACAGCTGGTATATCTGCTATAATCCAGCAGATGGCGCTTCTTTCGTTTGAGAGTTGCTATAATTATAGCTGATAAGGGTATGTTTGCACTGTGACGAAAGCTTTTAATGTGTCCGTTTGTTTGCTTTTCGGAGTCGTTATAGTTCAAACGTGGAAAGTCATTACAATATAATCCTTAAAAATTTAAGTCACCTTGAAAATAAGAGCAAGTTTGTGTGAAACAGTCATAGTTTTTACATACCAAGGAAAAGTAGCATTATTTATTGAACGAATCTGAGACCTTTAGATACAAAAACAGCAATTTAGGTGCAAGGGAACTTAGGCCAGGGGACTGAGTGCTTTCAAAGTTTTTGTCATAGGTTTTGGAATAGGTACTTATATAGAAATTTTTCTTGTAAATACTCATCAGGGGACTGAGAAAATGTACAGAGAATCCATGACCTCGTGCACAATCCCAAGCAGCACAATTGTCTCTTCAACACATCTTGAAAAATTATTTTACAAGAGATTTCAACTACTGAAACAATCTTGAAGAGATCACTAAGATCCAAAAAGGCCTAAAGGGGAAGAGCTTACTGTATGGAATTAAAGAGTTCTAATTAAAGTGTTTGTGAGAGCTCATAAAGATAATTTATTTTATTGATATTTGAAGAGAGAAGATGGTCTCAAGTGCTTTTGAAGATATTTTTTTTTCAAGTCAATAGGGTGAGTTTGGAGGGAGACAAAATAAATAGAATCAATATCTTTCTCTTTTACACAAATATTATATTATATATTATATATATATTGAATATTATTTATATGAAATGGAATAGAATTCAAATAAAGAGAGAAGACATGACGAATTCTTTTTCACAGGTCCAACTAGTTTTACTATTCCATTAATAAGGAAAAAGGATCAATAATATTAGTATGTGAAGTCAAGAGAGCTGAATGAATGCATTCATTAGCAATTCTGAATCATTCGCAAAAATACGAGCCTTTTGACAGTCTCACATTCATGGAAATTAAACGAATGTGAATCATATTCATTTCTTTCTAAAGCTCATTGCATGTTACACAAACGAATTCGAATCGTTGTTTTGCTTGCATTCATGAATCTATGAATGTTTGAGGGGCACGTACTCAAACCATTCATTCAATGAATCAGGTGATTCATAACAACATTGAAATTTATGAGTGGCTCAAAAGTTGTAAGTGGCTCACAAAACATAACATGTTCTCTCCACTTACAATGAACTCATAGTACTAAACAGAAAAAAAAGAAAAGAATGAAAAAAGAAGAGGAAGCATACTTTTATCACAAACCATCTGTCGCTTCCTTTTTGGTTTCGCCAGTGTACACAGAATGAAACAGAAATATTTGCTGATGATGCTCTAAACCTTCATTGTCTTGTTCAGTATTCAGACACATTCACATTTTGCAGAAGCTCACAATGCATTCATACAATGAATCATGTTGAATGTAATCATTTTCTCAAACGAATGTGAGCTCCATTCAGATTCGTTTATGAAAAGCAATACAATGTAAGTGTAGATTCAAAATGAATATGAATGTGTCTGAATACTGTGTAAGGCAATAAATGAGTGGCTCGTAAAACGAGCTACTTGCTGCAGTTCTCTGATGTGTACACAAACTCAGCAGTTGAAAACTGAGCAAATAATAACACTCAAGTTGTCAACTATCAAACTCCATTGAAGGATGGCTACGCTATGCATGTCGCTGGATTAAAAAAACCTCAGAAATTTTTTGAAGAATTTTTATTGCCTCGGAAAAAGGTGATTTTAGAGCAATTGGGTGACATTTGGGTTGAAATACACTATTTGTGACCAAATATAGTTTGTCACTAATCTGTCAAGCCATCAACTGCCAAATTCCGTTAAAGGATGGATTAAAAAATCTTTAAGAAATCAAAAAAAAAAAAAAATCAAGAATTATTACTGCTCCGGAAAAAAGTGATTTTGGAGCAATCGGAGAGAGTTGACTTTAGGGAAATTGGGTGACATTAAAAACTTCAAAATCTTTGCTTTGATGAAAATTATTTTTTTTATATCTATGTATGTACCTATGTACTTTTGAAAGCAAATATGTAATGGTGTTGTGAATTTAAATTTACACTTTCAAAATGAATATTAAGCACAAAGTTCCTTAAAGTTAAAAAAACGACGCTAATATTCAATTTGCCCTTTACTTTTCTATATTCAATTTACCCTTTACAAAAATACATAATATGTGCAGTTTATATGTAAACACTTCCCATATAGAAAACCGTTTAAAGAGTTTATTAAGAAGTCATCAAAGCATCTGAGCTATAATCACTTTTCATAGAGTCAGACTCCTCTTAACGACTTCATGGTAAGATATCAAAAAAACAATTCCCTTAAATGAAGAGTGAATAAAATTTCAACAAAGAGTTAAACAAAAAATCAAAGTATAATCAACAATAATTATTTTATTCGTTACCGAAATCTTTTTTAAATTATGCGTAATTTAGTGATTACATAAGTAGGCTTAAATCAATATTTACCGATAATAAAATAAAAAAGTAAAACAAATTATATATTATTTTTCATTTTGTTAGCACAAAAACACGAAACTACCAAGCGCGCCAACGCAATACGCAAAGGTCAGACGAAAGACACTTTTTTTAATCAAATACTAAATGAATACTATTTGAAGATAAAATTGTAGGCCTTTATATACATATGTAGACGTTTTAATAAAAACATCCTCAAAATATCTGCATGGTGTTTCTGAAAGAGTAAAAAGATATACTCTTAGTGCACTTTAAACGTGTTGTTTTTAATAGGTTTTCAAGAAGGCCTATATGGAGTCAATATAAAAAACATTTGCCATGATTGCTTTTAAGATGCTGGTAAGTGGTTTGTTTGATAGTTTCAACAAACAACACTTTAATAGAGCAAATTATGAAATCATAACGGCTAACTCCACATTTTTTTTTTGTGATTATACACCTCTTCAAAAATTGCTTAAAAATACAAAAATCTATCAAATATTTTCAATTTCAGCGAATTTAGCAAAAACGAGTGCTGAAAAATAATTAACGTAATTTTGGTTTCATTCAAATAATGCGAACATTTTTATTTAAATAATTTTTTGTAAAAAATGCAAAATAGGAGTTAGCTGCTTTTCACTCTAAGCCAATGATAAAGTGGAATGGTATTAAGAAGATTGAACTAACAGCTTGTCAAGAGGTGATATATTTGTTTGGAGTACTCTTCGAGAGTTAATGTGTTGCTTGTAAATGACTTCATAACAAATGAAAAACCAAACAAACGTATGTAAGATACGGATACGATTCCATTTTTACCAGACACAATGCTTCACGCTTGTACCTATCCATCCTGACGTTTTTCTCGTCTATGATGTTGAAATTCCTTTCTCGATGATAGCATATACTCCGTCTTATCCTCATTGACAGCCAAACCCATTTTCTCCACCTCCGATTCAATACTTACGTCCTCTCAATGATGTCAATATCATCTGCATAAGCAAGTAGTTGAACAGACTTTTGAAAAAATTGTATCTCTGTTGTTGACTTGCGAGTTTCGAACAATTGCTTCGAGAACGATGTTAAACAGGTTGCATGATAACGTGTCGCCTTGCCTCAAACCTTTCTCGACATCAAAGGGTTCGGTGGTGTTCTTTGTCCTTACCAACTTTGATGGAGCAGTGAGATTATTCCATCGTCATCCTGCAATCCTGCACTAGGGGACAAGCTTGGCAGGGATGTCGAGTTCCTCTCTATCTACGCTATCATATGCGACTATTTGAAACTCCTGTGTTTTTTTTCAGAGTGGGAGTGTAAAACCACACTGGGGTTTTTAGGGGCCGACTAGACTGTTGAAAAACGGTTTTAAGCAATCACACAGTACAGATGATAAGATTTCGTATGCGACATTGAGGAGACTTATACCTCTGAAGCTGGCACAGGTCAGAGCACATCCTTTCTTGTTCATCCGACCAAATTTTGGAAATAAGTTGGTGTATACTCCCTACCAAGTCATCTCCCCCTGCTTTGAATAGCTCGGCTGGCAGGCCATCCACACCAGCAGCCTTGTACTCTTTAAGCTTATGGCTATCGCTAACCGCAATTCATTTAGGTCCGATAGACGGAAATTTTGACCATCATCGTCCAGGTTGAATGGAGTGTTCTGTCTTATAGTGGAATTTTGGCCATCTTCACCGTTTAGCAGTCTAGAAAAGTGTTGTTTCAAGATCCTCAGCACGGACTGTGTGTCTACCACCATATTCTCACTCTCATCTCAGCAGATCTGGCCTTGTTGCCCTAGGAAGATTGCCTCACCTTCCGGTAGAACTTTCAAACAACCTCCTGCCACTACAGTTCTCAATAGACTTGACAGCTCGCTTTGCATGGCGTTTCTCCCTTTTCTCGATGCATCGTTTTTGCTCGTAGAACTCCCGGACTGCTCTCTCAACAGCTTTGGTTCTAGTCTGCAGCATTGATTGGAAGGCCTCATTCCTTTTTGCATGTGCCAGCCTGCATTCTTCATCTAACGTTATTGAACATCGTTTGCTCTAAAAGCTCTTAAAGCCTGCCATATTAAGTTCTTTTTGCATCAACGCAACGCGCGCCGGCCGTCCCATGTGAAAAACCACGATCTTGCCACAATAGCAAAAGCTGTTTTAAACAAATTTAATAAATAAACAATATTTAATAAATAAATATTTAAATATTTTTAAAAGATAAGTTTTGCATTAAAAAAAAATCTCTTTTCACATAATATCAATGAAAAAACTGATTGCTTATAAATAAACCACGCATTGCTTTTCCTGTTAAGCTTTGAAGATTGTGATTCATTATGGTTATTCAAACTCCAGCAGGTTGTTTATTATTCCGACCGAAATTTATGTTCGTTTTGGCTAAAAATATCGCCAAAATCATAAAGATCCGTTTTATATACATTATGTATGTGTATCTGCATTTATGTATATTGTATGTACATATGTACGTACTATTAACAGAAACACCTACAATTTCTTCATGACCGAATTTTGTTTAAACAAAATTGTTTCAACGAAAAGAATAAACTGAATTCTCAAGAATGGAATATAAAACTGAAGAAATTAAAATTTTTACCACACGACCACTTTACTCTAAATAAACAATAATTATAGAGACTTATTTGAGTACCTTATTTTCAATATTATTAAGATTCTAAAAGTCTCATGTCGTAGCCATTTCGACATAATTAGAGAAGGGTATATGTAAAGGAGGGCACCGTGCCGCGTATCGTATATGTTTATAATCCCAGGAATTGGAACTGGACAATGGAATAAATGTATTTCGATCACAATAATGTTTTTCCCCCTTTTAATAATACAATTTGTGTTTATAATTCATTTTCACTAAATAAACAATCTTCTTCGACTATAATGTGTATACAGACATCATAAAGTTATCTTTAGTGGCGATGTCGATGTCGGAGCAGAGGACAGAAGAAAGGACAGTGGAGAATCATATTGAAAGAATGGATGGATACTCAGAGGAAATATCTAAATAACTTGTTCTAATTTTATATTTATTTCGAATGTTTATTCAAAAAGTGTTAAGTTATTGGCAATTTATTTGCTGTTGCATGAATTAATATAGGCTGCTAGATAAACTGTTACGGTAGGCAAAAAGACGAGTATAAATGTTATGGTTTAGAAAACAAATAGATATTGTAATGTAATGAAAATTTGTAAAGGTGTTAAACTAAGAAGGGGATTTTTGCGGCCTTAATTCAATAATTAACAAACACATCGTCAGAATAATATACTTTTAAAATTAAAATTTATTTATTTTTGATAGGCTTGTGAATAATTGTGAAGCAAAAACATTTAGGTATAGTGCATATGAATACAATATTACAAAAACAGAAATTCAGATCTGTAAAAAAGTCCATTACTTTCGTAAGGGAAAGTATCTGTTAATTCACAGTCACAGTAAATAACAAGTTAATAACATGATCCAGTAATTTAACTGCAAAATAAGGAGTCAGTAGTAATTTAGGTACTAATAAAAGCAGCAAATTGACTAAAAGTTAATAAACTGCAGTTCTTTGTCAATTAAGCCTTCAGTATTTGGGTACTGATAAATTAAAATATAATCGTTTTTATCATTTTTGAGGTTAGGTATAATTGAGAGATAATTTTTGTCAATAAAGTAAGTAACGATTTCGAAAAGCACTAATCTTTTTCTTATAAACTTGGTTAAAATCTTTTCAATATCCTTGTTACTCTCCGAGGTATCCTTTGTTAGATATTTTTCGTCCCTTTTTTTCAGGTTATGTAACTACCATAGATAATTTTCTTCAACAAAATTTATAAGGGTTCCTGAAAACAATATTTCTCAACTTTCAAATTAATTTTAAACATTTTCAATAATTTTGTATTTTCTGTAAAATCCCTTATTCCTTATTGAAAATTATGAGTTAAGCATATAAAGGGTGTTTTTTTAGACGTGTGGTTTTCAAAAAGAAATAAAACGCATATAATTTAATGTTATGGCCAAGAATTATAAAGATAAGGGTTTGCCATTATGTTTTAAAAATTATTTTGGGAAAGTGGCTGCAGCAGCTGGCTCGAATAAATTCCAGCCGAGAGGCCCAATTTTCGGCCACCAATTTTCGACGCGATGGTGGATGGACTCATTCGGGTCTTCTTCGGTACTCTGCTCCACAGCAGCAATAGCGTCTTCGGTGCGCACTGTACGGCACGGCATCTCTTAGGATGCGCATTATCCAGTAAACGTGGTGCGAAACCGATCCATGGTTGCTCCGACGCAGCGCGCGATTCGCGAACCGAACAACTTTTGCGAAATGAACGGAAATAATTTTGACCAAAACAAAATAACAGTAAGCGAAATGAAAAAAGGCGAAACAATAGACACCCAAATTTGTGAATTTATTATATTTTCAAATTAGGTAGTTTAAGACGAAGGCAACAACCAGTGGCGTAGATAGGATATTTGCCGCCCGGGGCAAAACAATAATTTGCCGCCCCTTTGGTCTAACAATACTTAATAAAAAAATTTGTTGATAGGTACCTTCATTTCATCGGTCTTAAAGTTGCAGACAAAATTTTGATTAAAATATTTTTTTATAAATGCAAGGAATTACATTCTGCGAAATATTGATACACGCCCCCGTAATATCTACTGAATGAATTTTTTTGCTTCTGACCTAATGAGATTTAGCTTTAAACCGACTGTATATATAATATTTATAGGCACATGAGACTTGAAATTTTTTTAATATTTGCTTTTGTCCAAAAATAGTGAAGTTCATAATTGTTCATTAGGCGTGACTCACCAAATAAAATCTCTGAGGGCTCAGAGATTTTTAAAGTGGGACAAAAATTCTCTCCTGAGCAGTGAGCACTGAGATTTTCTTCAGAGATTACTGAGACGAAAATTTTTTTGATTAATTTCTCTATGTTCTTTCTCTGCTAAAACTGTTCATTTGACAGCCAAATTGCAATTTTTCGGTGATGTGCAAATACGAAATTTATACAAAAATACAAAATAGAGGTTGAATGACAAGAGAAGCGGGGGGTCAGGGATGTCGTGAGGCATGAAGAAAATATAAACATCTTACTCATGAGTCTCATTTGTTGTTGTTTAAATGCGCATAACATTTAAGTTCTTTTTGTTTCTATGTGTTTTGAGACGCCTCAAGTTTTCTAATGTAGACACAATGAGACTCTCGAGTTCGGACTCAATTTTCCCAATCTAAACAGGCTCTAAGTCATTACTGAGTGTCTGACTACAGAGTTGTAACTTCACTGAAATTGCAGTAGATTGTTGATCTTATGCATTTTTCTCAAAATAAATCTGCTGCAAAATCTACATACTGCACTTCATTTTAGGAAAAAAAATTAATCTTCTTCATCTTTTTTTTAAATTCTTTGTGTTGAATGCAGCCATATGTATAATTTGGAGCTTTTTTGTTTGCTGGTTTTATGTTTAAAAAAAAACTTATCTTATGTTTAATTTACATTTATTCATTTATCAGCTTTGTTTAAATAATTTTTGAAAAAAACAAAAACAAATCGTCTGCGAAAATATTCAATCTACAGCATTTTTTTTTTAAATCTAACGCGAAAAAATTACTGAGAAAGGTCAACCCCTCTGAACTCTAAATTGAGAGAACTAACAAACACATATATGTAAAACTTCAAAAGAGAATGGTCATTGCGAAAGCCATCATTTTGTTTCAAAATTTGAAAGAACTGTTAATTAAAAAAAAATTAACTTTTGTGTTTATTACCAACTTCTATAATGAGCAACTGTCATGATTCTGCTCCTAGTGATTTGAACACAATGAAAAAAATTGTACGTTCTTATACCAAATGTTATAGAATTTTTAACTCAAAAAAATAATAGTTTTTTTGTTTATTTCCAACTTCTGTAGTAAACAACGATGATGATTTTGCGCCCCTATAGATTTCAATTTATTAAAAATTGATTGAATTATTTATTAAACAAAAATTAAACTTGTGTTTATTTCCATCTTCTCATGAACAACGAGGATGATTTTGCCGCCCCTACAAATTTGAATATGTACTGTAAAAATTGTATGTTTTATAATAAAAAATGTTCACTAAAAAAAACTTTTGTAATTGGTTTACAACATCCCATGAACAACTAAGATGATTTTCCCATTTGCCGCCCCTAACTCCTGGCGCCCGGGGCAACCGCCCCCTTCGCCCCCCCCCCTAGCTACGCTACTGGCAACAACTAACATACGATTTCTCAAAGTTGAATGAAAGCATTTTTGATAGGTTCGAAAAGAGTTTCGAAGAGCTGTTGCGCCATACCAAATTTATTTTTATTTTTTTATGGGAAGAATTGAGAAGCACCATTTATTATAATCATTATTGTTTAAAAACATTGTAAATGTCTGTCTTATCTAAGAAAAAAATCGGTTATTATTAATTTACAAACAAAACTTTTTGCGAAAAACGCGTTAAAATATTATCAATTTTTTTTTTATAATTCATTTCATTTTTCATTTATCTTATAACTATCTTAAAGATAGATAAAAATTCATAAAGAATAGCCTACTTATCAATATAGTCCAGTAACTATATACATTAGACCTTGCGTCAGGTCCGGTAGTTCTGATTTTTTGCTGAGTTGTTTATGATGTTGGCCTAGTATTAAATCTGATTTTTCGACCTCGAGCGCCGAACGCAACATTGGTAAAAATCCAAAAAACCGCGAATTTTTCACGGTTTTTTCACTTATTGGCTATTTTAACCATTACGCCTTAACTTTCGAATAAAACATTGCTCTACGATTTCAACCTTACTAAATTTGCTTCAATTTGAGTCCAAAGCCGGTTCTGTAGACATAACGGTTTCCAAGGGACGGCATTTCAAAATACAGCAATAAAAAATTTAAAAGAACAAGTAGTATATAAAACAGTATAATAACAAAAACATGGTCTTTGACATATGCTGCATCAAAGCAATAGAGCGTGTAGATTGGGCCAAAAGAAGAAAACAATAGTACCGGATGGGGGGTATAGGGTATACATCCCCCCGTTTAGGCAGGAGGGGCAATTTTAAGAAAAGTTGACTTCAAATAGAAAAATAACCATAAAAATACAATGGTAATATCTGGACGAAAATCCATTCCTCATCTCAAAGCCAGAAATCCATTCTTTAATTTTTGTTTAAATAAAGTTTTTTTAGCTGATAGTTTTTGAAAAATTTACTTTCAAACTCAAAATTTTGAAAAAAAGACGATTTTTTTTGTTAATCTATTTTTATTTTTATTTTATGGTATTAAGTACTATTTTTGATTTTGATTTTCAATGCCCTTATTAATTCTTAGTTAAAAACTGAAAACCAAATGCTAAAATGACTTCTAATTTTTGAGAAAACTGAAATTAACATGATCAACTTCACTGTTTTCAGTCTAGTATGCTTTTTCTTCGGGGTGGGAGGGCTCTGCCTCAGATGCGGTAGTTCTGATTTTTAGATGAGTTGTTTATGATGTTGGCCTTAGCAATAATCCAAGTTTTCGACCTCGAGCGCCGAACGCAACTTTGTGAAATACGCAAAAAACCGAGAAATTTTCGCGGTTTTTTCAGTTATTGGCTATTTTAACCTTTAAGGCCTGGTTTTCGATTATAACTTTGCTCTACCATTTCAAAATAATTAAATAATGAAACGGAGTTATGATTTAAACTGTGTAGCGTGTCATGTTGGCTTTATTTTAAGATCTTAATCATGGAGATCGGATGAGTAGAAACGGAGTTATGATTTTTTAAAGTCAACCATATAAAACTCGAACTAAAACATTCGCTTCAGATAACTCACTGGTGGGTACTGAACTGAGTACTGTTTTAGTTCGAGTTTTATATGGTTGACTTTAAAAAATCATAACTCCGTTTCTACTCATCCGATCTTCATGATTAAGATCTTAAAATAAAGCCAACATGACACGCTACACAGTATAAAAAAATCATTGAAAAGGGGCAAATGATTTCACACAAGGGGTGAATAAGCCCCCTTCAATTCGATTTGCAGCATTCTTAATTCAAAAGTTGATGAAAAATTTCATAATTTGAATTGATTTTCAGCTCAAATTGAAGCCCATTTAATTATTTTGAAATGGTAGAGCAAAGTAATAATCGAAAACCAGGCCTTAAAGGTTAAAATAGCCATAACTGAAAAAACCGCGAAAATTTCTCGGTTTTTTTGCATATTTCACAAAGTTGCGTTCGGCGCTCGAGGTCGAAAACTTGGATTATTGCTAAGGGCAACATCATAAACAACTCATCTAAAAATCAGAACTACCGCATCTGAGGCAGAGCCCTCCCACCCCGAAGAAAAAGCATACTAGACTGAAAACAGTGAATTTGATCATGTTAATTTCAGTTTTCTCAAAAACTAGAAGTCATTTTAGCATTTGGTTTTCAGTTTTTAACTAAGAATTAATAAGGGCATTGAAAATCAAAATCAAAAATAGTACTTAATACCATAAAATAAAAATAAAAATAGATTAACAAAAAAAATCGTCTTTTTTTCAAAATTTTGAGTTTGAAAGTAAATTTTTCAAAAACTATCAGCTAAAAAAACTTTATTTAAACAAAAATTAAAGAATGGATATCTGGCTTTGAGATGAGGAATGGATTTTCGTCCAGATATTACCATTGTATTTTTATGGTTATTTTTCTATTTGAAGTCAACTTTTCTTAAAATTGCCCCTCCTGCCTAAACGGGGGGATGTATACCCTATACCCCCCATCCGGTACTATTGTTTTCTTTTTTTGGCCCAATCTACACGCTCTATTGCTTTGATGCAGCATATGTCAAAGACCATGTTTTTGTTATTATACTGTTGTTTTGTATTATATGTGTTAAATTTGTGTTTTGTATGTGGACTGTATTTTATTTGTAGTTTATGTAGTTTTATTTTGTGTAATTTGTTTAGTAAAAACCCAAAAGAAATGTCTAATTTTAATATGTGTAATTTAATGTAAAATAAAATGTGTTTGTACAATAAGTGTTCGATTATATGTTACCAAGTCCAAGATAAGTGTTTACTGTGTGATGTCCAAATAGCAAAGAGGTAGAATTCTAGTTTAGGCAAGTTGATTTAGCATAAGAATATAAGCACAAAGAGTAGGCAAAGATTAAAGTTACGTTAGGATTAAAAAATTATTGAGAGGAATTTAACATATTTGTTATTGCAGTTAAGAAACGTAGGGTATTATTGGACATTGTTTGGCATTTTACAAAAATAAAATATTTTTATGTTTTGATTCCAAAACATTCAGCCCCCCCTGGAAGACTACGGGCTTTCAGAAAACGGCAACGGGGCGACCTTCACGATGGGTCGAACATAATCTCCATTCTTAGTTCGGATTGTAACAACTCGACATCTGTCGTCTTTCCCAGGATGGACCTCTATGACTCGTCCTAGAATCCATTTCGAAGGTGGAAGATTTGGTTCCTTCAGCAACACCATGTCATTTTTCTGTAAGTCTCGTTTTGTCTTCTGCCATTTGGGCCGATTTTGTAAGGAGGTTAAATATTCCTTATGCCACCGATTCCAGAATCCTTGCATGAGAGTCTGTAATAGATACCAGTTAGAACTTATCGAAAATTTTGAAAAATTTAAATCAGGTTGGGGAATTGTAGAATATGATTCTCCGATCATGAAATGAGATGGAGTAAGGGCAATGGGTTCAAAATCGGATGTCTGCCACATAGGGCGCGAATTAAGCAAACATTCGATTTTGGTGAGGAGGGAATACATTTCCTCATATGTAAGTATATGTTCACCGATAACGCGTTTGATGTGCTGCTTCACGGATTTGACACCCGCCTCCCATAGCCCACCAAAGTGGGGTGCAGAGGGTGGTATGAATTTCCAATCGATGGCATCCTTGGACAGATGATCTGCGATGATGTTGTTTCGCTGTTGATCCATCAACAGGTCATGCATCTCTCCGAGTAGCCGCTTAGCACCATGAAAATTTGTTGCATTGTCACTCCATATTTCGGTTGGTTTTCCTCGACGCGACACAAAGCGATCTAAAGCCAAAAGAAAGGCACTGGATGACAAGTCACCGACAAGTTCAATGTGAACTCCTTTTGTTACAAAACAAACGAAAAGAGCTATATAACCCTTGACAAATTTAGGGTTTCTGCCACGAGCCAAACGAAGAGTGATGGGTCCAGCATAATCACAGCCAACTTTACTAAAGGGCCTTGAGAACCGTACCCTTTCGATTGGAAGATTTCCCATCAATTGTTCGGAGTTAGATTTTCGTTGTTTAAAGCAGTCGACACATTTATGGACTACCTTTCGGATAATATTTCGGCAACCGAGAATGTAGTAGTTTTGTTTTAGCAAAGATACCATAAATGTAACACCAGCATGCAAATAATGTTTATGGGTGTAATCGACTATAAGTTTTGTGATTGGATGCGATTTACACAGAATTATTGGGTGCTTTTCATTGAATGACAGTTCCGAATTATTTAAACGCCCACCTACCCGAAGAACATTCATATTATCAAGGAATGGAGCAAGTGACAAAAGTTTATTTCGCGAAGGCAAGGACTTGTTATTTTTAAGAGTTTCGATTTCAAAAGTAAATAAAATTGATTGAGCAGATTTTATAAGGGAAATTAGAGCACTATTTAATTCTTGAGTTGAAAGAGCTTGAAGATTACGTAAGTATGGAGATAGACGACGATTTTTAAGAAAACGAAAAATGTATGCAACCACACGTACCGATTTCATCCAGTTTGACGATTTAGATATAATTTGTCGTAAAATATTATTTTCATTTATATTTGATACGAATACCTGGACTGTGTGTGATTTTCTCTCTTCCAATTGCTCACTTGAGTAGTTTTCCACTTTTCGAGATTCAGGCCATTTGTTCCGTTCCATTTGGAGCCAAGCTGGACCGTTCCACCAGATGTCAGTTAAGGCCAGTTGAGATGGCGCAATTCCTCTTGAGGCAACATCAGCAGGATTTTCGGCAGATCGGACATGGTTCCACGACTTCGATGGTATAGTTGAAACTATCTCTGACGTTCTATTGCCAATGAAAACCGACCATTTTTTGGGCGGTGCGGCAAGCCAATGTAAAACAATGGCCGAGTCTGTCCAGGCAAAGACTTGCATTTGGGGAATCTGTAACGAGAGCTTGATTTTATTTATTAACCGGGTTAGTAAAAGAGCTCCACAGAGCTCAAGTCTGGGAAGTGAAAGCACTTTGATAGGAGCAACTTTGCTCTTAGCCGCTACTAACGAAATTGAAACGCTTCCATCTTGGTTTTCACTTCGGCAATATACCACAGCTGCGTAGGCATCCAACGAAGCATCACAAAATGCATGGAACTCGTAGTTTAGTTTGTTATGCCACATAATTCTCGGAATGAAAATTGATTCCACCAAATGAAGTTCATCTCGAATAGTGATCCAGCGCTGAGAAAGTTCCTGAGGGATTTCGTCATCCCAGCCTATAGCCTGTCTCCACAAGTCCTGAAAGAATATCTTGATAGACACCACAATCGGAGCTAGAAAGCCAAGAGGATCAAAAATTCGAGATGCTTCCGATAAAATGCGGCGTTTTGTACACGATGTTGACTCATCCAGATTTACTTTGTACGAGAAGCAATCCTTGGATGGACACCATAGCAGCCCGAGAACCTTTACCGTCAGAGAGTTTTCAAAATCGATAGGAGACAGCTCCCGTTGATCTTCAGGCAAAGATAAAAGAAGTGGCCAGCAATTAGTTGTCCATTTACGAAGATTGAAGCCGGCAGATGACAGAAGCTCGACGAGCTCCTTTTGAGTGGCGATGATTTCGTCAATCGTATCAGCGCCAGTTACGAGGTCATCGACGTAAAAATCATTGAGAATTATTGAAGAAGCCCGAGGGTGTGTTTTAGCTGAATCTAGGGCCAGTTGGTTAAGGGAACGTTTTGCTAAAAATGAGGTAGCTGACGTCCCGTAGGTTACAGTTAAAAGCCTATAGTGTTTTATCGAAGATTCAGGATTTTCCCTCCATAGAATCCTTTGAAAGTTTGTGTGATTTGGCGAAATCCAGATTTGTCGGTACATCTTTTCGATGTCCCCAGACATGGTGTATATGTGACGACGAGAACGTAGACATATTGTAAAGATGTCACGTTGGATTTCAGGGCCAACGAAAAGGGATTCATTTAAAGAAATTGAATCAGGTGATGACTTTGCGGAGCCATCAAAAACTACTCTCACCTTGGTTGTGCTGCTATCAGCCTTAAGCACAGCATGGTGAGGCAGATAATAGGAACTAGAATTGTTTATTTCTTCTATGGGTATTTCTTCCATATGTCCCAACGAAAGGTATTCATTTAAGAAACGAGAGTATTCTATTTTGAGTTCTGGATCACGAAGAAATCTCTTTTCCATTGAATAAAGCCGATTGAGTGCAATTCGAAAGGAGTTTCCAAAGTTTGGAATGGAATTCGATTTGAATGGTAAATTAACCATGTATTTACCATCCACATGACGACGATGAGTTTGAACGAAATGATCTTCAGCCTTTTGTTCCTCAATAGACAAAGGTGTTTCACAATTGACCTCTTCTAGACGCCAAAAACGTTCTAAATCAAACTCCTGTGTATGGTCAAGTTGTGTGTAGAATGTCCTAACTCCGATATAAGATTCACTGGATTGAAGATGATGACAGCTTCCAGCTATCACCCATCCGAAAATTGTTAGAAATGAGTTAGGAACACCGCGCTCTGGTTTTGATGTTTCGAGAATGATATTGAAAATATTATCTGCTCCGATGAGCATGTCGATTGGACTCGGCTCATTGAATTTTGGATCCGCAAGATCCAACGAAATAAATTTGTTTGTCTTCAATTTTAGCGAAAGAGGTGGAAGCATAGATGTAAGTTTTGAAATTACATGAAAATCGATATCTATGTGATTTGAATTGAAGCGAGAGTGTAGTTTCAATGAAACCAAGCCATTGGTTGTGCCAGCAGAAGTCGATGCAACGCCAACAATTGGAATACGAGACGGGTTTCTAGGAAGTCCCAAACGTTGGAGAGCCTTCTCCGTAATAAACGATATTTGGGATCCCGAGTCGAGTAGAACGCGAATATTTTGAAACGATCCAAATTTGTCTTGAACTTTCACAACGGCAGTTGGAAGAATGGTCGATGAATGAACATTGGATTCGAGAGAGTGATGCGTAACGATAGAAGAGTTCGAAGTGTTTTGTGACGACGATTGCTCATTTTGTTGTTGAGCGATTGTATTAGACGAAGTATTTTGTGAATCATGTACCAGTGAATGGTGTCGAGAATGGCATGATTTGCACCGAAATTTAGAATTGCATTTGTGAGATGCATGTCCAACTCTGAGACAGTTGAAACAAATCGAGTTCTCTTTAACGAATTCGCGACGAGCGTTTGTATCAAGAGCGAGAAATGTTTTACAGAAAGGAAGAATGTGATCTCCCTTACACTTTGGGCAACTTTGTTTTGTTTCAACGAAATGCGAACGAATATTGTTTGGAGCCTTAGTAAGAGTTTTTTGCGAACGAGTGAATGAGCTACACGATTCGAGACAGTTACATCGATTTTGAAGGAAGTTGAGAAATTCTTGGATGGAACAATCATCCCGAGATTCTACCTTCTCTGCCCAAGCTTGCTTAGTTTCATTGTCCAGCTTTTGAAGAAGGATATAGATCAACCAAGGATCTCTAGAGTTCATATGTAACGCGTTTAATCCACGAATCACTTCATCAGCCCCGTTCGTTAGTTTTCGTAGGATTTCAAGATTCGAACTAGACGACGACGGCAAGGACATGTAACTTTTAACGAACGATTGGACTATCAAATGTTTTTTGTCGTAGCGCGATTCAAGTTTATCCCATGCTTCGAGATAATTTTCTTCGGTACACGAAATATGTTTTAAAAGATTAGCCGCTTCTCCACTCAGGAATGATTTCAAATATTGAAATTTTTGCGTAGCGGATAGGGAGGCGTTACAGTCGATTGTTCCCGTGAACAAATCTTTAAATACCGGCCAGTCTTTATAGTCCCCAGTAAAAACTGGAATCACAAGTTTAGGTAACACGACCGATTGACGAGAACTCGTTTGCTCTATCTTTTGCAACAGCGAAGCGTTTTGTTTCGATATGTCTTCCCTAGATTTATCTGTGCGTTTTCGAATTGCACTAGAAAAAATCGCAAAAGCTTCAAAATATTTTGTTTCATAGTCCCCATATTCTGGCTCAGGGTCTACAAAATCCTCATCATCATAGAATTCGTACAAACTATCCTGTTGCAAAACGAATTCATCCCAAGATTCCTGAAGTTTCTTCAATTGAATCTCTAACATGTCAAGAGGGGTGGAATCATCGACGGATTCCGAAAACGTAAAAGCCCTAGTGATAGAACCCTTTGCACGACCGCGCTTTTGTTTCACGATATTCATTTTATCAGAATATTTTGGTTAATCGAAATAAAGTTTATAAAAGTTTGTATAAATAGACGACGAAATTGTTTTTGTTGCAATATATTGTAAGGTATATGTACAACCGAATGAAATCAGAACACACGTGTTAGATGAAATGCCAAAAGTTTTAATTCAATTTTTCATATGAAAATTTAACACCGAAAACAGTGAGCTGATGCCAAAACTCAGAAAAAAGTTTCTCAAAGATAATAATTTTGCTTATTCGTAGCAGGATCATGCGATGAATATCAATTTTTTTATATAAAAAATCATGCACCAATTGATATGATATAAATGTATATATGTATACAAAATGCTCATGCAGTTTACATAACCTATGTACTTTTTTTCAGGCAAAACTAAAAAACGTATATCATATGTTCATATAATGCATCAACCCGAACACGAGGAGCACCTTTATATCATTCATAGGTCATGAAACCTATCGCACATAATTTAATTGAGCCACCAAATATATGCACACGATTTGTTTTTTTTTTTTGATTACGAATTAATTAATCTTTCGCGCACTGATCAACGAGAATTAATCCGGCGAGCTAAGGACCAATATGTTTTGTATTATATGTGTTAAATTTGTGTTTTGTATGTGGACTGTATTTTATTTGTAGTTTATGTAGTTTTATTTTGTGTAATTTGTTTAGTAAAAACCCAAAAGAAATGTCTAATTTTAATATGTGTAATTTAATGTAAAATAAAATGTGTTTGTACAATAAGTGTTCGATTATATGTTACCAAGTCCAAGATAAGTGTTTACTGTGTGATGTCCAAATAGCAAAGAGGTAGAATTCTAGTTTAGGCAAGTTGATTTAGCATAAGAATATAAGCACAAAGAGTAGGCAAAGATTAAAGTTACGTTAGGATTAAAAAATTATTGAGAGGAATTTAACATATTTGTTATTGCAGTTAAGAAACGTAGGGTATTATTGGACATTGTTTGGCATTTTACAAAAATAAAATATTTTTATGTTTTGATTCCAAAACAACTGTTTTATATACTACTTGTTCTTTTAAATTTTTTATTGCTGTATTTTGAAATGCCGTCCCTTGGAAACCGTTATGTCTACAGAACCGGCTTTGGACTCAAATTGAAGCAAATTTAGTAAGGTTGAAATCGTAGAGCAATGTTTTATTCGAAAGTTAAGGCGTAATGGTTAAAATAGCCCATAAGTGAAAAAACCGCGAAAAATTCGCGGTTTTTTGGATTTTTACCAATGTTGCGTTCGGCGCTCGAGGTCGAAAAATCAGATTTAATACTAGGCCAACATCATAAATAACTCAGCAAAAAATCAGAACTAACGGACCTGACGCAAGGTCTCAGTACGATGAAACTACAAGGTTACTGGACTAATATCTTACAACTAACTAACTGACCTCAATTTACAGGCTTCATTCTAAGCTAAACTAATAACTTAATGCTAATGCCTTTCGGCCTAAGAACTATATTAATATTAAAATTCAAGTTCGTTTTATTTTTCGCTAAGAAGAATTGAAAAAACTTAGTATCTGCATTCTTTTTATTTTTATACAAAACTTACAAACTACACAAAACTAAATTAATGCTTATTAAACTACTTTAAAACTACTTAAAGGCAGGGGCGGATACAGGGGGCGGGGGAAATGGGTGCAATTGGCACCCCGGGCAAGAACGAACGAAGCATAAAATATGAATTTAATACACTCCCGTTCAATTGAATAGGTTCAAAATTTTCGAGTGCGATTTACCGTTATAACTCCGAACTATGTGAAATAATTGAAGTTTTGAAAATGGCATTAGAGAAAGCATCCAATTGAGGAGAGAATAAGAAAACACAATGTGAAACTTACCATCATTACACGGTTTATTATCATTTCTTTAAATTCATATTGAAATCGTAGCACTTTTTTTCGTTTATTTGAATAGGTGCACTGCCTTTATAATCACTTTGGCTTTGAACTAGCTGAAGGTCAGACCTTTTTAAGCTATTTTTGGGCTTTATATCATGGTTTTTTTGATATGACACAAACAAATTGAGAACAAACGTAGAATGGTTGAAGGAAAAGCTCTTTTCACGGCTGAGTACGCGCAAATTTATTGTTTTCTATTCTTTGATCTATAATTATCTGAAAAATAAACAAAAAGATGGTGTCGATATGAAAGGATGCAAATAACCTGCTACCTCCGCAAGTGATAGGCGAAAAAGTCTGAGGGTTGCGTCTAATTCGTCGATTTAAATGGCTGAAACAAGGGAAGAAGGTAGGTTCAGTGCTAGTATTCCAGCAGTCGAGAGTATTATTAAAAATCCTGCATATCGAAAAAGAAGAAAATTAAATGAAACCACACCTAAACGAAGTTAGCAAAAACAAATAAAAAAAACAAACCGAATGCAGTTTTGTAAGCTTCATAAGACTTGAAAGAATAAGTGGCGTAAAGTCGTTTTTTCTAATGAAAAAGGGTTTAAATTCAACGGAACTGATGGATTCAAATTGTATTTCCATGACTGAGTGTTTTTGTGTAATTAAACCATAGTCATACTTATGGTTCAAAAATGTGGTGTTAAATTTCTTTTCCTTGAATTCGCAAATTGTAACTTCTTTTAACTAAGCGGTGGTTTATTTTAATTTTTTCTTCTTTTCTGGTATGAAGAACTTTATATTACACTCTCGACTGTAGAAATACTTGCACTAAACCTAGCTTGTTCCCTTATTTAAGCTATTTAAACTGACAAATAAGATCCAACCCTCAGAATTTTTCGTCTGAAAACAATAAATTGGCGCTTACCCAGCCGCGACCCGCGAAAAGAGATTTTCCTCCACCCATTCTACGTTTGTTCTCAATTTGTTTGTGTCATATCAAAGAAACCATGATATAAACCCCAAAAATAGCTTTAAAAGGTCTGACCTTCAATTAGTTCAAAGCAAAAGTGATTATAAAGGCGGTGCACCTATTCAAATAAACGAAAAAAAGTACTACGATTTCAATATGAATTTAAAGAAATGATAATAAAACGTGTAATGATGGTAAGTTTCAGATTGTGTGTTTTCTTATTCTCTCCTCAATTGGATGCTTTCTCTAATGCCACTTTCAAAAATTCATTTATTCCACATACTTCATAGTTATAACGGTAAATCGCACTCGAAAATTTTGAACCTATTCAATTGAACGGGAGTGTATAATGTAATCAAAAAAGGTTATTTCGTTATATGTTTATAAAATTTTTTCTTGGCAGCGCAGCGTTGCAGCAGCGAGTGGTTGTTCGTTGGCCGCTGGCTGTAAAGGTTCACTTAAAAATGTTCCACTACACTGAGAAAAATATTGAGCATATTCATATTTAATTCAAACTCAAACACATATGATTTGGCATGGAAGCGATTTCTTTTTAATTTAAATAGAATCGTATTAATTCGTTGTTGAAACGATTTGAACATGATTTTGTTCAAATTTACTATGCTTTCTATTTAACATAAGGATATTTCTGTTTGTTTTAATTAAATTCATTTGATGTTGTTTCAAATAGAATCATATTAATTTTTTTTGAATATTTTTCGTGTTTGGGTCAAATATGTTTTCTGTTTAAAACAAATGATTTCAATGTTAGTTTTTTCAAATAGATGCTAGATCCTTTGAATTTAATACGAATGTATTCTATTTGTAATGATGGGAGCGTTTCCTATAGCTGTAACACATACATACATATTGTGCTGTCGGTTCAAAGTTAAAACTCACTTACTAACAATTTACACTTTTTAAAGAAATCGGATTGAAACTAAAAGTCACTTTTTGCAAAATTTTAAATTAAGTTCTTTTGCATAGCTTTCAATGTCTTCATAAAAACTGGGCAAAATTATACTGTTTGGATTAAAAAAATGCGTTTCATTATCATTTTCTTGAACATTTTATTCCGCACTTAGTGAGTTTTACCTTTGGACCGACGATACTACGGTGGCACTAATTTTTGAACTATTTGAACATTTTGCACGACGTGGTCGCGACGGATTCTTTTGCAATTTTTGTAGACGCCAAGTACCTGTAAGAATCATAAGACAGTTACAGTTATGTCTTGTATTCCTTTGAGTTCAATTCAAATTGATTCGAGTTTAAATTAAACATTTCTGTTCAATCCCTGTTTCTTCTTAATATTTTGAATGCATTTATATTTGAAACAAACTCGTGCATGTTAATTTAATGTTTAACATTTTTAATTGAGTAAAATAATTTAACAGGCCTTTCGAAAATCAAACTCAAGTAGGCTTGAATTCATGTAAAAAGTTACGTGTAGCTTCCAATGTAATAATTAAACATGATTTACTTTGAATTAAACAGATTTTACCCAAAATAATAGTATTTTTGAATTTGAATAGATAAGAGGTAGATTTAAATTGATTTCTATTTGTACTTATTTAAACATATAGCTAAACATGCTTCTGTTTAAATAACTCATAGTTCAGTTTTCTCAGTGTATGCATATATACCTATACATATAGCCTTCAAATCCACTGAATGGAAAGCTTATAACTTCGGTTTTAGATCTTGATCTTCAAAGTTAAGGTCTTTAATTAAAAGACAAATGTCAGGCTATACATTTGGCCAGTTTATATTTCTGAGATCTCAGAGGGCTCAGAGGACTCTGAAATATAAACACGATTCCTCACAAAAATTCCTCACATTTCCCCTTAAAAACTGAGACTGAAATTTTTTGGATTCGCTTGCTCAATTATATTTTGTCGCAGTTAATTACATAAGAAGAAAAGAAAAAGAGAGATGTTTTGACTTCTATTTGAGGAATCCTGTTTATATTTTATCCTCCGGCTCTGTCAAAGAAAGGAGAAAAATTACTGAGCGCTCAAGAAATATAAACTGGCTAATTACTATATAACATTTTATGAGAAAAATCAATTTATTTCATACCATGGAGCAGGTTAAATCTCAAATCAATTTCATTATCACTTTTCAAAATGCTTTGAATGAAAAATTTCCCAATTTGAAAAACAATGTTTCAAAAAAGTTATTGCTCCACCTCCAACCCTACTCTAAAAATTTTTTAGTGGATTTTTATAGTTAAATGTAACTGGAGAGGCGGCAGGGCCAGCTATCTATATTTTTAACTTTAAAGTTGATTTCAATTAAAAAAAATTAAATCTTAAAAATACGTCGACTTTTTTTGCGTCAAATGCTCGGATCTACAGGATAAAGATATTTAATTAAAGTTAAAATAAAAAACTTCATTTGTGTGTAAAAGCTATTGAGAAATACCAAAAAAAAGTTCATATTAAAATGGTGATAGAGTTCTTTTTATGATAAATATTTAAATGTGCGTTTCCATTGAGGGAGTACTTTCACTAGAAAACTCTCGAGAGTGACTCTCGGATACCTGTCTTCGCCTCTGGTAAGCTTATTTCATGACTGTGTCTGCGTCCACATTCGAGTTTTACTCTCGAGAACTTCTTCAAAGCTGCTCGCCCTTTTTACTCTGAAATGGGTACGCACCTTAAGACAAGAGTATGCACATGTGTTTCGAGTTTGGCACTGTACGCAGCGATGCGTGCAGACGTGCTGGGTGCTGCACATCTGTTATAGCCATAAGATAAGTTTTTGATGTATGTAAGTATTCGTGAGGATGCGTTTTAGGAACTTCCGTCTTCCATATCATTAAACTGGCGAAGAGTACGAATCCAAACGAAGAAGATTGGAGAAAAACCAGGAAACGACAACAGCAGTCACTGCCGAAGAGAAGTTGGATGGAACTTTTACACCTAGGGAAAGGATAGTTGCTTCGTCAGTTCGAATGTCAAATGATCGCCATTTTTCGACGCGCATATTGCTATTGTATCGAACTGCATGAGTCGATGTTTTGAGCTTATATGAAACATTTATATTAAAACTTAACGATGGTTTAGTATATTGTAAACTGAAATGTTTAATGAAATTTCATCACAATCGAACACCGAACTTCTCGGTCGGACGAAAAGGTTTTATAAAGAGTGGTGTTTTCTTTGTATTTTCCACTATAATCATTGTGTTTATTTTCAATGTCGGAAAGTTTGGTTTTGTGTTTTAAAATACAGCTATTGTCAAATTATTGCAATGGTTTTGTTTGCACAAAATCTTTTTATATAACATCCTTCAATTTTCTTGCAAACACATTTGACGTTTATGAATACGTTCTCCGGCTTCTCAATATTTTTGTTGCCAACTCGATTTTGCAGAATTGCACCACACATAATGTTTTCGAACATCTGACTTATCGAACATAATGCTTATGCAGTAAAACTTGAATTTTCCTTTTCGAACAGAAGACTTTTGCAGTTTGTGTTTGAGAACATTCTGCAAAATGAATTTTTGGCGCTGATGACGTTCTCGAAAGCGGCCTTTTACTGGCAATGTTAGGTTAGGTTGTCCCAGCTCAAGAAGAGGCTGGAAATTTCACTCGGACTCGAACGTCATGTGTGTGAATAGGAACATACCATTGTGCCATTATGTTTTAAGAGCATAATTGTGGAGTTACGCAGATCCAGAGGGAAATCAAAAACGCTGTAAGGACACCATGGACCATGCTATAGCTACTATCTGCAAAACTTCATTTCACAAAGTTCAAAGTACCCGCCGTTCTAGAACTGAGGAGTTATGTCTTATGAAGGAGTTTATATTGCTTTCTTTAATTTTCAAACTCATCAACTGACATTGCTCTGTGTGACCAGGCATTTAGAGCGATATGAAGTGTACTTGTCAAGATTTTGGAAACTCACGAGCATTGCCCACAGCCCCTGAACGAAATCCTGGATCCGCGACTGCTTAAAGCGAGCCTTTTAGGTTTTTATATTTTGAATGGTGTTTTTTGTTTTGTTTATAATTTTTGTCTGTTTTCGTTTGGTATTTATTTTGTTTTTTTTGTGCCACCCTGACTGTCCTTACAAGGTAATTACCTAATTTTTGAATATAATTAAAAAAAATTAAATAAAGAGACATTTTATTTAATATAAAGCTTAATATTTTGTGATTTATTTAAAAAGGTTATTTATCACAACATAAAATTTAATTTTTCATAACGACGCGTTTCGTATTATATATCCATCTTCGGGCTTTTTTTGTGTAACTTTGAAGTTGCTTGCCAATTAACAAATACGTTAATTGGCAATCAACATCAAAGCAGCTAATTAATTGACAAGCAACATCAAAGTCACACAAAAAAGTCCGAAGATACGAAACGTGTCGCTTAGAAAAATTAGATTTTATGTTGTGATAAATAACCTTTTTAAATAAGTACACAAATTTTAAGTTTTATTTTAAATAAAATTTCTCTTTATTGTTTTAAAAATTCAATTCAAATAAATACGCGCAACATGGAGACTAAACCACAAAGAAATAACTACCTTAACCTATGTATGTCGGCCACGACAGAAAATAGCAAAGTCAACAAAGTCGATATCTGAAGGAACTTCATGTTCATGTTTCAACCACCAGAACATGGTTCTCCTGCTTTACCCTTTATCTTCGGTCCCGATCGGACACAGTCCCACTGAACCGAAGGTGCTCAGCTCCGTCTTGTGAGAGGACTTCTCGACTGTAAAGGAGCCGCCTATCCACGGTTCTACGGCCGACGTGGTTTATTAGTATCAATCCTTAATACTTATGCAATTGGGATGGGGAATATCATTCTTTAATGATAACAAGTGGTAGAGTAAAATTTTGTTTTATTTGGGAAAAAAATATCAAGGCGAAATACAAAAAAAAAAAAGAACTCATACGCCATACTAACACTATCAAATTTCCAAAATCAGATTGATTTCTAGATTTGAATCGGGTAAGCTCCTGATTAAAGATGGACATTTTTATTTTTTACAAAAAAGAATTTAAGTGATATCCACAACATTATTGAAAAGATTTAAGAGGGTTTGCCGGCTTCGAACAAATTTCAAAATTTATGCGCAGGAACAAGTCATGGAAATTAGAAACCGTCAAGCTACGAGTGTAATAAACATACGTAGTTGATTAAATTTATTATATCTAAAAACTATCACTTCTATTGATGATCGAAAACTTGTTGAACACATCGTAAAATACGCTTAATTCTAAAATTATTTCCTCTAAAACTAAACAATTTGCTCTTAATATCAAGCAAAGTGCTTGTCTAGCATCCGTACGCATCGCATCAGTCTGCTTCGAAACTTCGTCGGGTTTAGTATATTCATCCAATACCGCGCCTCGTAAAGTGTATTTCCTACCCCAAAATAAAAGTTCAACATAAAGGTAGAACTAGAATAGGCGGAAGCTGTCGGAAGCTTATGTCAAAACCGACCGAAAAGTAGCTTCCCGAAACGTCAATTTCATAAGTGGCCCATAATGCACTTAAGTGGTTAGAAAAAATAAATAATTGTTTATTCAATGTTTATTTTCTCATTATACTTATTCACAGCGCAGAGTGATAGCTTTTAATTATTTATTTTGCAAAACCACTAAAATTCTATGTGATATATGTAAATTAATTAAAAGAAAATAGTTTTGACTTTTCTCATTCATTCATCTAACAGAAAAAAAAAGTTGAAAACTTTGCACCAAGCGCCAAGTTCTTGTTAGTTTGCTTCCACCATTTTGATTTTGCATTCGCCCACTTACGAAAGAGCGGTCGTTGAGCGCTCTCACTTCCGACGGCAAAAGTTAACGAAAACTAAACGAAAAGTTCCACTTCGCAATTATGTGCGCGTCATATAAATTTCTTGTTTTCGCTCGGTTTCGTACGACCACTTAAGTTGGCTTCCGACTATTCTAGTTCTACCTTAATATGAAAACACCTCAAAACCACATCTCTCTCTCCGTCTCTCAATAAATTGTCTGAAAATAGTTTCGTACTCGCGGAAAAAAATAAACAAACAAAATCGTTTTTGTAGAGTACTAGCACCGTTTTTGACTTGTAGCTATTGTTTTTGTGTTGTTTTATCAAAGGTACGAAAATCAGTAGGTTTTGACATACAGTGATCTTTACCGACTTATTTTATCCAAGCTTTAAAGATATCGTAACAGTTTTCGAAAACTCTATTATAATGAGAGAGTTCGTATCGAGTTTATTTGTCGTGTAAAACATTCTGAAACGGTTGATCTTAAATGAAACGGTAGACCGGCGCACAGCCCGACGGCGGCGTACTAAATATTTATTTGAGAATTTATTTATATCATCAAAATGATGCGCTAAGCTTTTTTCGAAAGTGGTCAAATGATTAACACGTTTAACCAATTTTCTCTTTTTGTTTTTTGAACAGCAGGAATACAGAACATTCACTGCTGGAGGAGTTCGGTCTCGTTTCTTTTTTTCTTAATTATTTTTTGTAAAAAAAAGAAGAAAATTTCATATCCTCGGAAATACTTCTCTGTTCGATCCAATAAAATCCCCATTTTTACGGTTTATTGATAAAATCCCCATTTTTGAAAAATCACTTTCCCCCAAAATACTATGTGTGGTGATTTTGGAAATAAATTTGTGTGTCTGAATTTTGTGAAAAAATAAATGGAAAGTACTCGTTTTTCGATTATATAAAATTAGCTCTCTGTCTCATGGGTGTGTGCAAAAGCAATTCAAATTAAGAAGAAAGTGTTCGAGTGTTCGAAAAATTCAAAGAATCAAAAAAAAATCATACTATTTGGAGAGGAATGAAGATATTTTTTTATTATTAATTTTTTTTTTTTGAAAAATGTGTTCTCCTCCGATACTTACAATGTTTGATCTTGTGTTAAGAGGTGCTGTTGTGGTGAATTATGTTGATGGATTGTTTTAAATTTAGGTCATTGTTTTTAATTTTGTTCTTAAATATAAACTTTGTGTACAAAGAGTTTGCTATTGTGTTGGAATATTTGCGGTGGCGACTACGAATACAACGACGACGACGGCGGCAGCGGTTTTCCGATATACTCGCCACTCGAGTTGAGTTAGAGGTAGGTGGAATGTTGTTTAGATTTTATTTGAATTCTTTGGAACACCGAGTTTGTTGATGAAACACTAAAATAGATAAATAAATTATTATACCTTTTTGTTTATAATAGTTCATATCACGTAATAGTGCAAACAAAAATTGCGTGAGATTAGTGCGTTATTTCGGACACTTCGGACAGAACAACGAAAAAGCGAAAGTTGTTTTGTTAAAATTCGAATACACGCGGTGTGGAAGCTATATTCGCTTGTAAGAAAAGATAAAAATATAAGAATGAATATTGTATTAAAGCATCCGACTCTCAGACAATATGGTAAAATTCGGTGAAAGCAATAAACTAAATATGTATGTAGTGTTGGTACATAGTTATACAGCACACAGTTTTCTTGGCGAACGGCAATGTATATTTCTGGGATGTAGATTTTCATCTCTCCTTTCTCCAAAAAGATGAAAAATCAGTGATTTCAAATGCATTGTAAACATTGGTGTGTTGTTGATAGATTAAAAAAATTGTATTTTTGCAATAATGTGGGCGTGGAATTTTTTGTTTGGTTCTAAATTGGAACATGGAATTCTTTTGGTCGAGAAGTGTTGACAGGTCTATTGGGTTAATTCTATTATATTACAAAATTATTAGATTAATGGTGTTCAGTGCTTGAACTGGCTTGTTAAAATTTAAAATATTGAAAATTTAAGTTAATTGTAATTAGATTTTCTTGATAGAATATTTTTAATGAAATTAAAACAACAGTAAATTGAAAATAATTCAAATTATGTGTCGATAATAATAAGATGATATGTTGCTAGTTTCCATTTTTTAATGAGAGATACATGGTCCTTCAAATGAAAGATTTTTTGTGTTGATTCCAAAAGTTTCTAATTACATATTCTAACAACTAACACCATATTAAAAGTGTACCTACTTTTGAGTATAGGTTTTAAATTTGTTTTGTAATTTTATAATAGGTATTCGGTTGACATCTTAGTTTCCAAAGTCCATCGAATATGACACGTATAGAGACTACTGTTAACTAGCATAGCTGCACTATGTGATAGCTAGAAAATATTGTTTAAGACGAGCTTTATGAAAATATGCTGGACTTATGGTGGAGCTTACAGATAGTGGTACCGAATTGTAGACATAATTCACAGGTCACATAGTGTTTCTTGTTCATTGTCCAGAAGGACTTTTGATTTTATTAGGACCACAAAAATGCTATAGGGTCATGTCCTCAGTAGTCGAACATTTAGTGGTTCATAATAAAGTTATCGTTAACTAGGAACTGTCCGTATATGAACTGTGTGAAAAAGTCTAATTCACCACTAGGCAGACGCTAGTTTCCTAAGCTCGAATATAAAGTTTCCTTATTTCGAGCACAAAATTTTGTGGATAGTATTCGAACAGTGTTCGAAGAGGAATCTCCAACAAATTTGGTTTTCATACTCGAACAGTCAATTTATTAGTAAATTACTTAGTTTTAATTTAAAATTTAATTTATATTAGTAAAATACTATAATCCATGGAAAAACAGGTATAAATGTAAATCTTCACACCAAAAATCACAGTTACCTACAGTACTACTTCCAACAGTCTTTTGTTATCTGTGACAGTCAATATGACATTTCATCCACAATTTGAGAATAACAAACGCGCTCAATTTGCATCCTGAAAAAAAAGATAGAGGAGACAATAGTAGTTGAGTAACGTTAAGCAGATCTTTAACGATCCCGTTTCCGATAATCGTTTTGAAGACTATCGTTTTGAAAACTACGGAATGAGTCCTATAGTTCGGGCAGGAAACCAAATTCCGTGCGGAATTTACACACTAAGGACTAATTTTTGCTTGCGAGTCATTTTTGTAATCCTGTCGCTTGGACACCATTTTGAAAAGTGGCACCCAATCTAAAGTCCAGTCAGGTAGCCTAAGTCCCTGCACTTTGTGGTTGGGGAGACTTATTTTTATATTTTTAATTTATTTTTCGCATGCTAGCCTAGTACGCAGCTGAAGTGGAACGAAAATTTTCTGGTGTCTCCAACTCGAGAACGAAATCAGAAACGAAGTGATTGCGAAAAAAAATATGGAGAGTTTTATCAGAAAGATGTCAAAATAAATACAAAAGTAAAACAGTTTAAAATCTTAAGTCATTTTTTTTTCTCGTCTGATGTGAATTCTTGTTTTTTTTTGTTTTCGTGTCGTCCGTTGTGGTGCTAAGGGTTCCAAATAATTGTGTTCTGCAGTTCGTTTCGACGGTATTTTCTTCTATTTTCATTTTTAAATAAAATTCAACAGCAAAATATAACAAACTGTCAAATTTTCGTCTGAAATAATGTTCCGAACAATTAATTGTATACGAAAAATAAGTGGAGACTTGGTTCGAGTATCTGCTAGCATTTTCAGTTTTATTGACATTTCACTGTCGAACTGCGTACTACATAACAAAAATCACTACGAAATGTTTCGTTTACGATTTCGTTGTGTCAATTTCTGTATGAGAATTTTCGTTTCACTTCAGCTGCGTACTATGCTTAAGGATGTAATTCAGCTTGGAAGTCATTTTCGCAATCCTGTTGCAAGGACGCCATTTTCAAAAATGGCAGCCAATTTGTGGAAAATGGTAAATTAAACATAAATTCGTTAATTACTTGGAAAATTTCCATGATCAAAATGACGATTTATGTGTTAAAAGAAAGGTTTTCTAACCTTTGAGTAAAATTTCAGTGTTGCCACTTTTCAGGAACATACTTTTTTTTACGTCAAAGGGTGGAACCTCCACTTTTTTAATCGTTTTTAATATTTTAAACATGAAAAAGTTTCGGAAGCACCTCTAGATGCCAAACACATGTTGGGAAGTAAAACTTGTTATTTAAAAAAAAAAAAACAGTATTGAGTAGACGCACTTTCTGTTAAAATTTGAGTGGAAAGAGTTTGCGGAAACGCTTCTGGACGTCAAATGTGTCTTGGAAAAATAACCGGTTTATCTCTTATAAGATAAGTATTAAATAGACTCTCCTTTGCGTAAAATGTCAGTGTTGCAACTTTTCGGGAGCATACCATTTTTATGTCAAAGAGTGTGAAGGCATTTCACCGTTCAAAATATTAAACAAATACCAAAGGCGACAAGGTAACAAAAATGACAGCCACGCAAAATTTCATCCTTAATATGAAAGGAATGAATTCCAGTAAAAAAAAAGATCCCTGCCAAACACCCACGGGATTCGGTTTTTTGACCGGACTACTTACCTGACTAATTTCAATAAATTTGTTTAGAAACTGTTTTAATGATATTTCTTACCACAGTTCCTTGAATATGTGTACTGTTCATACATACAAATTTAACAAGAATACTTCTTTCATTGTTAGTAATGGTCTTTGAATATAAATTACGCAAAGATCTTCCAAACACAGCTTTTCAAAAGAGAATGTTAGTGTCAATTTAGCTAAAACATACCTATATGGGTCGCATTAATTGATAACAAATATGAAATTACGACGATTTAAAAAACATAAATACTTGAAACTTGATATTTTTCCATACAAAGTAAAGGGTGTTTTTTTGGTGTGTGGTTTTCAAGAAGAAAAAAAACGCATATAATTTAATGTTATGGTCAAGAATTTAGCTTTATTATAAAGATAAGGGTTTGACATTATGATTTAAAAATAATTTCGGGCAAGTGGCCGTCGCGGCTGGCTCGAATAAATACTAGCCGAGGCCCAATTTTCGACTACTTTTTGCAGCAATTGGGGCCGTATGTCAGCAATAAGGCGTTGTTGATTATTTCGTTAGCTGTATGGCATGTAGCGCGGTCTTGTTGGAACAGAAGGTCGTCAACATCAACATCCTCCAATTCAGGTACGAGAAAGTCATTTATCATGAACCATTATTTTGGTAATAAATTTGCACCATATGCAAACGTTGTTCAAGAGTAAGTCTATTCATTATGAAATGGCAAACCAAATTGAGCATATATCAAGTGACAGCTGTCAAAAAAACCAACTCCGAAAAAAGTATTGCCAGATTGAAAACCACAAGTCTAAAAAAAAACCCTTTATAAGCATCAGAATATGAAATTAGTTTCTCAAGAATTAACTGTCACTGTCACTAATTGCTGTCAAAAAAGCATGCATCGGATCCGATGAACATTCAAGGCAGCCACCAAGACCTACTTAAAGGCTTCGAATGTTAAAATGTAGGTACATATATATAACGGAAAATTTATCATCTAGCAAACACTCATATTGCCATAGTACTCACATTAAAAGCAATATCATTAGCGTTATAATTTTTAATCAGCTTTGCGCATTTATCATAATTTATAGAAGTGGCGAGGTCCATTTACTTGTCAAATGTGAATATTTTTTGTTTTGCTTAGATTTATTTGAAAAGTTATAAAAAAAGCCATTTTAAATTACTGACACTTTCAATTTTGACAACCTGCCCTAAACATTATTTTAGATTTGTGTACTGTGGCGAATACTTACTTTTTATAGCGACTGGTTGTCAGCTAAGCACTGAAAGTGCTAATAACTGCCTGAGCAGAATTGGTGATGGAGCTGGAAAAAGATGTAAAAAATGCTGCAATAGATAGATAGTAAAAGTTAAAAATTATTCAAATCTTGCAGCTCCAGCTACAGCATTTTTAGCCGCGTTTTATTATCGCTCATAACCCATATGGTTCCCTCTTGAAAATAAAACGATGCGAGTTAGTGCAAAAACAGTGCTGTATATCCAGTCTCTGTTCTTTCTTATGTTTATTTGTTTTTCATGTAAACACTTGTCTCTTTTTCCCTCTATTGCTAACACTGCTGACAAATTGCTGACATCATTCACAATGGTAAATAGCCCTCTGCTGGCCAGAGTAAAAACCTCTATCTGGGTTATTGAAATTAACCTCGATAGAAACCTAGATCCCATGTTGTTTTTGTAATACATGTTAAAAGATACCCTCAACCCAGACCCACAGATAATAAAACGCAGCTATTGACATCTATTCCACCTCCGTCTTGCATTTTTTTCTGGCAGTAAGTCGTGGCTATTGACAACGGTACGATATTACGCTTATCAGGAACTCTTTCTCAGACGCGTTTGTGGAAAAAATCAATAATAACATGCATAAACCTAATTTGCTCGCAGACTATGTAAAGGAACAAAATATGAAGTGGCAGGGGGTAGCATTTATTAGAGACAGACCTATAAAGAGTAAATATAATTTTCACTGCTTGGATCATAGGAAACATTTAAAACTCACAGTTTAAATGTAGGATGTTTTATCATGCCCAGGTTGTTAAGAATCAGAACTTTTAGAAGAAATTTAAGACGGCCGCCCCCGTGGCCCCGTCACGTTTGTAAACCACAACAAACACGAAAGAACAATTTAATTATCGCTAGAAACAAGGTAGAAATGTTGTTTGCATAATAAAATAATATTAATAAACACTAATAAGCTTGATAAAAATGTATTTGCTAAAAAATAAGTAACAAGTGAACACACAACACATAACAAATTTTGACGTTTAACAAGTGGGGGTCACAGAATTCATCGTGCGCAGAACTGAGCAAAAATGAACACGCTAACGGTATAACCTTTAATATGTGTACTGTGTTTAAAACTTGCAACTTCCAAGGTCGTATTACTGGGAACATATCAATGGAGGTGGATTTTTTAATATATAAACCAACAGATATCCAGAGCGCATAACAATTGCAATTGACGCATAAACTCGCGACACGTAAGATCCATAACATATTTTACGTTTCTCTATTCTATATCACAACATAAAACACAAATGTTAAAAAAAGAGCCAAGTTCTTATATGTACAAGAAACCTGTGCGTAAAAAGTCAGCCAAAAAAAGTAATGAGATCAAAAATATATGCTAAGTTTAAAGTTCATGAAGTTTATTATCAAATATCTGAATTAGAATAATATAGAAACAACCCCAAATTACGACAGAAATTGGTATTAAATGATGAATGACTAAAATTTGGTGGGTTTTCTGGACAATTTTTCATACATTTTAAATTTGTGATTAAGTAGGTAAGTAGGTAAGTAAGCACGCAACGCGTCTTGCCGTATTCTCTAACGATTTTTGCAGAAGCTGTATGGACGAGGAAGAGGTAGAATCGATTCCTCATCTTCTATGCACTTGTCCTGCTCTATCTCATAGGCGAAGACTCCACCTTGGAGATTTCTACTTCAATGATCCTAGTGATTTAGTAAATGTTGACATAGGTAGTCTGTTACGCTTCATAAGAAGCTCCAAATGGTTCACCGAGTAGGGAAAAAGGCTTCCCAGATTCTTGTGGTATCAAAATGGGCCAACTTATGGTCTAAGTGTGTCAGTTTTCATGACTGACAGCCACTTCAACCTAACCTAACCAAGTAAGTAATTAAGAGAAAACTTGCCAAGTAAATCCACCAAATTTTAATCATTCATCATTTAATACCAATTTCTGTCATAATTTGGAGCTGTTTTGATATTATTCAATCATTTATATTATTCAATTATTAATGAAAATCAAGCCCTACACCGCTCTACAAGTATTAATAATTCTACGACAACCGAAAGTGCTTCATTAAATTAATAGCCCATTGAATGGAAAATCTCCATTTTTATTTTTCTCTTATAATGCTCTTCTAGCATACCGTTCTACCAATTTTCATCGTTCTACAACAATCGGAAGTGCATTATATAATTGATTACAGTTTAAAAAAAAAATGGGTTGATGCCACGCCCCATGACGTGAAAATTATAAATTTCTGACTTCTATCTTTGTATGCACGTCAAACCCCACCGACCTACCAATTTTAATCGTTCTACAATAATCGGAAGTGCTCCATATAATTTATAAGAATTTTAAAAAAAGTGGGTGGATGCCACGCCCCCTAAATAGAAAATTGCAGATTTTCAATTTTTTCCTTTGTATGCACCACAAGACCTACCGTTGTGCAAAATTTCAAGTTTCTACGAAGTCGGGAATTGCCCCATAATTTTGATGACCTGTCAGTGAGTCAGTCGCAGTGATGCCAGACTTTTGCAATTGATTTACCCATGACTTGGACCTAAAATGCCCCTTTTGTCCACGATGTTGTCGGCAAGTGCCCACGATGTTGCCCACAAAATAAAAAATGGAAGAAAAAATTCAATATAGGTAATATATATATATTATATAACAAAAGTAAAAATCACAACTTTTTTTCAAAAAAGTAAATATATAAAATATTTCATGAAAAATAAGGCAATAGAAGAAAAAAATACAAAATACATATTACAAAAATGAAAATAAAAAACTTCATTCAAATAAATAAAATATTTCATGCCAATTTCATACAACATCATGTCAATAGGAAGTTTTTTGAGTGAACATTTTTGATCATCGTATTGAAATATTTTGGTACTCTTTAGTAGCTTTAGAAATTATTTCTGAATTTATTTCAACTTTCTTTAAAATAGCTGAAATTGATATATTGCCACTTTTAGCTACATATGTACGTCGAAAGCTAAATTTGGATTAAGAAATTCCATTTGTGTAACTGATTCATCGTCGAATGGTAATCGATTCACCATTTCAGTCACTGAAGTTTTATAAAAGTTTAGACAATTAGTCTGCACCTCTGTTTTATTAGCAGCATCTAATTCAATTAAAGTGTTTTCACATTCATGTCCTAAGAAAATTCTGGTCAAATCTACGATAATATATGTCGTGTTTTGGTTTAAGTTTCTCAATATGGCAAGTCGAGCATACCATTGAAGTCAAAAAAGGTAGGCTTAATGAAATGGCGACACACTTTCAACACCAAAAATTTGCTTTCCTCAACAATGTAGTGAACTAACACTTTTTAGTGCTGAAAAAGAGCGTCGAGCTCATTAAAAACAAGAAGCGAATGTTTTAAAAGTAAAAGTAGTAAATACAAGTGGATTGCTTAAGAGTATGAATTTCAATAGCTGCATTCAAATATAAAACTAATAACAGTTTGGAAAATTGAAATGCCCTTTTTTTCAACTGAGAAGCATGAAAACGCCCTTTCGCCCTTTAGGCTTATTTTCTTTTATCAAATGCCCACAAAAAGGGCATTCGCCCACGATCTGGCATCACTGAGTCAGTGAGTCAGTGAGGCAGTGAGTCAGTGAGTCAATGAGTCAGTGAGTCAGTGAATCAGTCAGTTACGGTTTTTGCGATTTTTTAAGTCCTATACCTCGGGAATTACTAATGCTTAAGAGTTGGAATTTGGTGAGCCACCTGCGTTTGATCAGCTCAGCAAATACTGCGATTTGAAGTTTCTGACTTTATTGGTACTGAAGTTAGAGGGGGGTTGAAAATGGCTTGAGTTTGTTCTTGTAAAAAGGGTGTAGTGCCGCGAACTTGGCTGGGCACTACCGTGCCCTTTGATACTCACTCCAAGAAGTTGTGGATGAAACTCAATGCAAAACACCTCTTTGTTCATGCATTCATGTTCGTCGCACGTTGAAAAGTTGTGCAAATGGTTTTCTGGATTATCTATATATTGACCATGATAGCGTATTACAGCTGTGATGTTTTTAATAAAACACATTTACATATGTGAAAAATAATTAAAAATCGGTATCACCTCACACAATGATAGATAATTTATGCATTTTTGGTTTGGTTTGTTTCCAAGTTGTGTTATTTAATGATGTTATAAAATAAAATAATTTATTTTAATATAATTTTATTTTTACCTTTCCATTGGAAGTTATTGTATGTAACTGGTCCGATTTTTCAAGTCGAAAATTTTGACATATGTATGTATCTTTACTTTCGAGCTTCCTAGAATCGAAATCCATCATTTTTAGAGAGATATCTGTGTTTGTACGTACGTTCGTAGCTCAAGAGCGAATAAAGATATCGACTTCTGTTATATTTTATTTTATACTAGCTGTTGCCCGCCCCCTTCGCTGGACCCTCACAACCTCTTCGCATTTATATTTCCCCGAAAATTTTACTGCTATTGTGAATCTCCGCCGAAATTAATTTCCCACAGATAAGAATCCAATGAATAACAGACAACTTCCTCTCAAAATTGACTTCCGCTTGTTGTTTGTGATCGGTTTTCTCCTGCGGAAGGATTTTTTTTGTCCCCTGGTCTGTAAAGAGAGGGTTAGAAACTATTATTTTCTGGATTTTCTGTTTCGAGTATAACCATTTGTATATAATGTATGTAGATATACATTGTTAATAACTACGATTTAACTATTAATTATAGATAACTACGATTTTACTATGAATTTTTAGTTCTAAGACATTTTAAGTTTAGCCACATACACAGCCCGCAGCATACTTGAACAAATCAGTTTTCGATTTGAAAGGTATAAGCAAAGTTTTATGTACATAATTATAAGTCCAACAATCAGGAATCTCTTCATTGCAAATATGTGCTGCCCATCCTTTTGAAGTGCTGTCGCAACCAGTCCTAAAAGCCCAAAGGGGCGAAAAATCATCAGTCAGCAACGTTGTTACAGCACTGAATCCACATGTATCAAAAATCGTTGAACAACTGAATATGACATCAAAATCTTGTTGTCACCTCCTTTTGACTTTTAGGGCCGCCTGGCTAGTTCAAGAACGCATATACATAAGACTGTGCCAAAAAAATCGAAATTTTGATTTTTCATAATATTAATACAAAATATTAATCCTCCTAAAATTTGAGCTATATATATTGATATTTAGAGGTGGCGCATCGTAATTTTCTGTTTTTCATACAAAATGTATGGACAAAAACATGGGATTGCGTTCTCATGATTATATCAGAAAAAATTTCTAGTCCATGCAAATGTTTCTATATTAGATCGATAGAAAATTTTACGGTCTATAAAAAAGTACTTAAGTAAAATTTTCGTATACCGCACCGTTTCGATGATATTCCACCTCCTGTACCTTTGGTCATACTTTTCCATGAAAAATCAAAATTTCGATTTTTTTGGCACAGTCTAATATACATATGTACCTAATTTTTTTGACTTATCATTTAAATGCATATATACATACATTTGAAGTTCTAAGTATCTGAATTTAACCAAATTCCCTTAGAATAATAAAATTCACAGTATCCTCATGCCGTGATTTTAATATTAGTCGGTAAACATCGATACAAAATTGCGTCTTAGTCTTAGAAGGGTACGGTAGTCATCTAACTGATGAGCCCAACTATCGTACCTGGGCGAAACGCAATTATGGAGTTGAGCTCACTTGAACTTTTATTATAAATTAAGCTTTTGTTTCTTTCACCTACCTCTACCACATTGCATTTTTTTTTAAATAAAAAGTATGCAACAACACGCCCGTATTAGAACTATGCATTGTGTCTAAATTTCAAACTAATCGGAAAAGAACTTTCAGAGATTCTAGGTTTTGCACAAACTTACATTTATATTTTTATTTATATAGAAGATATGTAAATAGATACTATGCAGAAAGGACTGTAAAAATAATTCAATTAGCGGTTTTCTTACTACAGCAATTAAAAAAACATTGCTAAATTTCACTATCATTATTCTTGAATAACTCGAGAAAAAAATGATGCTATCGACTTCGGGTGAATGTAGTTTTACGCATGTTGACGTATAGGAATTGATTAAAATATAAAAACAGATTAACAGATTTTTTAAAATAAAAAAAAATAGTTGAAAGAAGTTTTCTAGCTCGAATATGTTGAGAACAAACAATGCTACTGGCTTCGGGTGGTTATATTCTATACCTACACTTGCTTATATTTATGCGATTAATAATTTATAAAATTTGTAAAAAAACAATAAACAGTTTTTTTAAAGCGAGCAAAACAAGAAACGTTATCAAAAGCATGTTTTGCGTCTCAAATACCTTTAAGAAAAAACAATGATAATGGACATTGGGATAATTTTATTCTACGAAAATTGATGAGATTTGTGAAATCATACTGTTTTTTAAGAACAAGGCAACAAACATCTTAATCAACAATGTTTTTGTCTTTAATATATTGAAGACAAACCAGTCTTTATTCTCCACTTGATTGTACATTGAACACGTGAAAACGTTTTCAAAGACCGAGATATTTTGATGTGTAAACATCTTAGCGCTCGGTATGGGTAAAATTGAAAATCGGCTGTAACGGATATGGGCTCACGGTTCCGTTTGGAACCATTTTTGTTTGTTGTAGGTAAGTAGAACTCTGTAAACTCGAATAGGTAAGGTAGTTTTCATTTTATACCCAATGGTTTTGGTATTTGCTAAGTGGAGTGAATTCCTTACACCCCGACTCCATAGTAGATAATTTCTCTCAGAATGTTCGTCTTGACATTAAATATCTAATGTAGTCACTCCGTTTCATATCTTGATTGGATGTCAAGATGCAATCATATCTTGACAGAGATATTTGACATACATTTTCCCAGGTGAAGATTTTGTTGCTTTTTTTTCTAGAAATTTAATTTATTATTTCATTATTTTGTATCCATATGCTGCTTTTGATGTTAATCTCTGCAATCGCCGGTGGCAATTTTGGTTTGTGATATTAAGTGTTATTTGCAATTTCTTGATTTGAAATGATATAACATGATTTGCCAAGTGGCGCATTCTTTTCTGTTTCTCTAGTTGGCTGTGGTTAATGTGTCAAAAAGAAGTGTTGTTATGTCATATTTAAAAAAGTTACTTTGAGTTACTTTTCATTCAGGAACGAAAAAAGTTAAAAATATGGCTGATCTGTCAAACAAATTGGTTGAAAAAAAGTCGAAATAAATTTGCAATTAAAATTCAAGAAGTAGTATCTCGTGGCTTGATGGTTAGTGCGTAGAACTGTCATGCCGAAGATGTGGGTTCGATTCCCAGCCGTGCCACCTAAAAACAAACAGAAATGTTTTATTCGAGGTACTGCCTCTTGCGAGGAACTGACAAATCCTCCAAGAGTATACTTGTCATGAAAAAGTGCTTCTCATTTAGCCGTTCGGATTCGGCAAAAAACTGTAGGTCCCCTCCATTCCTGCCAACAAACACGCACACAGGAATGGTTGTGAGTTGTAAGTCACTAGGCCCTGGTTCTCCATGAGCTGTTGCGCCACCCAATTTTTTTTTAAATTCAAGAAGAAATTGTGATTTCATAATTGAAAAGAACTTTTATCAGCACTTCGAAAATGCATACACTTTTCAAATTAAATTTCATTTAACTTCATTCTAGCACAAAATTAAATATTTAAGCAAAAATATTTCCATTTTTTTTTATTATTCATTACTTGCACAAATTTCCTTACTACAAATCGATCTAATCAGATAAAAAAATGTCGCAAAACCTAGAAAAAATTTCCAAACTCACTATCGACGGTAAAATCAATAAAAGTAAATATATATTAGCTTTATATTTTCCCCCAGATCTGATCTGGATTGTATATGCATACATGTATTACAAAAACAACACAAAATCCGACCTTGCTTTTGGATTTCGATTTGCAAATTAATTCTGACCATACACCCTTTGTACTTTTTTGCGAAAATGAGTTTTTTCTCTCACAGGCAGATGGCTTTTTGTGTTGAAGATAGGGAGAAAATAGAGAATAGAGTAGAGAGAAAATACAGAAGCAAAAGGATAAACGAGGATCGGATAGGTATATAACACTCTTGTCGCACTGGGATCCTGTTTGTTTTATTATGATAATCCGGATCAGATCTGGGGGATAATAAAATTAAACTATTACATATTACAAAAATGAGATCAATTCCAAACCGAACGGTCAAGAAACAAACAAAAGATAACTCAAAATTAACCATTTCAACTCAGTATCAAAGAGATGAGTTGGAAAAATGTACTCAAAGTTACTTTTTGACACTTTAACTTTGAATCCAGCAACAACTTTGTGACGTCATAAAGTTTTCTCGGAAGGTGTTTTTTAATGTGTAAATTCATTATAATTTGTGTCGTGCAACCATAATTTTTGGCATACGTGGTAATGACCCGATCCCTTACCTTCAGGTGAAAACGAATGTTTACACATCTTCCACGCGAGTCCCGGTACTCACACATTTTTTTTTTTTAATAAAAAAGTAACATTGGGCTTCTAGCTTCCAGGGAACCAGTAGGAAGTTATTAGTGTGGGGTCACACCTAGCCTCTTTTTAAGATTCGAAATACTCGTATAATAACGGTATTCATGCAATGGCGTAAAGTCTTCGGAAACGTATCACCCAGGAAAAAAACAACGTAAAATCAAAGGAAACCACTTTGATTTAAATATTTTTCGGACCAATTTGGCTTCAAAGACGAAAACTTTTAATTCAAAGTAGCATGACATCAATTCAAAGTGTTTCCCTCTTTTAAAACAAATAAGTTCATAATTTGATTTAACCATATTTTCTTCTTCATTTGAGATGTCATCATCGGTGATTTGAATTCATCCATCCTTAAAACAATATGAATCAACTTCGATTAAACTACAAGCATCGTTGATTGAAATACATACAAATTTTAAAATACTTTTTTAATACTTTAAATTCAACTTCGTCCAGTTATTGATTTAAAGTAAAATGGAAACCAATTCATTAAACAAATGACAAAAATAAACATGAGAAAAGTACCTAATAATTTTATTTTCGATTAAATGTAAGTGAATTTTGAATGCGCGTTAATTTTGTTCAAAAATGGTTTGTAGATACTTCGCGAAATTACGAAGCGCTCTCGAAATTCTATCTATTAAGCTAAAGTACAAGTTAAAAAAGTGATTAAAAAATCTAAAAAAATCTGACTTTGACGTTGGCCTAACTATGCAACACTTTAAAAGTACGTGCCTGGAAATTTGAAATTCGAAAAAATATTAGCATGTTGCATTTTGAAACTACTTTGAGTGTACTTTAAATGTTACAAAAGTTGACTTCAATGTAAAATTGAGTACGTTTCGCTTTGAAACTAAGTTGGCGTTATTAAATGAACGTTGCCTATTTAAATCAACAGGTTTTTAACGTGAAATTAAATATAATTAATTGATTATTTTTTGTTCAACTTTAAATCAAATATTTTCTATCAGATTTTAAATTGCATTTTTTCCCTCAGTGAGTAAAGTTGTGAACTACGTAAATCTGCTTAGTTTTCCATACAAATTGTGTCAGATTAACGAAGTTTAAAACTTAACTACGATTACGATTGGTACCTATTTAAGATTAGTTAAACTTTATTATAAGAATTTTTGCAAGAATTGGTTGCATAAATGAGTATAATTGAGGCAGTGAGAGCCATAGTGGCCTAACTGCATTTTTCATTATTTTCAGTAGAGCAAAAATAAGGAGCAGATTATTTTTAAACTTTTGTAGTTCTAAATAAGTTAAAATTTTTTTAGTTTTTAAATAAATGAACAAAATTTTGATTTTTATTTGCAATATGACAAAAAAATAAAAAGTTTTTGATTTTGTATCAATGATTCTTCAAAATTCCGTTATTACTGATCAGATAGGCCACTCAAGCACTCAAGCTTTGAGTTTTCTTGTGGGTGACCTCTAAATTCAATTCAAAAAATTTAAATGCAGAAACATTGTTTAATATATACAGATTCAATTTTTGTAAAAACTCAATTTCGATAAAATTGCAGTTATGCCACTATGGCTCTCACTGCCTCAATTATAATTATATTGATTATTTTGTCCAAATGATCACAAAACAAGTACCTATCTAGGTTAAAAAATCTAAATTTATTAATGAATAATAAACTCGTATGTACATTGTACAATACCTACATAATATAGGTAGAATTAAAGCATTTTTTCTTTGTTTAAAGAGTCCTTGTCCTTTGATCTCTAACCTCATAAAGGTCAATAAAGAACCATTTGATCTCAGATCACACCGACACTTCAATGTTTTTTCTGCATAAATAGATTGGAAACTAATAAAATTGATTTATTGTAGGTAGGTAGGTAGGTAGTTCAATAATGAAAAGCGTTTTGCCGAATGCAAAACAAAACTAGAAGAATAAATAAATACTTATGTACTTACTATTTGTTGGATAAGACACATTTTATTACTTTAATACTAACTGAATTCTTTGCTGGATGAGTTTTTTGTCCAAAAGAAATAGAATTGTTCTATTTTAACTATACATACTTATACTACATATGTAGGTACCTATAAATATATAGGGAGAAGTGACCATCTACATAGTATGATTATTTTTGACTTGACTTGATTTGAACGGTGGATAATTAATACAAACAATAGGTATACAAACGATGGCAAACTAAAAAAAAAAACAAACAAACGTGCACAAACGATTATATATTATATCGAACTGCATTTCCAGGTTTCCTCGAGCGTTATAGTGGGCTCGTAAATGTTTTTTCGCCGCAAAATTTTGAATAATTAATTAAAAATAGAAATAAAGCAAAATTTAAAAAATTAACACGGTGGAAAATTTTTATAAAAAATGTACAAACGATTGCATACTTTTCAAAAATTTTATAAAAAGTTTTTCAAAAAAAAATTTTGGTAACAAATTTTTGCGAAGTGTAAAAACTAAACAAAAAAAAAGACAAACGTGTACAAACGATTATCAATCGAACTGCATTTCCAGATTTTTTGAGCGTTATAGTTGGTGGGCCAACTTCCGTTTTATTTTTTGAAGTGTCTCTATAAAAAAAACGGTGAGTGTACAAATTATTCTAAAAGTTGTACAAACGTGTACAAACGATGTACAAACGATTGCCATTTTCAGTTTTGCTCAACTCCATAGTTGGTGGGCCAACTACATGCAAGCGTTTTGTGGACTATTGAATATAATTCAAATTAAACAAATTCCTCTGGAAAAATATAATTTACATTGCTTACGCGGTGTATATTTTATTAGTTGTTGGTGTCCATCGATTTAAAATAATGCGTCTTTAGAAGGGTACAACAGCATCTAACTGATGAGCCCAACTGTTGTACCTGGGCGAAACGCATTTGGACTAAAGGTCGCAAAAAAAAAAACTTAATATGACAACAATTGTTAAATATTGCAAATCGAATATTTTTTGCATACACATTCTATCTCTCAGACATATGGATGTTAAGTGCTAGGGGCGGGGGGTGTACAAAGTCCAAGGTGTTAAAAATTATTGTGATTTTCCCCTATTTCTTGTCTTATTTGACTGTACTGTAAGGGTACGTACGTAATTTTATTGAATTTCCTGATTGAGATATAGAGAATAGAATAATTTGCATTTTCTTGACTATTTCTAAAAGTTCTAATATAAATCATCAACATCGCAAATTAAAATTAAACATTCTATTTACAGATATTTTAAATGATATTGAGACTACAACCAAAACCAGTTCAACATGGAGAACGATAAACCTCGCTCAACACCCAATAGCCAAAGATCGTCCTTTACAAAAGAAAAACCTTCCTCTCTAAATCCTGACCAAGAGTTTTCTGAGCCCATGCAAAGACTATTAGGCTTTGAAGAACGCAAGACGACCTTCTATAAAACTCTAGAGGAAGCTTTGGCTGTAGATTACGATAGAATAAGAAATGACGTCGAAAACGATAGAATACCAACCCATCTGCCTAAATATCCCACCAAAGAAGGAGAAAACCCTACAATCGAAGAAAAAACAAATTATTATTTTAATCTCTTAAAGAACGAATGTTACGAATATATTGAACCATTACACGAAGGATTAGGTCTATCGATTGCTGCAGCAATTGAAACAACAACTGCATTCGATCATTTAAATAAATTGCACGATTTACTGGGCAAAATCTGTGATATGTTAGATCAGAATTATAAAATGCAAGTGCATATGCATGATTTGAAGACTTTAACTGAATTAAAAAATATTGAAAAAAAGGTAAAAGTTTTAATGGAAAATTATGGAATATTTTTTAAATTAAATGTTGTTTTTAATTTCAGGATCTTAGTGAGTACGAAGATATTGAACTTTCTGAACCTGAATCTGATCTGGAAACAAATATTTCTCTACTTAGCTCAATTCTGGAGGCAGCTAAAACTACATCAAAGAAAAGTATCTCAGCAAAACAAGGGTAATTCAAAAAAGCCTACAGATCGTTTTTGAGTGTGAAGATAGAAATATCAGCTTCAGATCTTCGGTATAATAGATTACTCGAAACTTGAGCCGTAATAAAACTCACATAAGTCAGTCACGTATTACTCGAAAACTGATGCGGTAATTCGGCCCCAGTACCGTAACCAGTTTAGAAAAATGTGATTTCAGCAATCTCAGAAACATGAACATAATTTCTGCTCATAATTTTTCAGTTTTGCTGCCAACTTATGATGAGTAAAAATTATGGATTCACCGGCCGGCGGCGGCGCACAGTGGTCCGTTTGTTGAATTTTTGGCGACAAAAATTATTTCCCATGCCAATTTTTGATACTTGACTGTTGGAAGAACCGTAAAAATTTAATTAATTAGGTTTGTTGGCTTACGTCCCATGTAACTCCAGGTGTTTACATCACTTAGGCAGAGGAAAAGGTTAAGCAATTCAATAAAATTTTGTCGTAAACTTTAAACACCCAAAAACGAACTACGCTGGGCTTTTTATTTTTATATGGGCCCATTAACAACACTTTATTTTCTAGAGCCCGGGAAAGAAGTAAATCTGTATTTGTACCAGGCGCAAATCAGCCTACTGAAAAGGACCCCAAACCACCACCTATTCGACGTCAAAGTGCATTTTCTGAAGGAAAATCGAAAGTATCGAAATGGACAAAAGTCAAAGCTGCCTTTAAATGGGAAAAGGCGAATGTACCCGCTCTTAACGAATGCAAAAGCTCAGATTCTGGTATTGGACTTCTTCCGGTAAATCATGAAGTCGCTAGATATTTACGAGTTCCATCAGTTCCCTGCGGTGGAAGCTCAGCTGATAGTATCCTCAGTTCATCGTCAGGACATTTATTAAGTGAGACTGGCACACCGGGTACAATTAGCTCGGCTAGCTCTGTTGATGATATCGAACGAGCTACTCAGACGTCGTCGGCGTCAAGTAAGTATTCCTTATGATGTATTTATAATCATTAATTCAATGAATTATTAATTCTTTGATATGCAAGCAATATGCATTCGTGCATTTTGCAATAATAATTTTAAGGAACCTATTGTAATAATTCTTTTGTAATTATTTATTGGAGAAGGAAATTCACGAAATGTTTTTCAAATGAACGCAATTTATTTAGGTAAACAGGCAAAAACTCAAAGAAAAAAAAAATTATATAAATATTTTTAGAATTTTGTGTTGATTGAATTGTTTTGTGGTTAGCGTGTGCTGAAAGCTGAAGCGTGCACTTTTATTGTATAAAAATTGAAGAAAAATCTAAATATTGAGAAGGTATTTTTGTAAGTAAATATATTTTTTATTATTTCCTATCAAGGATATTTAGGTACGTGTATGTACTTTTTCTTTTGTGCAAAGTGTTTTGGCTATTTTTTATGTTTTTTTTGTTGCTTTTATTTTAACAGGCAATTGAAAAAATGGGTTATTACCGTTTCTATATCAGAAGAAGCACAAAGCTATAATTCTGGATTTTAAGTTTCAGATCTCAGAGGAATTGTTCGTTCTTGTTGATTCTCAGATTTTTCAGTAATTGGTATTTTCAAAAATATTCTCATTAATAATTTAGGCAGAAGCTAAAAAAAATATAATCAGATCTACGATACGACCAACATAGAGCTACTTAAAATCATTACCTGGAAACTGTAGGCAAACCTTTCAAGACCACCAGCCGAAAAGTTAACTCTCTTTATTTTTTTACAGCAATTTTTAAGTAAGTTCAATACTTAAATGAAGTTTGTGGATATGGACTTCTATCCATATACTTTCGAATGTTTTGAAGGTAACTTGATATGGCTTTAAGGGCTATACATCCATGAGGTTCTCCTTACGGGGCATAGGGCCTCAACTCTTCCCCAGGAGTACTGATTCCTCTTAAACCGTTCTTCGCCAAGTACTCCTGGGTCGGACCACTGGTCTACCTCGCTGCGTGAGGGTGTTCCATTGCATCGCTTGAATAGCAATGCACTCGTGAACTTTTCGAAGCGTATGTCCAATCCATTGCCACTTACTTTTCCGTATTATAGAGTCGATGGTTTCCTGACCTATGCTCGCTTGAAGTTCATCATAGGAGATACGGTTAGGCCAGAAAATCCCAAGATGTTTCGCAGACATCTATTCAAGAAGGTCTACAGTTTTTTTGTGGCAGCGGGTGTTACTTACCAAGTGCTGCACTCATAAAGAAACACAGACTCAAGATTGGAGCGGAACAGTCGTAACTTGGTCTTTAGGTTTATAGAGTTGTTTCTCCATATATTGGAAAGCATTCCGAACTCTTTGCTTTCCCGATTCGGCTAATTATATCTAGTTCGGTCCCGCCATCAGTAGAGCCAATACTCCCAAGATATTCAAAACTCTCTGGTTGCCCAAAAATATATTTTTGGTAAGATGAGGAAGCATACGTCGTCCATGTAGTCCAAATTTTTGAGGAATGATTCTACTGAATTCCTCTATTTGTACAAAGCTGCATGCAGCACATCGCTTATCATCAACAGGAACACTATTGTTGACAGTATACAACACTGGTCTAACCCTACTTTGGATTTCAAACTCCTCTGACAACCTTCCTTTATGCAGAACGGAACATTTGGGTCCATCCTATGTTGCCTTAATAATAATCCATTTATCAATTTACAGGGAAGCCCTCCTGTGCAAAGCAATCTAGATAAATTCTCTATTGACACTGTGGAACGTCTTTTCGAAGTCGATGAACAA